>CM053794.1:7500-1255500 GCA_028671895.1 Oenanthe sinensis | reverse complement strand
AATATAATTCGTATTGATGCAAAATTTGCTACCGAAGAATATGTTTCTTGATAATCAATGTCTGATTTTTTAGTAAACCCCTTGGCAACCAATCTGGCCTTATGTTTATCAATAGATCTATCAGCTAAATATTTTATTTACAAAATCCATTTACCCCTTGGAAGATCACAAAGTTCCAACACTTTATTATTTCCTATCGAATCAAGTTCATCCTTTATGGCATTCAACCATAAATTCGATTCTTGTGATTTTATCGCTTCAATAAATGTTTTGGGATCTATTAATGGATCACCGATTTTTATGTCTACCGAGAAATAAGATGTCTCAATATTATACAAATAATAATCATCCATCCATGTATGTGACTCTCTTGTTCTTTTAACACCAATGATACTATTCGGGTCATTTTCTTTGATTGTGTTATAATGAGACAACTCATCATGATCATTATTACTATTTATTATTGATAGAGGATCTTGTTCTTCTATGATCTCCTCTTTTTCTTCAAAATTTTCTAAGAAAGTAACATATCTACTTTCGATCATTCTATTTTCTTTGTTACAGAAGACATAACCTTTAGAAGGTTTTGAATAAACAATAAAGTTATACTTTAAAGTTCTGAAATCTAACTTCTCTCTATTTTGATATGGGATTACTATATGTGCAATGAAACCCCATTTTCTCATTTCAATCAGATCTGGCTTTTTTTAGTCCATAATTCATAAGGTGTTGACTCAACAGATTTTGTAGGAATCCTATTTAGTGTATAGTTTGTTGTAATAAATGCATCTCTTCAAAATCTTTTTATTAGTCTCGAATGAGACAACAAACACCTTACAATATTTAATAATGTTCTTTTTTTCTTTCTGCAACACTATTTTATTGTGGCGTGAATGACATTGTCTAATGCCTTATGATTCTTTGTCCTTGACAATAAGTGTTAAATTTTATAGAGTTGTATTATCCACCTCTATCAGTTCCTAAGACCTTGATGTCCTTTCTAAGTTGTTTCTCAATTTCAGTCTTATATTTCTTAAAGCATTCAAAAATTTCAGATTTTCTTGATATAAGATACATGTAACAGTATTTTGAATAATCATGTATAAATATAATATAATATTCTTTATTGACATGGATTTTATAATTCAATGGACCACAAATGTTCGAATGTACTAAACTCAAAAGTTCTGTAGTTCTTTGTCCTTCTTGAAATGGTTTATTATCATCTTTCCTTTTATGCAATGTTCACAAGATAACTTATTAACATTCATTTTTGGCAACAAATTTTCTTTTATTATTTTTTCCATTTTATTAATTCCTGGATATCCCAATCTATAATTCCGAAAGTCATATATGCATACATTATAAGGCAAAGGGTAATAAAAAATAACAATCTTATTCATTTCATTATTCATTACAACTGGAAGTTTGAACAATTCATGATTAGGTTCAAACTTTCCCATAGCAAAAACTTTCTTATATTTTTCAATAGAAACTCTACCATTGTAGAAACAAACTTCCAAGCCATTCTTAGTCAATGCGGAGACTGAGATCAGATTTCTCTCATTCCTAGAGCATACAACATATTTTTTAGAACTATAACACTATTCCCGACATCCAATTTGTAAGTTCCAATGTCAACCACTTCTATATAAGTGTTGTTGCCCATAAAAATTCTCTTTTCCCCTTTTTTCAGTTTATTGAACTCTGTAAGTCCATACTTGGTTTTTGAAATGTGGTGCGTAGTACCAGAATCAATCCACCAATCATTAACATCAGTAGCAACATGTGCAGCGGTACATTCAATCACTCCCACAAACTCATATTTTTGTGGTCCACCTCTTTCTGGGCGTTTGTCACCACCATTGTTTCCATGCTTTTGGATAAATTTGGACTTAAAGTGACCATACTTCCCACAAATATAGCAAGAACCTTGTGAGACCTTTTTCTGCCACTTTTGTGGTTTGATGTTCTTCCATTTTGAGGGACCCATTCTGAATTAATTTTTGTTACAATTTTTAGGATACCCATGAGCAATGTTAGACTCATCTTCTTGTACAATGCAGCTCAGGTTCTTTTCTGCTATTCACTAAGTCTTTCTCTACAACAAGTGCACCGGAAAGATTATCCACCTTAGTAATTGTGCCACTATGCCTGAAAGTAGTTGTCATTATGTCTAAAGAGTGAGGCAAACTATTTAATATTCCAGCTATCTGCATATTTTCAAAAAGTCCATTTTCAGCAATTGCCAAATCCTTGACCATGACTATCATTTTGTTGCAGTGATCAATGCCATTTTCATTTTCCTTCATTTTTCTAGTATTGTACATATGCTTCTGCATATATACAATACTAGAAAAAGTGGTATCATATTTCTCCTTGATTGCATCCCATATTTCTTTTGTGGTAGTGTAAGTTTTAAACACTTTGATCAAATTATCATCCAAAAATATCAGCATGAGGCTTTTTAGCCTTCTTATCGCACAGTTTTCACGTCTCATACTCTTTCTTTTGAGCATTAGTAGAATTTTCACCTAAAATTGGTGCATTTTCTTCAATTGGACTCTCCAAGTTATCATGGATCAATCCATAGCGAATTTTTTAGCTCCATATATCATAGTTGGTTCCATTTAATTAGCCTATCTGTCTTGGTCAATTCTAATGCAATCAACTTACTTGCCTTTTCTTGATATCGAATGTGAGGATAAAATTTAAAAGAAAAAGAATTGAAAATGGAGACCACTTGTTGTAGATGTTGATAATTTCTAACTGATAAAAATACCTTATAACCAAAACTCTAGCTTTGACTTAGCCCTGAAAGCGCCTTATAACCAAAACCATAGTTTTGACTTAGCCCTGGTTCTGATACCAATGAAGTAGATATAAGCGTCTAGTAAACCTGTAAAAAATATGTATATATGTAAACTAAGAATACATGTTGATAGCTTTTAGGACTCCAAGAATATTGTATTCATTTTGGTATATTCTATGATGTTCGATCACCAGCTATTTATAGAGGCTATTCACAACCTTCTTTTTGTCCTTTAAGTAACTACTTTTGAAAGGGGAGATAGGAGTGAAGGGAAGTAACTCACTGCACTTTCATGTGCACTAGAAATGCTAAATGTAATCTCTATGTAATGGTTGATGATAACTCAACAATAGAACATGACATGTAATAATATGCAGGTGCACAGAAATCTTGGATCACAGAGTTCAGTTAAGACAAAGTATCAAAGGATCATCTACAGACTTGAAGCTCACTGGAAGAAGTTCATTAACATGTTCAGGCCTCAGTGGAGAATAATAGATGTTGACATCTATTCAAGGATGTGGAAGCTACAGAAGATTGTTTTAGTCTATGACGATTTTAGTACATTACAATCGAAGCAACAAGTAAGGTTTGCAAAGAAGAATGTGGAATCATGTTCGGAATCAAGAGCCCCTATCAAGACTAGTCACTTATGAACCAGACCGTTGCATCAAGTGTCAGGACATTGGAGGCAAGCTCTCGTCGGTTAATATGGTTTTAATCATTCTAAAGTTGTTGGTTTTCTTGAGTCATGTGGAGGATCAACAAAGGTGGTAAATCAGTGTTGGAGAAATGTCAGCCTAATGGATAAGGGACAGACAGCACAACCTGATTGGATCTTACTAAAGCTTCACAGATTGGAAGGCCAAATACTTGGACGTGGTGGGGTCACGTATACGGGGCCAAGTATTTGGATAAGGAAGTCTACACAAATTGAAGAGTGGAATGGAAATATTTAATTTAATTAAATAAAGTATTTATTTAATTATTTATATATTTTATAAATAAAGATATTCTTTATTTATATTTTATATATTTATTAAATATTACTTTTACATTAAATATTTCCAAATGCATGCTTGGCACATGACTTTGAAGATGAGATTTGAGTGGACAAGAGTAAAAGGTGGAAAAACAAATAGCAAAAAGCAAAAAGCAACACCTTTTTCAATAATAAAAAGGAAACCCAAGTCTCCATTTTCAAGGGTGTGGATGTGTGCATCCGGATGAGAAAAGAAAAGGGGAGAGAGAGAAAAATTATTCTCTCCCCCATGGCCGAACTAGATCTTGAATATTTATAGCCATGATTTTCTTTATCATACCACTCCTCTATTTTTCTATTGTAAACACTTGTTAAATCTTGTATAGAAGATATGGTTATTTTTTATCTCCTAGATCTACAAAATTTAATAGTTTTAGAGGAGACCAAAAATCATTTCTTTGTTGTGTTCTTGAGCTTATGTTCTTGAACTTGTTTGTAGCATCTACCCCACTTCAATGAATATAAAGTTATATTCTTGGATCTTGTTGTGTTGTGTATTTTGGATAATTTACCGTTCATTATCTTGGTTATTTTAATGGTGTTCTTGAGGTTGAAGAAGATGATGAACAGTACCCGGGTTTGAACCAAAGTATTTTTTATGTTGTCCCAAAAATAATTAAAAGTCATAATTTCAATTGGGAATCGTATTCACCCCCCCTCTACGATCTCCGGGACCTAACAACTTTGCTAACTTTCATTTAGCCACTTATCCATATACTTGATAGTGTAAATCTTTTAGTTTTAACATTACATAGTTTATAGGTATATTGGAAATATTGTTGGCTAAGTTAAATCCATAACTAAAAAACTTCTCATTTTCTTTAAGGTATGAATTTGAGGATAAATTTTATTAAAATTTTTCATGGACTTACTACTTGCGTTCCTATTACTTTGATGAACTAATTGATTTTTTATTAAATTGTTTATAGTAATTCTATATTAATTTCGACAATTTGAGATTCAATAAATACATTGGTTCAACATTGTAATTTGATCATATATCGTGTTGTGACAAACCACCATAACATATTTTGAGATGTGATAAAAAATATAAAAAATTCAAGAATAGATAATTGAACCCAAGTGTGATGAGCTACATATAACAAGGTTAGATGCCAAAGCTCAAGGGAGTTACATTTGAGGTAATAAACATAGAGGGTGGAAATTTGTTTTCCTTCTAATTAAGTGGCCACTAAATTGAAATATGGAGAAGTTGCGATACGCATCAATAGAAGACCACAAATTTAATAAAATCTTCAGACTACACCATTGTTGACCATTTTATGTTCTTCGAAACTTTAATAAGAGCATACCATATTTTAAGTAAAACATGATTTAAAAGTAAATAATTGCCTTCATTAATCAATATCTAATGAAATAATATCAAGTCTTTAACCAGAGTAGGGCACGCCTTACATATGCAATCGCTATTCAGAAATATTTAAAAGTCCTCAAATTTATTAACTATAACTCTGGTGTGTATATTTAAACTCGTCCCAAAATTTTAAAGATCATAGGGAAATTTGATCCTTATAAGTCCATCTCCTATCAAGAAATTTAATTACTACTAATCATTCAGTAAAATTGCCCAATAATGTCTAGAATAAAATAATATCTACAATGGCATAGGTTTATCATGTTGATAATACTTCTTCATATATTATGTATTCAAAATTTATAGGATGCACTTGTCCTCCAAATAGGCTAAGTGATAAGTTCATTCCTATAAAATCATCTTGACCCTGTATGAAACTTCCCAATTAGCTCCAAAAACTCCATGGATTGATGCCTTTGTAAGTAACATTGCCTTTCTCGGGACTAGATCTCCCACCTAAAAAGGACGTACTTTGACTATGGTATTGTAATACCTTATTATCCACTACTGACAGGTTTCCATCTTGAGCTACCAAATTGACTCTTATTTCTTCTGTCATGTCCCAATGAAGACGATAGTTCACCGCATTGGCTTCTCTATCAAAGTTGTCTCTCTGAAAAGAAACAAATCCAATCTCTACCATAACCATATCCTCATATCCATATGTCAGCACAAAGGGTGGCTATCATGTTGTACTTCGGGGAGTGGTATTGTAGAACCATAACACTTGAGGGAGTTCCTCCGGTCAATTTTCTTGCTTTCCTATAACTTTATCTTCAACTTGTGCTTGATGATCTTGTTGATAACTTCCATTTGTCCATTGCTTTGAGGATGATATATAACTGCAAAATCCTTCTTGATTCCCAAGTTCTGAAATAACCCTCACAGCTCCTTACTATCAAATTGTTTCCATTTCTAGACACCAACTAGTAAGTGATTTCAAACATGTAGATAATAGTCTTAAAAATAAAATATATTATCTTCTTAGCAGTGATAGTTGCTAAGGGAGCAGAATCAGTACATTTAGTGAAATAATCCACCGCCACAACAAAATACTTGACACCCCATCCCCCGGACTTGTGTAGCTCTCTTAGCAAATCAATTCCAAACATAACAAAAGGCCAAGAACTCATTGTAGAGGTAAAAGAGGTAGCATGACTTCTTGATTAATTTACGAAGTCTTGAAACATATCACATGTCCTTCTAAACTAGAAGGCATCTTTTTTCAAAGTTGTCCAATAATATCCTTCTCTCAGAATTTTCATAGCAAAAGAATTACCCCTAGAATAATTACCATAAATTCATTCATAAACCTCCCTCATTTAAAGCATTCTTCGCCATCAATACACTTCAACAAATGTTGATTGAATCCTCTGGAAGCTTCCCTTCCTTCAGATACTCATATATAGGTGTCATTCAAATAAGCTTAGTATCTACATCTGCTTGTATTATTTTAAGTTCTGACAGAGTTGGCTTCTCCTAAATCTCCAAAAGAATCACCCCAAGCATTGAAACATCCTTCTGAGTCCCAACTCACTTAAAGCATTCACATTAACATTTATTTCCCTTTGAACATTGTTTTAAATGAACTAAATTAATCTTTTTCTTCAACCGTGAGCACACTTTATATACTTCTCAGTGTTAGATCCCTTGGTTTGCAATACCCATTCACCTCATACACCACCAACATTGACTTCAATGTGATAAATCAAGTTTGTCACCTTCATTCCAAATCGAGCCCCAACCCGGTAATCAGAGCTTCATACTCAGCAATATTATTAGTTGCTCAAAAGTCAAAGTATATTAATATTACACTCATAAGATGATTTTCTTGGGGACTATTCAGGACTATGCCAGCACCAATAACTTCAAAATTTATGGTTTTATGAACATATAAATTCCACTGTAGCTCAAGGACTTCTACTTCTCTAACGGCCCCTACCGCCTTCGAAGTCCCGACTACATCTACTATCAAATTTAACAAAAACTCCAAGGTAAAATTTGCTAATGATTGAACCTTAATTACATTTCTCGGCTTGACTCAATATCAAATTACCCCAACTCAATCGCCCAATTGAACATTCTTCCTGAAGTGTCAAGTATATGCATCAATCATGTGCGCCTAGAGGTAACCTCTCAGCTTCTTCGCAGCTAGAATTAGAGCATACACCAGCTTCTCCATGTTAGTATACCTCACTTCCACCTCCAAAAATATCTTACTAATAAGGTAGACCGTAGATTAAAGATCAATATCCTCCTTGATTAGCACAACACTAACTGAATATTTGGATATAGTTAAGTGCAGGACGAGTGTCTCTCATTCAGTCGGCTTCCCCAACTGTTACTTTATTTTATAAAAATATTTTTCGCATTCTAGAGTCCACACAAAATCCTTAGTCACTCCATTTATGGCTTGAAAGAATACTATGCATTTATTTGATGACTTAGACACAAAGTGATTTAAAGCCGCTATCATCCCCGTAAGACTTTGAACCTGCTTGACACTGTTAGGAGACTTTATATCTAGGAGAGCCTGAATCATGACAGGATTTGATTTGATACCCTCATGATTCATAATAAGTCAAATGAACATTTTTTACTCCACGCCAAACAAAAACTTCTGATAATTTAGTTTTATCTTATAAATCCTCAATATGTTAAACATCTCTTACAAATGTTTCACATGGTCCGTGGCTTCCTTTGATTTTACCAATATGTCATCAACATAGACTTCCATAGTCTTGCCAATATGATCTTTGAACATCATATTGACTAACCGTTTATATGTTGCTCCAACATTAATCAATCTGAAGGGCATCCCAATGTAATAATGCAAACACATGTGAGTAATAAAAGAGGTATTCTCCTAATCCGACTCATACATAAAAATTTAATTATACCCTGAATAAGTATCCATGAAACTAACTAGCTGATAAATCTTTGGCATTCACCAGTTTATACTTGGTGTCCCTTGCATACATATCTATTGCATTCCTTTCGTTTCCAGCAACAAGAGATCCATCAAAGATAGTATAGATACTACATGCTTTGACAAACTTGATGTCATTAGATGTAACTTTGGTTCCATCTTTGAGACATGGTTTTCCTCCCTATACTTCTTCACCTAGTTAGCCAAGTATCCTTCCTTGATTAGAGTTTCAATTTCATTCTTCAACTACCTACACTCATGTGCGTCATGTTCTGAAGATTCATGGTATTCACAATACCTCTTATTCTCTTTATTCTTCCAAGAATTGAGATGAGTCGGCCTTCTGAACAAACCCTTACCTTTATTTATCTCATATATGTGCTTAATGCTTGTCTTCAAAGGCGTGTAAGTGTCATCCTTCCTTTTATAGTTAGTTGGGGGACTCCAATTCCTCTTCTCAGTTTTCATATTCATCATATTTGGTCTTAGAGTCCTTCCTTTGTGATTAGATGATGGAGTTCTCTCTCTCTCTCTCTCTCTTCTTATTTTTCCTCTTTGAACATATATGGGGAGCTCCTTTCTCACTTTCTTCCAATGATTGCTCAATGCTCTTGAAAGTTCAGCTTCAGCATTAATAGCAGACACGGTGGTGGCTCTTTCTCTTGGAAGTGCTTCCAGAAAAAAGTTTTTATCCTCATGTTATTTATCAAGAAATGTTTTAGTGTGTCGTCTATTGCTCCTTTAACATTTCTTGCCTCGACGTTGAATCTTTTGAAGTAAGCCTAGAGGGGATCACCTGTTATGTACCTTACGTTAATTAATGTAGTCACGTGAGGAGTATACTTTATGGCTTCTTGGAATTGTATTAAGAATAAGAACTGCATCGGATGCCAAAAAGTGACTACTCGGTACCCAGCTTCTAAAACTATATTTCGGCACTATCTCTCAAAGTAGCCGCTAAAAACCTGCATCCTGCAAAATTAGGAACCTGATATACATCCATATTAATGTTGAACTTACCAAGGTAATTCACCGGATCAGAGTTCCCGTGATAGCGCAAGTTAGTACTATTTTTATACCCCATAAGGAGTGCTTCTATAAATCCATATCAGTATTGAACTTACCAAGGTAATTCACTTTTTACACTATTTATAACTCCCCCAAGAATCTTGTTTTCATCCTTCAATGGTTCCTCAAAGTCATTACTCCTTCCTTTACTATTTTTCTTTGATATTGGGAAGGACTTCAACTGGCAACATAAGTAGATGATGATCCAATTTACCTTATGGATTTCACATTTCTGGCTTCTATGAAATTTATACACTTCTTCACGCTTTCTACTATTGTCTATGTGACTTCTTCATAAATTGTCAATTTACGTCCCCTCCGATTAATAACACTATTTTTTAATACTTAATTTATAATTTAATATTCTACATATATATGTTTTAACCTTATAACATTTTGCATCCCCTATCCATTTTCCTATCCATATTTTAATATAAGAGATACTAAAATCGTGTATATACCTATGCATATAAATACTTAATTAATTTAATAAATTTATATAATTTGTGCTATTATTTATGTATAAATTGGTTGTAATAAAATTTTAAATATTGAAGTACTATGTGGAAATGTAAATTTTTTATACGTATTGTTCACGGTACTTAAAAAATTATTTATCTCATGTTTGATATGTTAATGAATATTGGTTTAATATGGGCATATTCCTCGATAAAAATTGGTATATTTAAATATTAGAATAAAGTTTAATAAATTTGTATATAAAAGGTTACAAACTTTTACATTAATAATATCATATATTATAAATTTTAATAAAATTATTACCTATTTTTAAATAATATGTATGTGAATAAAACTATAATATTTTATTATATATATATATAAGAAACTACTAATATATATATATATATATATTATACGATAAAAGTCAATATTTTTATTCAAATATGTAATATATCAATTTTATTATTATTATTATATTTTTAATAATTAATAAGTTACTCATAATATAAAAGTATTTAAAAAAATACTAACTTAAAAATTTTAGGATAATTATTAAAAATACTACAACCTCCGTCCCACCCAATTGTTAACGTTTCGGAGAGAAGGTCCGGCACGCATTTTATGGTGCATATAAAATAAATTATGGAACTATACTTTATATGCACCTTAAAATGAGTGTCGGATCTTCTCTCCGAAACGTTAACAATTGGGTGGGACTGAGGGAGTACCTTTTAAACTTTTTTTTTATAATTTTACTATCTTTTGAAATTTTATGCGAAAATATATGTTTTCCCAGATAATAATCTATTATAGAGGGGGGGGGGTGAATATAATAGATTCTAAATAATCGATCAGGAATACAAATATATAAAAGCAATACTGTTTTGTATTAATATGATGAACTTTGAATACAAAAACTCTCTCAATAAAATCAATGTTCTTAAGAGCTTCTAGGTTATGAAAATAATATATCTTTAATGTTACAATAATGTTAACCTGTGTCTGTGTTTATATAGATATAGTTACAATTCAATTACAAAACAGATTATGAAAAGAATAGCTTCAATAAGGTAATTTGACTTGCATTCGAGTTCCTTCTTCACTATCCAAATCATATTTTGATTTGTCTGTTTCCTTAACAAACTCTTATTGTAAACTCTGTCGGTTTTCATTCTCTGATTGATCATTCTCTGTTGAGTAAACCCTGATTGAGTAAACTCTGACCGACAGCTTCATAAACTCTGATGATGTCAGCAATCACAAACTCTGTTCTTGAGCATTCTCTGGCAGCATCAGTGTTTATTTTCTAACAATCTCCCCCAATTTATGCTTTATTAGGTAAAAACATAAATTAAACTAATGATGTCAGAAATATTTACAAATGCATCAGAGTTTCAATCTTTCTCCTTGACTTAGATTCTTCTATATGAGAAGTCTTCTTTCAGAAAATTGTCCAATAGCTTTTCCTCAGCATTCTTCAATAACTCACTGAACTTCTCTTTCAATTCTTTCATCTGCTTAGAAGAGTCATCTATTTTGAATATAGCAGCTCTTAAATTATATATTGATGATCTCTCCATTATGTCATCCAAAGGAATGCAACATGCCTTCTTTTCATCAGGGTTTAAAATTAGTGTAGGAATGCCTAACACCATCTTGACCTTTGCATATCCTTTTGTCATTTCTTTTTTTGTTCCATTTTCAAGCAAATAACCAGGTTTGAATTCTTCAAATTTTATCATCAACAACCTTTCATTCTTCTTCTTTTCACTAATTACTCCTGTTTTCCCAATCGTACAAGTAGAAGGGGGGGTTGAATACTTGTATGTCGTTTCTGCCCGATTTAAAATCAAATTAAGAACAAACTCAAACACAAAAATATGAATAAGTATTGTTTTGTATTATTGATTTGTGAATACAAAACTCTCCTAGGGTGTACACAAACCCTAGCAGCTTCTTTGTGTTTATCACAGCAACTCTCTCTATCTCTATGCTCTCACAAAATTTCACTCAGATAATTATGCTTCGAATTCCACACTTTTACAATTAGGTTACATAGAGTTTATATAGAGAGCTGCCTATCAACTAATAACAGAAAGATAAATTACAATAGGAATAGAATTCCTAATTATTAGTTGACAGTTTCCTTCTAGAATTCTCTTTCTTTCCCATAGCATATCTGCAATATATTTATCTTGATCTTCGAAGACTTTCCATTCTTGTGATCTTCTTCCAAATTTATCCTCAACTGTATAGACTCTGAAATCTTCAGACTCTGATGATCTTCAGACTCTGATCACATGTAGACTCTGATAGATCATAGACTCTGATAGTCTATAGACTCTGATCACCTTCCAGACTCTGGTTTCATTTTCTACAGAAATTCTTCCAAGTACAAATAACATGAATATTGACTATCTAGACTCTGATTATACATTTCAGAGACTAGAAAAACTTATTACAGATAAACTAATCTAGACACTGTTCTAGTATTTTGTACATCATCAAATGAATATATCCCTAACAATCTCCCCCTATTTATGCTTTATAAAATGTAAGCATAAATCAAGGTTTGATGATGTCAAAACTAAAGAATAAAACAATTAATCTAGAACAGTATAAAAGAATTATAAAGGAAAAAGAATTACTTTTTATTTAATCTTTTCAAAGGCTGGATTATTCTTCAAAAATGAATTCAGCATATTTTCCTCCACAATTGCCAGAGCCTCACCAATAAATTTCTTCAATTTCTTCATTTCTTCACTTGAGCATTTGATTTGACAATAAGCTGCTCTAAGATCATTTGCACTGCTTTCTTGATCTTTTAAGTCCTTCAACATCAGAACACTAACTTTCCCACTCATAGGCTGAAACCCAAAGTAATGACCCACACCTTCTTGAAATTTAATCTGTTTTTCTTCCAATGGCATGACTTGATCATTTCCCTCAGTATCAACATATTTTAAAGAAAATTTGCCCACCTTCCAGAATATGGTTTCATTTTCTACTGAAATTCTTCCAAGTACAAATAACATGAATATTGACTATCTAGACTCTGATTATACATTTCAGAGACCAGAAAAACTTATTACAGATAAACTAATCTAGACACTGTTCTAGTATTTTGTACATCATCAAATGAATATATCCCTAACAATCTCCCCTATTTATGCTTTATAAAATGTAAGCATAAATCAAGGTTTGATGATGTCAAAACTAAAGAATAAAACTATTAATCTAGAACAGTATAAAAGAATTATAAAGGAAAAAGAATTACTTTTTATTTAATCTTTTCAAAGGCTGGATTATTCTTCAAAAATGAATTCAACATATTTTCCTCCACAATTGCCAGAGCCTCACTAATAAATTTCTTCAATTTCTTCATTTCTTCACTTGAGCATTTGATTTGACAATAAGCTGCTCTAAGATCATTTGCACTGCTTTCTTGATCTTTTAAGTCCTTCAACATCAGAACACTAACTTTCCCACTCATAGGCTGAAACCCAAAGTAATGACCCACACCTTCTTGAAATTTAATCTATTTTTCTTCCAATGGCATGACTTGATCATTTCCCTCAGTATCAACATATTTTAAGGAAAATTTGCCCATTTGTCGATTTGCCTGTCTGTGCAAAATCAGCTTCCTATCAATCTCCTTGAACCATTTATGTGTGACAGCTTCTTTGCTCTTGTTAACTTCATAAGCAATTTGAAGTAGGAATCTAATATACTGTAATTCCTCAGCTTGTTTGAAAAAGGTAAAATTTGACTGACTAATCCATTTTATACTTCCACCTTCTAAGAAGTAAACCAGCATCTAATTTTTCACCTTTTCTGTACCTCCCTGACCTCCTTGTATCTTTGTTTCAAAAACATTATAAACAATTTGAGCAGACACCACTTTATTTAAGTGCTTCTGAGTGATCTTCTCAAATTGCCTATCTGTCAAGGATTGAGGATCCCTGGTTAGAGTAGATGTTCTGTCAATGTCAGATTCTTCAAATCCTCCAAGACCTATCTTCTTTTTAGCTCTAAGTTGCAGATTTGATTGACTGCACTTCCAGTATGAAGGTTCTTGAGTTTGATCAGAGTCTGACTTCTTTCTTTGCTTATCAGAGTCTGACTTAGACTTTGATTTCACATGTCTAGTCCCTGACTGATGTGTTTGAGTTCTTGATACGCCTGATTGCTTTTGTTGCAGATCATCAAGACCCCTAGGACCATGAGAACTATCACCATCATCACCATCTCTCCTCCTTTTAACTCCCCTTGATTTATCCTTGCATCCCTCATCCTTATGTCTCCTGGAGGACTCACCTTTCTTCACCTTCTCCCCCTTTTTGACATCATCATCACTGGTGACAACCAAAAGAATCTGCTCAAGAACAGTGGAGATATTTGCCTGGGCTGCAATAACTGAATCAACCTTAGTGGTCAAAGCAGAAACTGTAGTTTGAAGAGAGGCTTGAGTGGTAGTGATAGCAGCTAGAGCATCTTTAAAAGCGACCTCTTTGGATAATTGAAGGGAGTGAATTCTGTCAAATCTTGTATTGAGCAGAAAAGTTGTATTATCAACACTAGTGAGCTTTGTTTTAATATGAGAAATGTCCTTGACCACACTGGATAATTGAGCAGCAACATCAGGTAGCTCAGCTTTAACAGCTCCATCTAAGACTTGATCTTCTTCACCAGGATAGTAACCATGTTCCTGTTGAAAAGATTTTTTCTGAAAAGCCTTAAGTCTCTCAGAAAAATGAATATCCAAAATACACTCAAAAGAATCTTTATCATTGATGCCTCTTTGCTGTGCAGACTCCCAAGACTGAGGAAACACCTGATCAAAATAGATAAAAGAAGGAGTAATATGATCATCATCTGCAGAAGTGCACTCCTCAGCAACAGGCTCTAGCTTTGTGAATGGAGGTGTAGACACTGGTGGTGGTGTAGACTCCGAAACTGCAAACGGGACTATAGACCCTGACTCCTCCTGAGAGTGATCAGAGACTGTAGACTCTGGAAGTCTAGCCCTTATAGGCATGATTAAGAGTGGTTCTTCAGACTTCGAATATGCAACCTCAGTTGTAATTACAGGATTATCCACCAAGGTCTCCATGACCCTATCTGCTCTCCTTGCTAGAGAATCCACCAGATGAAGATGTGGTCTCTGTGTAAATGATTTCTGAGCAGCAAGAGCCTCCTCCTGTTTGCCAATCTGCACAATCAGACATAGTGAATTGTCATCCATCCCCTGCTCCAACTCATTGGACCAACTCTTTGGAAAATCTTGATCCCAATAAGTAAAGCTAGGTTCAGGATACCCTAATCTCTCATGCTCATAGTGGGGTTGGGCACCCACTTTCTCAATCTCACTCAGGCTCTCTACAGTCGTATCTACCTCTCCTTTTGCCTGGTCCAGTGCCAGCCTCTCATATATTTTGTCACTCAATGTGAAGGGTGCACTCAATAAACCTACAGAAGAGGGGTTGAGAGATAAAAATGGTGCTTAAATACCTGAACCACCTTGATGGAGGGGAACCCCTTCAAATGTCTGAAGGCTAGGGGTTTACACCAAGGGGTGAGCATCAACAGATTCTGAACCCTTACTAGCATCTTCTCTCTTTTCAGAGTCTGTTGGCTCCAGTATTCCAGTCTCAGGGTCTACTCTAGACTCTGACTGCTTCAGTATGACTTCATTTGAAGCCAGAGTCTGAGTGTTACCATCTTTGACTGTTGGTGCATGAGACTCCCCCTCAAGGTGGATAGACTCTGATAGAATAGATTGGGAAATCACTTCATGAGCATCAATAAGAGTCTGTCCTCCCATATCACTAGGGTTCTCATCAGCTCGTTGATGAGTTGTCAAGGAGGGCCCAACAGCATACTCCCCTGCCCCACTATCACCCAACCTCTGACTAGGTGGTTCTTGTGTGGGTGAGGCAGATTGAGCATCTTTATCACTAGTCACCACTGGTGCACTAGTCCCAACCTCCAATTGCCTTGCACCACCTGCTACCTCCTGTTGTTCTTCAAGAATAAATGCATCCAACTTGTGATGAAAGGCCCTGAGATGGATTGCATTGATTGCTTGGGCATCTGTGAGATTGAAGAGGTCCTGCAGTTCCCTTCTTACTCTTTAAAAATATGTGCCCTTGAATTGATCCAGTCTACTTTGGTAGGTTGGATAGATGTATTTGTTGGCAATTGTACCTATATTATGGACAAGATAGTCAGCCACATGTCTTGACAGAGGTTGAATTTGAGAGATCCATTGAATGGCTGTCCTGTAGGTAACTCCATTATCCCAAATTGCTTCATAGTTAAAAACTGGTTGCTCAATCTCAGTTTCCAACTCAGCAACAAACTCTGATGCTCTCCTTTTGTGGACCTTAAGCTTTTTAGGCTTCTTTGTAATTTTCTGTTCAGAGTCTGGCACACCTAGTGCTTTGAGAACTTCATTAGTTCTGCCTTCTATGAGCCCAGCTGCTTGTACTTGGAATGAAGAGTTGAATAGGTAGTTGTAGAGATTTTTGACCATATCATGTGCAGACATTTGTAGCTCCTGTTCCATTCTCTTCCTTAGGGCTTCATACGTTGAAAGAAAATCCAAAACTTGAGATTTAGTCTGATATTGCTCTGGATGTTCAACTGATTCCACCAAAGGATATAAGAATAGCAGTGCCTCATCACTTGGAGTAATGATCTCATCAATTAGGCATGAGGCTGCATCCAATGGCATTTCTTCCCAAAATGTGTCATGATCAGAGTCTAAAGGCAGTCTAGACTCTGACTCAACATTAGACTCTGGTTCAGGTATTTTCTTGATTTCAGAGTCTGGCTCTGCAAGAGCCTTGGGAGCATCTGTTTCCTGCAAAACAGGGTTAGTAATAATAACAGGCTTGTGTGTGTGTGCAGAATAAGCCTTCCTTAACCTTCTGTACTTCTTAGCAAAAGATTTCTCAAGAGACTCAATGTGAGAATCCTGAGGTGCTTCCCTAGGTTTTTCAGAGTCTGTAGCCTTTTGAGAGTCTACAGACTTGGCTTGAAGGTTAGAATCAAGTGTATCATGACCTTCCTTTAGCAAAGAAAGTCCTTCAACAACTTGCTTCTCTAGTGGATTGAGCTCCTCATCACTGTGCTCATCTATAAGCCTAGATTGAATCAATTTTCTCCTTTTTACAACTGGTGCCTGTTGAGAGACACCAGAGGTTGGTTTCTTTTTGGATTTTGGTTTGGAAGATTGTATAATTGAAGGGGATTGGGTGACTTGGGTAGGTGCAGGGGGGCTCTCCATTACTTGTTCCTGCACCATTTCACCACCAAAAAATGAAGTATTGTAGATAGAAGGTTTGTAGGATGAGAGTTTTACCTGCATTACCTATGGATATGTCATTGCAGGTAGACTCTTCTTCTTGTCATCAATTCTCTTAATGTCAGAGAATATCCTCCTTTGCTGTTTGTATGCCTGCACACAACAATCATCTGCCAACTTGGTTGACATGTCAGGAATGAAGTGATTAAGGAGAATCATAAGAAATCTATGATAGTAGACTTTCTTTCTCCCCTCATGAACATTATTTAATTTTGCTTCCATTTGAGTGAGCAACATATCACCAATGTTGATTATTCTATCAAATAGGAGACTATGACCAATTTGATAAGTAATAGCAGTAATAGCATCAAATCCACTACACTTACCAGTAAAACACTTAGCAATTTGATCGAAGAAAAATGACCATTCTTTCCTTAAGTAAGGCCTAGTTATCTTGCTCATGTTATCTAAGCTAGCAGAATAACCTATTTCCTTAAACATGCTTTTAATGTCATCATCAGATATAATTTCATCAAAAGAAGACTTAACAGGCAGTTTAAACACAGAATTAAGCACATCTGCAGTGACATCAAATGTAGTCGAACCAAAGGTAAACATTATTTTACCTGGTTGATCCTGAGAAGGATCAACTACCTTTGCAGTGCTCCATGCTTGTGATACAGCATCCATGTGAATGACTGGTGATGCCTTGAGAATGTAGTGTAGCTCGGATTGCTCCAAGAAATCCATCACAGGGTAGTAGTCAGCGTCTACCCATTTCTTATCTCCAAGAGCAGCAACATGATTTGTGGTCATGAACTCGAAATCCCCAAATGTGAACGCAATCGCCTTGGGTCCTCACATGACAGTAGAAACGGCAGCCATTAAAGTTGTTGAGTTGAAAGTGATGGAGAAGCTTGAAGAATTTAGCTAGGGTTCGTAAAAAGCTCTGTGAATATTTTTGCCTTAGAAATCAATTGCAATAACCAAGTGAGTAAATTGTATGAAAAATTCTATTTTGTTCAAGTTGCATACAATACACACGAGTCTACAACCTGTCTCCGGTCAAAAAATAACTGTTACCGCCTATTTCAAGTCATTTGAACATTTTAAATGCAATCAGAGTCTGTAGGCGCGAATTTTAACCGTTTCAGAGTCTAGGCGATAATTTTCTCAGAGTCTACTGACTTTCAGAGTCTACAGACTCGTCAGAGTCTACAGACTCGTCAGAGTCTAAAAACTAGACTCTGTCAAGGTAAAATACAAAACAAAATGTTGCACTAACAATTAATCACAGTGTGTTAAGACAGGGACTATAATTAAAGTACATACCTTGCTTCTTGCAATTTTTGATCACTTACATATTTAACATACCTAATTCACCTACCAGTCTGAGAAAGGTATACTCATCAAGTGGTTTTGTTAAAATGTCTGCAATCTGTCTGTCAGTTGGAACATAGTGAAGTGTCACAGAACCGTTTTCAACATGTTCTCTAATAAAGTGATACCTGACATCAATGTGCTTTGTTCTGGAGTGTTGGACTGGATTCTCTGCAATTTTAATAGCACTTGTATTATCACAATACATAGGAATATTTGAGAATGTTAGTCCATAATCAAGTAATTGATTTCTCATCCACAGGATTTGAGCACAGCAACTTCCAGCTGCAATGTATTCAGCCTCAGCTGTTGAGGTTGATACAGTCTGTTGTTTCTTGCTAAACCAAGAAATTAATCTGTTGCCAAGAAACTGGCATTGTCCTGTTGTGCTTTTCCTATCTACTTTGCATCCTGCATAGTCAGAATCTGAATAGCCAATTAGTAAAAAATCTGACTCTCTAGGATACCAAAGTCCAAGAGTTTGTGCCCCCTTGAGATATCTAAAAATTCTTTTCACAGCTATTAAGTGTGATTCTCTAGGGTCAGCTTGAAATCTGGCACACAGACAAGTTGCAAACATTATATATGGTCTACTAGCAGTTAAATATAACAATGAGCCAATCATACCTCTATAACTAGTGTTGTCAACTTTCTTACCCTTTGGGTCAGAGTCTAGCTTAGTAGCTGTTGACATGGGAGTTTTAGCAGTTGCAGAATCTTGCATATCAAACTTCTTCAACAGTTCTTTTACATACTTTGTTTGATTGATGAAAATTCCATCATCATTCTGTTTGACTTGAAGCCCCAAAAAGAAGTTTAATTCTCCCATCATGCTCATTTCATAATTTGACTGCATTAGTTGACTAAACTTTTCACAGAGATTATCATTAGTAGATCCAAATATAATATCATCAACATAAATTTGGACAAGCAAAATATCACCTTTATATTTTCTAATAAAGAGAGTTTTGTCAATGGTACCTCTTGTGAATCCATTTTCAAGAAGGAATTTTGAAAGAGTTTCATACCATGCTCTAGGTGCTTGCTTCAATCCATATAGTGCCTTGTCTAACCTGTAAACATGATCAGGAAACTTTGGATCAACAAATCCTGGTGGTTGCTCCACATAGACTTCTTCTTCCAATTCTCCATTTAAGAAAGCACTTTTCACATCCATCTGATACACCTTGAATTTTGAATGAGCTGCAAAGGCTAGAAACATTTTAATAGCTTCCAATCTTGCTACTGGTGCAAAAGTTTCATCATAGTCAATTCCTTCCTCCTGTGAGTATCCTTTTGCAACTAGCCTTGCTTTATTTCTTACTACAGTTCCATTCTCATCAAGTTTATTTCTATACACCCATTTTGCACCAACCACTGATCTATCTCTAAGTCTTGGTACAAGTTTCCACACTTTATTTCTCTTAAATTCATTCAATTCTTCTTGCATTGCAATAATCCAATCAGGGTCTTGCAAGGCTTCCTCAATTTTTTTGGGTTCATTCTTTGAGAGAAAACAGCTATAAAGAAATTCATTTTAAGTGGTTGTTCTTGTTTGTACACCACTCTCAGGATCACCAATTATCAAGTCAGGAGTGTGATTCCTTGTCCATTTTCTAGCAGGTGGAAGATTGGTTCTTGAACTTGAAACTCCCCCTAAGTCATTTGCATCTTCTGTATTTGAGTGAAATTCAAATGAAGAGGCTCCCCCTAAATTGCTTGACTCTGACAAGAGTTTAGAGTTGCTTGATCCAGACCCTGATGAGTTAGACTCTGTCTGTCTAGACTCTGTCTGGATAGACTCTGTCTGGGTAGACCCTAACCTGTTAGACTCTGAATTATTTGGAGTTGAATTTTCTGGCTCCCCCTCAGAATGTGCAGGTTCCTGTGTTAGTTCAGGATTTATTCTAGGGTCTTCATCCTCTTCTTCTTCATTTATCTCAGAACTTTTTAGATTTTCAAATTCCAGTGTTGTAGACTCTGACTCATCCTGCAATTCTGTAAACTTTTTATCATCAAATGCAACATGAATAGATTCCATAACAATTTTGGTTCTGAGATTAAACACTCTGAATGCTTTTGTGTTCGATGCATATCCAAGAAAGATTGATTCATCTGCCTTGGCTTCGAATTTGCTTAGATTTTCAGGATGTACTTTCAGTACATAACACTTGCATCCAAATATGTGAAAGTGTTTCACACTTGGCTTCTTGTCCTTTATCATTTCATAGGGAGTCTTTCCATGCATGTTTATTAGAGTACAGTTTTGAGTGAAACATGCTGTATTGACTGCCTCAGCCCAAAAATATACTGGCAGCTTAGACTCTGCCAACATTGTTCTGGCAGCTTCTATGAGTGTCCTATTCTTTCTTTCCACAACTCCATTTTGTTGAGGAGTTCCTGGCGCAGAAAATTGTTGAGTAATTCCCTTTGATGCACAGTGGTTCTCCATGATTGAGTTCTTGAATTCAGTACCATTGTCACTCCTCAGAATTCTTACTGTTTTCTTTGATTTTCTTTCCAGAAAAGTAATATGATCTATTATGTGTTGTGAAGCTTCATCCTTTGAATGTAGAAAGAAAACCCATGTAAATCTTGTAAAATCATCTACAATAACAAGAGTATATTTATTTTTGTTAATTGACATAACATTTACTGGACCAAATAAATCAAGATGCAGTAAATAAAAGGGTTCAGAAATGGTATTTATTGTCTTGCTCTTGAAGGATGATTTCCTTTGTTTTCCAAGTTGACATGCTTCACAAAGTCCATCTTGTACAAAATCAACCTGTGGTAATCCTCTTACAAGATTCTATTTAACCAACTTGTTGAGTGTTTTGAAGTTGATGTGTGACAGTTTCTTGTGCCATTTCCAGCTTTCTTCAGTTGAGGCCTTGCTGTATAGACATGTGACTTCACTGTTTATGCAATCCTCCAAGCTGGCTTCATAAATGTTACCATGTCTGTGTCCTTTGAAAACCACAATGCCTGTTTCTTTATGAGTCACAAGACACTCTTTGTTGTCAAAGCCAGTATGGTAACCTTTTTCTCCAAGTTGACTTATGCTTATTAAATTGTGCCTTAAGCCATCAACTAGAGCTACTTGTTCAATGATGACATTCCCAAGTACAATCTTGCTATATCCCAGTGTTTGTCCTTTGTTGCCATCTCCAAAGGATACTTCTGGGCCAACCATTTCCTCAAAGTCTGTAAGCAGGGATTTCTTTCCAGTCATATGTCCTGAGCATCCACTGTCCAGGATTAGGGTTACTTTCTTTACCCTAGTTCCCTGCATACATAAAGCAACTAGTTAGATGTTTTGAGGACCCAAATAGTTTTGGATCCTTTTCTACTAATTTTAGGAGAAACAGGCTTAATAATTTTCACCTTTGGCTTACCTGTCTCTTTTATTGCTCTAGACTGTGGTGGAGTCTTAACAGTGTCATACCAACTCTTATCAATAGAAGATTTTAGCTCATAAAAATTGTAATACAAATCATGATAGTCCCTACACATATATATAGAATGAAATATGCTACCACAGTGATAACAAGGTTTCTGTGGAATGTAGTGACTTTTCAGAGTCTGAGAAGGACTAGACTCTGATTTCTTCTCAATTTTTGTTTTACAATCTATAGCTAAATGGTTTTGGTTGCCACATCTATAACACTTCTTTCTAGGAGCATTAGGATCTTTTTGATAATTATTAGCCTTATTGATGCCTTCCTTACCATTCATATTTCTCCTAGTTTTGGTGGACTCTGATAAGTTCTCTAGCCTTTCTTTCAACTTAGACTTAGACAAGTGCCCTATGTTTATAATTTTCTTAGAATTATTTGCCCCTGTTTCATCTGTCTTTTTGTCAACAACAGGGGGACTATTGACAGATGAGTTTATGGCTTCAGTTTTTTCTTTAGGGATCACAAACTTAACAGGAACAAATGTACTTTTGTCTTTAGTCTTATTAATTTTGCTAGCTTCTTCATTGTTATCATTCTCAACAATAGGTCTTTTGTCTTGACTCTTGTCATAGCCTAGACCAGCAGTTTGACACACGTTTTGATTATTGAGGATTTCTTGAACTTTTCTTCCAGAGTCTGTCCAAACTTTAAACTTAAGCCTTTCTTCTTCTAGTTCTTTCCTAACATAGTCATAGGCTTTCAAAATTTCAGTGTAGTTATGACTATATTTCTCAGAATCCTTTTTGTATTGTTCCATTAATAATAACTCAGATTCTACATGACAATTCCTTTTAGTTAAGGTTAAATTTTCTTCTCTCAACCATTCACTTTCACTAGTGAGAGACCTACATGTTGTCATTATTTTATTAACCTCACTTTTCACAATCTCTATGCCATCAGAGTCTAAATTAATTAAGGATTCAGGAGTAAAGATTGATACCTGAGTTTTAGGAGATGAGGGTTCTTTGGGAGACTGTGATTTTCTTGAGGAGGATGCCATCAATGCTAGATTTTCATAATCAATTTCATCCTCTGAGCTTGAGTCTGCCCAGTCCTTTCCTGTTGATAGAAGTGCTTTTCCTTTTCCTTGACTTTTTGACTTTCTGCATTCACTGGCAAAGTGCCCCAATATTTCAAAGTTGAAACATTTGACCTTTGCTTTGTCAAGTTTGATAATTGTACTCTTGCTCTTCTCAACCTTTTCATCTTCCTTCTTGAATGATGGCCTTTTGCTAAATTTTCCAGTTCTTTTGTTGAATTTCATTCTTTTGAAATTTTTAGCAAACATAGCCATCATTTGACTTAGATCAAACTCTTCATCAGAATCAGAGTCTGTGTCAGTAGACTCTGACTCCACAGCAGCTTTACCCTTCTTTCTTGAATCCTTGATTCTTGCTTCTGTGGATGGTTCCTGTTGTTCTTTCTCAGACTCCATCAAGAGTGCCACAGATTTTGTCTTTACAGACTTCTTATTCTTTCTCTGTTGCATCTCCAAATCATATGTCTTGAGTCTGCCATACAATTCTTCTAGAGTTAGTTCATCCAAATCTCTAGCTTCTCTTATGGCTGTAGTCTTATTGTCCCACTCTTCAGGAAGTGCTCTCAGAAACTTGGTGTTCGTATCTTCAGAATCATAAACCTTACCAAGCATAGCCATCTCATTCAAGAGTTTTGTAAACCTATCATACATCTCAGTGATAGATTCTCCAGATTTTGCTTCAAAGTACTCATACTCTTGAATAAGCAAAGACCTAGCATTCTTCTTGACATCTTTAGTCCCTTGACAGTGCACCTCAAGTTTTGTCCACATCTCCTTAGCAGTCTTGCATGATATGACACAGTTAGTTAGAACAGAATCTAAACTATTAAAGAAAATGTTCTTTACTTTTGCCTCCTTAAGGACATTTTCTTTGTCCTCTTTTGTCCATTCAGCCTTTGGTTTCTCAACGAGGTGTTCTTCAGTTATTTTGCCTTCCTCATTGATTTGAGGCACAATTTTTAAGGGCACAAAGGGTCCTTCATTAATCCTGTCAAGATAGTCAGGGTCTGTTGCTTCCAGATGGTGCAGCATCTTAACCTTCCAGTGGGTGAACTCGTTTATCTTAAGCATAGGAATCTTAGAATTGCCATCTTTGTTTCCAGACATCTTTGATCGATTTTTAAACGTTAGGCTCTGATACCAATTGTTTTCCCAGTCGTACAAGTAGAGGGGGGGTTGAATACTTGTATGTCTTTTCTGCCCGATTTAAAATCAAATTAAGAACAAACTCAAACACAAAAATATGAATAAGTACTGTTTTGTATTATTGATTTGTGAATACAAAACTCTCCTAGGGTGTACACAAACCCTAGCAGCTTCTCTGTGTTTATCACAGCAACTCTCTCTATCTCTATGCTCTCACAAAATTTCACTCAGATAATTATGCTTCGACTTCCACACTTTTACAATTAGGTTACATAGAGTTTATATAGAGAGAGCTGCCTATCAACTAATAACAGAAAGATAAATTACAATAGGAATAGAATTCCTAATTATTAGTTGATAGTTTCCTTCTAGAATTCTCTTTCTTTCCCATAGCATATCTGCAATATATTTATCTTGATCTTCGAAGACTTTCCATTCCTGTGATCTTCTTCCAAATTTATCCTCAACTATATAGACTCTGAAATCTTCAGACTCTGATGATCTTCAGACTCTGATCACATGTAGACTCTGATAGATCATAGACTCTGATAGTCTATAGACTCTGATCACCTTCCAGACTCTGGTTTCATTTTCTACAGAAATTCTTCCAAGTACAAATAACATGAATATTGACTATCTAGACTCTGATTATACATTTCAGAGACTAGAAAAACTTATTACAGATAAACTAATCTAGACACTGTTCTAGTATTTTGTACATCATCAAATGAATATATCCCTAACAACTCCTTTAAGTATTTTTACCCACCTGGATGTAGCTTCATTTTCATCATTAAGTAGATAAAGAACATATTTAAATTCTCTAGAAGCTTTGTGGATCAGATCTTCCTGAGCAATTTTCAAAACTCTTCCATTTTCCAGGAAATATAAAAGTTTCTCCTTTGCTTGAGCACCATCAAAGATATTTTTCACAAATGTTCACAGAAATTAATTTTTCCAGATGTTTTTGAGATAGATCTTCCTCAGGCTTGTCTTTCAATGAGAAGAGATCTCTAAAAGGGTTTACTTCACCCCTGTAGAATTTGGCTTGAGAGTCACCCATACCACCTTTATTTATACCAAGTCTGGCATTGAGAGTCAGAGTTTGATTTTTTGTCGACAGAGGATCAACCTTCTTCTTTCTGATCAGATATTGTTGTTGTTCTTCTTCATCTTCAAAACTTGATCCACATGGGAGAAATGTTGTTCCTGACATAGTGAGAGGAGTTCTTGATATGGCTGGAGCTTTCTTATGAATTTCTGGAGTTGGTTGAACACTTGTAGGTTTAGGAGCTTCAATAGTCTTGACTTGAGCAGGCTTAGGAATAATTTTCTTTTATTGAGCAGGAGTTTTTCTTTGTACTGGAGCTTTCTTGACATACTTCCTTTTCTTCTAGACTTGAGCATTGTCAGTACCAGACTTCTTTAATTCTTCTTCTACAGCAACTGGATCCATTCCTGGACTTCATTCTTCAAAAAGTTTTCTTACCATTTCTACATCTTTTAGATTTTGCTCTTCAATCTTCTCAGGCTTCTCTTCTTCTTCAAGCCTTTTTGCCAATTCCAAGTCAGCATCCATCAGAGTTTGCTTGCCAGAGTTTATCTCAGAGTTTGCTGCTTTAGAGTTTGAGAGGTTGTCAGAGTTTGTCCAATCAGAGTTTGTTGCTTTAGAGTTCGCTTCTTATCATTATGACTCCCTTGATCTTCATCATCATGTTTGCCATCTTTTTGTACAACATCCTCCTTGCATTTGTTTGTATACACCTTCTCCCCCTTTCTGACATCATCCCCTTTTCTGATTGTGAGAATCTCAACAATTGTATGTAGCATGCTCTACATAGAATTAACAGCAGTAGAGGGATTATCAACTTTGACTTGTAATGCATCCTGTTTTGCAGAAACATTTTTCAACTTCAATTCTAAGGCATGTTGAGAAGTAGTGACAGAAGTCTGTACAGAGGTAGTAGTTTTTCTAACAGATTCCTTCAAATCACAAACTTCATTATGAAGACCATTTGTCAACACTGTAGTAGCCTTCAAAATTGTTTTCCTCTCACCAGAGTTTAACTCATAATCAACTTTTTGGATTAACTCATGAACATGAGGCCATAAAATATCTTTCTTGGGAAATTTCCAAGACATATCCCAGATGGATTGTCTGTGAGAGTTTAACAAATCTTCATTAGATGGCTCTCCCTTAGAAATGAAATCCCGCATTACTCCTTCTGTATCCAAGGCATCTTCAATTTCACCTTTGAGCTTTTCAACTACCATATAGTCAGGATAATCCATCCTCAGTCTTTCATGTGCATTTACAGGCCATTTTTTTTTGTGTTGTATCTCTGAGTATATGGAATAGATAGATATGTAACTTCTTCATCCAAGAATATTGGTTTATCAGAGTCTGTGTCTTCCCCATCAGAGTTTGTACCTTTATTATAGTTTGGCATAGCCTTAGAGTTTACAGTCACAGATAAACTCTGAGTACTTGTAAAAGTATCAGAACATCCTAAATCACTCTTTTCTTTTAAATTAATCTCATTACTTCTCATATCATATATATCATAACTTTTAATAGTTAGATTTTGCTCACTAGAAGTAACTATCTTCTTTCTCAATTCTACCTCTATTTTTGCCAGATCCAGTGTCTTCCTCTCATTATTAATTCTATTTATCACACATTTTACCTCAAACTCACTAGAAAGTCTCAACACAAAATGTCCTACAGAAATAAGAGGTGGCTGAGAAAGGAGGTCTGTAGTTACATGAATAGGGGTACCATTTGCAGGACTATCCATGGTCATCCCAGTAGTAAAAGTGAGAAATATAAATTCTGAACTTATACTATCAGAGAATGTAAATTCTGAAGAAAAGTTAGAGTTTATACCTTGAGTATTTGTGGATGTGGATGTAGTTTCCATGGGCTGTGCAGAGAGTGGTTGTATCATGATAGCAGCAGAGATTGCCAATTGAATTATCTTAGAGTTTGACTGCTCAGCATCAGTAACAACAAGATCTTCAATGATAGTTGTAGTGCCTGCATCCAAACTTTGATTGGATGGTTCTTGTGGGGCAAAGACATTAACAACTGCTTCAACCCTTTGAGCTGAAGGTTCTTGTGGGTTATATCCCTGATCTCGGCTAGCTTCATCTGCTTCATTTGTGGCTTCTTCAACTATTTGTGTTAAAGGTTCTTGTGTGAATGGCCCAAAAATGACTGCTACCTCACTTTGAGAGGCAGGTTCTTATGTTTCCTGGCCAAAAAATAATATCTTCTTCTTCTTCCTTGAAAATTGTTTTGAGCTAGTAGAGGCTGAAGTTGATTTTGATTTCTTTGCTTCCATATACTTTCTTAATTCTTCTGCCATCTCCCTTACTCTTTCATATGCTATCTCCTTGATAATATGTTTGGGAGATTGAACAAGAGAATCAAAGATTGTTACAGGGACAGCTTCACTTGGAATTTCTTCACTATTATAGGCTTTCCCCAGTTTATTGTAACTTTGTGAAAGAGTCTTGATTTGATTTATATGCAAGTCTTTCGTATCTATATGTTTTTCAGACTTGTTTCCATTATTTATTGTAGAACTTTTAGAACTGTGTGGTTCAGGTTGTTCATCAACATTCATTTCAGCTAATTCATCATTTTCTTCTCTATTGGCATTTTTATCATCACCATCTACCTCAATTCGACCAATGTTATTGTCTATTTGGTCAGGCAATGCAGATTCACCAGAATTTATAATAGCATCAGAGTTTAATAGTTGTGGTTGAGCAGAGTTTGGCTGATCATAGATTAGAGCGTCAGAGTTTACCAATTATTCAGAGTTTATTACTGCATCAGAGTTTAACCCTTCAGAGTTTAGACCTTCAGAGATTGCAGCCTTGACCAATCTTCTTCTCTTCTTTTTCATTTCAGGCATTGGATTAACTGTGAATGGCTTCATGAAAAGTGCAGAAGGAATCTCAGAAGCCTTCTTAATAACCTTCTTCACAAGAAACACCAAACCTTCATTGCTATCATCAGAATCAGTTGGTTCATCAATCGATTTTAGTTTCTTAGGAGAAGTCTCCTTTATTAAATTTTCCTTCCTTTTACTTGGGCCTTGCTGAGAGGTGTGTTTTACAACTACAGTCTTTTGAGAGACTGTAGAGGTTGGCAATTTTGTTTAGGAAACAGTGTTTGGTGGGTGGCTTGGGTTAGAATCAGAGGGTGTTAAACTCTGATCCATAGCCACTGCGAGAAAGTCCCTCTCATACACAATAGGCATTCTCTGATTTAAGAGAATCCTGACCCATGTGGGATAAAAGAGATTTGAAAGTTTACCTTCAGCCTCATTCTTTGTATCTTTTCATGCTAAATCAGCAAAAATTCTTTTATTCATGCAAAAACTGGCTAAACTCTGATCATTTTCAAAACTAACTCCCGGCAATAAATGGCTAAAAATTAATTATAAAAATCTAGCAAAATATACAGTGTGTGTATCATCATCAATCTTTCTAGCTAATTGCCTAATTATCAAACATGAAAATTTTAAATTTAAATTATGGGTTAGAGAATACCCAATCTGTTGTGAAAACTGTGGGATAACATCAAAATTAGTGCATTTGGCTGTGAATGCTCTTGTGATACAGTCAAAGAAGAAACTTCATTCTTTTCTTATATGGGGCCTTGTTAGACTCCCCACCTTTGACAAACTTCCTCCATAGCTTATCTCCTTGAAAAATCCCTTGACATGTTCATCACTAATAAGGTCATCATGCACAACTACTTCTGGTAGATAAAAGGCTTGTCTCATCACAGCTGGAGTTATAAAGTGTTTGCCATTGCATTGGAATGTAATGATAAGCTACTCATCATCACCGGCATCATTAAACATCGCTGTTAACCATACTCTTATCAGAGATTGAGTAAAAAGATTATTGGGTTCTTGTAAAGCATACCCAATATGGATGTTTTGTAAGAAATCCTGAATAACATGAAAATCTTGAGGTGTATCGGTTTAATTCGGAAAAGAGATATAGTTACTTATAGTAAATGTGTAATTTTGGAATGTAAGACCTTTAGATGCCATTGAAAAAGAGATTTAAAGGTTTAGAAAAAATTAGGGTTTGAGAAGAAAAATGAGAGAGAAAGCAATATGCAGATAGATGAATTAAAGTGAAAATATGAAATAAATTATTCACTCTCAATTGCAAATAGTATTTAGTGGGACACGTGGCATGAAATTATTGGAAGAGTAATGAGTATTGCAATTTTCAAAATACAGCAACTGCGTGTGTATCTGTGTATAGATATGAATCGACTTTCGTGAGATACACACGCCCTGTGATTAGTCCAATTAGAGAATAAAAAATATTATGTCACAAAATAAAATATTATGTCATAAATAAAATCTCAGAGTTTAGCATGTAATCAGAGTTTATAGAAATCAGAGTTTATCAGTTACTGTCAGAGTTTACCACATACTATGACAGAGTTTACCATAAACACAGATAATCTTATGATCAGAGATTAGATGTCCCAATGATCAGAGTTTACTTCATTTTCCATAAGAGTTTTCCACAAACTCTAACAGACTTTATCATAAACTATGATTATCTTCTACTTGCTATCTAGAGTTGAGCCACTTGTCACCATCCCTAATTCAGAAACCAACCTTGTAAAAGTTACTTGACACAGAGGCTTGGTGAATATGTCTGCTAATTGTTGATCTATAGGAAAAAATGCATTTTAATTGTTCATTCCATGACATGTTCCCTTATGAAATAATATCTGATACTGATGTGCTTTGTTAGAGAATGTTAAACTAGATTTCCTGTCATTACAATAGCACTTTGATTATCACAATAAATAGGAATTTTTGAAAAGTTCAAACCATAATCTAATAGGTGATTCCTCATCCATAAGATCTGTACACAGCAGCTTCCTGCAGCTATATATTCAGCCTCTGCTGTTGATGTTGAGATATATTTATGTTTCTTATTGAACCATGATACAATTCTTTTTCCTAAAAATTGACAACTGCCACTTGTGCTTTTTCTATCAATTTTTCATCCTGCAAAGTCATTATCTGAATAGCCTTTTAATTTAAAATCAGACTCTCTAGGATACCATAAGTCAAGATTGATAGTGCCCTTGAGATATCTAAAAATTCTTTTGCAGCAATCAAATGAGGTTCCATTAGATTTGCCTGAAATCTAGCACATAGACAGGTTGCAAACATAATATCTGGTCTACTTGCAGTCAAATAGAGAAGTGATCCAATCATGCCTCTGTATGCTGTAATATCTATACGCTCTCCATTATGTTGATCAAGCTTGGTTGATGTAGCCATTAGAGTTGATGCAGATGCAGAGTCTTGCATTTGAAACTTAGTGAGTAGATTCTTTGTATATTTAGACTGATTCATGAAAATGCCTTCATCAGTCTGTTTCACTTCCAATCCTAGAAAATAACTCAATTCTCCCATCATGCTCATTTGATACCTGGACTGCATTAGCTTTGAAAATCTTTTATAGAGTTTCTCATTATTGGAACCAAATATAATATCATCAACATATATCTGAACCAATAATAAATCTTTACCTTGAGTTCTATAAAACAAGGTTTTATCAATTGTACCTCTTGTAAAGACACTCTCAAGTAAAAATTGAGCCATAGTTTCATACCAGGCTTTTGGTGCTTGCTTGAGTCCATATAAGGCTTTATACAATCTATAGACATAATTTGGAAATTTTGGATTGACAAAGGCAGGTAGTTGTTCAACATAAACTTCTTCTTCAAGTTCTCCATTTAAAAATGCACTTTTAACATCCATCTAGTAGACCTTGAATTTCTTGTATGCAGCATAAGCAGGAAAGATTCTGATTGCTTCAAGTCTAGTTACAGGTGCAAAAGTTTTATCGTAATCAATGTCTTCCTGTTGAGAGTATCCTTTGGTAACTAGTCTTGCTTTGTTCCTTGTTATAATTCCATCAGAGTCTATCTTGTTTCTAAACACCCACTTTGTGCCAACAATTGATCTATTCTTTAGCCTTGGAACTAGAGTTTAAACTTCATTCCTTTCAAACTCATTTAGTTCTTCTTACATTGTTGTAACCAAATCTGCATCCTTCAAAGCATCTTCAACCTTCTTTGGTTCTGATTGAGAGAGAAAACTATGAAATAGACATTCATTCTGAGTAGCTTTTCTTGTCTACACTCCACTCTCTAGATCACCAATAATCAAATTAGGTGTGTGATCTTTGGTCCATTTTCTTGGATGTGGAAAATTTCTTGAACAAAATACTCCCTCATGATTTGTGTCTTCATAGTTTGATTCCTCAGTAAAAGCTGATCCTCCCTTTGAAGTTGTGCTTCCATCAGTGTTGGATGACTCAGAGTTTATATACTCAGAGATTAAATTATCAGAGTTTAAGTGATCAGTGTTTGAGGTTTCAGAGTTTATGGTTTCAGAGTTTGTGTTGGTCAGAGTTTGGTCAGAGTCTGATATTTCAATAATTGAGGTTTATTCTCCAATATCAGTAAATTGTTGATGTTGTTCCCCCTCAACATGTATAGCTTCTTTAATTTCTGTTTCAATTATGTCTGAATCAGAGTTTAAGAGATCAGAATTTACCTCATCAGAGTTTAGCTCTCCAGAGTTTGTGTTCTGCAATTCATTTTCAAATCTCAGAGATTCTTGAGCATCTTCATCATGCAACCCTGTTATTTTTCCTTCATCAAAAGAGACATTAATAGATTCCATGACCGCCCTTGTCCTTAGATTAAATACTTTGAATTCCTTTGAAGAGGTTTTAGTAGTTGTTGCATAGCCAACAAAAATTCTTTCATCTGCTTTGAGTTCAAACTGAAGAGTTTCGAGGCACAAATGCAGCAGAAAAATGCGAAAAATAAATACAAAACGTAATATAAATCTAAACCCTCCACAGGATCCATGCGAAAATAAAAGATTTAATTCAGAGATAAAGAACAAATACCTTAAAAGTTTTAACAGTTCATTAATGGAATATTAATGGAGGTCCAAAGCTTGTTTAATCACCATATATCCCGCTCTCGCGATCTACGCTCTACGGTATCCACACGAACACTTTTCATGAAGGATTGATGTGTACTAGCACCCGAAAACTGCTTCTCTCTCTCTATCTTCCTTTTTTCTCAAAACAGCTAGGGTTTTAGAAAATATGTGTATTTCAATTAAATTAGTCCATAAATAGATTATATAGAGAGAGGAATAAGTTTTCTAATTATAATCTAATTATAATTAATACTAATCCAAAATTCCAAATTATTTAATTAAGTCTCACTTAATTAATTAATTACTAATTTTGGAATTAGTTTAAGTAATTCATTTATTTTATTTATATAATTAATTAAGTCATACTTAATTAATTATATCATAAATAAATTACTTATTTAATTTGAATTCATAATTTAAATTCCTCATTTTTTTACAATTTTAATTAGATATTAAAATTGTTGTCAACGTAAGAATAACCTACATGATCACACACAAAGAATATTTGAAGGAGAAATAATTTAAATTATGAATTCAAATTAAATAAGTAATTTATTTTATTTATGATATTAATTAAGTATGACATAATTAATTAAGTAATAATAATAAAATAAGTGATTTGATTAAGCCTTTCATGAATAATATTCCATGGAATATAATCTCTTTAACCTTATATTATAGATCAAACTTGAGGCATGTTTCTTGTCATCCTCTTCAACGTTTAATCCGGGTTTCATTGATCAATGAGTAGACTATTAAACAAATCAACATTTGAGCACGATTATGCATTTTATAGTCTCACGCAATCAAGAGGCCAATAGTATAACTCCTAAATATGAAGGTTAAATTATTTATCAATCATTCATATTTCTCATACGATTCATAGTATACCCAATGTTAATCTTTATCATCACCTAGTTAAAAGTAAATTTTAGTATAATTAAAGTATATTAATTCTCATATAGAAATATAATGATTTCAGGTCAGAGGATCATTATATAATTATCACAGTGAGAATTTCTTATGACACTTATTAACATGTAGAATCTCACGGCGGGTCATTTCAGTGTCATTCATTGAGACATGCACTTATGTTCTTGACTTTAGTATCACCATACATATGACCAATGAGACGTGGTCATCTCTCAACAAACATATTAGTCTTATTGCATTATTGTTTTCCTTAAATAATAATACTCGACTAGGGAGTTTTAGGAATAAGATATTATTCATATAATCTCATTTTTAAGTCACATACTTAAAGATATATAATATGTATCAAAATTCTAAGGAAATTTATTACGCTTTCAATTTATCACGCAGTAAATAAAATATAAGAAATAAATAATAATCAATAAAACATAATTCTTAATAATAAAATATTTTCCTTAAAATATAAAAGTTATTGTCTCTAGGGCACAATTACTAACAATCTCCCACTTGCACTACAACCAATTACCCAAGTATCCAATACTCATGGAGCTAGTGTGACTTTTGTGTTTCTGCTGCGACAAAGTAGTCAGTGGGTCTACAATATTATTATTAGTATGCACTTTACATATATGTATATCCTTTTGATCATTAATCTCATTAATTAGGTGATATCTCCTAAGTACATGCCCAAACAGCCTCTTTGGCTGATTCACAAGCATCAATATACTCAAGGTCTATTATAGAATCAACAGATATCTTTGCTGTGAACCATTCCAGCATACAACATCTCAATTTAAATAGATAAAATAAAAAGTCAGACAGAAACACTAAATGATCATTGTCTATCTAGAAACTAGCATCGGTGTAACCTTTTACAACCAGCTTATTTTCTCCTCCATATACCAAGAATTGATCTTTAGTCCTCTTCAAGTACTTAAGAATATTCTTGACTGTCGTCCAGTGACCTTCACCTGGATTAAACTGGTATCTACTCGTCATGTTTAAAGCATATGAGACATCAAGACGAGTACATATCATTGCTTACATTATAGAACCAATTACCGATACATATAGAACTTTACTAATATGGTCCTTATCATCCAATGATTTATGACTGTTTTCTTTCGGGATCGATATCCCATGAGACATTGAGATAAATCCCCTTTTAGCCTCTTGCATTTCAAATCGATGCAAAACTTTATCAATGTATGTACTGTGACTTAGGCCGATCATTCTCCTTGATCTATCTCTATAGATCCTGATCCTTAATATATAGGTCGCATCGCCTAAGTCTTTCATTGAGAAATTATTTCTCAACCAAGTCTTCACAGTCTGTAGAGAAGGAATGTCATTCCCTATTAGTAATATATCATCAACATATAATACTAGGAATGCCACATGGCTCCCACTAACCTTCTTGTAAACAGATGGTTCATCTTCATTTTGAATAAACCCAAACTATTTGACAATTTTATCAAAATGAATGTTATATATCCTCGAGGCTTGTCTTAATGCATAACTGAATCGACGCAACTTACATACCTTTCCAGCATCCTTTGGATCAATAAAACCCTCAGGCTGTGTCATGTACACATCCACATCTTTTTCAAGGCTCCTATTTAGGAAAGCGGTTTTGACATCCATTTATTAGATTTCATAGTCATAGTAAGTAGCTATATCAAGCAAAATCCTGATGGACTTGACCATAGCCACTGGTGAAAAGGTCTCATCATAGCCAATACCATGAATTCGCTTGAAACCTTTTGCCACCAATCGTGCCTTATAGGTCTGTACGTTACCATCCATGTCGGCCTTCTTCTTGAAAATCCACTTGCACCCTATAGGTTTTACCCCTTCAGGTGGATCAACCAAAGTCCATACTTGATTAGTATACATGGATTCCATCTCAGATTTCATGGCATCCAGCCATCTCTTAGAATCTGGAGTGTTCATAGCGTCTTGGTAGGTGAGAGGCTCCTCTTTGTCCACAAGCATCAAATCACCATCTTGAGTTAAGAGAAATCCATAATATCTCTTGGCTCATGGCGAATCCTACTAGACCTACAAACAACTTGTGTTTCTTGAGCAGTATTGTTTTCTTGTACATTCTACTCAGGTTCCTCCATTGGTTCAATGTTATCATGTAGGTCTCGAACTTCATCAAGATCTATTATCCTCTCATTGTCTTTCTTAGAAAGCATTTCTCTTACAAGGAACACTGCAGTTCGAGCAACAAACACTTTTTTCTCGAAAGGATTATAGAAAGAATAACTCTTTGTTTCAATTGGGTATCCCACAAAGTTACATTTGTCTGATTTACATCCTAGCTTATCAGAATTTAGACATTTCACAAATGTCTCACATCCCCAAATTTTCATAAATGACATGCTATGATGTTTCTCAGTCCATATCTCATACGGAGTTTTTTGAACCATTTTAGTAGGAACTTGGTTAAATGTATAGGCAGTTGTCTCCAAGGCGTAGCTCCAGAAACTAATTGAAAGATTCCTTGACTCAACATTGATAGCACCATGTCCAACAAGGTGTGATCCCTCCTATCAAAAAAACCTTTTCTTTGATATTTTCTACTTCATCTTTATAGTCTTTGAACTTTTCAAATGATTCGGATTTGTTCTTCAAAAGATACATATATTCGTATCTACTAAAATAATTAGTAAATTTTATAAAGTTAATAAAAGCTACCTTTTGTCATCGTATGCATATGACAACATACATCACTATGTATAAGTCATACTCGTTCAGTGCACCATGTCCGGTAAAAGGAGTTTTAGTCATTTTGCCAAATAAACCAAGATTCACATCCTTTTGTATAATTCATAATCAAACTTATCCAAGAATGCATCCTTATGTATTCTGGAAATGCGTTTCTCATTAATATGGCTTCAACAACAGTGCCAAAGATAATGTTTGATTTGAGTCACTTTAGAACATATAAATTGTTAACTAGTTGTGCAACATTATAAGCCTCGTCATCGAAATTGAATAAATAACTCTTGTTATTTAACTAAAATGAAAAAGGCTTTCTTGCCCAAACAAGAAACTAATATAATGTCTTTACTAATTGCAAGCACGTTATAACAATTATCAAGTTCTAAATTTTCCTTGTAGGCCAAAAATTAAGTAACGAGTTCCTTCAACCAAAGAAACTACCTTTACTCCAATTCCAACCTGATACTCGAAGCTTGACCCTTACTGATCATCTTCTTCTGATCTTCCAAATAAGCATGACAGTTTAATTTCTAGTTTCCCAATTTTTCATAGAAGTGACAATCGTCTCCTTTGTCAACACCTCATTAAGACTTTAGAGCCTGTTTTGGGGTTGGACTTTAGTTTGACAAGGAAACTAGATCAAATCTTCTCATTGCCTTTCCATTTTCATTTTCCTTTTGAATTCCCTATGTTTAGCATCATTATAGTAGTTCATGCATTTATCATGTTGCTTTAAGCAGTTCTCAACATGCTTAGCAACTCAATAGGTGTTTCACCAATCTTATTCATTTTGTTATTCATAACCAAATAAGAACATTTATTGTCCAGAGATTGTAAGATCAAATCTAGGTGAGCCTCCAGACCAATCTGGAAACCCAAAATGTCAAGGTACTCATTATACCTTATAGTCTTTAGAACATGTTGTGTAACAGGGTCTCACTCTCCCTACTTGTAAGTATATAGTACCCTTTAATTTTCAAATATATCTTAAAGAATCTGTCCCTCAAATATCTTTTAAGGGTGCTTAATCGTCTCACAAGAATCTGTATGCTCATGTTGCTTCTTAAGCTCAACACTCATAGTTGCAAGCATGAGACATGAAACATCAATCGCAACATCAATTTACTTCCAATAAGCACTATCATTTTCACATGTTACATTCTCAGCTTTAATAGTAGGGGAAGAGATTTGACTAATATCGTGATGCCTGAGGGCGATCCTCAAGCTCCTATGTCAGTCGAGGAAATTTGTTCTGGTCAATTTGTCCTTCTCAAGAACTGATCGTATAGAGAAGTTGTTTGTGTTTATCAATTTAATATTAATTATGTTTAAGTGATTATAGTATATCACCATATACCTCCCACTATTTTTATCAAACTAACAGCCGTAACTATTAATTCGGAAAACATTTCTTTAAATCTTTCTAGTGAGCCAAGATCCATATTTCATCCATGTTTTAAGATAGGGTTGGCTAATACACTCAAAACATGACTATTTAGGTTACAATATTTGTCGATTATATCAAATATAACTCTTAGAAATTTTGGTGGAACAACCCTTTGTACACATTTATCCAATAAATCACATCAAACTCTATGCCTCTAAATCCACAATCCTATTGTGATGATTTATTAAGTTAGACCCAACGTTTCAAAAAACTAGGTACACTTACTTATCTCGTCTTCCCATGATTGATAAGAACACCTTGCTTTGGCAAATCCACTCCTTCTCAATCTAGATCTTGACGAGTATTAAATATTGGAAGACATCCAATAACATAATATGTATTTAGGAATTTTAATGTTTATATGAACAAACATGATCCCTTCATAAAGAGATTCTCAATTTTTCCTTGATCAAATAATTCATTTCAATATTCGTCATTTGATTGATTTCCAGGTCGTCGGAGAAGTCACAAATGGTCTCTCTTAAAAACTGACTTCCTTATGAATTAAACTAATAATCCACTTTTGACAAAATCTCCCCATATCAAAAAATAAAAATTCATATTTAATATCGTGTTTCATAAACACAAGAATCTCATGATCATTTGTTCAATTTTAAAATCTTTAATCGTTATAGATTTTATCTTTCTTAAGCAAACATGGCATGTGGGTCATATCTAATACATAAATGATTATTCAATATTAAGCATTCATCTCGATTATATATACGCATATATACCGATACATGCAATCATATACATATATGTAATGTGCATAAAATAAACGTGTTTAGTTATGGCCCCATCCTATGTGATCTTTACAAGCTAATGGAAAAATCAAAGTCAATCTACGTTGTGTTATTCCTTAGAACAATGTCAATATTTGGAGAAGGGGGGGGGGGGGGTTGAATACAAATATTAAAACTTTTTAGGACTTTTAATATTTGCTCTTGATGTTTGATGGATTGACTGAATATGTTTGAACAAACAACTGAAAATTAAAATGAACAATGAGAGATTTAAAATTTACTGATGGATTGGTTTTTTCATCAGATATATATTTTTGCTCAATGTTCCTAGGTTAAAGATAACCTAGCTTCATTTTTACAAAGTTAGAAAAGAATCAACTGATCTTACAATGTGCTCTTAAGCTTGATCAGTTAATTTGAGAAATATTGTCTAACTCCTTATTATTCTAACAATACTACTACGCATGTTTATATACTACAAGTGTATTTTACAATTCCTATTCTAGGATTGTTTCTATCTGTCTCTCTTTTTCCTTTTTCCTTTTTAGGAAAACAGACTTGAAAGACAGCTACTGACGACTCTTCACAGCCACCCTAGGCTGTCTTCCATAGGTGTGCTTTTGTTCTCTGGATCTACAACTGATAGACTTTTTTTGTTGTCACAATCAATTGATAATTTGTTGTTAAGCATATCAATTGATTCATCCTTTAATCCATCAACTGATTTTCTTCTTCGATTGATCTTTACATCCATCGATTGATAAGGAATGACTTATCGACTGCTAAATGATATTAATCGATGGGTCTTCACATCAGTTGATGGTCTTCAATTCCTGACTTGGCTACTTCAATTGATCTCTCATCCATTGAGGCTTCAATATCAATTGATCATCCTTCAATTGTGCAATTTCCTGTCTTCAAATAATTACAATTTGACAGTTTAATTTACACATCAATTGATGATCTATATCAATCGACTCTAACATCAATTGATAAGATTAATATCAATTGATTTACACCTTATCGATTGAAATAGATTAAGTACACCTATGCTACAGTCTAAATTATCAGTTGACTCATATAAATATTTCAACTGATAAATGGTTTCCTGATCAATTGATATTTATAAATTTCATATCAATTGATCAGTTACATAAAACAAAATTTCTATGATTCTAAGATTAATGTTATCATCAAATTTCATGTAGATTCCTAACAATCTTCCCCTATTTGTGTCTGTGATATGAACATGCATAAATCTACTTGATGATAACAAAACCCCCCCAAAAAAATATTCATATAGAATCAAGAAATTTAATTAGCACATTAATTTTGAAAATACCAGTTTGATAGATAACTCATGCAGATAGCTTCAATGTCTTCATGATTTAATTAGCTCATATTCCTTCTCTTCTCAGTATTCTCCTTCAGCTGCCTCATGAAAGAACTCCTCAAAATTGCTTCATCCCTGTCACTTTCTCCAAGCCGCCTCATAAGGTAGTGTATTTCTTCATCTGTGATTTTATCCAGATATTTGCAAATATCAAAGAACTTTGTGTTGCCCTCCACATCTGTAAAAATCATAGCATACTTTGGCTCCAACACCACCTTTTTGACCTGTGACTTCCATAACTTTTGAGGTGAATCAGGTTCAGCTTCTGCCTTGGATCTCCTTAATCTTAAAATTTGTTGTTGAATCTCCTGAGCAATTGTTGTGTTGAGTTTGTACTTTCTGTTGAGTAGAGGAAGAATAAACTTTAAGACATTGTAACTCTGCTTCATTATCACTTTTATGGAATAGGTGATCTTCACTCCATTTTCATACTCCAATCTCATAGATTCCTCTTGATTAGAAGTAGCAGGATGAGTCCTTACTCCAATTAGTCCTTTTTCATTAATTACTGGTATTCCCTTCATATCATAGCCTTCAATTGTCACCTCCGCCCTTATTTCTTCTTGTTGTCCCTGAAGGTTTTCCTGAACCACTATTTCTTGAGTAGTACTTGACTTTTTCCTGGCCATAGCTATTTTTCTCTTTTTTCTCAGTGGTTGCTCCATTGATTGATCTTCCATATTCCATTCTATTTCCAATTGCCTTGCTATTTCCTCATTTTCATTTTCTCTTCTTGCAGCATCTGACAATCTTGTAGAAATAGCTCCCTGAAGAAGCTTTTGGGCAACTGGCTCTTTCCTTTTCTTCTCTTCTTCAATCATTATGGCTTTACCTTTTTTCTTCTCTTCAAGGGCTTCAAGATCAATTGATAGAAAGGTTTTAGCATTTAGGTTGCTTTTTTTGGCAGCTTTTTGTGCATCTTCATTTATTTTTCTTGTTTGAGCAATGAACTCATTCAAGTCTCCTTTTTCTACTGCCTCTGTTACCAACTCTGTGCTTCTCTTCAAATCTTCAATCCTTTTCCTTTCTCTCTCAATCATTGATTGAGTTTCTCTTTCCCTAGAAATCCTTCTAGCTTCAAGATCAGTTTCAAATTTCTTGAATTCTTCCTTTTTCTGTTCTAAGTCATCTTTGAGAAAATTAGATGACTTAGATCTTTTTGAAGACTGATTATCTGTGTTATTTCTGTATTTAATCTTTTTGTTTCAGAACCACCAATGCCACTTGTCTTGTCTAGACCAGAACCACCAACACCACCACTACACCTGCCTTTGTCATCACCATCATCCTTCTTCTTTGGATTCTTCCCCTTTTTGTTATCAATTGGAGGGGGGGGTGGCATTCTGTCAAGAAACTTTTGAAGAATAGATGCATGAAGACTTTGTCCTGCAATAATAGCATCCATTTTCTTTTCTAGAGAGCCCACTCTAGTTTCCAAAGCTGCAAAGTTCTTTGATTCCTTGGAGAGCTTGTCTTTGATGTGATTTATGGTGTTGAATGGTAGCTTTTCATCCAATCTCCTGTCCAAAGCATCCTTGTTGGTAGAGATAGAGTCCTTGATAATCTCCAGTTCCCTCTTCACTCCTGTTACTGTCATCTTTTGAATTTTCAGGGATTCTCTCATACAGTGAGAAATTCTTCTTTGAGTAGGATCTTCAATTTCTCCTTCCACCATTGCCCTTCTATATTGAGAGAGAATTTCAGTCTCAGCAGCTTTTAAGGAACCATCAATTGTGCTCATCCATGGCTCCTCATCAGAATCTTCTTCTAGCTCTTCAGGTGCCATATAACATATATTTGTTGTATTGGCAATACTTTCCTTTAGATTCCTTGTCCTTTATTCTGTATGATCAATTCCCAAGAGTTGTTATGCATCCCTGTTACTTGAAGTAGCCAACCCCTGATATTGTGGATTAGAATGGATGAAGTTCTGTGGATCCAAATCACCAGCATCAATCTCCTCTTCAATATCCTTAGCAACTCCACTCTCACTAGCTTCTGCATTTAATACTCCCCCTAGCTCCTTAACTCCCACTTCTTCTGCCATTAATTCATTTTCCAGTTCCTGTGCAAATAGAAGAATTGATTTATCTCTCTCACGCATCTCTCTATTTTGCATCAAGATCTCATCCTGGAATCTCACCTCTCCCTCACTCATTTTCTGTGCACCTTCTAAGGTGGGGCCTTCAAGTGTTTCACTCTCATTCTTGGAAGAATTAGGAATGTCCTTACTCACTCCCTCTCCTTTTGCCAGGCTGTAATCCTGCCTCTCACTCAACTCACTCATTCCTAAGAGTGTTTGTGCAACATCAATTGATTGAGCATCAATTGATGTAAAGATATTAACAGTTGAAGTGTTTGGGATATCCATCGATTGATGCATACCCATCGATTGATCTTGAGTATCGATCGATGGATTATCAATCGATGGATGAATATTGATTGATGAAGAAACATCAATCGATGGAGTAGAAACAGTTGAGGAAATAATTTGAGAAGAGATATTTGTAATAATATGAGAAATGGAATCTTGAATATTCTGTGAAGAAGATTCAAGAGAGAGTGTTGGCTTCTCCTTGAAGAATAAAGAAGGAGAATCTGAAAATGTTTGATAATCTATCAAAACATTTTCTGAAGAAATTTGTTGGGATGGAGAAGTAAGAATGGAAGGGATTGGAATTAAGAGAGAATGGTGATGCATCTCATCATTTATATGAGACACATCAATCTGACTTTGAGGAGGCTCCACCACAGTTTTCTGTGATTTTGCAGTGTGTTATTCCCCATGTGCAAAGGTGACTTTCTTCTTTCTCCTTTCATATGGTATTACTGTTTTGGCTTGTGTGTCCCCAATTTGGTTCTGTGCCCCTGGTTGTGGACTATTTTAAATATTGTCATCCTTTTGGGAGGATGGCAATATGGATGTGGTATTTTCCATATTAACATCCACAGTCTTTTGGGAGACTGTGGAGTGGCTTGGCTAAGGTTGAGCACCCTCACTCTCCTTATCCTTCTTGGTTCTTTGATGTTCCCCAGTCCCCTCACCACCTACATCTCCTTCTAGTCTATCTACCAAAACAATTGATTTCCTTTTCTTTATTTTTACAACAACAGGTTTTTGAGAACCTGTTGAGGTTGGTTTCTTAGATTTGGATTTTGAGATTAGTTGTGTGTCTTGGGTAGGAGGGTTGGGGTCATTATTACCACCCTCCATAGTCACAGAAGGCAAAGAAGATTTAGGTAAAGAAGAAGTTAGGGTTGAGATAAATACCTGAACAAAAGGTGGGTAAATCAATTCCACATTACTGTGAAGATTGATTCTTACCAAGTCTTTGAAGACCCTTTTGTTTTGAGTCCAACACTCAAGGGTTTCAGTTTCCCTGCCAATCTCAATTTCTTTTACAAAGTGGTTAATAAAAATCATGATAAATCTAGCATAGTATATATGATTAGACCTATCATGCTTCTTTCCTAACTTGGCAGCAATCACAGACAGCAATATAGAGGAAAAATCATGATACTCATCAAACAACACACTATATGCTATTTGTTGCATGCTTGAAGTTATGGCATCAAAATTAATAATTTTACCACCAAAGCATTTTATTATTGCATCAAAAAAATAAGATCATTCTCTCCTAAGGTGTTTTCTAACTACTTGCCCTAAAGTATTGTCAGGATTTGCATAATTAACAACCCTAAGCATGTTTCTAATATCTGATTCACTAGGAACATTATCGGTATTATTAACAGAAAAATCTAAATATTCATTTAAAACTAAAGTAGTAAGAATATACTCTTATCCTTTGCAGTTGAATTTGATGCTTGATAAGTCATCAGCAACTTCTGTAGAGGTCCAAAATTCTTCCACCAAATTGCAAATTATTATTGGTGCTTCCTTCAATGCTTTCTGTACTTAGCCACTTCCCAGGAATTGCATCAAAGGATGAAATTCCTTTGGAGCCTCTTCAACCATAGTGCAGGCCACAAAATTATTCAATTCGTAAATGAACCCGGCTTGAGAGATTTTCTTGGATGAAGATGTCATTTCTTATGTAGAAGATTAGAAGTACAAGACTTTGAAGAGATTAAGAGAATTGAGTACTTAGAGAAGTGAGTAGTGATTGAGTTCGTAGATTGAGAGAGAGAGAAAAAGAGGTAGAGAAATTGTTAGTAAAATTGCAAGTAAGAATGAACAATGTTTTAATCTCACTATTTATATTTACTGATTTCTCAATCAATTTCTTACTCAAAATAGAACTTAATCGACCGTTAAAAAAAATGAAAAGTAAAAATTACCAATTTTGGCAATCGACTGTTATACATACATGAATGTATGTATTAATCAATTGATAAAATAAGTAATCAACGACTAGATTTTTGTATAGATCGATTGATGACATGGATCCCTTTATATTCCAGGTCATCAATTGGTAAAGCTTGTTTATCGACAAGTACACTTATCCATCGATAAATAAATATATCATCAATTGATATATTTATCTGTCGATAGCTACAAATATCCATCGATAAGTAAATATATCATCAATTGATATATTTATCTGTCGATAGCTACAAATATCCATTGATAAGAACAATGTTTATCAATTGATTAATGAAGAATCAATAGATTAACATAGTCAATGGTTAAAATTTATATATACATATATATAACCTATTAGACATTTAAATCATTAAATATAATTAAGCATACCTAAATCACAGACCAATCTATTGAAGGTAGATTCATCTAGTGGTTTGGAAATAATGTCTGCAAGTTGTCTTTCACTAGGGACAAAATGTAATTCAACTGTACCATTCATTACATGTTCCCTAATGAAGTGATACTTTATGTCAATGTGCTTGGTTCTGAAATATTGCATAGGATTTTCTGTTATAGAAATGGCACTTGTATTATCACAGAAAATAAGAATCTTGTTCATGTTGAACCCATAGTCAAGTAGTTGATTCCTCATCCATAATATTTGTGTACAGCAACTTCCAACTGCAATGTATTTAGCCTCTGCAGTAGATGTAGACACTGAATTCTGTTTTTTACTGAACCATGATACAAGCTTATTTCCTAGAAATTGACAGGAGCCTGTTGTACTTTTTATGTCAATTCTGCAACCTGCATAGTTTGCATCTGAATAACCAATTAGATCAAATCCAGAATCTCTGGATACCAAATTCCAAGATTTGGAGTTCCCTTGAGATATCTGAATATTTTTTTTGCAATCAAATGAGATTCTCTAGGATCAGCCTGAAATCTAGCACACAAACATGTAGCAAACATTATGTCTGACCTACTTGCAGTTAAATAAAGTAATAAGCCAACCATGCCTCTATAACTTGAAATGTCCACCATAGCTTCTTTAGTATTCAGTTCAAGTTTAGTTGCAGTGGCCATGAAAGTTTTTGCAGAAGAACATTCACTTAAATCAAATCTTTTTAATAAATTAGAAATATATTTGGTTTGATTTATGAAAATGCCATTTTTGACTTGTTTGACTTGCAAACCTAGAAAGTAGGTAAGTTCTCCCATCATGATCATTTCATATTTACTTTGCATCAACTTAGTAAACTTTTGACAAAGTTTTTCATTAGTTGAGCCAAAAATAATGTCATCTACATAGATTTGAACAAGAATCATAAAGCCACTAACATTTCTATGAAAGAGAGTTTTGTCAACAGTACCTCTAGTGAAGTGATTCACAATCAAGAATTTAGATAGAGTTTCATACCAGGTCCTGGGTGCTTGTTTTAATCCATAAAATGCCTTCAGAAGAGAGTACACAAATCCAGGATAAACAGGATCAATAAAACCATGAGGTTGTTCTATATACACTTCTTCTTCTAGTTCTCCATTGAGAAAGACACTTTTTACATCCATCTGATACACTTTGAAATTTTCATGAGCAGCATATGCTAAAAAGATTCTAATTACTTCCAACCTTGCAACTGGTGCAAATGTTTCATCAAAATCTATGCCTTCTTCTTGTGAATAGCCCTTTGCCACTAATCTTGCTTTATTTCTTGTCACTGTACCAGATTCATCCATTTTATTTCTGAATACCCATTTTGTGCCAATGACAGATTTGTTCTTTAGTTTGGGCACCAGCTTCCATACCTTGTTCCTTTCAAACTGATTCAACTCTTCTTGCATAGCAATTACCCAATCAGGATCATTCAAGGCTTCTCCAATCCTTACTGGTTCTTCTTGAGATAGAAAGCTGTTATACAAGCATTCATTTTGAGTTGAACTTCTGGTTTTGACTCCATCATTTGCATCTCCAATAATTAATTCAAAGGGATGACTTTTTGTCCATTTTCTTTGAGATGGGAAATTTGTTCTTGAAGATGATGATGCTTCATGATCATTGGAAGTGTTTTGATCATTTTGATGTGATTGACTATTTGAGAACCCTCCCCCTGAGATGGATACTCCTCTCGAAGATTGTTGAGCAGAATTGTTATCCATCGAATGATTATCAATTGATGTATTATCAGTCAATTGAAGATTGTCAACTGATAAGTTATCTGTTGATATATTGACATCAATTGATTGGAGGATTCTAGGTACTTGATTTCTTGAAATTTCCACATCATCATCATTATCCTCAATATTGCTTGTTGATTCATTTTCAAAATGCAACAGATCATGAAATCCTTCATCAAACAACCCTTGAATTTTCTTGTCATCAAAGACTACATGCATAGATTCCATAACAATGTGTAATCTAAGATTGTAGACTCTGTATGTTTTGGTTGTTATTGCATATTCAACAAATATAACTTCATCAACCATGGCTTCAAATTTCCCAGATTTTCACATTCATTTCTCAGTACAAAACATTTACAGCCAAATACATGAAGAAAGTTAACTGTTGGCTTCTTATCTTTCTTCATCAACTAATATGGAGTTTTGCCTTGAATTTGATTGACCATGGAAATATTCTGAATGTAGCAAGCAGTATTAATTGCTTCTGCCCAGAAGTATGTAGGAAGTTTTGCTTCTTCTAACATAGTTCTAGCAGCTTCAATCAAGGTCCTATTTTTCCTTTCAACTACTCCATTTTGTTGTGGAGTTCTTGGTGCAGAGAAATTATGAGTGATACCTTTTTCTTCACAGAATTCCTTCATTGTTGCATTCTTTAATTCAGTACCATTATCACTTCTTATTTTCTTGACTTTCCATTCAGTTCCATTTTCAACATTCTTCACATGATTGATAATTAATTTACTTTCCTCATCCTTAGAGTATAAGAAGTATACCCATAAAAATCTTATAAAATCATCCGCAATGACTAAAGAATATTTCTTTTTGGCAATTGACCTGATATTGACTGGTCCAAATAAATCCATATGCAATAACTCCAAAGGTTTATCAATTGATGATTCAGACTTTGACTTAAATGATGTTTTTCTTCGTTTTCCCTTTTTACAGGCATCACATAGTCCATCCTTGGTGAATTCCATCCGTGGAATGCCTCTAACCATATTTTTTCTGACCAATAGATTAATGTCTTTGAAATTCAAATGGGCTAGTTTCTTGTGCCAAGTCCAACTTTCATCTGAATTTGTTTTGCTCAGCAGGCATGTCATTGAGTTTGCCTTTACAGAGTGAAAATCAGCCACATAGACATTTCCTTTTCTTTCTTCTGTTAAGAGAATTTCACCAGATTTCTTATTGGTTATGATGCATGATCCAGTTGTAAACCATACACCATTACCATTATCACACAGTTGACTAATACTGAGTAAGTTGTGCTTCAATCCATCAACTAGTGCTACAAGTTCTATGATAACATTTTCTTTTGAAATTGAGACATATCCCAGGGTAAAACCTTTGCTATTATCTCCAAAAGTAACTCTTGGGCCAGCCTGTTCCACAAACTTTATGAGAAGGGACAAGTCTCCAGTCATATGCCTTGAGCATCCACTATATAAATACCAGAGGTTTTTCTTCCTGTTTCCATGCACACACATAAAACAATCAAGTTGCTTTTTGTACCCAAGTTGCCTTGGGTCCTCTTTCATTAGTTGCAACATGAGCCTTTGTTGCCAATTTTTGTTCCTTTTGTTTTGATGAATTTAAATTCACTTCAACTTTGGGAGTTGGCTTTTGGGGATTAGACACCTTGGAACTCATGGCAGAATTCCCATACATTTGATTATTTACATTAGGCATGTTCCATGGCATACCAGGCATGTTCATATTTGCATATGCAAAGAAGGGATTATACATGTATGGAACTTGTGCATAGTGCATATGAACATTTGGTGCAACAAAATTAGAAGACATGGCATTCATGAGCATAGGATTGGCAAACATAGCATTAGCAGTCATAGCATTTACATTTAAATCATTTGAAGATATAGGTTTCTTTTCATTTTTGCATTGCATAGATAAATGATTTACACTGCCACATTTAGCACATACTTTTCTGGGAGCATACATGTCAGGAGTGTAGTTGTTGTTGTAATAACCCGTATTTTTAACGCTTGGGGTTATTAAGATTTTTGGATAAAATTTTTCATTTTATGAATGAACGATTTTATGGATATTTTTCCAGAGAATACTTGATATGTGAAGTTGTATTATTAATATACGGGGTATTCGAAAATATGCGTATCGGTGTTATGGTAGCATACGTAATAAATATAGGACTCATAATTATTTTAGTCCAATAAAACAAAGTTGAAGTTCTTTCGAAAGTTAGAACAGAATTTGAGAGACGGTGTAAGTAATTAGTATTTATTCGGAGAATTGTTTCGTAAATTCTCGAAACAATTAAAGAGCATTAATTTAATGATTCTAAAATATATTAGAATCATAATATGAGATTTTAAGTTTTTAAAACCTAGGTGGGACGAAAGAAAAGAGAATGAGAACGAGAGATTAAAACGTTATCGGGAAATTACGCTACTACCGCACGAAGCTAGGGGACGCATAAAAGAAAGAAAATCAGCCAACTCCCCATTTCATTTCATAAGTGCCGATTGAGGGAGTGAGAGAGAGAGAGGAAGAGAGAAATGAGAGAGATTTCTCATAACTTGCTCGATTCATGTCGGAATTGCTTGATTTCGGTGTCGTTGTTCACCTCTCCTCGAACCCATTCTTCCCTAGCAACCATCTTCATCACCAACACCAATCTTCACCATGATTTCTTGAAGAGCAAGGGCTGCGTTTTTGGGGGATAAGCATAGGCTCGCTTGTTCGTTGTGTTCTATAGCTTAAATCGAAGGTATAACCCTCCTCTAGCCTTGTCTTGAATCTTATATCATTTCATCCATTCAATCTCTTGCAATGATCAAAACCCTCAAGAACATGAATAGTAACTCCGAAAATAAATATTTATTTTCTTTGATTCTTGGATTCCTATAGCTTGATTGTTGATTGTTATAGCTTATATATGTTATGGGTAGTAGAGATTGAGCTTGGTTGGTCCTAGAAGTGCAAGACTTGCTTATTTGGTTTTGAATTACATTTAATAGTCTTGACTGATTTTTATGGCTTAAAGTTGTAGTATGAGGATTGTTGATGTTGGTTGAGGAGTTTGGGATTGTTTGTTGGTTGATTTGGAGTAGAATAAAAACGGAAAACGATGAATTTACAAACGAAACCATGCCAAATTTTCTTCTAAACTAACTGCTGTAAACTGTCCAGAAAATCTGGGAACATTCGGCCACTGTTCTTGGCTTATGGCTGATATGGTTAGATAGTAGATAGTCTCTAGATCGTTTGGGCGCTAATTTTGCGTCATTCGGATTTACGAGCCAAAAGTTATGGCCGATTTAGTAACGGAAGCGCAGAAAATGAAAATCCTGTTTTCCTTAAACTTTGAGGCTATGATCACCCTAGTTAGGGGACTCCATAAATCTTGAAACTTTTATTTAAAATACGTGGAACATCTGAGATTACCTGGGAAAAAGAATCGGATTAAAAGGAGTAAAATCGGAGTTATTAAAATTGGTTGAGTGCAAGTCATGTAATAGAAATTTTCAGAAACAGGAATTCTGGAGCCACTGTTTTGAATGAATTGTTTGGAATACTTAACACCATTTCTGGACTGTTTATTTTCTGGGTCTATGTTATAATTGGAGTCTAGTTTGCGTAGCCTCAAACGGTGAGTCAATTGGATTAACGAGCTAGGAGATATAGCTATTTTAGTAAAGGTTATTTATAACCTACGAAGTGATTAAACATTGAACTTTGGAGAATTGTTTCATCTAGCTAACAACCTGAGCTCGAGTTGAAATTTTTATAGCATGTTGTTAGTAGTACAAGGGAGACCTGAGAAAAAGGAATCATGTCAAATGGATTAATTTCCAATTTATTAAAAATGCTAGAAAACAGGGGTTGAAGTGAAATGAACATGAGGAAAATGTTAAACAACCGTTTTGGGAGACGATTTCGAGTAAGATAGAGGACTTGTCTCGAGTCGACCCAGTAACGAAAGTTGTTAAGGAACATCATGACTATGCGTAGGTGCAAAGAACTTGATTAAAAACTATGGAGAGGATAGTCTTACGAGTAGCTAAAGTAGGTCCGAAGAAATGAAATATCGGGCAAAACAAGAGGTAATAAAACGAATAAGTACGGGTTGTAATGATCATAATTGGACTCGATATAGGTTTGGGGATTAGTATCGAGGTCCTAGCGTAACAATGTTGTAATTAGTTAAAGAATTCGATTTTGTTCATTAGTAGTTAAGGTAGAACTTTCTTTAAGAGAACTAATCTAGATTATTATATCTATTGATATGACTATCAGGAACGAGAGAAACTTTGGATATGCATCATGGACACCAGGCAAGATTCCTAACTCTATTTTCAAATTCTATTACAGAATATTTTGATTCTTGTATATGCAAATATCTCGAGTCCTTGAAATCTTGAGCTTTTAACAAATTCTTGGTTATAAAGCTTTGTTAAGTATAAATTGTTTATATCAACCAAAAACTGTGCTTTCCCCTTTCTTACTTGATTCTTTGATGACTCTGAACTTCTTGAAAAATTAGAGTCGCATAGTAAGTTGTTAGAGATATTTGTTGGAGTATCGAGTTACAACATTCATACTCGATGGTTAACCGGGGAGAGTCGGGTATTTTCTCGACGGTAGTCGATAACTATCAAAATTATTTTGATTCATAATGTATTGAGGATTATTTGATGATCACTGAGGATCATCCACTTAATTATTTTAAATAATTATTTTAATTATTTAAATAATATTTGAATATTAATTAAATATTATTTAAAAAGGGTTGAATAACGTTTCAATATTAGTGAATTATTTTAAATTCATTTTGAAGGTTATTTAAATACTATTTAATATTAATTAAATATTATTTAAATCTTTCGAAGCATTCAAAACTAGATCATTTAATTATATTTATATTCTATTAATTGTTTTAAAAATATTAAATATTATCTTATTATTATTTAAATATTGGGAATTTTAAAAGACAATTATTGTCGACTGATTTTATCCGAAACAATATTTAAAAATTGTTTTACTCTGATTATTTTTAATCATCCCGAGCTACTGAGATTCGAGGGTTAGCAGAGTGCCCGAATCACTACTAAAATATTTTGGAGCTTCCGAGAAACTCTTTAAATATTATTTTTTTTTATTAAATATAGATTATTTAATTAACAATAAAATATTCTGCTAATATTTTTGGGCTAACAACCCCACACTAGGGAAGGAATGAATAATCCTGACATTCTTCCCATATATACTTGGGTCTTTCGGGACTTATATTTGGTTCTAATTCAATACTCTTCATTAAAGTTATTATATTTTAATATAGCGACTCCCCGGTCATGTTCTTGAGTCTTCTTGATTCAATTGCTTTTATCTTATTGATTAGTTGACTGAGAGTCAACCCACATATATACGAGATTACTTCCACATAATTCCGGAAGTGAATCCATTATCTGAGGTTGAAATCCTAGACAGGATTGCTGTTATTCTGGAAGGTCGTATTAAATTCCCTTCCACCCTTTGATTTGAATATTCCCAGAAAGCTTTGTTGTTGTTATCCTAGAAGGTTGTATTAAATTCCCTTCTAGACTTGTTGATTGTACTCAAAGGGAACTGGAGATATAAAGTGTAAGAGGCTTGTGTGCGGCACAGTCCATCTAGCGTAAGAGGCCGAGTGGCGCCGGTCCAGCATTTAAAGGCCCATGTGTTGCCTAGGGTGATGACCTGTTTTGGATCATCCTTCTACTAGTAGAAAAGGTTACTTAACTATTGTACTATACGACTGATCATCGTGTACAATAGGCGCGGTGGATGCTCCAGTATCTTCTTTTCTTCCAATTGGAATTTGACATTACACTAAGGATAGTGTTAATGGGAACTGTTGAACTTTCATTGGTCCTACACTAAGGATAGTGTTAATGGGAACTGTTGAACTTTCATTGGTCCTACACTAAGGATAGTGTTAATGGGAACTGTTGAACTTTCATTGGTCCTACACTAGCGATAGGGTGAATGAGAATTATTGAGCTTTTATTGATTATGTTCGCAGTATCTTGAACTGCCTTCTTATTGATGCTCGAATAAATGGTACTCTGTGGTTGATGCCATTGTGCTAAATTATCGATTCTGTTGTTCCCAAAACTGTGAATCTTAAAATTGTGGTATCGCAGTAACTTGAACTGCATACTTATGTTGAAAATCTTCTTGCATCGTAAACTCTAATTCATTTATTGTCGAAACATATTTCGCTAAACTTTCTGCTGGAAAAGTATTGCAAATTATCTACTGATATTGTTGGACATCGGGTTGGTATAAATATCAGTTGCCACCCTTTTTTTGGTGCAAGTTACAAAATATTCTAATATATATCTTGCTGAGCATTCTTTGGCTCATTCTTGTTTTTGTCGTAAACTTTAAAACTTGCAGTAAGACAGGTCCATCGGATGCAAAGGAAAGAAGAGGCTCGAGCTTGAGTTAGTCAGGTTCAAGGCTTCTACAGGTTGTGTAAGCTAGATAGGATTTCAGTTTAGAATCCTAAGACTTGTTGTAAAATATGTAATGTAATAATAAATGTTGAAACAGCGAGATCCTGAGTTTATTACAGTTGAATTATAATAATTGTTATTATTTTAAGTTCGTTTTCTGAGACTATGGCTCGAGTTGTGTAATTGGATTGGGGTCACCAGTGTATGTTGTTGATATAATTGTTAAGCAGATGAGTATTTTATTGTGGAATTGGATCGTGATGGCCCGGATCCCGGACCCCGGATCTGGGGGCGTCACAGTTGTGCTTATTAATGCCTACTTTACCATTCCTATTCTTTTTCTTCTTCTCAGACTTGGGTTGAGTAATTTCCACAGGTGCTATCTTTTCTAATTTCTCTTTTAATTGTTTCTTGGATAAGCTACCTATGTTAATCCTCTCAGCTTTAGTCTCAACCTGAATTTTGGTTTCTTTAACAAAATTGATAGGAGTGCTAAATTTATTCTTTTTGTTAGCCATTGATGATTTACTTGTCGATGGATGCTTATCAGTTGATTCAGCATCAATCGATTGATAATCCTTATCAGTTGATGAATGATTAGCAGTCGATTGATCTTTATCCATTGAAGTATCAGTCAATGGCTTGCCTATTGATTTGGGGAGTTCTCCTAGAGTGTCTACACCTTGAACATCAATAATTTGTTTGGCAGTTTTAACAGACCTATTCCATTTGTTAATGGTTTCAATTTCTTCAGCCAATTGTTCTTTTAATAATTCTTCTCTTTTCAAACTGTTTACTAGTTCATTTCTAGCATCCTTACTTTCCTGCTTAAATCTATCTAAACAAACAAATTCATTTTAAGAAAAATATTCCTCTCAGTTAAGACATCAATGGTGTTATTTAACTTGAGAGTTTCTTTGCTTAGAGATTTAAGTGTGACATGCAAATTGTACAATTCATTGGACATTTCATTGATAGTGCTATTGCATTCATCATTTATAAACTCAGAAAAGTTTGTAGCTAGTACCTGATTTGATGAGGAACTAGCTTCTTCATCTTCATGTTTGGTCATTAGTGCTAGATTGATGAATTCCTCTGAATCACTGTCCTCAGCAGCCCAGTCCTTCTCTTCAGTGACAAAAGCCTTTTCTTTCTGTTTCAAGAGGTCAAAGTATTTCTTTTTATAATCAATACCATCATAGGACTTTACATTTTCTTGTTTTCGCTTCCTGCACTCATTTGAGAAATGACCAGCCAATCCACAGTTAAAACATTTTAATTTAGATCTATCAACCAAATTTTTGTTTTAATTGTTATTTCTAAACTGGGATCCAGGCCTTTGAGCATTTGGATTTCTCTTGAATTTTAGCTTTGAAAACTTTCTTGACAGAAATGCAAGGTGTTCATCAATCTCATCCAAATCATCCTGAGAGCATGTTTCATTTTCTTCACACTTGCCTTTTCCTCTTTTGAATGATTCTTCAACAGCATCACCAGTCATCATGACAGAATTTTCTTCACAGCCACTTTCCTTTTTCTCTTCATTTCCTTTAACCATCAAAGCCACAGTTTTCTCCTTTCTTTAATTCTTATCAATCTCCTCATCTTGTTGGATTTCTAACTCATATGTCTTGAGAGTGTCATAAAGTTTTTCAAGAGTATAATCCTTGAAGTCATGAGATTGTCTGATGGAAACAGTCATTGGTTTCCATTCTTTTGGAAGAGATCTAAGAAATTTTAGATTTGTATCCTCAGTTGCATAAACCCTACCATATAGCTTCAGTCTATTTAATAACTTCTGAAATCTGCTATAAGTGTCATTGATAGATTCTCCACTCTTGAAATGAAATGATTCATATTTTTGAATCAAGAGTTGCATCTTGTTTTTCCTTACTTGTTCAGTTCCTTCGCATAGAGTTTGAAGAGTGTCTCATACCTCTTTTGATGGCGTACCGTTTATCACATTGTCAAACATATCTTTATCTAGGCCATTAAACAGAATGTTCATGGCCTTCTTATCTTTAAGAACTTCTTTTTCATCCTCTTTTGTGAACTCAGAGATGAGTTTAGGAATATGTTTGTCAAGTGCAGGAGTTCCATCAGGGTTCACACCTGTGACTAGCTTCATGAGAATATGAGGATCTTTCTCTATGCAGTGAACATAGGAAGGGTCGAGAGAAAGAAGATGCAGATGCATTTTTACCTTTCATGGAAAGTTTTCATCTTTTTCTAATATTGGAATCTTTACACCTGAATCTTTTTGGCCCATATTGATTGTTCTTGATCTTTAAACTTTCTGTATGTTGAAAGCCTGCTCTAATACCAATTGTTATTCCTTAGAACAATGTCAATATTTAGAGAAGGGGGGGGTTGAATACAAATATTAAAACTTTTTAGGACTTTTAATATTTGCTCTTGATGTTTGATGGATTGACTGAATATGTTTAAACAAACAACTGAAAATTAAAATGAACAAGGAGAGATTTAAAAATTACTGATGGATTGGTTTTTCCATCATATATATATTTTTGCTCAATGTTCCTAGGTTAAAGATAACCTAGCTTCGTTTTTACAAAGTTAGAAAAGTATCAACTGATCTTACAACGTGCTCTTAAGCTTGATCAGTTAATTTGAGAAATATTGTCTAACTCCTTATTATTTTAACAATGCTACTACACTTGTTTATATACTACAAGTGTATTTTACAATTCCTATTCTAGGATTGTTTCTATCTGTCTCTCTTTTTCCTTTTTCCTTTTTAGGAAAACAAACTTGAAAGACAGCTACTGATTGAGTCTTCACAGCCACCCTAGGCTGTCTTTCATAGGTGTGCTTTTGTTATCTAGATCTACAACTGATAGACTTTTTGTGTTTTCATAATCAATTGATAATTTGCTGTTAAGCATATCAATTGATTCATCCTTTAATCCATCAACTGATGTTCTTCTTCGATTGATCTTTACATCCATCGATTGATAAGGAATGACTTATCGACTGATAAATGATATCAATCGATGGGTCTTCACATCAGTTGATGGTCTTAAATTCCTGACTTGACTACTTCAATTGATCTCTCATCCATTGAGGCTTAATATCAATTGACCATCCTTCACTTGTGCAATTTCCTGTCTTCAAATAATTATAATTTGACAGTTTAATTTACACATCAATTGATGATCTATATCAATCGACTCTAACATCAATTGATAAGATTAATATCAATTGATTTACACCTTATCGATTTAAATAGATTAAGTACACCTATGCTACAGTCCAAATTATCAGTTGACTCATATAAACATTTCAACTGATAAATGGTTTCTGATCAATTGATATTTATAAATTTCATATCAATTGATCAGTTACATAAAACAAAATTTCTATGATTCTAAGATTAATGTTATCATCAAAGTACATGTAGATTCCTAACACGTTGGTTTAAAAATATTATCTATTACATGTCTTCTTTCTTCATCGATGTATCATTCTCTTTTGAATCACCTCCTTGCTTGAAAGCCTTCATTGAAAATTACATTGAATATTGAAAAAAATTATTCTAATGAAATTACAAGAAGAACTCGAGTTACATTCGAGATAATTAAATTACAATGAATAAATGACATGTAAGTTGTATTTAGAAACCAAAACCATAAATCAAAACCTCTATCATATGGGTCTTTAGGTCATAACCATCCACCATGTTATCACATAACACATGTAATATATCTCAGATTATATAAACATATCATATAATCATATATAACAAATTTTGAAATTTCAGAAAATCAAATAAATTTTAGTAAATAATAAATCGTTGTTTTGGGGCCTGTAACGACATCGAATGACTTACAAATGCCAAGTTAACTTTTTCATTATTTCTTAGTGACATGATTTCAGTCAGAAAACACATATCGTTTGCGAAAATAGGACACTGGACACAGATTTCAGAAAATCTATAGAAGCCGTTTCAGAATTCGTATCGAATACGATTCCCATAAAAAGAACAAACATATATCATATACATACAATAATACACACAATCAACACATGATTATACATCACATGAATATCATATATTCATAATATATACATACATATATATATTGTATCAATACAAAAACATGGTAGATTGTAAACATGCTTACATATCGAAAACTGTTAAGCACATAACCGAATTAAAACGTTTCGCAAGTAGCTCTGATGCCATTGAAGGGTTTTGAGGCACAAATACAACGGAAGAATGTGAAAATTAAATACAAAGTGTAATATAAATCGAAACCCGCCGCATGATCCATGTGAAAACAAAAGATTTAATTCGAAGATTAAGAACAAATACCTTAAAAAGCTTTAACAGTTCATTAATGGAAGATTAATGGAGGTCCAGAGCTTGTTTAATCACCATGTATCCCGCTCTCGCGATCTACACTATACGGTATCCACACGAACACTTTTAATGAAGGATTGATGTGTACAAGCACCCGAAAAATGTTTTTCTCTCTCTCTCTCTCTTTTCTCAAAACGGCTAGGATTTTAGAAAATATGTGTATTTTAATTAAATCAGCCCATAAAGAAATTATAAAGAAAGAGGAATAAGTTTTCTAATTATAATCTAATTATAATTAATATTAATCCAAAATTCTAAATTATTTAATTAAGTCTCACTTAATTAATTAATTGCTAATTTTGGAATTAGTTTAAGTAATTCATTTATTCTATTTATATAATTAATTAAGTCATACTTAATTAATATCATAAATGAAATAAATTACTTATTTAATTTAAATTCATAATTTAAATTATTTCTCCTTCAAGCATTCTTTGTGTGTGACCCTATAGGTTATTATTACGTTAACAACAATTTTAATATCTAATTAAAATTGTAAACAATGAGCGGCATCTAGTAATACATCATTGATACCCAAGTAATAATAATAAAATCAGTGATTTGATCAAGCCTTTCGTGAATAATGTTCCATGTAATATAATCTCTTTAATCTTTATATTATAGATTAAACTCAAGGCATGTCTCGTGTCATCCTCTTCATAATTTAATCTTTATTTTCTTGATCGATGAGTAAAATATTAAAATCAAATCAACATTTTGAGCACGCCCGTGCATTTCATAGTCTCACTCAAACAAGATGCCAATAATATCACTCCTAAAATTAGGAGGATTAAATCTCATCTAGATCATTCATATTTCTCATACGATTCATAATATACCCAATGTCCACTTTTATCATCACTCGGTCAAAGTTAACTTTTAATGTAATCAAAGTATATTAATTCTAACATAGAAATATAATGATTTCAAGACAGAGGATCATTACATCATTATCACAATGAGAATTTCTTATGACACTTATTAACATGTAGAATCTCACGGCGGGTCATTCCAATGCCATTCATTGAGACATGCACGTATGTTCTTGACTCCAGTAATGAGACGTGGTCATCTGTCAACAAACATACTAGTCTTATTGCATTATTATTGTCCTTAAATAATAATACTCGACTAGGGAATTTTATGAATAAGATATTATTCATATAATCTCATTTTTAAGTCACATACTTAAAGATATATAATACGTATCAAAATTCTAAGGACATTTATTATACTTTCAATTTATTACGCAGTAAATAAAATATAATAAATAAATAATAATTAATAAAACATAATCCTTAATAATAAAATAATTCCTTTAAAATATAAAAGTAATTGTCTCTAGGGCACAATTACTAACACTGATATGAATCCCTAATCCTTATGACAATTATGCAACTTTAATATTCTGAGATATGTTTCGATTGCACTTATATGTCTTGTATATATTTTTGAAAGGAGGTGATATGGGGCAATCATTTGCTGGATAACTTTTTTCTAGCAAATGGTTTCCTAGCACTTGGATCAAACTCCTAAATGGTCACCATTTCATGAAAAATACGTCGAGTCGCTCTTAATAACTACAACTCCTTCCTCCTTTACGGGTCGCTGTTAATAACAACAACTTATCAGTGTTCTTTTAATAACACGAGCCGTGATTATTAATAGAGGCTCAACACTATTTTTTTTTAAATCCTGGCTAAGAAACCATTTGCCAGAAAATAAACTTATCCAACAAATGATTGTCGTGAATCAGTTCTCATTTTTGAATTAATTATGATATATGGTCATCCAAATATGTTATGTAATTGATATATCTATAAAGTCAATTAATGTTCATGGAATTAGTTATATTAATTAATGTGTAATTCATATAATTTTTCTACGTGGTTATTAAATTATATGGATAACAAAACTTATTTGTATGTGGTGATGACTGTCACAGACGAGAGTATGCCGTGCCCCCTGAATTCTGAAACAAGACCAGTATAGTTTTAGGCAATTTTTCTCTCTCACCATGACTCGATAAATTAGATTTAGTTTTAGTATTCTACCACCTAAAGACATACATACTACATACCCATTTCTTTTAACATAGATAAAAGTATCAACTGCCTCGAAACAATATAAATAGCAGTTTAATAATATTTTATAAAGAAATAGTTCATAATTAGTAGTCAATAAAAATAGTTTATTTTTGTTTTGTTCTTTATTATATTTACTATAGATTTTGATGTATAATTAATTTTTTAACCTTAAAAATATGATATATATTGTAAATAAATATTTACATCTTTAAACTTAATTTTATAATTTACTTTTAGACTATATAATGTAAATTAAACAATAATGTTATAAATTTCATATATAAAATAAAGACTTTCATTATAATTAGTAACCTCAATTTTGTTGTCTTACATAATATATTTTTAATACCTAACATACTATATAACACAAATATTTAATAGATTATTAATTTATGAATCTTATTTTAATTTACACTAGGTTTTCATTTTTTAATGACAAAAAAATATTTCTTAGAAAATTTTAGCCCGCCCTGCCTTTCGTTGCTGGTTCCGTCACTGGTCATGACAAGTTCTTATAAGTATCTTTCAAAGTATATTAAAAGAGTTTAGAATTGAGGTCTTAAATTTGGTGGTGGATTTTCATGTTTTTCAACCGTTTATTTAATTGCTGCATTTTAATTTTTGTTAATATACTATCCAGTTTCTAAACTATTACAGTAAATTAGTATTTACTAAACGTATACGATACGAGTTACCTGCATGGTCCCTGACATGGCTCCCATTAGTCTATTTCCTATGAGCAAGAAATAGGGTGTATTTTTTCCCCATACGGAATGTGGCAGCAGGAATAAATTAACTTTATTGAACTTTTGGGGTGGTATATAAATAATTAAAATTATAGGATTAGTAAGTTATAATTTACTAATATTTTATGTGGAATGTTCAAATTAATTTTCAATTTCTTAGATGATAATTTTCTATTAATTTTATCTCTAACAAAGTACAGAATCCTGTGCATGCATTTTATATATATAATAAGTAGAAGATTTCGAAAAATACTTTATAAAAGTAAGAGTTTTAAAATTAATTTTTTAATCTTTATTTTATTTATGTTGAATATATGCTAATTTATTAATATTTTTTTTTATTAAGCCTATGATACTCATTAGTATTTGTTCAACATTTAATTTGATATATGTGAGAATCCAACCAAGACATTGGGGAGGACAACATGATAACTCTACCACTATTATTATCTGTTGTTAAAAAAATAGATAAGATTTACCATGATATTCTTATAATTTAATAATTATAACTTTGGTATAGTTGATTTTAAAAATGTATAATTAAAATTTTGTTATATGTATTTGTTTAACGGGCCATTATTTTAGAGTAAAGGTGAATATTCTTTGATTATAATAAAAAAATTATAAATAATTTTAAAATTAAATTATAATTAAAATCAATTTTTAAATAAATATTATTATAATAATATTTAATGTCTAAGGGACACCACGTATAAGAGTAAAAAATGTGATGGAAAGGTAATAAAATTCAATTTTACAATAACACCCAAAAGAATTTTTTAAATATAAAACAATGTCATAATATTTCTATAACATTTTATTAACAGATTGGTATTACTCGTAAAAACTTTAATGTACCACATATAGAAATCACATATATAATGTAATAATATCAATAAAAAAAGCCAATTCTACGATGATGTGTATAAAATTTCCATAAAATCAAATGGTAAAAAAAATTTATTAACCAATGAATAGTTTTATACTGCGAGAGTTGCAAACTGCAGGATGCAGTTATGATGTGTTGAGATACACTTGACCTGGTGAAAATTTTGTTGATGGTTTGGGTCGAAAATTTTATTGTCACACTAACGGGGAAGTGATATGTTTCGTAAGAGCATCTCCAAGCTTAACAATCTGTTAGCTAAAAGCTGATGTGACAGGCATTTTTAGATAATGAGATAGCAAACTACTCTCTCTAACGCTAAGAACTGTTAGTTAAAATTTTAGATAACGGTAAAATGATTTTCTATATTAGCAGATTGGAAAGTGGTTATCTATAATTAAAATATAGATAAAGTACAGCTCCATGTCAGCTCCCATCAAATTAAAGTACAAAAACTATAATATACTAATATATTAAAGTACTAAAAATAATAACAAAATACAGTTTTTGAAATATAGCTAACCATCATAATTAACACCATAAGTAAGATAAATAATGTGATGAATGTTTAAAATTGCTAACGTGAATTGTGGCCTCTGCTCTGACTCATAGTCCAGGCCGGTATACGTACGTGAGTATGAATGTTAAGGCATATAAGAATAATATATTAGCAGTGTATATAAAGTTCAATAATGTTAATTTATTAAATAGATTTGTGATGCATGACGTGGGTTATTTTGATTTTGTAAGGTGGTCGATGACACATCGGAGCAGGTATGTAAGCGTCAACGTATGGGGAACTTGGAACATTTTGTTTTGGTTTCTTTGTGCGGGCGGGCACTCGAAGTCAATAATTCCTCTATTTTTTAATTCTAACTTTTGTCTTGTCACTTGTGGGATGCAGGGTTATTTTATCAGTATTTAATAATTCATATTTAAATATAAATATTTACATAGTCAAAAGTTGTATGCAGAATCATGGAATACTAATTGGAGAACATGTCCAGCATTATATTCTGCTTATAATATATTATAGAATATGATACAAGAAATATATGTTCTTCAATTACTACTAGGTTATTCATATAGAACAAAACCCATATTATATATTAATTTAAATTTTTTTCTAGTTATTTAAATTATAATCCTTATTAGTAGTTTTTGAATTAATAATATAAATATAATTATATTGTTAATTCATTTTTTGTAGTTGTTTAAATTATAACCCTTATTAGTAGTTTTTGAATTAATAATATAAATATCAATTTTATTAGATTGTTAATTCATTTTAAACCATAAACTTTTGTAGTGCTTTAGGATTAATTAAAATAAATATTCGATTTTAATATTGTTAGTTAGAGAATCACACTAAGTCATTGGGTTATTTGTAGAAGGGGGTTGAATACAAATAACAAAATTTTCTTTTTTAATCAAAATTTGTTACTCATCTGATATTTGATGAACTAAGAAACAAAAATGTAATAAGCAAAAATTAAAAACACAAAGTTTTTAAAATTACTGGTGGATTAAATGTATCCACCAAATATGTTTTTGCTCTAATTTATCTACGTCTGAAAACCCAACTTCTTTTACAAAGTTGAACTACACTTTATTCTTACAATTTTGGTTCATAACACTTTGAACAAAACTACATTCAGAATATTTGTAAAATCATATATTCTACTTTGCTACGGCACTTGTTTATATAATATAAGTGTCTTTACAGAAATCTAGTCAAATTTTGTCTTTCCTTTCTACATTGTGCAAACTAGAAAATATTTTTGTCCTGCATTCTCCCGAAGATAAGACAGTTGCTTCAGAGACTTCACAATCAAGACAAATTTGATTGTCTTCTAAGTGTTGTCATCTAGACTGCAAGATTCCTTACATTGGTCTTCATGATTTATCACTATCAACTGACAATTTGTTGTTAAACACATCAATTGATCTTTTTTTAAAGTCTTCAACTCATCTTTTGGTCATCCATTGATTGATAAATTTTATCCATCGATTAATATTTGTTTTATCAATCGATGTATCCATCGATGAGTCTTCTTTATCCGTTGATAATCTTTTGTGAGATACAGTCATATAGATTAAGTTTTAATTATTTTGTCTTAACGATAAGTGTAAATTAAATTAGGATTAGGAAGTTATTAATTAATATAATAATCATTCCTTAGGTTGTTCGAAGTGACAGTCAACGAAAAGAAAGTCAAACTGGGTCAAACAACTTTTATAAATGAAACTAAATGATTTTCTCTCTACATATATTTAGATAAGATTTATCAAAATAATTATAAAATCAAATATAATTTATATATGTTATATTTTGAGGCAAAGACTGAAGATGAACAAATACAGTATTTTTAACACTGTTTTTACGAGATAGAAAATGGGTTATCAACTTAAGAGTGTTTGTTTTAAAAATTTTCAAGGGAATATATTTTTAATATATTTTCTAATTATAGTTTTTCAATTTATCTTCAACAAAATCCTGCCTAGATATAAAATACAGATTTTATCCTAGAAGCCCTACATTGTCCAATTTATTTAGATAATTTGTATTTTAATTCAAATTAAAATATTACTTGGACTTCATAGTCATTACTATTTTAGAAATATTGTATTTGAATATGTTTTGAGTTAAAACGTTGACAAGTTCCGACAAATGATTATCGATTATTGTTTCGGATTATAGGGATAATGAAACGATCTTTTTCTCAAACAATAGCTACATATGTCCAAATAACTTGAAACTTGGGGAATGTTACTAGAATTTTGAAAAGGAATTTTAAAATATTTTTCATAATTTTTTAAGCATATTTCAAAAAATGTCATATTTATCAACTAATCTTTCGGTTATGGGATTATTAGCTTAAAAAATTTACTGAACAAGATTAGCACATTTTTTCAATCACCTATGTGGCCTCTTTCAGCTGATACAACTTTAATTTGAGTTTTCATGGCTCTCCTTGTTCTATGTGACCCTTGTCCCTTTTTTTATTAATTAAATAAATAAAAAATGCCCCAATTTTTACCTCTAAATAAAGCTCTCCCCCCACTTCATTTCTCAAGCCTTTTAGTACCAAGTATATGCTACATATTTCTCTCCAAAGAAACTCTTAACATCATTAAGTTTTTATCTCCAAGAGTTCTTGAGTTTTAAACTTAGTTCTTTCATAGATCTTATCTATTTCAAGCTTAAAAAATTATATACTTGCACTAATAACACACCAACCATACAAGTCCCTTTAGGCTACCCAAAGACCATGTTACAACATCCCTTAGACTTGTTTAGTTGCTCCTAAAGTTATACCAAAAGCTCATTTTCTGGCGACTACTTTTTGTGTGTTTTGGCTTCAAAACTATATGTTTCTCTTGATTTATCTCTAGATCTCAAGGGTTACAAGTTGGTTCTAGTTTTATATATTATTATATATATTAGGCAACATATATATATATATATATATATACTTTTTTTTTCCGATTTTTAGATATATTATATAGTTAGTCTTGCCTACGATTTATATATATATATATATATATATGAGCTTTAATTGTTTATTTTTTCTCTTATATATAAATTATTGTAATCGTTGGAAGAGCTTTCTTTTCATCTCTTGATCTTCTCAACTAAGTTATTTATATCCTCCATATAGGCTTTAGGATTAATAACAACTCCAACTTATTTAAGTTCCGAGTAAAGACCGATTTGTATAAGTCTCATATAGAGATATAAATAAAAGGACTCCTTGTTGAATTTTTGTGATTAAACTAGCTTTTATTCCGAGTCGAGACCGATTTATATAAGTCTTGTATAGAGACATAAAAAAAAGGACTCCTTGTTGAATATTTGCAAGTCCACATATTTTATTTCCGAGTTGAGATAAACTTCGTATAAGTCAATATTATTAGACATAAACGAACACTTCCTTGTTTGAAATAAATAGAGTAATAAACTAACTTATATTCCGAGATTAAAATATTCGTATAAATCTCATATATTATTTAGAGATATAAATGAAGTTCTCTCGTAGAATATTTGTAAGTTTAAACTCACTTTAATTCCTAGTCGAGACCAATTTGCATAAGTCGGGGTACGACATAAACAAAATGACTCCTTGTCGAATTTTAAAGTGAAAAAAACTAACTTATATTCCAAGTTGTGTTTTCTTGTATAAATCTCATATATTTATTTAGAGATATAAATAAAGTAAACTCATAGAGTATTTGTAAGTTTAATTAACATCGAACACCAAGTTAAAGTGCTATTCGTTTAAAATATGAACGAGCCTTACTTATTTAGTTCTTGAGGTTAAGCCAACTTCGATTCTGAGTTAGATAATATTCGTATAAGTCGAGGTACAACATAAAAGAAACATCCTCGTTAAATCTTAATGGTATATCTTGTGTTTGTTTAAAAGCCATAGTTTAGTTGTTTTAATTTTCAAGGCCTCATAAACAACATATTTTTAAGAATTTCTTGATCTCATTCAGGTCACAATATATTTGTTTTGTTATTTTTAGCCTTATATATCCCATATATTATATATATAAATTATATATATTTACTTTAAGTGCTTGCATTACATTCATACACTTTACATATCGTAATTTACTTTAGCATATTTACTTTAAAGTACTTGCATTCATACGTTTTACATAACGTACTTTACTTTAGAATACGCACTTAAATACTTGCATACACGTACACACACTACGTGTGGTTCGTCCTTCTAAAGAAGCGACTTACCCCCTACTCACATTTATATATTCAGTTGCTTCAGCTATATTATATATATTTGTTTGTCTCTGGCCTGGTATTATAATATACTAGTCCACAAACTTTCTTTTCTGAAATAGGATTATTAAGTCGTAGTACTGGTTGTCTAGACTTTGTTAGTGAGGTGGAGTGAAGTGAGGTGATCCTTGTTCTAAGACCCAAGTCCTAGGCATGACGACGAAAAGTTGGGTGTCTTTACACCGTGACGAAGAGAAAAGACCCAAGATCTAAGACCTAAGATCCAAGACCTATAGAGGGTTAAAGGAACGTAGTCTACATAGGGTTTTATTTGTTCTTATTTGTATTTGAGGAGGTAGCAGGGAGTTACGCTACAAGATAAACTTGTAAAGGTTCAATTTAGATTGTGAGGAGGTAGTTGCGAGTTATGCTCCAAGATAAATCTAGTAGGTTTACTATTGTATTCTGAGGGGATAACTGGGAGTTAAGGTCCAAGATAAATACATAATGGTTGTAAAGACTTCTCTGCCACTATAAGGAGTACATCTTTTTATAGTGGAAAATCTCAAGTTCGGGGAGGACTCCGGGACTGGACTAGGACTGTGAGGATCCGTTAGGGGATAGCACCATCGCAAACCAGTATGAAAATATTGTGTGTTGTGCTCTATTTTTTTTTTTCTCTTTTAATTTCCGCACTTTATTTACTATTTAACTAGTAACATTTTTAAAAGCGAAGAGAAAATTTTAAAACGCCAAGCTCTAATTTTTGAAAGGGTATTAAGTTATTCAACCCCCCTTCTAACTAATAATACCCATACTTATCACTTAACAGTTGGTATCAGAGCGGTGCTTTTGACTGTGTTTCGTGGTGTTTTTCAGTGCCTATGAATGTGACAAAAAGTAGATCTTTATGGCGTATTTGAGAACCATTGGTTGTGGTGAAGGTCTCTCGAGTTCGAGACCTCCTTTATTTGATGGCACCAACTTTGCTACTTGAAAAAAAAGATTTAGAATATATGCTAAATCCTTAGGTGTCAAAGTGTGGATGGCTATCGAGGACGGTGTTGTTTTTCCGACTAAAGTAGTTGACGATATTGTCATCAAAAAGAAAATCAATGAATACGCCTGTGAAGAAGACGAGCTAATGAACATAACTGCTAAGGTGAAAATGGTCTTAACCAGTGCACTTGCAGAAAAAGAATACAATCATGTTAATAACTGCAAGTCGGCACAAGAAATGTGGAACAAATTAGTCATTGCCTATGAGGGAACAATGTATATTAAATACTCTCGAATGGATACTCTAATCCAAGAATACGAGAACTTTAAACTCCTCGAGGGTGAAACCATCATCAATATGGAAACGAGATTTACTCGTATTATCGATGAACTTGCACAACTCGGAAAAGTTTATTCGGTTAAAGAGAAAAATCAAAGGGTATTAAAAGCTTTGCATCCGAGTTGGAAAGTTTATTCGGCAACCTTCGTGCATACGAAGAAGACAATGCTCCGGATAAACCTCTTTCTATAATTGAAGAGAAGAGAAAAAGTATGGCTTTGAAATCAATACTTATCGATGAAGATGAAAAAGACTATGACTTAAATGAAGAGTTAGAAAATCTCGATGAGCAAGAAATTGCTTTATTAACGAGAAAAATTCGTCGCGTTTTACAAAGCAAATCTCAAAGATACAGAAAAGGCTTTCTTAAATCCGGAAACCAATAATGAGTTTTCAACTCTAAAGGTAGGCCTAATTATAAGAACAATTATCCTAGCACGAGCTATGCTAAAGGCAAAGGTGTAAAACAATAAGCAAATAATGCTTACAATAATAACTCGAAAATGGGAATGTTTGTTTCGAATATAAACAACCTGGTCATTTTAATAGGGAATGTCCAAATTTGTCTAAGGGAACTCTAGAGAAGAATGAAGAAATTGTTAACCTCTATATAATGGCGATCGGAGACGAAGTTAATACCTAAACTAATTCCAATTTTGTCATGTAGTAGTAATGATATTAAATTGTCTAAGATTGATCATTATGATATGGATATTTTTGAGCTTAGAAATTTGGTTAAAGATTTAAAAATTGGTTATGATGAGTTAAGCCGAAATTATACCTAGACTAAATCCGAAAAAGACAAATATGAGGATATGTATCTCCAACTTCAAACAGAAGTCACTAGTTTGACCGACGTACATGTTAAAGACATGAAGTGCATTACTAACATTCTCTCTCATAATGAAAGCTTAAAAATTGAGACAAACAAAAATGATGATCAAATTCGTACTCTAGTAATCAAAAACGTGTCTCTGATTTGACAAGCGGAAGAGATTGAGAATGACAAGATTCATTTAGACGAATGCAATCGTGAACTCTACGTTGAGCTTTTAAATTTGAAAATTCAAAATGAATCACTGATTCAAGAGAATTCTTCAAAATGCAAACGTATAAATGATCTCGAACAATCTCTTACGGGAGATCAAGAGGAAGAGCTTCATGAAGCCTTGAAAGAAAAAAAATTCGAATACCAACTTCAATTAATGAGTAAAAACATCGATTATGCCAAACTTAAAAGTAAGGCAGATGTTGAACTCGAAAGTCGTCAAAGACTTGTCTCGGAATTAAAAATGATGAAGTTGGAAAGTCAAAGGCTTAAAGATGAAAACCAAAAGCTCTTATATCAAGTCATGGATAAATAGAGTTTCTTGACCAACAAGATTAATATCTTTGTCAAAAAAAGGAAAATCTCGAATCCACTTTGAAACAATTCACTAAGGGCAGTGCCATTTTAGAAAGAATGGTATTTGGCACTTAGAAATCATTTAATCATGAAGGATTGGATTATGAATATGATGGTCCTCCTAAAAGGAAAAACATAAACCTAGACCTCTGATTAATACTACACCTAAGTCACATACACCTAAGTGTACCTATTGCAATGTAAGTGGACATACTCATCTATATTGCAAAGCTATAGAAGGTAAACTTAAGGGGAAGTACAAATGGGTTCCTAAAGATGAATTTCTAAAAATAGAAAGGATAAGAAATTATCTCAAAAGAAAAATATTCCTAAAGTGAATGTTCAAAGTCAACCAAAGTCTTGGTTTTATCAAGAACCAATTGTATAAACCAAAGAATATAAAAAATGTTCATCCTAGCTCTAGTACAAATAGAAAAGATAATGTTCCTCAGAACAGCTCTAAGACTCAAAATTGTAACTAGCATAGTCACTCACGTAACTTAAATACTTATGTGTCTAGAAATACGAGTTATCGTGCTAGATCGAGTCATTATGTGAATATAAGTCATAATGCCTATTCTAGTACTTCGAATTCTCATGCTAGATTTAATAATGCGAATTAAAATGCCAATACTAATTCTAGAAATTTGATTATTACCATATTTCCACCTAGTAAGACTCATAATCTTGCTAACTATAATAAATATACTCTTAGGAAAAATCCCGATCATATCTCTACTAGAAATGAAGCATCTAGAAAATTACATGATTATGTGCAATATTATCCCATGTCTAGATTTGTTAATGTTAGTTCACATATTCCTTATGATGTATTAACCCAAGGACCCATAAGACAAATGGGTACCAAAAGTTTGAACTGATTTGTTATGCAGGTATGCTTTACTGCTAAGAAAGACATATGGTACCTTGATATTGGATGTTCTCGACATATGACCGGTGATAAGTCATTATTGAACAACATTAGAAAGGTAATTGTTGGAAGTGTAACCTTTGGAGATAATTGTAAAGGCAACATCATTGGCATTGGGGATATCAGAAACGAACGATTCAAAATAATAAATGTGCAATTAGTCATGGGACTAAAGTACAATATTTTATCCATAAGTCAACTATGTGATAATGGTCGCAAAGTACTCTTTCATTCATCACATTGTTCTATTTATGATGTAGACGGAAGACTAGCTCTAAATTGTTCACATGATAAAAAATGTCTATACGTGTGACACTATGAAATATGAGATTGTATGTTTGGTTTCCATTAATGAGGATCCATGGTTATAACATCAAAGGTTGGGCCATATTAACATAAAACTTATTAAAACTATATGTTCAAAAGGACATGTACGTGGATTACCGAAACTCAATTTTGTTAAAGATCATATATGTGAAGCTTGTGAAATTGGCAAACAAATTTGAACATCTCATAAAGTCAAATTCATGGTGTCTAAGTTTAGACCATTTGAGCCATTACATATGGATCTTATTGGACCAGTCTCAGTACAAATCCTAGAAGGAAGTCAATACACCCTTGTAGTAGTTGATGACTACTCTCGTTATACATGGACTGAGTTTCTAAGATCAAAGAGTGATGCATTTGAATCATTTGTTGCTCTTTGTAAATGTATACAAAATTGAAAAAATGAATTGATCATGTATATAAGAACTAATCATGGGAAGGAATTTGAGAATTCAAAATTTGTTGAGTTTTTTGAAGTGTATGGTATTACTCACAACTTTTATGCACATTATACACCTCAATCAAATGGGGTAGTTGAAAGGAAAACTAGAACGTTGCAAGAAATGACAAACACTATGCTTGACGAATATCATCGGCCAAAATACTTTTGAGCTGAAGCTATATCTACTGCATGCCATGTTCTTAATAGAGTATTACTACGACCTATCAAAATGAAAACTTCATATAAGCTTTATTTTGGTAAAACTCCTATGCTTTGTTATTTCAAGATTTTTGGAAGTAAATGCTATATTATGAATACCAATGACTATTTAACAAAATTTGACCCAAAATCTGGAGAAGACATTTTTCTAAGATATTTAGTTAATAGAAAAGCTTATCGAGTATTTAATCTTAATACTTTGGTTATGGAATAATCAATGAAGGTTGCATTCGACTAATCTAAACCAAACTCAAAGTTTAAAGATTTGGTAGAGGAGGAACCAGATTCAGATGGTTATATTTCAAGTAATGTTGAAAATATTATTCGACAAATTGGAAATATGAATCTTGGACCTAGAATTCCAAAGAATCCTCTTGAAAAAGATGAAGATGGACTTGAATTTCCCACAGAAACACTATTTCTTAAAGATCATCCAATAGACTGTCTTAGGGGATCTACTTAAAGGCGTTCAAACTCGTGCTCAAGTACAAAATATTGTGAGTCATATGGCCTTTCTATCACAAATAGAACCCAAAACCGCAAAGGAAGCTTTATTGGATGAGGATTGGATTTTTGCTATGCAAGAAGAATTAAACCAATTCGCTCATAATAAAGTTTGAGAACTAGTTCCACAACCCACTGACACTTCCATTATTGGAACAAAGCGGGTCTTTCATAATAAATTAGACGAAAGTTGACCAGTGGTAAGAAATAAAGCACGATTAGTTGCTCAAGACTATACTCAAATGGAAGGAATAGATTTTGATGAAACCTATGCTCCCGTGGCTAGAATTGAATCGATTCGAATATTCTTAGCCTTCGTTTATCATAGAGAGTTCAAAGTCTATCTAATGGATATCAAATCTACTTTCCTTAATGGTGTCTTACAAGAAGAAGTATATGTAAGACAACCACCGGGATTTGAAGATCATTTACATCCTGAGTATGTGTATAAATTGTACAAAGCTTTATAAGGGTTAAAACAAGCTCCTATAGCTTGGTATGAGAGGTTAAGCAAATTCCATATTGAAAATGATTTCAAAATAGGAGTAGTTGACACCACTCTCTTTACGAAGTATGAAAATGATGACATCTTGCTCGTTCAAATTTATGTAGATATTATCTTTGGTTCTACCAAGGAATCTCTATGTAAAGTATTCTAAGATATTATGATTAAAGAATTTGAAATGAGCATGATTGAGGAATTAAATCTTTTTTTAGGATTGCAAATTAAGCAATCTAATGAAGGCATTCATATTTCACAATCGAAATATTACAAAGAAATGCTTAAGAAATTGGAGATAGAAAATTATAAGACCAGCAGTACCCCTATGTCACCTGTATTAAAGATGACTGAAGATCCTAATGGTATTTTTGTAGATTCAAAGAAATATCGAGGAATGATTGACAGTCTTCTTTATATTACTACAAGTAGGCCTAATATACAACTTAGAGTATGTAAGTGTACCCGCTTTCAAGTCAACCCTAAGGAATCTCATTTATCTGCCGTAAAGTGGATATTCAGATACCTTAAAGGGACCATTGATATGGGTCTATGATATCCAAAAGGACAACCATTTGACTTATTGTGTTTTTCTTATTTGGATTATGTCGGTCACTTAATTGATAGAAAAAGCACAAATGGTACATGTTAGTTTCTAGGTGGATGTCTAGTTTCTTGGTTTTCTAAGAAACAAAATTTTGTATTTATATCAATTACAGAAGTTGAATATATAGCAGTTGTAAAATGTTGTGCTAAAATCTTTTGAATGAAGCAAACACTAGCTGACTATACTATAAAATTGGATGTAGTGTCGATTTAGTGTGATAATATAAGTGTAATAAATTTAAGTAAAATTTTTGTGTTGCACTCATTATCAAAACACATTGATATCCAACATCATTTTCTAAGATGGTATACATAGATACAGAACATAATATTGCAAATATCTTTACGAAACTTTTGAGCTCTAAAAGATTCAATAAACTCTGTCTAGAGTTATGAATGCTAGTGTGCTTAAAGACACCGAATGTCTCTAATTTTGTTGAATTAATTTTCAGTGAAATTTTTACGCTTGTGATTAAAGTTATTATTTGAACGGATTTTGAGATGAAATTCAGATTTGCAATAATGAAGTTGATTATGAGTTGTTCAAGATTTATTGTCAAATTATGCTCAATAAAATAATATTAATTAACATAGCTATTGATTGGCCATGAAATACTTCGTATTTCAATACTCGGGAAAATAATGAGTGTTAATTAATATGTCCTATAAAATATTTTATATTGAATTAATGGATATTTAGAAATAAATTTCTTAATCAATAAAATATTTTTCTAGAGGAATATTATTTTACAACAACTAATTGCACTCTTTGTTTTAATTAAAATTGTAAAATATTTTATTATAATGCATATTATCTTATATAAATTAATTACAATTTTTTGTAATTAAATATATAAAATTTATGCAAAATTACAATATATATATATATATATATATAATTTTTATATATTAAAATAGATATCATTTTAATTCTCGTTAATTGTTTTTATTTGGGCAATTATCTCAGGTGTTGGATCATTAGGGATTAAATCTCAGTCCTTTATCCAGAAAATATATATAATTTCTTATTCCTCAATTCCGGTCAAATGAGTAGTTGTTCACTAAAATCAGTCATGAATGTGTGTTTCTCTCTTCGAACCCAGTCTATTCATACCATATTCATCATCAAATAAGTTCAGTTTCTTAAAGGGTTATAAATTCTAATTGCTCAGGTCTCAATTCAAAGAGTGTGATGAGTATTGCATTCAATCGACCTGCGAAAGTGTGTTCTACAACCTCCTCTCCTCGTATCCTCAGCAGTGTCTTCGTCAATTGAGGTTTAAATTGATGTTTTAAAAAAAAACCTAGTCAATAGCTACTTGATTTTGATGAGTACAAGATTGTTCGATGATGAGGTGATAATATTCAAGTCTCTCTTAATTCAATCTATAAGGTATGCTTTGGTGAAATGTCTAACTCGGAGGGAAATAAGAGAAAAAGCACTGAGTCACTCCGAGTCATTCTGGTTTGATCACTATTAGCACCTGTTGATGGTCTGTTGTTATCTATTAATAAGCTTAGTTATGTATTACTGTGTGTATATACTCTACAGTGTTGTTATGACTCTAATGTTATTTAATTTTGTAGCATATGTGCCTAGTTGCTCATTAATTACTATTTCTTTGATAAACTGATTATAATGAAATTTTGGAGGCAGTGTAATATGTCTTAGTTGATAACTGAAAACTTGCTCCTTGGTATTTATTTTATGCCAGTGTCAATATTTGCTTCAGTCATGTTTGTGTTCCTAAAGCTTTTTTACTTAATATAATCATATTTGGATATTGATTGCTAAGATAAGTGATGTTTTGTGCTTTAAATTGTTGCTTGTTGATGACAAATTGGTCTATTAACAATAGGTGTCTAGTGAAATCAATCTTAGTCTTAGCTCAGTTGCTATTGATTTGTTTTCTATGTGTACTGGTCATCTATCTGTCTAAAAAGTTGATTTCGATGCGTGTTTGCTGGTTGGAAATTTAAATTTTATAATTTAAATTGTTTCATAATCTAATTGCTTTTTTGCATGACCATTAGGAGACAAATCACACACTTTCTCCTTGATTATGGACTACCTGGAATGTCCTGCGAGCATTCCTTGATCTATTCCCATATCAAACGGCCACAAATAGCATCATTTTCATTTCTTTTCAGTAAAAATTTCATAGTAAGTACATATCTATTTATATAACATTCAATCTGTGTGGTATAAGTGTGGTTACTTGATGAAGTTATGAATTGACTAGGTGAAATATTTCTGCTGATTATTTTTATTATGATATGTGCCTAAATGAATATTTTTTGTATCTATCTTGTGATTGAGTGCCTCAGAAAATTTGTGCCTACAAAACTTTTGTTTTCCCATACACAAGTAGAATGGGAGATTGAATACTTGTGTTGTCTTTTTGCCTGATTAAAATCAACTTAATCGAAATTTAAACTTTGAATTAAGTACGAAAATTAAACACGAAAATATGAAGAAAAAAAATAGTATTTGTATTATTGATGTATGAATACAAACTCTCCTAGGATGTACACAAACCCTAACAGTGTTGGTGAGATTGCGAAGCTGTATGAATAGTAATCGTGATAACTCAATACTAGAATATGACAAGTAAATAATACTACGCCTACACGGAAATCAGGAAGAAATGAAGATAATGCAAATACAGTGAATCAAGATATTAGAAGAAGTTTTGAATTCTACTACATGTCTCTGAGAGAAGTTCATTAATATGTTCATGCCTCAATGAAGAATAATGGTTAAAGACTTTCAGGCTTTTAGAAGTGTTGAAGATTCAGTATAAAAGTATCACCAGAAGATTTCAGTGTATTAGCAATAATTGAAGATAAACAGTGTTTGAAGCATAAGAATCTAGAAGAATTGAAGACATGGTAAAGACAAAGGTTAAAGAAGACAGCTGTAGTCTTGAAGTTATACTCACTGAAGGAAGTTCATTTATATATTCAAGCGTCATTGAAGAACAGAGAATGAAGTATTCAAGAAATTAATAGTAACGAAGACATTGTCTAAGTACCAGAAAAGATTCTAGTAAAAGTATAGTGTTTATTTAGAATCAGTGTTCGAAGCAATAAAGAACTGCTACATTCCTGTCATTTGATTTAAATGAGAATATGAAGTTCAAGATCAGTGTTAGTCATTGTGAACCAGACTAGTTTACTAAGTGTCAACATAAAGGAATTAGTCAATATGTTTATTGCACAAGAAGAATTGACAGGAAGCCAAGTGAAGCCAAGTATGCAAGGATTTGAATATAGTTGAAATTACTCTAAGTCATGGGACAAGGGCGAAGAAATTGACACTTGTTTATACAAGGAAAGGAAAATCGACACCTACCTATTAGTTATGTCAAATAGATTCTGTTGGGTCCCGGAGATCATAGAGGGGGGGGGGGGGAATACGATTCCCAAATTAAAATTATGACTTTTAATTATTTTTGGGACAATTAAAATTTTACTTTGGTTCAAACCCGGTTACTGTTCATTGTCTTCTTGAAGCTCAAAAATTCCATTAAAAATAACCAAGGCCAAGAACAGAAAAACATCTAAAACACACAACACAACAAGATTCAAGAATATGTCTTTATATTCATTGAAGTGGGGTAAATGCTACAAACAAGTTCAAGAACATAAGCTCAAGAATACAACAAAGAAATGATTCTTGGATCCTCTAAACATATATAAGTTATAGATCTAGGAGACAAAAATCAACCCTATCTTCTAAACAAGATTTAACAAGTGTTTACAATAGAAAGATAGAGGAGTGGTGTAGATAAAGAAAATCATGGCCCCAAAATATTCAAGATCTAGTTTGGCCATGGGGGAGAGAAAAATAATTTTTTTCTCTCTCTCCCCTTTTCAATTCTTTTTTTTTTCCGGACACACCTTTTTTTTTCTTCTTCTTATAAAGATGGAGACTTGAGTTCCTTTTTGTATTATTGAAAAAGGTGTTGCTTTTTGCTTTTTGCTTTTTACTTTTTGTTATTCCACCTTTTACTCTTGTCCACTCAAATCTTATCTTCAAAGTCATGTGCCAAGCATGCCTTTGGAAATATTTAATGTAAAAGTAATATTTAAATAAATATATATAATATAAATAAAGAATGTCTTTATTTATAAAATATATAAATAAATAAATAAATACTTTATTTAATTAAATTAAATATTTCCATTCCACTCATCAATTTGTGTAGACTTCCTTATCCAAATACTTGGCCCCGTATACGTGACTCCACCACGTCCAAGTATTTGGCTTTCTAATCTGTGAATCTTTAGTAAGATCCAATCAGGTTGTGTCGTCTGTCCCTTTTCCAATAGGCTCGCATTTCTCCAACACTAATTTACCACCTTTGTTGATCCTCCACATGACTCTAGAAAACCAACTACTTTAGAATGATTAAAACCATATTAACCGACGAGAGCTTGCCTCCAATGTCCTAGACACTTTATACAACGGTCTGGTTCATAAGTGACTAGTCTTGATAGGGGCTCTTGATTCCGAACATGATTCCAAATTCTTCTTTGCTAACCTTACTTTTAGCTTCGATTGTAATGCACTAAAATCTTCATAGACTAAGACAATCTTCTGTAACTTCCACATCCTTGAATAGATGTCAATATCTTTTATCCTCCACTGAGGCCTGAACATGTTAATGAACTTCTTCCAGTGAGCTTCAAGTCTGTAGATGATCCTTTGATACTTTGTCTTAATTGAACTCTGTGATCCAAGATTTCTGTGCACCTTCATATTATTACATGTCCTGTTCTATTGTTGAGTTATCATTAACCATTACATAGAGATTACATTTAGCATTTCTAGTACACATGAAAGTGCAGTGAGTTACTTCCCTTCACTCCTATCTCCCCTTTCAATCTCCCCCTATTTGGTTGATATGGAATAGCAATCAAATACTATTTCCATTTACAATCTCCCCCAAAAGCAATTAAATAAAATCAACTACTAGAGGATAACTCAACTAACATACAAGAAACAATTAAAGTACTGGACATGAAAATAATATACAAAAGGTTCTGGAAAGATATAATCAGTTAAATCCAGATTTCCTGAGTTGCTGAAAATGAATGATGAATTTCTGAATTTCATTTTCCTTTAGCTTCCTCCACTTCAATGTTCTTCAAAGATGGGGTTCTTTCAATAAAGAAACAAATCATTAGTAAAGACTTCTAAACAATCACTCTTGTTCATCTTGCAATTCGAACTAGAACATACAGCTCTCTATGTTCCCCATAAGAGGTCAACTCATTCTCCCTTTAAGGTTGTTCTCTCTTGGAATGAAAGTCACTTCCTCTTTTTCTTCAGGATGTTCTATTTCCAGGAAACATATTTTTCTTTCTTCCCTGCACTACTCCACTGACTTCATCTATCACTGAAACAAGAAATAGAACACACTTGGACACTTCTCAGATGCCCCTTGAAAATCTCCTTCACATTCTTCTTTACCCAGAAAACTTCTACTTAGCAAAATCTCCCCCTGAGTTGATACTCTTCAAAGAAATCTTCATTTTCATTCATTGATCATGCTAGAAAGAATTCTTCTGCCGAACCTCTCCTAAGAATGTTCCAAGGACAGATCTTTAAACAAATAGAGAAAAATCCCTTAGATATCTTTTCAGAATAAGATATAGCATTGCAAACCAAGATGTTAAGATTTTCCATAACTTATCCCCCTTAGTACGACAAGTAACTTCTTCCCAATTGACAAAAAGTAACTTCTCCACTTCAGACGAAAAATTAGTTAGATCTACAACACCTTTAGGGATTAGGCTCTAACCTATTACTAAGAAACCCCCCCTTAGTAATTTCTCCCTTGCATCACTAAGATTTCAATTTTATCTAATTCTCCCCCTTAGTTCATGCAAGCTCCAATCCACCCTTGAGTCTTTAGATATCCTCTAAGTAACCTCCACAAGATAGGATTGATAGATCTCGTTTCTTGTATCACCAAATTCTCCCCCTTAGTTGAGTATATCCTTTAAAACAATAAAAGTATCATCTACATCCAATTGAATAAGAAACTCTCCTCCAATTGAACATAAAATCCTCCTGAGGCATAAAAATTAATGTCTCCCCATTTGAGATTGAGAACAACATGAATGAATAGACCCAAAGGTAATAGTTTGGACATTCCCACTAAGCTTCAACTAGACTCTTCTTCAGCTTGTCTTCTAGAAAAGAATCTCTTCAACATTTCAGAGCTGGAAAATTCAGTAACAGGATTTAGGCATAATAGCAAGGTTAATGTTTAGTCTATGGTTTCCTCACTTCTACTACGTTCTGTTGGTGTTTACACTTTCAAGCGTAAGTGTTCCACTCATTTCTCTCCCTATTTCTTTCAATCAAGTGTATCACTCCCTCACTTCACTCAAGTGTTTCTCTCCCTTACTTGCAATCATTCCATTTATATCAATTTGTACTTGCAAGTAAATCCATGCTAGTCTCACCACGATATTATGGATCGTTGACTGTAGCATGTTGTCGATCACTAAAGATCCATGTTCTGAGATGGAATCTCAGACAGGGTTTTAGTTAGGCCGTCACCCAACTCACCATGAGCAAATCCATGCACACGTGGCTCGTCGTCGGGGAATAACCCTTCTGAAATTGGAATCTCCTCCATTCCAGGAGTGACTGAAATCCCAACACCCTGATCCTCAAAAGACTCATCAAATTGGTAAACCAACTGAATCATAGTCTACAAGTTGTTGCTCAACTACTTTTAGCATCAACAATCTCCCCATATGCAAATCCATGCACTGGATCATTGAATGTGGTATACGTACTAGCAGCTATCTAAGCATCAACCGATTCCCCATATGCAAATCTATGCGCTAGATCATTGACGGTGATATGCCTTTAAGTTTTGAGCGATCCATGTATTCCAGAATTTGAATTCCTGGGAGAGTAGACGTGTACAAACATCTCTCTCAATCACCTATGAAGATGAATTAACTCACTATTTTCAGTCATGGAAAACTGTTAGTGATTGCCTCTCAACATCAACAGATTGCTCTGCGGATGTGAAATCCCGTTAGGGAACTAGGACTGTTCCTCCTAGGAAGGTTGACAAGGATTCTAATATATGGCAAGAAATCCAAGTTTCCCTCAAATGCCTGTGAAGGTGGCTCAACAACTTCATTCACCATGAATAGTAAACAAAGAAGTTTAGGGGTTTTACCTATACCTCACAATGTGCACTTCTTGCAATGTGTCCTCACAATTGTTAGTCCCAAGAGAGGCTAGAGAACTGTTAGGTTCTATAACATCCCTTAGAAGTAAAAACTTTAGGATTACCATCAGCGTGAATGCTTTTTGTGTGCTTGACTCATTACAAGGTACTCTGGCTGACGAGTGAATTTTCGATGAAATCACCCTGTTGAGAGAGTTCATTCAGAAACGGTTGAATTGCCTTTTCAGCTCTACATCCTTTTGAGAGAATACAGATGAGCTACAGATACCTCAATTTGTATACTTCTTTCCTTCTCGAGAGGTAGAGCTGTGGGTGCACTTCGAACACATCATTTGCTGCAATTAATGTAGTTTATCCCTTAACAACCGCTAATCTACATAAGTTCCTTATATCACCAAGGGTTGAAAGTTTGAATTAGAATGATAGTGTTTGGTACTAAGGCCTTGGTTAGAAATTGATGGATTATTCAACTTCTAGACCTTCCCCTATAGCCACTAAGGCCAAGCCATTACGACTAAATAGATAGAGTTGATCAGAGCTATATAAAATTTGGTAGAGTATGATTAAACTTATTCTCTATTCCTTCTCAGAAATATAACATCGGAGCAATGTGTCCTCGAGAAACAATGCACCAGAGCTAAATATGGGAATTAATAAAGAATAGGTAAAAGAATATTAAGCCAAATTTCATAAACTCACAATTTTAAAAAAAAATTAACAGATTAACAAAAGTGTTATTTTGAATTTCTCTTAGACAAATATCCAATTGAAATTCAACTCTTTTAACAAAAACATTTTGATTAATAACTCAAATCTATTTCATCTTGCTCACTGTATGTTTTCAGAAATTGTTTTGTAATTCATTCTTATCTGATATTATCTCCAACTTAAAACATAAATCATTAAAAAAAATTGAATGAATGCTTTAGTCATACAGTCCAAGGCACTAATCCCAAAGCAAATAACCATTGTTTTAATACTACAGGTCAATGTGAAACATACATTAACAAGAGTTTTGAAAAACGTTTTACCAATGGTTGATACCTCAAGATCAAAACAATTTACTCATATAAAATAGCCTGATACCATGCAACCTAAGTTACAAGTTATCAAGTAACTTTATTTAAATAAATCGTGGAGAGAAAACAGTTTTCATTACAAAACATTTAGAGAGAGAGAGATGATATATGATTTTGAAATAGAAAGATAATCCTCAAGAAATGTTCTCTTTCAAAGGGAGTTTTTTAAAAAAAACTTTTAGTGGCTTTTCATTCTCTGGCAAATGAATGCATGTTTAGATAAAACATTTTTCACAAGAAATAGACAAGAAATTTCTTTATGCATTCAAGTTCTAAAGAATTAAAAACATATGTTAATACTAATGAATTATCAAAGATATGAATGACAAGACATTCAAAAGTACTAACATCATTCAATCATTTTGTAATAAAATGCATCTTACTACAAAACAATCAAGCACATAAGATACTTACATTATGCTAGACGATTACCTTATTGTAGCTTGAAACAAACACATATTGTAATATAGATCATGGTAATTCAAAAGCATAAAACATAAGCATCCGCTAAACACTGAACATACATTGACCGAATGACATCATTTAACTTCTTACACTACATCTCAACAATTATCACATAAGCATATTGAAAATACTCATGACAATCAGAATGTATGTAAGCTCGAGGTACTAGTTGCATCAGATATCAAATACCTTTAAATATTAATGCTAAAATTTATGATCTTTGACAACCCCTCGCGATGTAGTAAATTACTTTCAATATCAGTGTTTTTGAAATAATCTTTTTGTCATACCATCACTAATATCAATAAAATGACAACTAATATTAATGGATTTTGCAAAAGACATGAATTACATCACTTAAACTACATATTAAGTGGTTCCATTAATATTAGCATTAAACAATTAGAAGTAAATAAAATTACAATTAATTAATATATACAAATACTTATGCTGAAACATTTGATACATATAGCATGAATAACATTTGACAGCATAAAATACGAGGTCCTGGATATAAATTGACTATACAAAGAGATGCTACATTGTTAGGTCCCTAGGTCTCGGGTGATCATAGGTAATCTCATAGCGATAATATTGGGTCCCGGGTGGTCACAAGCCAAACATTAATCAGCTCCTAGAGATTGTAGACATCTAAATAGCATGAACACTCTCTATAAACATTACATTTAAATAAATCAATATTAGACTAGAGTGACATACCTTAGTCAATAGAGCTTTTACTGGTGTATGATCGTTGAATGAACAATTACTCCTCTTTGCCCGAGAGATCGAACGTTTACTCCTTTCGAGATCAAATGTTTACTCCATTTGGACAAGAATAACTTTTCAGCTACCAGTTAACATTGTTCCTCGAAACAATACCACGCTCATCCAGACAGAAACTGCATTACCTTCAACACCCAAATATTTCCTTGTAGATATTGGTCTTGGCAACAGCTTCACTAAACTCAGCACTCTAGAAACCAGTAGTCCTGACAATAGCAGAGTAGAACCTTCAAAAACTCCGAACTACCCTTCTGCTTATGTATCAATACCAAGTCTTCATATGGATTGATTCCTTGTGCTAAGTGTATCTGCCTCTGGTTCAATTGAGTTAGTTCCTTGATTCGAACCCTACTCAATCTTGATTAGTTAGTGCATCTTCAGTCTTCATTGAATTCACTCAGAAAAACCAATGAAATAATCTTATACATGCACGACCAATCACTACTCTACTACTCAGATTCATCAAGAACTGACTCTAGGAAATGTTGTTACACAAAACCCTTTGTCATGACAGATGTCCTTAATGTTTCCTTAGATATTTAGTGGGTAAAGTAGACTTCTTCAAATATGATTGAGATCATCTTGCATTATCTTTAAATTGAAAATTTCCTTTCTTATATGCAATCACTCAATCTGGATCACTCAGTGTTCCTAAGAATTTCAACTCTTACTCAATGAGCACTGCTAGCCTTTGAACATCAAACACGACTAGTTGATCCAACTTACTGATGCTCCTCCTGTGATGCTGCTTGCAGCTTTTCTTCATCTGGTGTCATCTGATCTTGAGCCTTAAACAGGATGTCAACCTTTAGAAATTCAGAGCTAAAATCAAACGAATGCTAGGGAGATTGATGATGATGTTCACTGCATCTAGATCATCTTAAATCAATCACACACTCTGTGTAAACTCTTAACTCCAAATAAGATAGCCTTCTATCACACCATGTGACTTCAGGCATGATTAATCTTACTTGATGTCTTCTCTTTACATTTGCTGATTAGACTTGCTGTGTCAGCTGATTCAGCCGAAGTAAATAGGAAACCTTAACTTTATCCATTATCCTTGTAATTCCACTCAAGGTCTGGATTTCCCTATCAACTCCTCCATTTGGTCATGAAGTCCGGAAACTGAACTTTACTCTAGAATACTCCTTTCAGTGTAGACATAATATAGAACTTCGTTCGTCAACAAATTCCATTACCTGCCCTCAAAGTGTTCTTACAGCAATCTGCCTAATCCTTTGAATGTGATTAATCACTGAGATGCTTCATCTATCAAATGCACGAACAAACACCAAAACTAAACAGGGTAGCCTTTGACTTGACTTCCCTTCAACTGACATACTTCACTAATGTCCTTCTTAAAAGAATTTCATTAGAAGTAGTCCTTTCTCACCAACTTCATCTTTACCGTCGAATCCGTTATCTTGATAAACCAAGTATTAGATGATAAACCAAGTGTGAGAGCATCATTTGTTGCAGCTAACTCCATTCTAATAAACTTCAATGAATAGTTGACTTCATCATAAGCATTACATTTCGTGTCAGCAATAACCCCACTTCTAGTAGAGTGAGCTTCTATTTCTCTTGACCCCGATCAATGCTGATCATCCTCGAACTGATATTAGGAAACCCTTCGCAAAGAATTCCCTAGGTCTTCCTTAATATTGTGCTTCAGATCATTCAAGAAAAATAGGTAACCTTGTTTAACCATTTGAATACCAAAGCAAAAGTAGTTACATGCCTCGAACATGAAAATGTCAGAGATATATAACTTGTACATGTTGAAAGATACTCTGTATTCACAAATGATTAAGACACGTGGTCCTCAATTTGATTGAGTCCAAGGGTTAGAGATATTTCTAAACATAGTTAACAACAAAGCATTCAAGTTCAATATGTTCATTCTTATCTGACTGATCACTCCTCATCTATATCAGCCTCAACAAGTAGTCTTGGCTATGAGCTCAGTGATCCCAACCTAACTTAAGGTGGACTAGCAGTCTATAAGAATCATGTCGTACATATATGTAGTCATAGAAGAATCAATCACTCAGATTCCTAATTCTTCTAAATCACCTTTGTTGTTCACTTTAACATTATATTATCTCTAATTACCTGAGTCAATTTAAATTTAAAAATTTAATTCATGGTTTATTATACTGACCCCTAGGCAATTCCCAAATTAGAAACAAACTCATCTTAACAAGCACATGATCAGATATGGCATTTAATACAACCATGCGAGTATAAACAGATTATAGATAATGTAAACATCAAGGCACTTAGCATGCAGCAAATACTCTTTCCGGTAAATGTACCCCTACAAATACCTAAGACTCTATATGCTGACATGATCAATTATTGTAAAGCAAGCATTAAATCACACAAGATCTAATCATGAAGTCAAATACTGATAAACAAGCAACACTAACAAACTAGCATAAGTTATCTAATTTATATAGAAATCAAAGTGAGATATGCATTACATCAAACTTATAATATAATGCAGTTCAGCACTTAATACTCTATAATTGAATCAAACAAGTATAAACTAGTTAGAAAGTATACCTGAGCGATGCTTAGCATTCCATCTCGAGTGATAATCAATTGATCCAAATCAATTTCCATTCTACTGACACTCTTGGAAGTATCCTTCCATTTGACCTCAATAACAAATGATGTTTCTGCTTCAACCCAAACTGATACCTGATTGTTCTGCTTAAAGACCCCGACATAGAATGTCTCATGTTCTGCTTGAAAAGATCACTCTTCTTTGTATGTGTAGCAATAACCCCTTGATTATCATATGTCAGTGATAATCAAACTTTGTGTATTTCTGCCACTGATGTCCTTTAACCAAATCTTCAATTATTGTTTTGGTTCTTTGACCGATAAACTGAATTTCTTTTCAAAATCTCAAATTCTTCAGATATTGATTCGAAAACCACTGATCGAAGACTCTTCCCTAAATGAACTAATCCCCTTTCAATAACCAAATGATCCACTGAGTAGACCGATGTAAAAATACATCTCCAATGGTAAGATCAGGTCTCAACTCCATTAGAATGTTCTTCAGTCAGTTCGTTTGTCCTCAACGAACGAAGAATCAACTCCTGTTGTTTCGTTTAATAAAACATTTTGTTCAAACAGAAGTATTTAATTTTTTAGGAATTTAAATAATCAAAATAAATTGAAAATGCATTTTTTGATAAATAATAATAAATTTCTCAATTTCAAATTATAAATAAAATAAAATAATTCGAAAAGAAAGTTTTGATATAGAGATAACAAATTTTTCAAGGTATATTAAATAATCCTGAAAAAGAAATTATTTAAAATCGAAATTAATTTCCAAAGAATTTTATAGAATTTATAATCCAAAACAGTTTCAATTATAATTAAAATAAAACAGATTGAAAATATAAGTTTGATATAAAAATAATAAATTTTCAAGTCATCTAAGATATTCTTGAAAATAAATTATTTCAACCAAAATGATTTTCCAAAAAGTTTTATGAGATTTATAATTAAAACTTCCAAGCTTAAATTATAATTAAAATAAAACAACTCGAAAACATAACTTTGAAATAGAAATACTAAATTTTCAAAACATTTAAAATGTTCATGAAAATAAATTATTTCATTCCAAAAATATTTTCCAAAGAGTTTTATAAATTTTTTAATTAAAGTTTAAAAAAATAAATTATTAAACCTCAAAAATAATTCGCAAAATACTTTTAAGAATATTAAACTCAAAAGAAATTAAATTGGATTTTAAGATTAATTTTAGTTTTCAAATAAATAAAATTCTTAACTACGAATATTAAAAATATAAAATATTTGACTCTAAAATTTAAAAAAAAAATAAAATATTTTTCAAGATGTAAAATAAACTTGAAAAATAAATTATTTAAATTTAAAAATTATTTCCAAAATATTTTATATAATTAAATTCAAATTTAATTATTAAATTAATTATTAAACTAAAAACATTTTAAGAAAAGAAATAAAAAAATGCAAAACCAATAAACCCAGCTTGTGTGTAATATCAGCCACCCAGATGATGACATGTATCATGTTGAAACTGCTCTCTATGTACAACTTCTACATAGGAATTTCTACTTAGGTTCTATCTCGAACATTAAGTAGAACTTCTACATATAATTTCTACTTAGGTTCTATCTCGAACATTAAGTAGAATATTCGAGATAATGTTCGAGTTAGACACTATCTCGAACATCAAGTCGGATATTCGAGATAATGTTCGAGTTAGACACTATCTCGAACATCAAGTCGAATATTCGAGATAATGTTCGAGTTAGACACTATCTCGAACATCAAGTCGAACATTAAGTAGAACTTCTACATAGAATTTCTACTTAGGTTCTATCTCGAACATTAAGTCGAACTTCTACATAGAATTTCTACTTAGGTTCTATCTCGAACATTAAGTCGAACTTCTACATAGAATTTCTACTTAGATTCTATCTCGAACATTAAGTCGAACTTCTACATAGATTTTGTACTTAGGTTCTATCTCGAGCATTAAGTAAAACTTCTACATAGAAATTTCTACTTAGGTTCTATCAAGAACATTAAGTAGAACTTCTAGAACTTCTACATAGAACATTAAGTAGAACTTCTACATAGAAATTTCTACTTAGGTTCTATCTCGAACATTAAGTAGAACTTCTACATAGAAATTTCTACTTAGATTCTATCTAGAACATTAAGTAGAACTTCTACATAGAAATTTCTACTTGGGCTCTATCTAGAACATTAAGTAGAACTTCTACATAGAAATTTTTACTTGGGCTCTATCTAGAATATTAAGTAGAACTTCTACATAGAAATTTCTACTTTCGTTCTATCTAGAACATTAAGTAGAACTTCTACATAGAAATTTCTACTTCGGTTCTATCTAGAACATTAAGTTCAACTTCTACATAGAAATTTCTACTTCGGTTCTATCTAGAACATTAAGTAGAACTTCTACATAGAAATTTCTACTTGGGTTCTATCTAGAACATTAAGTAGAACTTCTACATAGAAATTTCTACTTGGGTTCTATCTAGAACATTAAGTAAAACTTCTACATAATATCCTTCCTTGTGTACTTAGAAAATATTTCCACTTCCAGAATTTCTACTTGGCTCTAAGTACAAACTTATCTAGAATTTCTAGATAGGAATTTCTACATAGGTTCCCTAGTAAGTACTTAGAGAAATTCTGGGCTTCGACAATTAACGAAACACCTACTGCTTCCTTTCTAGATGTCCAGTGAACCAAAATAAATAATAATTTTTTATTTTTGTACCCTCTTTAATCTCAAAAATAAAAATAGATCCAATCTATTTGTATGTCAATCGAGTAGCTCTGATACCAATTGTTGGGTCCCGGAGATCGTAGAGGGGGGGGGGGGGTGAATATGATTCCCAAATTAAAATTATGACTTTTAATTATTTTTGGGATAATTAAAAATTTACTTTGGTTCAAACCCGGTTACTGTTCATTGTCTTCTTGAAGCTCGAAAATTCCATTAAAAATAACCAAGGCCAAGAACAGAAAAACATCCAAAACACACAACACAACAAGATTCAAGAATATGTCTTTATATTCATTGAAGTGAGGTAAATGCTACAAACAAGTTCAAGAACACAACAAAGAAATGATTCTTGGATCCTCTAAACATATATAAGCTATAGATCTAGGAGACAAAAATCAACCCTATCTTCTAAACAAGATTTAGCAAGTGTTTACAATAGAAAGATAGAGGAATGGTGTAGATAAAGAAAATCATGGCCCCAAAATATTCAAGATCTAGTTTGGCCATGGGGGAGAGAAAAATAATTTTTTTTCTCTCTCTCCACTTTTCAATTCTTTTTTTTCTCGGACACACCTTTTTTTTCTTCTTCTTATAAAGATGGAGACTTGAGTTCTTTTTTGTATTATTGAAAAAGGTGTTGCTTTTTGCTTTTTCTTTTTGCTTTTTGCTTTTTGTTATTCCACCTTTTACTCTTGTCCACTCAAATCTTATCTTCAAAGTCATGTGCCAAGCATGCCTTTGGAAATATTTAATGTAAAAGTAATATTTAAATAAATATATAATATAAATAAAGAATGTCTTTATTTATAAAATATATAAATAAATAAATAAATATTTATTTAATTAAATATTTCCATTCCACTCTTCAATTTGTATAGACTTCATTATCCAAATACTTGGCCCCGTATACGTGACTCCACCACGTCCAAGTATTTGGCCTTCTAATATGTGAATCTTTAGTAAGATCCAATCAGGTTTTGTCGTCTGTCCCTTATCCAATAGACTGGCATTTCTCCAACACTGATTTACCACCTTTGTTGATCCTCCACGTTACTCAAGAAAACCAACAACTTTAGAATTATTAAAACCATATTAACCGACGAGAGCTTGCCTCCAATGTCCTGACACTTTATGCAACGGTCTGGTTCATAAGTGACTAGTCTTTATAGGGGCTCTTGATTCCAAACATGATTCCACATTCTTCTTTGCAAACCTTACTTGTAGCTTCGATTATAATGCACTAAAATCTTCATAGACTAAGACAATCTTCTGTAGCTTTCACATCCTTGAATAGATGTCAATATCTTTTATTCTCCACTAAGGCCTGAACATGTTAATGAACTTCTTCCAGTGAGCTTCAAGTCTATAGATGATCCTTTGATACTTTGTCTTAATTGAACTCTGTGATCCAAGATTTCTGTGCACTTGCATATTATTACATGTCCTGTTCTATTGTTGAGTTATCATTAACCATTACATAGAGATTACATTTATCATTTCTAGTACACATGAAAGTGCAGTGAGTTACTTCCTTTCACTCCTATCTCTCCTTTCAGATTCTAAGTCAAGATATATGGGAAAGAATTCGACATATACCTATACAAGGTAATGGAATTCGACATATAAATGAGTTGAAGGATGAAAAATAATCTAAGGTATATATTAGGAAATATATTCTACACATGGCTTAACATGGAGCACAATATTCGACACATACTTGTATAGGTTGATGAATATTATTCTAAGGCACACTAGAGTAGTGATAAGTCGAAACATAACTACCATGGAGTGCAAAAATCGACACATGTGCTTGGATCACTTCAAAATGGATATGTCATGCATACAAGGCTATAGAAGTTGACACATGGATTATTTTCTAAGTACTAATACATGGAAACAATATTCGACACATAGAAAATATCCATGGGTTTCTCAAAGTCAACTCAAGTCAACATATAGGGGAGAAGAATTCGACACTTAGAAAGTTGTTCAATTATTGTAAAGCCTACACTATATAAACAAATGAATCTAATTCATTTAGTGTGAGTGAATACACACAGACAAAAAGAGATACAAAGAGAAACAGAAGTCGGAGAAGAAGAGATACAAAGTCATACACATACCTTCTTCACCGGAGTTTTATAATCTAGCTAGTTCATTATGTTGTAAATATATATGGCTATTATAAAACATTCTCTGTTAGATTGATTTCCTTTTGTACATTCACAGATCTATACTTTGTAATGGAAATCAGTTGGATCTCTTTGTTGTAACGAAGAACTAATTTGTTCTTCATAAACCAGTTCATTAAAATCGTGTATAGGACCCCTCTGGGTTTATATATGAAAGATATATTCCCCGAAACTTGTCTCGTTTATTTACTTGCTAATTTTCTAGATATTAACTGTTAATTCATAAAAATAGAAAATTAGTAAGCCAACCTCCTAAACACTACATGGACTCGAACCCTCAATAAAAACAATAATTTAATTATCCGCAAATTCTGAAAAGAATTTTAAATTATTGTGAATAAAGTATTTCACCCCCTCTTCTATGATACTTCCGGGACCTAACAATTGGTATCAGAGCTTACTAATTGATATACAAATCAAGATCCGTGTTGGTTCAGTGAAGCTCACTGTACCGAAGATGCTTAAGCTTAGAATGATTAGAGGCTTTATTAAATAAACTTAATTATAAATTTTTATTAGTTTATGTTCTAAATTTTAATTAGTTTATTTTATAATTTTAAATTAAATTTATTTTATAAACTTTTATAAGTTTATGTTATAAATTTTAATTAGTTTATTTTATAAATTTTAAATTAAATTTATTTTATAAAGTTTTATAAAATTTATTTTACAAAATTTTATTAGTTTATATTAGAAATTTTAATTAGTTTATTTATAAGTTTTATAAAAAAATTATTTTAAATCTATTTAATTTTTAAAAAAAACATGGTCAAATAACTTCAAATTCTGAATTGGTCAAGTCATGTGCTCCGCTATGTGTGGAATTTTTACATCATATAATCTAAATATCGACACATACAATTATCAAGGTTAAGGTTTTATCAATTTTAATTAGTTTATTTTATAAATTTTAAATTTATTTTATTTTATAATCTTTTATAAATTTATTTTTATAAACTTTTACAAGTTTATGTTATAAATTTTAATTAGTTTATTTTATAAATTTTAAATTGAATTTATTTTATAAACTTTTATAAATTTATTTTATAATGTTTTATAAGTTTATTTTTGTAAACTTATTCAAAGTTATAAAAATAAAACCAAGTCCTTGGTAATTAAGTTGGCCAAGTTGAGTATTGGCAGCAGCATTTCTATAGACGCATTCAGGGAAAATAGAGTTGGAAGAAATATTGACATAGTTTTCAAAATGGTCAAGTCTTATACATGATATTCAATTCGACACATACAAATGAAAAGGAAGATATTTGGTTAATTGCTATTTAGTACCCCAAGTTTTGTACCCTTTAATTTTTATTTTAGATTTATTTATTTTTTTAGAAAATTTAAAATTATTGAAAACTAAATTTTTTCTTAAAATATTAAATTATAGATTTTCTAATTTTTAAGAAATTATAAATATTCTAGAAATTTAATTATTTATAAATTTTTATTTTTGATTAATTTATTTTCTAAGAAAATTAAATTTTGTAAATTTAAGTTTTTCTTAAATATTAATTCAATGGTATTCAATGAGTTTGTAGTTGAAGATTTTTTCGGGCTTTGAAGACAACTAAAATTGATTGAAGAAAACCCAATGAGGTTAATTCTGGAACATGTTGAAGAAGAGGTGGTATTAATTTTCTCAGAGGTTTATTCCATAGGATCCCACTGGTTATTCGGATGCTGAAAAAGAAGAGATTAATTTGGGTACAGTATTTGGTTGATTTGAGTTGAATTGTTGAATGAAAAATCTTAGGGGTTAAAGTAGTGAAGGAGGACATACTGAACTACCTGACATCTCAGTACAAGCCTTAAATATTATTCTACACAGAGATTACAGGAAGTTCGTGCTAACACTGCAGACCATCTGAAACATAGGATTACAGTAATAGGGAATCTAAGGATATAACCACATTATCTTTAGAGGAACTATTTGCTATTTGTGTTGAATGAAAAATCTTAGGGGTTAAAGTAGTGAAGGAGAACATACTGGACTACCTGACATCTCAGTACAAGCCTTAAATATTATTCTACACGGAGATTACAGGAAGTTCGTGCTAACACTGCAGACCATCGAAACACATGATTACAGTAATAGGGAAACTAAGGATATAACCACATTATCTTTAGAGGAACTATTTGTGTGCTAGAGGCCTATGAACTAGAACAAGAGCTGAAGAAGATAATATTTGGTAAAACAAGTTGTTAGCATATCCACTGTATTTGTGACCCAGGAACCAATTTTGATTGACGTCAAGGTTGAAAACCTCTTAACAGAAACGAAATGATCAAAGAAGTTGAATTGAAGATGTAGTAGTTCTAGGTAGTGGCCAAGGTGTTGTATGTGAATTTGACACTTTGGAATATCTTGAGAATTGGACTGCAAGTCAAGCCTGCAAGATAAATAGAAGTACAGTGATATCAGATTCAGACAGAATCCCAATTCTAAATCTAAGGTCCTTACCTATAGATTCCACACAGGTGATTTTCAAGATCAGTTCAAGAGGCGGTTATAAGACATGGATGGTTTGAAATAGAAAGACAATATTGAGGTGTTGCTACACCGTTTAAAGAATCCTGTACAAGTAAATGATGACAGACAATGTATTGGGTTATAGCAGAAATTTCGAGCATTATTGAGGATGCAGCAAGGGAAAACATTTGTTGGTGAATTTAAATATAAGGCTGATTCTATCAGTGATAGTGATGAACCATAGGAATATCTGGCATCAATGACCAATATTATAGATAAATCACTAAGCACTTCACAGGTACACATTATAACTATTATATGTTTATCTAATTCAGAATTGTATGATTATTAAGTCTTGAAATGTATTATATTCATGTCAGCATGTTAGCATCTTATGACTTAAATGTTTAATTGATTGCTAAGAATGGGATATTGCATGCTAGGATTCATGAGTTTAATTAGTACATTTCATACTTGATTTTCTATGCAGTAAAATGAATATTTGTAGAATTAGATAGGATATTCTAGACGGTTAGGTGTATCCCTGAACATTTGCTTGAATTTGATTTAAATCTTATGCGATTTAATACCTCTGTTAATGTTGTGAAAATTATTTAATAGACAAACATGTCATAGATTAGATATTTAATATTTGTCTTTACTTGAAATTATTTATGTGCTTATTTTCATATGATTTGCTCCCACTCACATAGTTGCACTTAAATGTCATATCATATCATGTATTTCTTATTAAGGAGTAGAATATTAAAAGATGATAGAATTATCTAAGTAGTCAGTAAGACTTGTTGATTCGAGGAATAATCTAAAACTGACTTAGGTAATTAGAGATAGTTAAAATGTTAGACAACAACAAAAATGGATTAGGAATGATTAGTAATTAATTTGTTAATTCTTCTATTCGCTATGTTATACTATTGAATAACAAGCCTTTAGTTTTCTATATTTCGAGCCTATCCTAGCGAGTTTAATGGACCCACTAGGTCCAACCCAAGGATAGCTATAATGTCCTAAAGTTCTTTGTAACGTGTTTTCTCTTCTTGGCACTTTCTGTCTGCTAGTGCCATAGTGCTTTCGGACTAATAGGTTTCATGTTATTAGCTGGTGATCCGGGCTGTTTCCCTCTCGACGATGAAGCTTATCCCCCCATTTTATTATGCACCCCTTCTACCGTCCAAACATGCCCATTTCAATCATGGCAGGGGAGCAAATAGTAGTCTCTATGTGACTCTCTTCCCGACCGGGCCAGCACACTGCCAATAGTAGTTGGGCCACTACAACATTTATCAGCAGGTATAGTAGGTAAAATAATATGAAAAGAAAAAGGGTGAATTCACGGCTAGAGATAGTACATTCTGGGTCGATCGACATATAGGGCCTCTAGCGGGAGGCTCACACGACGGGCTACGATAGATTCTTTCTCTTTATTAGAACCGATACTGCACTTTACTCCAAAGCCCTAGATTCTAGAGTTCAATTCTTTTTTCAGGCAACAGTCAGAGCATTTATGTAATATGGGCCTGCCACATCCCCAGTAGGTCATCTCCTCTTTGACTCCTCTTCTGATCCTGTGTATCATGGAAATTCTTTGTAAGGCAAGAATCTCGTCTTTCTAAACACGAAACAGCTGAGCGATAGCTCTTCGATCCTTCCCTATTTAACGCCCTCTTTTTTCTTCTCATCAGAGTTCTTTCACAAAGACTTGCCATTGTAAAGAAGAAGGGGGCTGAACTGCTGACTGACGAAATGACTTAATAAGACTTCAGACTTACTTGCTTACTTGCTTACTCGAACCCAAAGGTAGCTGGTTCTCCCCGAAATGCGTTGATCATAAAAAAATGGGTCCGGATATCCTGGTACCGGCATGCCGATAATTGCTTTGGCTTTTGCAGGTCGACTGCTTTCTTTCTTTTCAGAGCAGACTCAAGACAAAAGAAAGAATTTGCCCGGTTGCGCACTTTAACCATTCAGCCAAAAATGCAAAGAGACTCAGCGAGTAAGGTGCCTAAAGGACGGGCCAGACGTAGCAGAGCGATGAGACAACCACAAGTGGAGGAACAAACGACACAAAATAGGTAATGTTGAACACGGGCGCTGAAAGCCAGAGACATTAACCTACCTTTTTGAGAAAGATCAAAGTCAAAAATGAAGAGATCTGTAACAAGGGTTTCCATCGTTTGCTAATATTCAATCTTATAAATATTTAGTATTTAGCGAAATTATTTTATCTTATTAAAATTATGGATTGAAGCAATTCAATATTTATTTATTTCATAATTTTAATTTGATGAAATATTAGAAGCATAATTTCTTGCATTTTGAAATTATTGATAAATATCAAGTAATGATATTTTGTTAATGTTTCCGTGTAATTAATTATGATATTTTTAATATTAGTGATAATATTTGTTGTTTATCTGAAAATCATTAATAATAAAAATATGTCTAAATGCTTATTGTTTTACTGAATAATTATCATGTATTATTTGATTTATATATGCATGTATGTGGTAACTGTTTAGTATTGTATGAGTATTTCTATTAGTTTTCTTTCTTTGACAGAATTTAAAACATGAATGTATTAAAAAGAATTTCTTGTCCATTTCTTTTTCAAAATATTTTAGTCAAAGATACATTCACTTTCTTTCAGTTTTAGAGAAGAAAACATCAAAATTCTTTTTCAAAACTTCTCTTTTGAAAATCTTTTGATTTACAGCTCTTATTCGATTTCTAAAACTTAGGGTGTGAATCAATTTTTCTTGAGGATAATCTTTCTTTAAATCTCAAAAAAATTTATCCTCTCTGAAAAGCTATTTTTAAAATTTTTATCTTTCAAAGCATTTTCTCTCTTAATTTTTCCTTTTATTGGAGAAATTGTTTTTACTTCAAGGTACCAATCATTTATAAAATTATTTATTTTCAAATACTTGTTTCAATGTATGTTTGACATTGATTCATAGTACCAAAACAGTGGTTATTATTTTAAAGGTCTTGTACTGTATTGTTAAGTATACATTCACCCTTATTGTCATGTATTTATTTTAAAACGGGGATACTATTATATGGACGAAAATGATGTAAATCATAATTGCTTTATGAGTCAGAAAATCATTGTCTTCTATTTGATAAGGAAGTTTTGCAAAAATATTTTCAGAACGTATAGTGCAAAAGTTTAATGAAAAAGAGTCATTTAATTCGAGATACAATTCGGTAAGAGAGTTGAATTTCTTCTTTGGTATAAATTCCTGCATTTTATTATGGAAAGTTTTCCTTATAAGAAATTTATAAGGGATATAAATTTTTTTCTCTGATGCACTTTCCCGTGTTTTATTATGGGAGATGTATCTTTAAAAAAAATTTGTATCATGCTCTTAAATGTTAAATCTTTAGTTTCGACAAAAATCTTTTACTAAAAACGCTTGATTCCAATCTATTACCATTCCTTATTATATTTTTCCTTCTCTTTGAGATGAAAAATATATTTTGAAATGTTAAGGGGATTATCTTTTCTTATTAACTCTATCTGTTTAACCCCTAGTGGCTTTAGAAGATGGTCAAGAGGTTGAAAACCCATCAATCTCTTTCCCAAGCCTTAGTACTAAACACTAATTCATCCACTTCCATATATTAACCCCTGGAGATATAAGAAACTCATGTTAGTTAGAGGTTGATAAGGGAGAAACTGCACTTGATGTAACAAATAAGGATGAAGTCGGAAGTGCACCCACAACTCTACCTCCAGAGAAGAAAAGTAGTATATAACTGAGGTAACTGTAAGCTCATTTGCATCTTCTCAAAAGGATGCAGAGCTGAAAAAGCAATAAAACTGTCTCTGTATCATTCTCTGAACAGGGTAAGTCCATTGAAATTTGTTTGTCATCCAGAAAACCTTGTAATGAGTCAAGCACAACACTGGCACTCACACTGACGGTAAGTCTAGATAGATACATTCTAGGAACATATTTCAAGGTGTGTACAGTGAGAGGTATATGCATTCAGAGGAGATACAGACTCTAATTTTCCATACATTATATTTTCCAAGGTATCTACCTCAAACAGAAGTTAATCTTCTGCATCTCGAAAGGGAGATCTCTTGTTTGGATTTATCTGGGCTTGAGAGGCAACTATTTAGCAAGAATTCTTCGGATGAGTCAAGTAGGGTATTTCATACAAAATTCCTGTCACCGGGTTACGAGGGAAACGTAGGCTCTAAATTGCCGTTCATTACATTGCCTACTACGTCACCCCTCCTAGAAGAAACATTTCCAGATACTGAAAAGAAAGTCCACCTTCCGTTTACGGAGAAGGTGTGAGGCAACCCCTTGATAGAACAAGGCAGGATTCCCTAAAAGATGTAATATATTGAGATAACCCATCTCAAAGAGGTGAGGCTCCACTAGACATAGATTTAGCAAAAGATATTGAGTCTGGTGTTGAGACAGTGCTTATGCATGATAGATCAAGAGCACCTCTACGAGGCAATTCTCCACTTGATAGTGATTCATTTCATTATGATGAATCAGGTGATGAGAATATATATGAATTGACAGATTTCACTTGCAAGTACATAATGTTATATTTGGAATACAGAGTGAAAGTGAGGGAGAGAAATACTTGAGTGAAAGTAAGGGAGAGATACACTTGAGTGAGAGATAGGGAGAGAAAGAGTGAAACACTTCAAAGTGCTCGACACTTAAGTGTAAACACTAACAGAACTTAGTAGAAGTGAGGGAACCATAGACCAAACACTTACCCTTGCTACATGCTACTTCTGAAAGAAAGCTACTATGTTTTTTCAATCAATGTCAAATAAGAACCTTCTTTAGAAGACAATCCATGAGAAAATTATGGTCAATTGGAGGATTCCCCAACTAAGGGGGAGAATTTTGTAGAGAAGAAAAAAGGAGAAAGTCTTATTTTCATATCCTTAGGGGAGAAGTTAATATCCTTAGGGGAAGAATTTAGACAAAAAAAAAAGAATCTTCTGATCCTTATAGGAGAATCAAGAAACTGTATCATATACTTGATAGTAGTTGTCAGTGGAGGATTCCTCATCCAAGTAGGATATACAGAAAAGAAATTACATTTCTATTCTGTATATCTAAAGGGAGAAGAAGAAAAAGAAGAAGAATCACATTCTCAAGGGGAGAACATTACTTGAGCTATGTTCTATTTATACTGAAGATGTTCCCATGAATTTTGATTCTTATGAAGCTCTATTCAAGCTAGGTTCTTTAAGTTCAAACTATGAAGGATTTTGAAGCAGAGAGAGCTCAAAAAGATAGAAATAAAGATGATACTACATGAATATCAGTTCAGTGTTAGAGGAACAAACATTATTCATTTCAGTTACTCAAGAATTCTGGAAATGCAGAATTTGATCTAGAAAAACCAGTAGCATTATTTACAAGTCTCGGACGATTACTTTTTCTAGTTATTAGTTGAGTTATCCTCTCTATGAGATTTGTTTGCTAAGTTTAACAATCAAATATGAGGAGATTGTTGGTGAGATTGAGAAGTTGTATGAATAGTAATCGTGATAACTCAATACTAGAATAGGACAAGTAAATAATACTACGCCTACACATAAATCAGGAGGAAATGAAAATAAGCAAATAAAGTGAATCAAGACATTATAAGAAGTTTTGAAGTCTACTACAAGTCATTGAGAGAAGTTCATTAATTTTTTCATACCTCAGTGAAGAATAATGTTTAAAGACTTTCAGGGTTTTATAAGTGTTGAAGATTCAGTATAAAAGTGCCACTAGAATATTTCAGTGTATTAGCATTGATTGAAGATAGACAGTGTTCGAAGCATAGGAATCTAGAAGAATTGAAGACAGGGTAAAGACAAAGATTAAAGAAGACAACTGCAGTCTTGAAGTTATACTCACTGAAGGAATTTTATTTATATGTTCAAGCATCAGTGAAGAACATAGAATGAAGTATTCAAGATTGTAGTAGTAATGAAGACGTTGTTTAAGTACCAAAAAAGATTCTAGTAAAAGTACAGTGTTTATTTATAATCAGTGTTTGAAGCAATGAAGAACTGCTGCATTCCTGTCATTTGATTTAAATGAGAATATGAAGATCAAGATCAGTGTTAGTTGTGAACCAAACCAGTGCACTAAGTATCAACATAAAAGAATTGGTCAAAATGTATATTGCACAAAAAGAATTGACAAGAAACCAAGTGAAGCCAAATATGCAAGGCTTTGATTATAGTTGAAATTACTCTAAATCATGGGAGAAGGGTGAAGAAATCCACACTTGTTTATGCAAGAAAAGGAAAATCAACACCTAGCCACTAGTTATGTCAAATAGATTCTAAGTCAAGCTACATGGGAAAGAATTCGACACATACCTATATAAGGTAGTGGAATTCGATACATGAATGAGTTGAAGGATGAAAAATAGTCTAAGGCATATACTAGGATAGATATTCGACACATGGCTTAACATGGAGCATAATATTCGACACATACATGTCTTAGATGATGGAAATTATTCTAAGGCACACTAGAGTAGTGATAAGTCAACACATACATGTCTTGGGTGATGGAAATTGTTCTTCAGAAACCGGTTCATTAAAACTGGGTGTAGCACTCCTCTGGGTTTATATACAAAAGATATATTCCCCAAAACTTGTCTCGTTTATTTACTTGCTAATTTTCTAGATTTTAACTATTGATTCATAAAAATAGAAAATTAGTAAGCCAACCTCCTAGACACTACACAGAATCGAACCCTCAATAAAAACAATAATTTAATTATCCGTAAATTCCAAAAAGAATTTTAAATTGTTTTGAGTATCGTATTCAACCCCCCCCCCTTCTACGATACTTCCGAGACCTAACAAGCAGCTTCTCTGTGTTTATCACAGCAACTCACTCTATCTCTATGCTCTCACAAAACTTCGACAAAAAAATAGGTTACATAGAGTGTTTATGTAGAGAACTACATAGTAACTAATAAAAGAAAATACAATTAAAATAGGAATAGAATTCCTAATTATTAGTTGACAGTTTCCTTCTATAATTCTCATTCCTTCTCATAGCATATCTGCAATATATTTACCTTTATCTTCGAAGACTTTCCATTACTATGATCACCTTCCAAATTCAGCTTCAGCTTTATAGACTCTGAAAGACTTCAGACTCTGATGATCTTTAGTCTCTAACAGACTATAGCCTCTGATAGTCTATAGACCCTGATCAACTCCCAGACTCTAATTGACATCCAGAATCTGGTTTATTTCTTTTGAAAATCTTCTAAGTGCAAATACTCTTGATACCTATACAGGCACTAACTACACTTTGATTTACATTTATTTTGATCAGAGACTAGAGAGACTTATTCTATTAAAGATATATATATGCTAGACTCTATTCTAGTATTTTGTACATCATCAAATGAATATATTCTTAATAATCTCCCCTTACTTATGCTTTATAAAATGTAAGCATAAATCAAGGTTTGATGATGTCAAAACTAAAGCATTAATCAATTAATCTAGAACAATATATATATATATATATATATATATATATATATATATATATATATTAAGAGAAAAAGAATTGTTTTTCAATTTATCTCCTCAAAAGTTGAATTTCTTGACAGAAATGAATTTAGCATCTTTTCTTCTGCATCAGCCAAAGCTTCACCTACAAATCTTTTCAACTTCTTCATTTCTTCATTTTCACACTTAATTTGACAGTAGGCTGCTCTCAGATCATTTGCACTGCATTCTAGTTCTTTCAAATCCTTAAGCATTAAGAAACTGATCTTCCCTTCCATAGGTTGAAACCCAAAGTAGTGACTCATACTTTCTTGAAATTTGATTTCCTTCACTTCTAGAGGCATGTCTTGATCATTCCTTTCAGTATCAACATATTTCAATAAAAATTTGTCCATCTATTTATTTGTCTTTCTGTGCAGAGTCATCTTCCTATTAATTTTTATGAACCATTTCTTAGTCACTTCTTCCTTACTCCTATTCACTTCAGATGCTATTGACAGAAGAAATATTATATATTGCAACTCCTTAGGATGTTTGTAAAAAATGAAGTTTGATTAACTTAACCACCTTACAGACCTTCCTTCCATAAAATAAACCAGCATTTCAGATTTATTATTTCAGTTCCATTATGTCCTCCTGGTAACTTTTTTCAAATACATTCTAGAAAATTTGAGTAGACACCACTTTATTCAAATACTTCTGGGTGATCTTTTCAAACTGCCTATTTATAAGTGGATGTGGATCTGCAGTTAGATTTGAAGTTTTTTCTAAGTCTTTTGAAGAAATACCTCCAAGCCCTTTTGTATTTCTGGCCTTGAGTTGTAAATTTCTTTGGTTATATTTCCAATAGCTTGTCTCATTCACCTCTTCCTTCTCCTGCTCATCAGATTCTGTATTATGTTTACCTTTACTAGAGTCTAGCTTAGACCCTGATTTCCCATGTCCAGCCCCTGACTGGTGTTGTACATCACCAGGACCCCTGGGACCACGGAAACCATCATCAGCTTCATTATCATCATCATCATCTCACTTCCTTTTAACTCCCCTTATTTCATCATCATTGCATCTATCATCCTTATCACTCCTGGAAGAATCACCAACTTTCTTCTCCCCTATTTTGTCATCATTACCACATGTGACATCCAAAAGGATTTTTTCCAAAACCGAAGAGATTTTTTCTTGAGAAACAATAACAAAATCCACTTTAGTGGTGAGAGAATTGACAGTGTTATAAAGAGTGGTCGGTTTAGCCTTGAAGTCAGCCAAGGAATCTTTGACAGAAGCCTCCTTAGAGTGTTGAAGAGAATACAAAGTTTAAAACTTTGTTTGAGCGGAGTTGGGGTGGTGTCAACATTAGTCAATATAGTGTTGATATGAGATACGTCTATGACCACATCTGCCAACTATGCAACCACATTTTCCTTTGCTGATTTAATATCGGCATCCAAGGCTTTTCCTTCTTGAATTAGAGAAGCATCAGGCTCTTCATCATGATAGTGACCATGTTCAACCAATAAATTTTTCTTTTAAAATACCTTCATCCAAGATCAAACACAAAGTTGTAAAGGAATACTGCTTGTATTATTGATGAATAAATACAAACTCTCCTAGGGTGTACACAAACCCTAGTAATTTCTATGTGTTTATCACAATAACTCTCTCTATCTCTATGCTCTCACAAACTTCGACAAATAAATTAGGTTATATAGAGTGTTTATATAGAGAGCTACCTATCAACTAATAAAAGAAAATACAATTAAAATAGGAATATAATTCGTAATTATTAGTTGACATTTTCCTTCTGTAATTCTTCTTCCTTCCCATAACATATCTGCAATATATTTGCCTTTATCTTCGAAGACTTTCCATTACTGTGATCATTTTCCAAATTCAACTTCAACTTTATAGACTCTGAAAGACTTTAGACTCTGATGATCTTCAGTCTCTGATAGTCTATAGACTCTGATAGTCTATAGACTCTGATCAACTCCCAGACTCCGATTGGCATCCAGACTCAGGTTTTATTTCTCCTGAAAATCCTCTAAGTATAAATACAAATATGCTAGACTATGTTCTAGTATTTTGTACATCATCAAATGAATATATTCCTAACAGACTCTTGTGGAGTCTTGACAGTGTCATACCAACTTTTATCATGATAGTCCCTACTTATATAGATAGAGTGAAATATGCTACCACAGTGATAACAAGGTTTTTGTGGAATATAGTGACTAGTCAGAGTCTGAGGGGATATAGACTCTGACTTTTTCTCAATCTTTGTTTTACAGTCTAGAGCTAGATGGTTGTGGTTTCACATCTATAACATTTTTTTCTAGGAGCATTAGGATCTTTTTGATAATTATTGGCCTTATTAATGTCTTCCTTACCATTCCTATTCCTCCTAGCCTTGCTAGACTCTGGTAAGTTATCTAGCCATTCCTTTAACTTGGACTTAGACAAGAAACCTATGTTTATATTTTTCTTAGGTTTCTTTTCTCCTGATTCATTTGTCTTTTTGTCAACAGCAAGGGGATTATTGATAGATGAGTTTATGGTTTCTTTAGGTAAATCAGTATTAACTTCACAAGTCACAAACTTAACAGGAGTGAAGGTGTTCTTGTCCTCAGTCTTATTGACTTTGTTAGCTTCTTCATTATTATCACTCTCAACAATAGGTCTTTTGCCTTGATACTTAGCATAACGTAGACCAACAGTTTAACATGCATTTTGATTATTGAAAATTTCTTGAATTTTTCTACCAGAGTCTGTCCATACCTTGAACTTAAGCCTTTCTTCTTCTAGTTTTTTTTCTAACATAATCATAGGCCTTTAAAATTTCAGCATGGTTGTGTTTATACTTCTCAGAATCCTTTTTATATTCTTCCATAATGACTAATTCAGACTCTAGGTGGTTGTTCCTACTCATCAAGATTAGGTTTTCTTCTATTAACCTATCATTGTTATTATGAGTGATCTAAAGTTAGTCATTAACTTTTTAACCTCACTTTGAACAATCTTTATATCATCAGAGTCTAGATTAAGTAAAGATTTTATAGAAAATATTGATACCTTATATTTAGGAGATGAGGGTTCTTTGGGAGATTCTATTTTTTCTGTGGAGACGGCCATCAATGCTAGATTTTCATAATCTATTTCATCCTCTAAGCTTGAATCTGCCCAATCCTTCCCTGTTGAGATTAGTGCCTTTCATTTGCCTTGATTCTTAACCTTTCTACACTCACTAGCAAAATCCCCCAATATTCCACAGTTAAAACACTTGACTTTTGCCTTGTCAAGCTTGATTATAGTGCTATTTCTTTTCTCAACTTTTTCATTCTCCTTTTTAAATGTTGGCCTCTTGGCAGATTTTTCAGTTCTTTTGTTGAATTTCATCCTTTTGAAATTCTTAGCAAACATAGCCATCATTTGACTCAAATTAATTTCATCCTCAGAATCAGAGTCTGTGTCAGTAGACTCTAACTCAACAACAATTTTACCCTTCTTCCTTGATTCCTTGATTCTTTGAGTTCTTCATGTTGTTCTTTCTCAGACTCCATTAAGAGTGCCATAGATTTTGCTTTTCCAGATTTCTTGTTATTTTTCTGTTGTATATCTAAATCATATGTCTTAAGTGTGCCATACAGTTCTTCCAATGAGATTTCATCTAAATCTCTGGCTTCCTATATAGTAGTTATTTTATTGTCCCACTTTTCAGGAAGGGCTTTTAAAACTTGGTATTAGTGTCTTCAGAATCATACACTTTACCAAGAATAACCATCTCATTCAGGAGTTTGGTAGTCTTATTGTTGTGCCCAAAATCTTGCAAGGATTGGATTTAGGCCCATTGATCTTTAAAGGTCCAATCCACTAATTAATCATCCCTCTAAGGAGGTTCCAAGGTTGGGCAACGGATGGTAAGAAGGTTCCATGGTGATTAAATGCGCTCTGGAAGCTGCCAAGAAGGGCCAGGGGTTAGTAAAACCATCCCAGAATGAGGAACCATTAGGAGACTAGGACCTAGTAAGGAAGAGGCTTCACTGACCAATGAACTTCCACTATATCAAGGCTAGAACCTAATTAAAGGAGGTTCTAGGAGTTCAATGATGTTGGGATTTAATCTCGGAGGTCTTGATGCGCTATTGTTTCCAGAAAACAGGTTTTATTGGATAGGTTTGATAAGCTAACTTTCAAGACAGCTGTTTGGTACCTCCTGGCAGGGAAGTTCTACATGGACTATACCACCAGATTTTTAGGAGATAATCTCTCCACGAATATTGGAGGTAAATACTAAATTATTCTCAGCAAATTAAGGATAATTACAAGGAAAATGCATATATACCCATACCAGGTCGATTACATATCCTGATATAGCTTCCCATGAGTCCTGACCGACTTGGACTGTCATGGTAGCTCAATTACTATGAGATAAACATTATCTACAAAGGTTGAAACTTATCACAACACAGTTGATCACTCATATAAGGAGTCCTATCAGTCAAGAACTACATACGGACTTGATCCCTATAAATAGGGTATGTAGGCAACTAGTAAAGGGTTTCGAAAACACTTAGAGGGAGAGAGCATACAGAAAACTCGAGTGCTCATCAATCAACTGAGGTATTTGACTTGTATAATCTTAGGATTATACGTTGGTGCTTTGCTAGCTCAGTCCCTTCATCATCACAAATCATTATCTATTATTCGTGGAACCTCTGTCGGGAAGCTACTTCTTGGCAGAATCTTGTAATTTATTCTCGCTATTTCAGTAAAGGATCTTTATAGGTGTTGTATTAAATTCTTCTCACAATATTTTGGTGCTAGAAGGAGGGGATTTGACTCATCTTTATGGAGTAACGATGTCTGACAGCTCGAACAGTGGAAAAATGCCATCGTTTGGCAAAGAGGCACACCAGGAAAAACCTCAACAAGAAGTCCTTTGCATGATGTCCTAGACTTCATGAAACAGTTGGGGGGAAAGTTAGAGACACTCGAGAAAAAATCCCTTAAGAAGTCCAAAAGGAGGTTCAAGTCGGCCTCTTCTGGAAAGAAATTGAGGGGAAAAAGTGTGACCCCCAAACAGCTGGTGTTCGACTCTGAAAGTGGGGAAAGACAAAAAGAATTGGAAGATAGGGTTACTAAAGGGGGATCCCAAATAGAAAAATCTATTGAAAAGGATAAACAGGAACCTGCACGTTTTTCTAGCCCCACTATTAGTGTGTTTGGTAGGTTTGGAAATAAGCTAAGTGACCAGGACCTCAAGCATAAAATCAAAGCCAATGAAAAGGACCTTCGTCACCAATTTTCTATCAAAAGGGCAACTGAGAAGGGACAACAGGGAGGTTCTAAGGCTGAAGATCCCAAAAGTCAAAAGGGAGATATGACTCAGGCCAAAATTTGAGCTACCAGTAAGAAAGCTCAGTCAAACAGGGAGCTCAGTGTGGAAGAACTCGAATAAGGAGATAGCTCTCAATATGTCTCAGAACCTGAGGAGGAGGTACCACCCACTGATGAGGAGCCTGGTAATCTTAAAATTGAGGAATTAATAGAGGTTCTGGACAGAATCCAGGCTGAAAAGAAGTCCTAATCCGTTTGGCTATAACTTCCCCTTTCACTAAAAAGGTGAAGCAGTCCCCTTTACCCAGATTCTATAGGATGAATGGGGACCTTAAATTTGATGGAAGATCTGATCCTATAGAGTACCTAAGTCATTTCACCACTGAAATTGAGGCATATCAGTTAGAACCTCTTACAAGGTGCAGGTTGCTTGTTGCCACCCTCACAGGAAATGCCCACCAATGGCTTAAATGAGAAGTAATTCTTTTTCCTTTAAAATTCTTTTATACTGTTATAGATTGATAGTTTTATTCTTTAGTTTTGACATCATCAAACCTGGATTTATGCTTACATTTTATAAAGCATAAATAGGGGGAGATTGTTAGGAATATATTCATTTGATGATGTACAAAATACTAGAACAGGGTCTAGCATGGTTTATCTGTAATAAGTCTTTCTAGTCTGTGAAATGTATAATCAGAGTCTAGATAGTCAACATTCAAGTCACTTGTACTTAGAAGAATTTTTGAAAGAAACCAGAGTCTGCATGAAGATCAGAGTCTGGAAGGTGATCGGAGTCTATAGACTATCAGAGTCTATGATCTATCAGAGTCTACATATGATCAGAGTCTGAAGATCATCAGAGTCTGAATGTTTCAGAGTCTATACAGTTAAAGTTAAATTTGAAAGAATATCACAGGAATGGAAAGTCTTCGAAGATCAAGATAAACATATTGCAGATATGCTATGGAAAAGAAAGAGAATTCTAGAAGGAAACTGTTAACTAATAATTAGGAATTATATTCCTATTGTAATTTGTCTTTCTGTTATTAGTTGATAGATAGATCTCTATATAAATACTATGTAACCTAATTGTAAAAGTGTGGAAGTCGAAGCATAATTTGTCTGAGTGATATTTTTGAGAGCATAGAGATAGAGAGAGTTGATGTGATAATCACAGAGAAGCTACTAGGGTATATGTACACCCTAGGAGAGTTTTGTATTTAATCATCAATAATACAAACAGTACTTATTCACATCTTTGTGTTTGATCCTTGTTCTTAATTCATATCGAATTGATTTTAAATCAGACATAAAAGGAATACAAGTATTCAACCCCCCCCCTTCTACTTGTGCAACTGGGAAAACAATTGGTATCAGAGCCTAACGTTTAAAATTGATCAAAGATGTCTGGAAACAAAGATGGCAATTCTAAGATTCATATGCTTAAGAGAAACGAGTTCACCCACTGGAAGGTTAAGATGCTGCACCATCTGGAAGCAACAGACCCTGACTATCTTGACAGAATTAATGAAGGACCCTTTGTGCCCTTAAAGATTGTGCCTCAAATCAACGAGGAAGGCAAAATAACTGAAGAACACCTCGTTGAGAAACCAAAGGCTGAATGGACAAAAGAGGACAACGAAAATGTCCTTAAGGAGGCAAAAGTGAAAAACATTCTCTTTAACAGTTTGGATTCTGTTCTAACTAACTGTGTCATATCATGCAAAACTGCTAAGGAGATGTGGACCAAACTTGAAGTGCACTGTCAAGGGACTAAAGATGTCAAGAAGAATGCTAGGTCGTTGCTAATTCAAGAGTATGAGTATTTTGAAGCAAAATCTGGTGAATCTATCACTGAGATGTATGATAGGTTTATAAAACTCTTGAATGAGATGGCTATGCTTGGTAAGGTTTATGATTCTGAAGATACAAATACCAAATTTCTGAGAGCACTTCCTGAAGAGTGGGACAATAAGACTACAGCCATAAGGGAAGCTAGAGATTTGGATGAACTAACTCTAGAAGAATTGTATGGCAGACTCAAGACATATGATTTGGAGATGCAACAGAGAAAGAATAAGAAGTCTGTGAAGACAAAATCTGTGGCACTCTTGATGTAGTCTGAGAAAGAACAACAAGAACAACCCACAGAAGCAAGAATCAAGGATTCAAGAAAGAAGGGTAAAGTTGTTGTGGAGTCAGAGTTTATTGACACAGACTCTGATTCTGATGAAGAGATTGACCTAAGTCAAATGATGGCTATTTTTGCTAAAAATTTCAAAAGAATGAAATTTAACAAAAGAACTGGAAAATTTAGCAAGATGCCATCATTCAAGAAGGAAGATGAGAAGGTTGAAAAGAGCAAGAATACAATAATCAAACTTGACAAAGCAAAAGTCAAGTGTTTCAACTGTGGAATACTGGGACACTTTGCTAGTGAATGCAGAAAGCAAAAAGGTCAAGGAAAAGGGAAAGCACTTCTATCAACTAGAAAGGATTGGGCAGATTCAAGCTCAGAGGATGAAATTGATTATGAAAATCTAGAATTGATGGCATCCTCATCAAGAAGATCACAATCTCCCAAAGAACCCTCATCTCCCAAAACTCAGGTATCAATCTTTACTCCTGAATCCTTAATTAATTTAGACTCTGATGGTATAAAAATTGTGCAAAGTGAGGTTAATAAAATAATGACAACATGTAGATCTCTCACTAGTGAAAGTGAAAGGTTGAGAGAGGAAAATTTAACCTTGACTAAAAGGAATGATCATTTAGAGTCTGAGTTAATACTAATGGAACAATACAAAAAGGATTCTGAGAAACATAGTCATAACTACACTGAAATCTTGAAGGCCTATGACTATGTTAAGAAAGAACTAGAAGAAGAGAGACTCAAGTTTAGAGTCTAGACAGACTCTGGTAGAAAAGTTCAAGAAATTCTCAATAATCAAAATGTATGTCAAACTGCTGGTCTAGGCTATGACAAGAGTCAAGACAAAAGACCTATTGATGAAAATGATAACAATGAGGAAGCTAGCCAAGTTAATAAGACTAAATACAAAAGTACATTTGTTCTTGTTAAGTTTGTGACCACTAAAGAAAAAACTGAAACCACAAACTCATCTATCAATAGTCCCCCTGTTGTTGACAAAAAGACAAATAAAACAGGAGCAAATAACTCTAAGAAAAATATTAATATAGGATACTTGTCTAAGTCTAAATTAAAAGAAAGGCTAGAGAACTTATTAGAGTCTATCAAAACTAGGAGAAATAGGAATGGTAAGGAAGGCATTAATAAGGCAAACAATTACCAAAAGGATCCTAATGCTCCTAGAAAGAAGTGTTATAGATGTGGCAACCACAACCATTTAGCTATAGACTGTAAAACAAAAATTGAAATGAAATCAGAGTCTAGCCCTTCACAGACTCTGAAAAGTCACTACATACCACAGAAACCTTGTTATCACTGTGGTAGCATATTTCATTCTATTTATATGTGCAAGGACTATCATGATTTGTATTACAATTTTTATGAGCTAAAATCTTCTATTGATAAGAGTTGGTATGACACTGTTAAGACTTCATCAGAGTCTAAGGCAACAAAAGAGACATGTAAGCCAAAAGAAAAAAATATTAATCATGTTTCTCCTAAAGTTATTAGAAAAGGATCCAAAACTGTTTGGGTCCTCAAAACATCTAATTAGTTGCTTTATGTATGCAGGGAACCAGGGTAAAGAAAGTAACCCTAATCCTGGACAGTGGATGCTCAGGACACATGACTGGAAAGAAATCCCTGCTTACAGACTTTGTGGAAATGGCTGGCCCAGAAGTATCCTTTGGAGATGGCAACAAAGGACAAACACTGAGATATGGCAAGATTGTACTTAGGAATGTCATCATTGAACAAGTAACTCTAGTTGATGGCTTAAGACACAATTTGATAAGCATAAGTCAACTAGGTGATAAAGGTTACCATACTGGCTTTGACAACAAAGAGTGTCTTGTGACTCACAAAGAAACAGGTATTCTGGTTTTTAAAGGACACAGACATGGTAACATTTATGAAGCCAGCTTGGAAGATTGCATACACAGTGAACTCACATGTCTATATAGCAAGGCCTCAATTGAAGAAAGCTGGAAATGGCATAAGAAACTGTCACATATCAACTTTAAAACACTAAACAAGTTGGTTAAACAGAATCTTGTAAGAGGATTACCACAGGTTGATTTTGTGCAAGATCGACTCTGTGAAGCATGTCAACTTGGAAAGCAAAGGAAATCATCCTTCAAGAGCAAGACAATAAACACCATTTCTGAACCCATTTATTTATTGCACCTTGATTTATTTGGTCCAGTAAATGTTATGTCTATTAATAAAAAAAATATTCTCTTGTTATTGTAGATGATTTTACAAGATTCACATGGGTTTTCTTTCTACATTCAAAGGATGAAGCTCCACACCACATAAAAGACCATATCACTTTTCTGGAAAGAAATTCAAAGAAAACAGTTAAAGTTCTAAGGAGTGACAATGGTACTGAATTCAAGAATTCAATCATGGAAGACTACTGTGCATTAAAAGGAATTTTTCAACAATTTTCTGCACCAGGAACTCCTCAACAAAATGGAGTTGTGGAGAGAAAGAATAGAACCCTCATAGAAGCTGCCAGAACAATGCTGGCAGAGTCTAAGCTACCAGTATATTTTTTGGTAGAGGCAGTCAATACAGCATGTTTCACTCAAAACTGTACTTTAATAAATATGCATGGAAAGACTCCCTATGAAATGATAAAGGACAAGAAGCCAAGTGTGAAACATTTTCATATATTTGGATGCAAGTGTTATGTACTGAAAGTACATCCTAAAAATCTGAGCAAATTTGAAGCCAAAGCAGATGAATCAATTTTTCTTGGATATGCATCAAACACAAAAGCATTCAGAGTGTTTAATCTCAGAACTAAAATTGTTATGGAATCTATTCATGTTACATTTGATGATAAAAAGTTTACAGAATTGCAAGATGAGTCAGAGTCTACCACACTGGAATTTGAAAATCTAAAAGGTTCTGAGATAAATGAAGAAGAAGAGGATGAAGACCCTCAAGTAACTCCTAATCCAACACAAGAACCGGCACATTCTGAGGGGGAGCTAGGAAATACAACTCCGAATGATTCAGAGTCTAACAGGTCAGGGTCTACCCAGACAGAGTCTAGACAGACTGAGTCAAATTCCTCAGAATCTAACTCATCAGGGTCTGGATCAAGCAACTCTGAACCCTTGACAAAGTCAAGCAATTTATGGGGAGCCTCTTCATTGGAATTTCACTTAAATACAGAAGATGCAAATGACTTAGAGGGAGGTTCTAGTTCAAGAATCAATCTTCCACCAGCTAGAAAATGGACAAGAGGTCACACTCCTGACTTAATAATTGGTGACCCTGAGAGTGGTGTATAAACAAGAACAACCACTCAAAATGAATGTCTTTATAGCTGTTTTCTCTCAAAGAATGAACCCAAGAAAATTGAGGAAGCCTTGCAAGACCCTGATTGGATAATTACAATGCAAGAGGAATTGAATGAATTTGAGAGAAATAAAGTGTGGAAACTTGTACCAAGGCCTAAAGATAGATCAGTTGTTAGTGCAAAATGGGTGTACAGAAACAAACTTGATGAGAGTGGAACTGTAATAAGAAACAAGGCTAGTTGCAAAAGGATACTCACAGGAGGAAGAAATTGATTATGATGAAACTTTTACACCAGTAGCAAGATTGGAAGCCATAAGAATGTTTCTTGCCTTTGCAGCTCATTCAAAATTCAAGGTGTATCAGATGGATGTAAAAAGTGTCTTCTTGAATGGAAAATTGGAAGAAGAATTCTATGTGGAGCAACCATCAGGATTTGTTGATCCTAAATATCCTGATCATGTTTACAGATTAGATAAGGCACTTTATGGATTGAAGCAAGCACCTAGAGCATGGTATGAAACTCTTTCAAAATTTCTTCTTGAAAATGGATTCATAAGAGGTACCATCGACAAAACTCTCTTTATTAAAAAGTATAAAGGTGACATTTTGCTTGTCCAAATTTATGTTGATGATATTATATTTGGTTCTACTAATGACAAACTCTGTGAAAAGTTTAGTAAACTAATGCATTCAAATTATGAAATGAGCATGATGGGAGAATTAAACTTCTTTTTGGGGCTTCAAGTCAAATAGAATGATGATGGAATTTTCATCAATCAAACAAAGTATGTAAAAGAACTACTGAAGAAGTTTGATATGCAAGATTCTGCAACTGCTAAAACTCCCATGTCAACAGCCACTAAGCTAGACTCTGACCCAAAGGGTAAGAATGTTGACAACACTAGCTACAGAGGTATGATTGGCTCATTGTTATATTTAACTGCTAGTAAACCAGATATAATGTTTGCAACTTGTCTGTGTGCCAGATTTCAAGCTGACCCTAGAGAATCACACTTAATAGCTGTAAAAAGAATTTTTAGATATCTCAAGGGGGCACAAACTCTTGGACTTTGGTATCCTAGAGAATCATATTTTTTATTAATTGGTTATTCAGATTCTGACTATGCAGGATGCAAAGTATACAGGAAAAGCACAACAGGTCAGTGCCAGTTTCTTGGCAACAGACTAATTTCTTGGTTTAGCAAGAAACAACAGACTGTATCAACCTCAACAGCTGAGGCTGAATACATTGCCGCTGGGAGCTGCTGTGCTCAAATTCTGTGGATAAGAAATCAATTACTTGATTATGGACTAACATTCTCAAATATTCCTATGTATTGTGATAATACTAGTGCTATTAAAATTGCATAGAATCCAGTCCAACATTCCAGAACAAAGCACATTGATGTCAGATATCATTTTATCGTAGAACATGTTGAAAATGGTACTGTGACACTTCACTATATTCCAACTGACAAACAGATTGCAGACATCTTAACAAAACCACTTGATGAGTCTACCTTTATTAGACTGGTAGGTGAATTAGGTATGTTAAACATGTAAGTGATTACAAATTACAAGAAGCAAGGTATGTACTTTAATTATAGCTCCTGATGTGTCAAACTATAATTTGTTAATGCAAAACTCTTGAGGTACTTTATCTTGACAGAGTCTAGATTTTAGACCCTGACGAGTCTGTAGACTCTGACGAGTCTATAGACTCTGAGAGTCTGTAGACTCTGAAAAACAATTATTGTCTAGACTCTGAAACGGTTCAAGTTCGCGCCTGCAGACTCTGATTGTGTCTAAATTGTTCAAATAACTTGAAATAGGCGGTAACAGTTGTTTTTGACTGGAGATAGAATGTAGACTCGTGTGTATTGTATGCAACTTGAACAAAATATAATTTTTCATACATTTTACTCACTTGTTTATTGCTATTTTCTCTAAGGCAGAATTATTCACAGAGCTTTTTACGAACCCTAACTAATTTTCTAAATCTTTTTCATCACTTTAAACTCGACATCTTTAATGGCTGCAATTTCTACTGTCATGAGGGGACCCAAAGCGATTGCATTTACTTTTGGGGATTTTGATTTCATGACCACAAATCATGTTGCTGCTCTTGGAGACAAGAAAGGAGTAGATGCTGACTACTTCCCAGTGTTGGACTTCATTGAGCAATCTGAGCTCAGTTACATTATGAAGGCATCTTCAGTGATTCATATGGATGCTGTATCCAAAGCATGGAGTTCTGCACAGGTAGTTGATCCTTCTCAGAATCAACCAGGTAAAATAATGTTCACCTTTGGCTCCACTACTTTTGATGTTACTGCTGATGTGCTTAATTCAGTTTTTAAATTGCCTGTGAAAACACCTTTTGATGAAACTGTATCTGATGATGACATTAAAAGCATGTTTAAGGCAATAGGTTATTCTGCTAGCTTAGATAACATGAGCAAGATAACTAGGCCCTACTTAAGAAAAGAATGGTCAGTTTTCTTTGATCAAATTACTAAGTGTTTCACTGGTAAATGTAGTGGTTTTGATGCTATTACTGCTATTACTTATCAAATTGGTCACAGTCTCATATTTGACAAAGTGATCAACATTGGTGATATGTTGCTCACTCAAATGGGAGCAAAATTAAATAATGTGCAAGAGGGGAGGAAAAAGGTCTACTACCATAGATTTTTTATGATTTTCCTCAACCACTTCATTCCTGACATGTCAACCAAGTTGGAAGATGATTGTTGTGTGCAGGCATACAAACAACAAAGAAGGATATTCTCTGACATTAAGAGAATTGATGACAAGAAGAAGGGTCTACCTGCCATGACTTATCCACAGGTAATGCAGGTAAAACTCTCAACCTACAAACCTTCTATCTACAATGCTTCTTTTTTTATGGTGACATGGTGCAGGATCAAGTAATGGAGAGTCCCCCTGCACCTACCCCAGTCACCCAATCTCCTTCAATTACACAATCTTCCAAACCAAAATCCAAAAAGAAACCAACCTCTGGTGTCTCTCAATAGGCACTAGTTGTAAAGAGGAGAAAATTGATTCAATCTAGGCTTATAGATGAGCATAGTGATGAGGAGCTCAACCCTATAGAGAAACAAGTTGTTAAAGGTCTTTCTTTGCTAAAAGAAGGTCATGAAACACTTGATTCTACCCTTCAAGCCAAGTCTGTAGTCTCTGAAAAGGCTATAGACTCTGACCAACCTAGGTATGCACCTCAGGATTTTCAAACTACATCTCTTGAAAAATCTTTTGCTCAGAAGTATAGCAGGTTAAGGAAGGCTTATTCTGCACACACACATAAGCCTACTACTATTACTAACCCTGTTTTGCAGGGAACAGATGCTCCCAAGGCTCCTGTAGGGCCAGACTCTGAGAGAAAGAAATTACCTGAACTAGAGTCTAATGTTGAGTCAGAGTTTAGACTGCCTTTAGACTCTAATCATGAGACATTTTGGGAAGGAATGCCATTGGATGCAGCCTCAAGTCTAATTGATGAGATCATTACCCCAAGTGATGAGGCACTGCTATTTTTATATCTTTTGGTGGAATCAGTTGAAGATCCAGAACAACATCAGACTAAATCTCAAGTCTTGGATTTTCTTAACAGGAGCTACAAATATCTGCACAGGATGTGGTCAAATCTCTATAAAGCTACCTATTCAACTCTTCATTCCAAGAAAAAGCAGCTGGGCTCATAGAAGGCAGGAAAACTGAAGTTCTCAAAGCACTAGATGTGCCAGACTCTGAACAGCAAATCATAAAGAAGCCTAAAAAGCTTAAGATCTACAAAAGGAGAGAATCAGAGTCTGTTGCTGAGTTGGAAACTGAGATTGAGCAATCAGTTTTTGGCTATGAAGCAATTTGGGATCAAGGGATTACCTAAAGGACAGCTATTGATTGGATTTCTACTATTCAGCCATTTCCAAGAAAGGTGGTTGATTTTATTGCCCAAAATATAGGTAAGGTGGCCAACAAATACATCTATCCGACCTATGAAAGTAGATTGGATCAACTCAAGGGCTCACATTATCACAAGATTGCAAGGGAACTGCAGGATTCCTTTCACTTGACTTTTGCCCAGGCCATCAATGCACTCCATGCCAGGATCTTTCTCAATGGACACTTGGATGCATTAACTTTGGTGGAACCACAGGAGGTAGAAGGTGATGCAAGGCAGTTGGAGGTTGGGACTAATGCACCAGTGGTGACTAGTGATAAAGATGCTCAGTCTGCCTCACCCACACAAGAACCACCTAGTCAGAGGTTGGGTGATAGTGGGGTAGAGGAGTATGATGTTGGGCCCTCCTTGGCAACTCACCAAAGAGCTGATGAGAACCCCAGTGATATGGGAGGACAGACTTTGATGGATGCTCATGAAGAAATTTTCCAATCCATTCTATCAGAGTCTATCCACCTTGAGGGGGAGCACTCATGCACAAACAGTCAAAGATGGTGACACTCAAACTCTGGCTTCTAATGAAGTCATACTGAAGCAGTCAGAGTCTAGAGTATACCCTGAGACTGGAATACTGGAGCCAACAGACTCTGAAAAGAAAGAAGATGTTCGTAAGGGTTCAGAATCTGTTGGTGCTCACCCCTTGGTGGGAACTCCTAGCCTTCAGACTTTTGAAGGGGTTCCCCTCCATCAAGGTGGTTCAGGTATTGAAGCACATTTATTATATCCCCACCCCTCTTCTGTAGGATTATTGAGTGTACCCTCCAAAATGAGTGAAAAAATATCTGAGAGGCTGGCACTGGTCCAGGCAAAAGGAGAGGTAGAAAAGGCTGTAGAGAGCCTGAGTGAGTTTGAGAAAGTGGGTGTCCAACCCCACTGTGAGAATGAGAGATTAGGGTATCCTGAACCTAGCTTTACTTATTGGGATCAAGATTTTCCAAAGAGTTGGTCCAATGAGTTGGAGCAGGGGATGGATGAAATGTCACTTTTATTGATTGTGCAGATTGGTAAACAGGAGGAGGCTCTTGCTGCTCAGAAGTCATTTACACAGAGACCACAATTTCATCTGGTGGATTCTCTAGCAAGGAGAGCAGATAGAGTCATGGAGGCTTTGGTGGATAACCCTGTCATTTTACCTGAGGCTGCAACATTGAAGTAAAAAGAACCACTTTTAATCATGCCTATAAGGGCTAGACTTCCAGAGTCTACAGTCTCTGATCACTCTCAGCAAGAGTCAGGGTCTATAGTCCCGGTTGCAGTTTCAGAGTCTACACCACCAACAAAGTCTACACATCCAATCACAAATCTTGAGCCTGTTGCTGAGGAATACACTTCTGAAGATGATGTTCCAATTAACCCTTCTTTTGTCTATTTTGATCAGGTGTTTCCTCAGTCTTGGGAGTCTTCACAGAAAAGAGGCATAACTGATAAAGATTCTTTTGCTTGTATTTTGGCTATTCATCAGTCTGAGAGACTGCAAGCTTTTCAGAAAAAATCTTATCTCCAAGTACATGGTCACTACCCTGGTGAAGAGGATCAAGCTCTGGATGGGGATGTTAAAGCTGAGCCAGAGAGTGTTGCTAAACAATTGGCTGGTGTGGTCAAAGACATCTCTCATATTCAAACCAAACTTACTGGTGTTGACAATACTACTTCTCTGCTAAGTACCAAATTTGATAGAATTCACTCCGTTCAATTATCCAAAGAGGTCGCCTTTAAGGATTCTCTAGCTGATATCACTTCTACTCAAGCTTCTCTCCAATCCACAGTCTCTGTTTTAACCACCAAGGTTGATTCAGTCCTTGCAGCACAGGCCAATATCTCCACTGTTCTTGAACAAATTCTTTTGGTTGTCACCGGTAATGATGATGTCAAAAAGGGGGAGAAGAGAGGTGAATCCTCCAGGAGAAATAAGGATGATGGTTGCAAAGATAAATCAAAGGGAGTTAAAAGGAGGAGAGATGGTGATGATGAAACTGGTGATAGTTTTCATGGTCCTAGGGGTCTTGATGATGTGCAACAAAAGCAATCTGGAGTAGCAAAAACTCAAACACATCAGTCAGGGACTAGACATGGGAAATCATAGTCTAAGTCAGACTCTGATAAGCAAAGAAAAAAGTCAGACTCTGATCAAACTCAAGAACCTTCATACTGGAAGTGCAGTTAGTCAAATCTGCAACTTAGAGCTAAAAAGAAGACAAGTCTTGGAGGTTTTGAAGAATCTGACATTGACAGAACATCCACTCTAACCAGGGATCCTCAATCATTGACAAATAGGCAGTTTGAGAAGATCACACAGAAGCATCTAAATAAAGTGGTGTCTGCTCAAATTGTTTATAATGTTTTTGAAAGAAAGATACAAGGACAGGGAGGCACAGAAAAGCTGAAGAATGAGATACTGGTATATTTCTTAGAAGGTGGAAGTGTAAGTTGGATTAGTCAATCAAATTTTATCTTTTTCAAGCAGGCTGAGGAATTACAGTGCATTAGATTTCTCTTACAGATTGCATATGAAGTAAATAAGAGTAAAGAGGCTATCACTCACAAATGGTTCAAAGAGATTGACAGAAAGCTGACTTTGCACAGACAGGCAAATCGACAAATGGGCAAATTTTCTTTAAAATATGTTGATATTGAGGGAAATGATCAAGTCATGCCATTGGAGGAAAACAGATTAAATTTCAAGAAGGTGTGGGTCATTACTTTGGGTTTCAGCCTATGAGTGGGAAAGTTAGTGTTCTAATGTTGAAGGACTTAAAAGATCAAGAAAGCAGTGTAAATGATCTGAGAGCAGCTTACTGTCAAATCAAATGCTCAAGTGAAGAAATGAAGAAGTTGAAGAAATTTGTTGGTGAAGCTCTGGCAATTGTGGAGGAAAATATGCTAAATTCATTTTTGAAGAACAATCCAGCCTTTGAAAAGATTAAATGAGAAGTAATTCTTTTTCCTTTAAAATTCTTTTATACTGTTATAGATTGATAGTTTTATTCTTTAGTTTTGACATCATCAAACCTGGATTTATGCTTACATTTTATAAAGCATAAATAGGGGGAGATTGTTAGGAATATATTCATTTGATGATGTACAAAATACTAGAACATGGTCTAGCATGGTTTATCTGTAATAAGTCTTTCTAGTCTGTGAAATGTATAATCAGAGTCTAGATAGTCAACATTCAAGTCACTTGTACTTAGAAGAATTTCTGAAAGAAACCAGAGTCTGCATGAAGATCAGAGTCTGGAAGGTGATCGGAGTCTATAGACTATCAGAGTCTATGATCTATCAGAGTCTACATATGATCAGAGTCTGAAGATCATCAGAGTCTGAATGTTACAGAGTCTATATAGTTAAAGTTAAATTTGAAAGAAGATCACCGGAATGGAAAGTCTTCGAAGATCAAGATAAACATATTGCAGATATGCTATGGGAAAGAAAGAGAATTCTAGAAGGAAACTGTCAACTAATAATTAGGAATTATATTCCTATTGTAATTTGTCTTTCTGTTATTAGTTGATAGGTAGCTCTCTATATAAACACTATGTAACCTAATTATAAAAGTGTGGAAGTCGAAGCATAATTTGTCTGAGTGATATTTTTGAGAGCATAGAGATAGAGAGAGTTGTTGTGATAATCACAGAGAAGCTGCTAGGGTTTGTGTACACCCTAGGAGAGTTTTGTATTTAATCATCAATAATACAAACAGTACTTATTCATATCTTTGTGTTTGATCCTTGTTCTTAATTCATATCGAATTGATTTTAAATCAGGCATAAAAGGAACACAAGTATTCAACCCCCCTTCTACTTGTGCAACTGGAAAAATAGAATATTCGTATAAATATCATATATTATTTAGAGATATAATTGAAGCTCTCTCATAGAATATTTATAAGTTTAAACTCACTTTAATTTCGAGTCGAGACCGATTTGTATAAGTCAATGTACGACATAAACAAAAGGACTCATTGTTGAATTTTAAAGTGAAAGAAACTAACTTATATTCTGAGTTGTTTTCTCTTATATAAATCTCATATATTTATTTAGAGATATAAACAAAGTAAACTCGTAGAATATTTGTAAGTTTAATTAAATTCAAACACCAAGTTAAAGTTCTATTCGTATAAGTTTCACATTATTATTTAGAGATATAAACGATCCTTACTTGTTGAGTTCTTAAGGTTAAGCCAACTTCGATTCCGAGTTAGATAAATAAAACATCCTCGTTGAATCTTAGTGGTATATCTTGTCTTTGTTTAAATGTCATAGTTTAGTTATTTTAATTTCCAAAGCCTCATAAACAACATATTTTTAAAACGTTCTTGATTTCATTCAAGTCACAATATATTTGGCTTAGTTATTTTCAGCCTTATATATCATATATATTATATATATAAATTATATATATTTACTTTAAGTGTTTGCATTACATTCATACACTTTACATATCGCAATTTACTTTAAAGTATTTGCATTCATACGCTTTACATAACGTACTTTACTTTAGCATACACACTTAAATACTTGCATACACATACACACACTACATGTGGTTCGTCCTTCTAATGAAGCGACTTACCCTGACTCACATTTATATATTCTATTGCTTCGGCTATATTATATATATTTGTTTGTCTCTAGCCTAGTACTGTAATATGTCAGTCCACAAACTTTCTTTTCTGAAACAGGGTTATTAAGTCATAGTAATGGTTTTCTAGACTTTGTTAGTGAGGAGAAGTGAAGTTAGGTGATCCTTGTTCTAAGACTCAAGTCCTAGGCACGCTGACAGGAAGTTGGGTATTTTTGCACCGTGAAGAAGAGGAAAGACCCAAGACCTAAGACCTAAGATCCAAGACCTATAGAGGGTTAGAGGAACGTAGTCTATGAAGGGTTTGATTTTTTCTTACTTGTATTTGTGGAGGTAGCGGGGAGTTACGCTCCAAGATAAACTTGTAAGGGTTATATTTAGATTGTGAGAAGATAGCGGGGAGTTATACTCCAAGATAAATCTAGTAGGTTTGCTATTATATTTTGAGGGGTTAACGAGGAGTTAAGCTCCAAGATAAATACATAGTGGTTGTAAAGGCTTCTCCGCCACTATAAGGAGTACATTTTTTTATAGTGGAAAATCTCGAGTTCAATGAGGGACTCGGGGACTGGATTAGGGGTGAGCGGATCAGTTAGGGGATTGCGTCATCGCAAACCAGGATAAAAATATTATGTGTTGTGCTCTATTTCTTTTCTCTCTTTTAATTTCCGCACTTGATTTACTAGTTGATTAGTAATATTTTTCAAAAAGAAAAGAAAATTTTAAAACGCCAAGCTCTAATTTTTTAAAGGGTATTAAACTATTCAACCCCCCTTCTAGCTAATAATACCCCTGCTTACGGACCTAACATCTTCGTTCTTCAGCATACATCAAGTCTCATCAATATCCATTGAGCTTTTATTATACGTTGATCACCCATTACTTATGTATTTTTCTTGTCTTCAAATAATTACAATTAACAACTTATTTTTATACATCAGTTGATGTCCAATATCTGTTGACTCATTCATCAGTCGACTCTAGCATACATTATCCATCGATTACAAAGACTATCAATGAATAATTGACTTAGACAATATTTTACAGCTACTGAGTCATTGAATATTTATAGAACACATATCAATTGACCAATTACACATTTAAAACATGTAATCATGATTATAATTATGAAGTTATCAACAAACTACATAATTCTTAACAATCTCCCCTTATTTATGTCTGTGAAATTTACAAGATAAATAGAATCATGAATCACTACAGTGGTTAATCAAGAGCAGTTGTAAATACCATTTGAAGATTTCTCTTGATAGAATGAACTTGTTTTCAGGTCTTCATTCTTCTATTTCTTCCTTTTATCACCATTCATCTTCATCTGACAAAGATCTGCCTAACCAATTTTTCATCTTCTTATACTTGAGACAATTGTTTTGCAAGATAACTTAGTTCCATATTTGGCAGCACCTCTAAGTACTTTATAATGTCTAAGTATCTTGAAACTCCTTCCCTATCCTTGTAAATTATCATGTAGAAGGACTCCATCAACACCTTTTTGTTTTTAGAGTTCCACATCTTCAGAGGCCTTTTCTGAGACACCATCCGGGAATTTGGGAGCACCAATCAAAACTTAACAATAATAATACTAATTTTTTTAAACATAAATGTGCAACTGAACACTTTATCAACTAAGGACCAACAACAGGTTACAGTGTGAAAAAATAATCTAAAACATATACATTATTACAAGCTGACAAAATGTTATTACCATAACACTTGTAAGAAGTTATACTAATAACAAAAATATCTAGATAGGTTTTATCATTTAATTCTACCCAACACAAACTCATGCACAACAAATATTTTAATAAGCTATACTCTTTGTATTTATTATTTGAATATTCTTACTCTGAATTTTTTAAAACATTAATAAAAAAAATCGAGTGAATTAAGTTAAGAAAAGTATAAAGGTTATAAATAAAATGTTAAATAGTGATAATAATATAGAAAAAATCATTCTTTCGGTTCAGATTATTTATTTTTTAAACCAAATTCATAAAATATGATGTCTCCAAAATAAAATGCAGGATACTAATAATAAAGCTGGGTTAGCCTTTCATGCTTGATTTAATCATAATAAAAATATGAATTTCCATGATAAAATATAAGACACTATGATATTTTATATTATATCAATTTTTATTTAAAATATACTTTCACTTCAATTATAATTTTTACTTTATTAAATATTATTCAAAATACTTATAATATTTTGTGTGTGTGTATCAATTCCCAGTTAAAACTAAATTATATAATAAATGTTTGTATGTATACTAACTTAAATTATGTTCGCACGAAATATCATTTAAATATTTGAAATATATATTTATTATACTTATGTATTAATTTGTTTAATATTTAATAATTCTTATTTCATATTTTTATATTATTTAATATTATGCATAAAATATTATTATATTATTAAATATATTTATTAATTACTGATATAATTATTTTAATATACACGACATATTTTGTAAAAATCGGATCAAAAATCGTTTTCAGTCAAAAATCGGATAAATTGGTCAAAAATTGAAATTAATCAATCAAAAATCAAAATTTTAAAAATATATTAAAATTATTTTATAATAAATTTAATTATTTAACATGTAAGTTTATTCTCTCTTATTTTTAAAATGTTATTAAATAGTTACTTAAATCTATATTATGTATAAAAAATAATATTAAATTAATATGATTAATGATCTGATTAATCATTCTTATTAATATCTTCTCTATTTTACTGACTAGTTCTGATTCTCGTTTTTTATAACACCGCCATAAGATAGTAATGGAAGGTAATTAATTTTCATAAAAATTAATATATTAATTTATAAAAAAGAAATATGATAAATTAATATATTAATTTATAAAAAAAGAAAAAAAATGTAATAAAAAATATATATTAATTTATGTTTGACTCAATCATTAAATCTTGTAGCAAATTTAATTTCTTTTATAATATTAAATATATAGGACTGCCTCATACTCAGTGGCAGAACAAGAATTTTTAAATAATCAGGGCTAAAATAATAAATCACCAAGTTTAGGGGGTTAACCGGAGCTCAAAACCAAATTTTTATTAATTTTTACTTCAAAAATAAATTATCTATTGAATTTTGAAGGTCGGCGGGCTAGAGGGTTTCACTCCTCATCATGCAATAATATTTTATAGCAATTGCATTAAATTTCTATAAAGAAATTTAAGGAAGTAAAGATATATAATTATTCAGCTCAAGTTTCTTTTTTAAAGATTTTGTGAAGTAGAAGAAAAGGAGAATTTTTTCCAACAAAATTTCCACTAAAATTCAAAGCCCATGAATAATTATACCAGGTTAATCTTATATCCTTTTTTCTCAAGCCCAAAATCAATTTTTATAAAAAAAAATACATAAATATATGAATGGCCTTCACTATCTGTAGTGCGTGTGTGTGTGAAAGAAAAGAGTTATGGCAATGACAATTACATTGGGTGGCATAGCAAAACCATTGAGGACTATGATTAATATACAAAACAAGAAATGGGTATTTAACCCTGTAGCTTCTTGTTCATCAAAATCAAGAAAACAACTTATACTTTACTCCAAGCCTGGTTGTTGTTTGTGTGATGGTCTCAAAGAGAAGCTTCATGCTGCTTTCTCTCTCTCTCCCACTGACCCATCTCTCTCTCTCCAAGATGTTGATCTTCAGGTACTTTTTATTTATACCCTTTTGTTATTTTGTCTGTTTTGTTGAGTTGAATTTGTTGTAATATTGTTTTCTTTATGTGTGTGTGTGTGTTTGTAGATAAGAGATATTACTACAAATCCCGAGTGGGAGAAGGCTTATGAGTATGAAATTCCAGTTCTTGCAAGAGTCAGTTCTGATGGCACTGAGGTTTGTGTTATTTTTCGAACAATTTCGGGATTTCAAGATTATAACTTTTGTTATATTTTTTTGTTTAGTATTAAAGAGATGGATACATTTTGGTATGTAGAGGCAATAGAGTAGTGTTAAGTTTCGATATGCTATTACGGTTTAACTATGCACAGTTAGGGATGAGCGGGATTTTGGAGTGTTATTCTAGCTGCTCACTCGTTATCAATAAGTACTTGAGTGAAATGGAACTACCCTTGTTATTGGAAATCCTGAAACTATAAGCGCCAACATTAACAAACTGTGAAAACTACCAAATGTTTAGATAGAACCTGACAAAAGCTACAACTGAGCAAACATTAATAAGTTATCAAAGCATCCACGGTGATTGTAATTAGATTGGGTATGTGTCTTGAAATTTTAGATATTCATGTTCAATATTTTCTAGAAACAGCCTCTCTTTACTTCCATATGATTGTCCACAATCATGGGGAGGATAGTTAGGGGAGATTAAGGGGGGTGCATTCAATCTAGATTTAAAGGTATTATTAATAATCTATGGATTTTTATTGATTATATTTGAATTAAGATTCTATTCAGAATCTTTGCAGAGTTAGTAATCCAGTAATAAAAAATATATAGTATTCAGTTGTCCCCATTTTGTAACTATCTAGTTTATGAATTTTGTTGGTTTAAATAATAGTTAGTCTTGTGATTTTCTACTTCGTATTTCGGACATTTCATCAAAGTGATAAAGAAAGGAACTAGTATAAGGAATTGGAGTAAACAAACAAGTCGTCAAACATATATGGACATTGGACACAGACCGAGGACTCGATTCTGTTAAGTGACTAGTATCCAGTTTGTTCGTCCCTGATTATTGGTTCTCGTTGGCCACAGCCTGCAGGAATCGACAATAATATTCCTTTGCCAATTAATGAACCTAACTATATGTTACAACTAACATTGTTTATGTTTTGATTATCTCCACGTAAAGTATGACCTTCAAATAGAACGATGCATTTTGCCTACCATGGTATTCTTAACAGGAATAAAGAAATAATAGACTAACTTGCTGTGCTATTACGTTGTACTCATCAGCCATACGATCTGTAGTTTTGTACAGGTAAAACTGTATATCTGTCACTTTTTATAATGAAAATAAGAATCCTGAGTGGGAGAAGGCTTATGAGTAAGAAATTCCAGTTCTTGCAGGAGTTAGTCTGATGGCACTGAGGTTTGTGTTGTTTTTCGAACAATTTTGGGATTTCAAGATTGTACTTTTTTATTTTTTTTGTTTGATATTAAAGTGATAGATACATTTTGTTATGTAGAGGCAATAGAGCAGTGTTAAGTTTCGATATGCTATTATCCACAGTTAGGGACCAGTTTGTAGACTAAAGGGTTACATTCTCATTCACCTAGTGACCGGGATTTTGAAATGCTATTCTAGCTGCTTGCTCGTTATCCTTGTTATTTTGAGTGAAATAGAACTACCCATGTTATTGGAAAGTCTGAAACTTTAAGTGCCAACATTAACAAACTGTGAAAACTACAAAAATTTTAGATAGAACTTGACAAAAGCTACAACTGAGTAAACATTAATAATTATCAAAGCATTCACGGGGATTGTAATTGGGTTTTATATCAAACTGGCCACCCATCTCACAAAAAAATATCAAGTAGCTACCCAATCTCCACGACGACTCATTTAAGCCACTAAAGTGTCAAAATATATCACTTCGTTATTTTTAAAAAAAAAAAATTAACGATTAAGGTTAAAACTGTGATGAAGTGTCAAGCATTTATATCAAACTTGTATTATACTTGAATATTAAGGTTCATCCTTATATTTTTTAAGGGTTAATCGTTATTTTTTTTAAAAAAAAAATAACGAAGTGATATATTTTGACACTTTAATGTCTTAAATGAGTCGCCGTGGAGATTGGGTAGCTACTTGATATTTTTTTGTGAGATTGGTGGCCAGTTTGATATAAAACCCGATTGTAATTAGATTGAGTATGCGTCTTGAAGTTTTACAATATTCATGTTTCATATTTTTTAGAAACAGACTCTCTTTACTTCCATCTAATTGCCCACAGTCATGGGGAGGATAGTTAGGGGAGATGAAATTGAGGAATTTTATCATCTAGTAACAAAAAAAATATAGTATTCAGTTGTCCCCATTTTGTAACTATCTAGTTTATGAATTTTGTTAGTTTAAATAGTTAGTTAGTCTTGTGATTTTCTACTTCGTATTTCTGACATTTCATCAAAGTGATAAAGAAAGGAACTAGTATAAGTTATTTAATTGGAGTAAACAAACAAGCCGTTAAACATATATGGACACAGACTGAGGACTCGATTCATATATGGACACAGACTGAGGACTCGATTCTGTTTAGTGACTAGTATCCAGTTTGTCCGTCCCTGATCATTGGTTCTCATTGGCCACGGCCTGCAGGAATCGACAATAATCTTCCTTTGCCAATTAATGAACCTAACTATATGTTACAACTGACATCGTTTATGTTTTGATTATCTCCATGTTAGAGTATGACATTCAAATAGAACGATGTATTTTGCCTATCATGGTATTCTTAACAGGAATAAAGAAATAAATAGACTAAATTGCTGTGCTATTACATTGTATTCATAGCCGTACTATTTCACATGATCTGTAGTTTTGTACAGGTAAAGCTGTGTATCTGTCACTTTTTATAATGAAAATAAGAATGATTATTGTGAATGTGCGCAAGTATCTAATTACATTACTACTTGTCTTTTAAATTATTAAGTTACCCATTTATTGTTAATAGAAAAAAAGATTAATATAGTTTGTATATTACCTTTGATACTCCGTGATTTATTTGACACACTTACTGTAGCGACTTGTGTTGCATAGTATGCTACCTCTATATTGTAGCACAAAAGTGTGACAATCATGTAAGGTGATGGTGTCGTGATAGACATCTTTTATACTCAGATTCTAAATTTATTCTGCCACGTGGAGTTTCACTTTCTGAAATGTATCCTGGCAGGCTGCTCATCTCATGGAAGTGAGTACTGAGTAAAGCTTGGGTTGTTGAAGAAAAGCTTCAGTTTTGGGCTAATTATCACATGGACTTCACTCTCTTAACGAGTTTACTGAATTATATTACATCATCTGCTAATAGATTTGCATGTTTTTATTTACACGTGTGGTTCATAATGGTTGCAGGAAATCCTTCCTAGATTATCTCCTCGCCTTGGAGTTGCACTTATCCAGAAGAAAGTAGCAGCAGCATTCGACCACTAACACATTTGGAATCAATTGGGAAATATTTAGAGTTTGTGAGTGTTGTAATAACTTTTGCACATGTGGTTTTACATCTTGGAGGCGAATCTTGATTATAGTGCTTACTTTTGAGGAGGTTGTACTTGTTCCACCTTGACAAACTAGAGAAGTGAATTTTCTTCTACAATTTTAATTTTCCCAGTCATTGGTTTAGTTCTTTGTTAGAAATAAGGTTGATGCTGTGTGTATGTCTAAATTTATGTACCTTCGTCTTGATCATTCCTTTTACATCTTTGTACTACATTTTTTAAATTTATGTGGCAGTAATATTTTTTCTCTTATAAAAATCTCGGGCACTTTGAAGATTAAGAGTTGTTTTCACTTGGATAGAATACAATCAGGAATAATAAAATGAGATTTATACTTATATTTAGGGGGGATTGTTTATAAATTTTATTGTTTTCTTCGTTCCAATTATAACTCTCCCACTATTTCCCCCATCATTTTTTAAAGTAATATTTTGTGTCCATTTGCTTATTTTTCTGAAATAAGTACATATTTTTATTAAAAAAATATGTAAATGTGTACTTTTTTATGAAAATAAACATTTATTTCCTGGAAATCAGGAATGCCAAACACCCCCTCTATTTCCCTCCATCCTTATTTTTCACTGTAATTTCATTATTGTTTACTATTCTTCCCTACTTCCTTTCTTTCTCAATAAATTTTGTTCAAAATTTTTCATTTCATTATCTCTTCATTCTATTCTAACAAAATGAACACAGCCTATTCACATTACAATCTTTCATCCAAAACTTGATCCAACCCAAAATAACATTAAAATCTTGCATCCTTGTTCCCTGGACGACCTAATTCACATGTTTATATGTATGGTGCAGCCATTACAGATTATTGAACTGACAATGAAGCCGCCAGAATTCATATGTTAAATAAAACCCTCCTGCCAAATTAGAAATGTACCCTACATTTGTTCTCTGGCATCTATTTAAAAAAAAACAGGGTACAGATGATTTGATGCAGATTCAAATGAATTTTTTGAGAAAATTTTGGCTACTTCAATTTGGGAAAATCATAATTACTTTCCTAAATCAAGAATCACCACACAACTATGAAATGCCATTACAACATGGAGACTAGGCTTCATCATACCTTTGCCACAAATCCAAACTAAAATAGAGAAACCTATGGGGACTACGACTCGTATCTCAGAGTATATGTTTGACTGATCCAGACACTAGATCTAGCACATGGCTTCAGATGAATACTTTTCCAACACTATCAGGCAGAAGCTTTAACAAGAAATTTTTCAAAATATGTATGTATCATGAAATAACTTTAAAATACATTGCATCCAACAGTTCACAGAAAATGGGCTTAAAGACGACTATATTGAGTCTCTTGCATTAAAAGCACTGAATTCCCCCTTTTCACTATTAAGGTCTACTCATTTGGAATTTTAGTTGTGCAAGGAAAAGGAGAAGAGAAGCAGCTATTGTACAACAAAGTTCGTGTTAAGTTTGGCTGCCTGAATGTTGATATGCACAATGTGCTTTTCTCCTTGATGTTGAACGGTTCTGTGGTAGAGGGTGCATGAAAAAAATCTAGATGAGCTTCTTTTTTCTGAAGTACCGCTTAAGGTGAAATACTTGCATAACTGAAACCGTAATGCAAACTCCGATTGACATTATACTGTACCATGCTACTCTACCATTTGTTATTTCACTAACTTCCCTCATGTCTGCTTCCCTGTTTGGACAATCAATAATACGAAAAATCAGCACTTGTAAGTAAATATAGATTCTTTACTACTCATTTCACCAACTCAATCAGAAATTAAAAATATAATCTATATTAAATTAGTTAACTGAAGTGTCTTGTCCCCATTAAACATTGGTTAATTGCATATGCACGATGAAGAAACAGAAGCGACTGAACATGACCATATTTTCCAAACTCTAAGGTGTTGGAAAATTCACCAATTAGCTATATAATTAGCATTCAGGACTCTTAATCAAGTAAGAACCAGGGTCTTGGGAGAGGCTAGTAAAATATAATATAACATTAACAGTGGGACGGTATCTTCAATCTAGGAATTCTATTAAGTCTCAAAGTTCAACAACAAACACACTATAATTTATGAATACTAAATTTTTATTTCACTTGATGAAGAATGATTGGTTTTTATGTCAATAAAGAAATAGAAAGGAATAGTAGCCGCCCATGGATCATGTGGTCATGATCCTGCTTTTCTTAGTTTTCACCTTTTAAGCCTGATATTAATTCAGCTTGGCAACAAACACTTCAACAATTTACCAAACAAGATTTTACTGTGTTCCCAGATCTAGCACTAGAAAAATAGGTTGCATGTCTCCTTTGTTTTTATACGACAATTTACACCATTATTGGTCAAACTTTAGTGCTTTATAACAGCTACATTGGGAGATTTTAAATAATAATTTGAGGAAAACAAATCATAAATAATTAGGAAAACAAAGATTAACGCATAGAGACCAATCAAGAGGCAAAGTAAAGTAACTATCAAGATATTAATCTACCTTGATTTGAGATAAATCAAATTTTGATGGATGGCGTCAATTGCACCTTCAAGTTTCCTCAACTCCAATTCAACACCCTAGAACCAGAGGTACGTGTTAAGCGGATATGAACCAACAATAAGGCTAACACTATCTTCTTTTAGGAAGCGAAAATAAATCTAAGCACTTGCCTCAATTTTTTCCTTCCTTGCTACCGACTCCCAATCCTGTGCAGCAATTCCAGTCCTCCAGTCCAGACTAACACTTACGCCAGTAGTTGCTTTGAGACTTTCATCCACCCAGAAACATGCCAAGTAATTTCCAGCCTCAGTAGTTGTAAATGCAAATTGACCATGAGTCACATTCTCTTGGTGATAGAGATTATTCCCATATGGAGATGTTACCTGTACATACACTTTTAACATAACCTATTTGCAGTGCTATTGGAGATGGTTTCATGGAACAAATATATAGAACAGAACAATGTTCCACTTATACTCCAGGGTGTTCTTTAAAAAAATGGAATATAAAATGTTATATGCTTTGTTTTAGCCAAATTTTGTAGAGTTAATAGCTAAGTCTAATCGATTTCGTGTTTGTAGGACAAGTAATAAAGTAGATGGACAAGCGCAAAAAAGTAAAGAAAAGAGCAAGAACGCAAGCAATTTTGGTGACACGGAAAACCCTTTGTTAAAGGTTAAAAACCGCGGGTGGGGGTGACCCAACCAAGATGATCCACTAGAATAAGTCGTACAATTGTTACAAATGATTGGAAATGAAATACAAGTACAAACAGCCTATATGTCCACTGCAGTTTGTACTCGTCAGCTCTGTGTATCTACTCGTCGGCTACTCGTCAGCTGTTAAGCTGTTAACCTGCTACTCGTCGGCTGAATTTTGCAGAGAATATGTTGAGAGAGGTGATAGAAGTTGTAGAAGAAGTGTAAATAGTAGTAGTAGTGTTGTATAAAATGGTTGCTATGATATGATCTAGGTTTAGCCTTGTAATGTGTGTATGGTCGTGTATAATTGTGGATGTAATTGAGTATAATTGTATAGGTAAGTGAGTGGTGTGGAGTTGTATATATTATGGGTATAATGAATATGTGTTTTGTAGAGAATTAATTACTCGGAAAAGAACTAGGTTTAGCCCTCTCCTATGTAATGTATATATGTTGTAGCTGATGTAGGTTGTAGAAGTGTGTGTCCCTTGTGTTTATCCTCCATACATTGTATATATAGCCGCTAATCCTCTTCTGCCATTGCTATCTTTTAGGTGGTGGATATCTTCACCTTGCTACATTGTAGGGATGCTGGCTGATTTATCTCCCATGATCCTATCAATTTGGGATAATTGCTAACCTTATTTCCTATTTTTTAGGGTGGTTATATGACTTGGTCTAGCTGCTATAACGTTTACGTCCACAGGCTCTGCTTCCGTCGTGCCTTCCCGTTTGTTTTCTTCATGTCAGTAGCAACTCTATGTCGTCCTGTCTAGATGTCTACATGTCGTGAGGGGTGAAAATATGGTACAAACATGCTTCATTTGATTTTCATAAATAGTGTAAAATATTAATGAATGACTAATTCCACATATGAAGAAGGTTATTACCTAATACCCGAATAAAGGTCTATTATAATTACTGGATTAGTTGAAATCCAAACAAATATAACCAAAAACAAAAATAAAACATCAAAAGCCAAGTGAAGTAAATATTTAACATTAAAGGCCATGTAAATTGTTAAGTTATTCAGTTATTATAGGACCATTCACTGCTCAAGTGTTTAGTTTAAGGGAGGGATTGTTAAGTTATTCAGTTATTATAGGACCATGTAGTTAGAATAATCCCTATTTATTAGGCGTTAGTTTCTTTCTTTTAAACGTTATTCATTATTTGTACCACTATGTTTAGTGGGGCTGTTTTTCTGCATTCTGTTTTGTAATGGCAATATATAAGCCAAGTCTAGTTATTGAATAAAGCAAGTCATTCGTCCATTATTGTGCAAACATTTGGTTACATCTCTACAAATTGGTATCAGAGCCTCTCGTTAAGGCCTGAAGAAAAGTGAGTATGAGTGAAGAAAAACATTTTATGCAACCTTCTGTTCCACGCTTTGATGGTCACTATGATCATTGGAGTTTACTAATGGAGAATCTCTTGCGATCAAAAGGATATTGGAATATCATTGAAACTGGTTATAAGAAACAAGAAAAGGATGAGGCATTGACTGAAGCAAAGCAGAAAGAGAATGAGGAATTGTTGATGAAGGATCTTAAGGCTAAGAATTATTTGTTTCAAGCTATTGATAGAACAATTCTTGAGCAAATACTAGAAAAGGATACTGCCAAGCAGATATGGGACTCAATGAAAGCAAAGTTTGAGGGAAATGCTCGAGTGAAACGGTCAACTCTTCAAGCATTAAGGAGAGATTTTGAGGTTATGGAGATGAAAACAAGTGAAACCATTACGGATTATTTTGCTCGTGTTATGAGTATAGCAAACAAAATGAGAAGCAACGGAGAACAGATGAAGGATATCAGTATTGTCGAGAAAATTCTTCGAACTCTAACTGAGAAATTCAACTATATAGTTGTCTCAATCGAAGAATCAAAGGATATTGATGCACTAACAATTGATGAGCTCCAAAGCTCACTGATTGTTCATGAACAAAAGTTTCAGAAAAGCAGCGGTGAAGAACAAGCTTTAAAGGTGACTATCGACAATGATAGAGATGGTGGCAGGAGTCGTGGTCGAGGCCGAGGTAGCTACAGAGGCAGGGGAAGAGGTAGAGGTCGACAAAGTTTCAACAAATCTACAATTGAATGCTATAGGTGCCATAATCTTGGTCATTTTCAGTATGAATGTCCAACATGGGAAAAGGAGGCCAACTATGTGGAATTAAATGATCAAGAAGATATGCCATTGATGTCTTATACTGAGGTAAATCATGTATTACGTGAAAATATTTGGTTTCTTGACTCTGGTTGCTCAAATCATATGACTGGAAACAAGTCTGTTTTTTATGAGTTTAACGAAACCTTTCAAAGCACCGTAAAATTAGGCAATGACACCAGAATGAATGTATGTGGAAAGGGAAGGGTGAGATTGAAATTGAATGGAAGCAACCACGTAATCACTGTGGTGTATTACGTTCCTGAGCTGAAAAATAATCTTCTAAGCATTGGTCAACTTCAAGAGAGGGGACTCAGTATTCTAATAAAGTCAGGAAAATGCAATATATATCATCCAGAAAGGGGACTTATCATTCAATCTGTCATGACAGCAAATCACATGTTCATTTTGTCGGCTAATACAGAGCTTGAGAAGGAGCAGGGCACATGTTTTCACACAACTACTGTGCCCTGTTTTCACACAACTACTTCAGATTTATCTCATCTATGGCACTGCAGGTATGAACATTTAAGTCACAAAGGCTTGAAAACACCACAAACAAAGAAAATGGTTGATGGATTACCACCACTTCCTCCGTCATCAGATGTGACTCGTACTAATTGTATGATGGGTAAACAACATAGAGACTCTTTCTCTAAAAAGAACAGTTGGAGAGCTACAGAGAAGTTACAATTAATCCATGCAGACATTTGCGGTCCAATATCTCCAATGTCAAGCAGCAAGAAAAGGTACTTACTGTGTTTTATTGATGATTTCAGTAGGAAAGCATGGATATATTTCTTAAGCGAAAAGTCTGAAGCATTTAGCATGTTTAAAAGTTTTAAGATATATGTTGAAAAGGAATCAAAGTCATTTGTTAGATGCTTACGTATTGATAGAGGTGGGGAATTTAATTCAAAAGAATTTAATGAGTTTTGCAAGGAGCATGGTATTAAAAGACAATTAACAGCCGCATATACTCCTCAACAAAATGGAGTAGCGGAACGGAAAAATCAAACTGTGATGAACTTGGTAAGAAGCATGTTGTCTGAAAAGAAAATGCCAAAAATATTTTGGGTTGAAGCTGTTAATTGGGCAATTTATCTTCTTAATAGAGCCCCTACGTCTGCTGTAAAAGATATCACACCTCAAGAAGCCTGGAGTGAGACAAAACCGGCGGTGGAACATTTTAGAGTTTTTGGATGTGTCGCTCATGTGCATATTTATGATGAAAAGAGAACAAAATTGGATAGCAAGAGCCTTCCGTGTGTTCTCTTGGGTGTAACTGAGGGGACAAAGGCATATCGGTTATATGATCCTGCTTCCAAAAGAATTATTGTAAGTCGAGATGTCATTTTTGAAGAAGACAAACAATGGGACTGGGATACACAGTATGCTCAACATATCTCGGTTGATTTAGAATGGGAAGATAATGAGGATTGCACTACTGATGTAGATATTGAAGAAACAAGCTTCACAGAAAATAGGTCAAATCCAACACCGTCAAGTGAAATGACGGAACCAGAAGAAACTGGCGGAGCATCTTCAAGTGTAGCAACAGATGCTAATTTGGACATAGCACAAAGAATTCGATCTTACCTGACAGATTATGTCACTGGTGAGGTTTTTTCCGATGAAGAATTTGAAGTTAATATGGCTCAAATCATGTCAGGAGATCCAATTACTTTTGAAGAAGCCACGAAAAGTCTTAAATGGAGGCTAGCAATGGATGCTGAGATAGAGGCTATAGAGAAGAATAAAACATGGAAGCTAACTGCTTTGCCAGCAGGAGCGAAAAAAATTGGGGTAAAGTGGATTTATAAAACAAAATTCAATGAACTTGGAGAAGTGGAAAAGTATAAAGGAAGATTGGTGGCAAAGGGCTATGCGCAGCAAGAAGGAATTGATTACACTGAAGTATACGCACCAGTAGCAAGGATGGATACAGTTCGTATGATTGTTTCTTTGGCAGCACAAAGAGGCTGGAAGATTCTTCAACTTGATGTGAAGTCCGCTTTTCTCCATGGAAAAATCAGCGAAGATGTTAATGTTGAACAGCCACAGGGATATGTGAAGAAAGGGAATGAACACAAGGTGTATAAATTGTTGAAAGCTTTGTATGGATTAAAACAAGCTCCGCGAGCTTGGTTCAGTCGACTTGAAGCACATTTTATAAGTGAAGGCTTTCAAAGGTGTCATAGTGAGCAAACTTTGTTCATTAAATACGGCATTGGAGGTAAGATTCTTATTGTAAGTGTTTATGTGGATGACTTGATATATACTGGTGATGATGAAGACATGATGAATGATTTTAAAAACTCTATGTTAAGGGAATTTGATATGTCTGATTTGGGAAGCATGAGGTTTTTCCTTGGTATAGAGGTCTTGCAAAGTTCTGCTGGGATATATATTTGTCAAAGAAGATATGCATTAGATGTTCTAAAACGTTTCAACATGGAGAATAGTAATGTTGTCAGTAGTCCGATTGTTCCAGGATCAAAGTTGCATAAAGATGAGAAAGGAGTTATAGTAGATGAGACGTATTTCAAACAAATAGTTGGTAGTCTTATGTACATCACTAACACTAGGCCTGACATGATTTTTGTTGTGAGTTTAATTAGTCGTTATATGTCTAGGCCTACAGAACATCTGCAAGCTGCTAAAAGAGCTCTTAGGTACTTGAAAGGAACTGCGAATTTTGGAATATTTTATAAAAGGGATGAAGCTGGAGAGTTTTTATTTTATAAAAGGGATAAAGCTGAGGAGCTTTTTGGATTCACTGATAGTGATTATGCCGGGGATGTTGATGATCGTAAAAGCACATCTGGATATGTTTTTTTAATGAATTCAGGAGCTGGTTCATGGTCTTCAAGGAAGCAACCAATAGTCACATTGTCAACTACTGAAGCCGAATTTGTGGCAGCGGCTAGTTGTGCTTGTCAGGCTATATGGATGAGAAGAATTCTAGAGAAGTTGGGGCACAAGTACAAAGGAAGTACAACAATCATGTGTGACAGCAGTTCAGCCATCAAACTCTCAAAAAATCCAGTCATGCACGGGAGAAGCAAACACATAGATGTGAGGTTTCATTTTCTACCGGATTTAGTCAAAGATGGAGTTATCAAAATGGAATTTTGTGGTACAAAAGATCAAGTTGCTGATGTGATGACAAAGCCTTTGAAGTTAGAAGATTTTCTGAGATTACGGAAAATGCTAGGAGTGTCTGAGGTTCCACATAAACTAAACACTTAGTATTCACTGCTCAAGTGTTTAGTTTAAGGGAGGGATTGTTAAGTTATTCAGTTATTATAGGACCATTCACTGCTCAAGTGTTTAGTTTAAGGGAGGGATTGTTAAGTTATTCAGTTATTATAGGACCATGTAGTTAGAATAATCCCTATTTATCAGGTGTTAGTTTCTTTCTTTTAAACGTTATTCATTATCTGTACCACTATGTTTAGTGGGGCTGTTTTTCTGCATTCTATTTTGTAATGGCAATATATAAGCCAAGTCTAGTTATTGAATAAAGCAAGTCATTCGTCCATTATTGTGCAAACATTTGGTTACATCTCTACATAAAGTAAATATTGCAGGCTCGTTAGAGCCGCTTGTCCTTACATGAATAGGTATCTATACTTTGTCTTCTTCTCCATTACTTTCCCTGTATATATAATTATATAAATTTTATAAATATATTTGACTATGTATATTCTGTATCTATATATATAATATGTACGTAACTTTCTCCTTCCTTTTCTCCACGTCTTCTGCTCCTTGTCCCCATATATATTATATATACCCCATAAATATACACACATATACACGTAAATATGAACCCAAGTAATTTTATATATAAACCTGGGTAATATATTTTAGAAATTTTTGTGACATGCGCGCCTCGTTTCAAATAAGCGCGCGCCTAGGCTCTAGGGGGTTTGTGCCTCAGTGCACATATACACTGACTATTACTGTATATATCTGACCTATAAATACTTCTTTACAAACATCATCCTATAAAACAAGCAAAGCCTAACTTTCCAGGAGAAACACCATATTCTACACCATTTCTGCCCCCATGTCCTTTTTCCTTTTGTCCCTTCCCATTGCCCGAAGAAAAAAGAACATACTGAAAAGGAATAAGTAAAAAAATAAAGATGCTACGGATACACTATTGAAAAGATTTAGGCTTTATAATTCAGTTGCCATTGTGCTGATATGTTCATATAAAACAATCATTAGCAAGAGCAACATGTGTTTATATTGTTGCAATGCGTGATTTTGACTTCAAGTCCTGTGCCATATTCCCACTCCTTGGATATTAACTAACAAGTAACAAGTGCAAGCATATTAAATAAGTCAACAATTTATTCCGTTAACTTTATCGTCCTCAAAAGAATGAAGTGCAAAAGTGTTAGCTGACTTCTAGCCACCTTACTGTAGATTGCAATAGGTTTCTCCATATCACAGATTGTGAACATAAGTGAAAAAATTACCATAAAAAACAATTATATCGAAGCACCAACCTAATGTGGATTGCCTCAAATATTACACCAAAATAATTGTTGTTTATAATCCTTAGAAGTAAATTACAAATTGGTGGCACACTCAAGAGATCAGATGGTGCACCAAATTATTTGGCAAATTGAAGTGATAACATAGAGCACTAAGATCTTAAAAATAAAATTACATTAACTTACCAAGTGGTGCTTAGACCCTAGTATTACATCCTTTACAAAATTTGGTTCCAACCAGAAGATTCACTCATTCATAGCAATTAAGTAATTACTTAAACGAGAAAAATGCTCGAAATGATAATCGGAAAACCAAACATTCTATAATTTTCCTAAGTTGCGTATCTTATAGGGACAATCAAACACCAATCCCTGTACGTGAGTACGTGACTATAGGCCGCACTAATAATATAATACGCAACTTGTTAGAAACTATTGTCCCTACTTATTGGAGACCTATATGTCATGTATTACATTCTCCAATATATAATAAGCAAAATATGATGCAAAACATATATGCTCCCCAATTAGTACTTCAAGTTCTCCATGGATCTTTATTATTAATTTACGGAGACTACGAAGCTAAAACTAAATCGAGCTACAACCAAAACAGAATCACAATTTCATGAGTCAAGGCACAGATTATAACAAAAAAATACAAAAATATTTAAAAAATTAAATTAGTTGGTTGAAAAAGATTAGTTACCCTTGCAGCGATACTAAGGGGAGTTTGGGGATTAGAATCATCATTGACAACGGAGAAATCAGCAATAACGACGACGTTTTGCTTAATATCTTCAGAAACACACTTTGTTCCACTGCTTGGTACTTCTAGCCATACAGCTGCACCATAGCTTGTGATTATATATATTATCAATAATACAAGGTAGGGTAGTGCTTTGACTCCCGTAGCCATTAATGGATATAAGGGTGTGTGTGTGTATTGTATGTATCTGTGAGGAGTAGCGAGCGATTTTAATGGAGGTTGAGAACTGGGAGGAAGACAGTGTGTTTAGATCTTGTACTTGATGGGTTGATGACTTGTGTAATAATAATTTGGGTGATGAGTTCACGCTTTTTTAAGACCAGTGCACGGGACGCGCTATCAATTACTTACAAATTACAGAGGTCTTTCTACACACATTAATTAGTCACTTATTTTAATAACATTTTTATGAAGTGATTTTTTTTTATTAATGAAGGTTTTTATGTATAGAGGGGGTCTATTATCATTAATAAGTAGGAGATAATTAAAATTTGATAAATAATCTTTTGTGTACCCTTGAACACACTAAAAAAAATTATAGAGAAAAAGGTCATTTGGACTTCCATTTCTTAATCTTTATTAATGAACTTATTTGAATGATTTGTTATAACTAATTACTAATAATATTGTATGAACGTAAAAGAGAACACTTAACTTGTAGTTGTGTATTTAAAGTTAATCTGGGAGAATGAAATAAGAAACAAAGATAGGAGGAGGCAATTACTAACTCTTGTTTATTACTCTTGAGTCTATCTCAAAACAATGAGTTCATGTCCATATTTATAGTGCAGTGCTAGCTGCCTTATACAACCGCCTAAATATATTATTACTATTTTGCTTAATCACGAAGAATTGATAATCACATATATATTGTATTATAATACTCCCTCTTGATTGTCAATTTAGAGTTTGGCTGCCTCGTTAAAACCTTGCAAAAAAAAATTCAGTGAGATAAAAATCTTGACGAAGGAAAAAGAGTACAGTCTCTCCCTAAATAAAATATCTCATACTTTGACATCGTGATGTAGTAAATTTCGCAATATTCCTATCCCGATATTATTTTACAACTTTTCAAAAACTGGTGTAGGCAATAATTTTGTATGCAAATCTGCCAAATTTTCATAGGAACGAATTTGTTATATATCAATGTCACCATTTTATTGAAGTTCGTGAGTATAGAAGAATTTCGAAAAGATGTGTTTTGTTTAATCCCCTTTGATATATCCTTCATTGAGTTGTTTAATGCATGCTGAATTATCTTCAAACATAATCGTAGGACTGTTTGAGATATTTGATAAGCCACGTGATTCCCGAATATGTTGAATAACAGACCGCATCTAGATACATTCTCTGCTTACTTCATAAATCGCTAGTAGTTCTATTTGTGATCGTCCAAAATGAGGATCCGACATGTACCCATCATCCACATATCCAATTAGTTGCGAATTCGAATTTTTTTGGAAACAATAATCCAAAATCAACCGTCCCACAAAGATATCTCAATATATGTTTGACTCCATCATAATGCCTTGATCAGAACTGAATATCACCAATAGATTTACAGAAAATGCAATATCAGGTCGTGTATTGTTTGCAAAATACATAAGAGCGTCAATTGCACTAAGATATGGAACTTCAGGTCCAAGCACATCTTCATCTGACTTTCTTTTCCGTGTAGGTTGACTGATGAAATAATATGCATGAAGATAAGTGTTCCACCTTTATACCTAAATAAAATTTTGTCTTTCCAAGATCCTTCATTTCAAACTCATTTTTCAAATAGTTAGCAACGTTATTAATACCGTCAAAAGTACCAACAAGATTCAAATCATCCACATATACAATAATAATAACAAAACCAGTTTTTGACATTTTGATAAACAAACATGGACATACTTGATTATTAATATACCCATCATTCAATAAATATTCACTAAGCCTGTTGTACCACATACGACCAAATTGTTTTAAACCATATAATGATCGTTGTAATTTAATAGAATTTAAATGTTGAGACTTAGTTTCATCTAACTTTAATCCTTCAGGGATTTTTATATAAATATCACGATCAAGTGATCCATATAGGTAGGCTGTCACAACGTCCATGAGACATGTTTCCAAATTTTTCATACAAGCCATACCCATTAGAAAACGAAAGGTAACTCCATCCATAATAGAAGAGTATGTTTCCTGGTAATCAACTATATGCCTTTGAGAGAAACCCTAAGCTAGCAGCCGAGCTTTATATCTCATAATTTCATTTCTCTCATTTCGTTTTCGTACAAATACCAATTTATTCCCAACAAGGACTACTCCAGCTAGTGTTTGGACTACAGTTCCAAAATACATCTCTCTTTGAAAGGCATATGACTAGGCCTATTTATAATAATTAAATGATAACTCAACTCAGTTAAGAAAGAGAAGTAAATAATAAATTTGAAAACAGGAATCAAGACGAAGAAAGTCAACTAGACACGAAGAATCAAACTATCAGAAGTATTTTTATGAGATTGCTACTCAACACTGGAAGAAATTCATTAATATGTTTAAGCGTCAGTGAAAAATAAAGGATTAATATTTTAGAAGAATTTAGAAGATACAGAAGATTTTAAGTGCCTACTACAGAAAGATTCCAGAAGAAGAGAACAAAAGAGGAAAGACAGTAAAACAAAAGAAGAACAGAAGACTACAGCTTAAATGTTAAAAGGTGGAGAATATTTATTATAGTATGACACAAATGAACCAGACAATACATTTGTGTATCAACTAAAATAATAAATATTCATCATCTAGCTCAAGTGGTTTTATGACAGAAGATAGAGAAAAGACGGAAAGAATTCAGAGCTGACTTCAAGGTTATTCAAGTCTAGATAGTATTTTAATTCAACTATCAAAAGTAAATTAATTATTTAATTAAATTAATTCAAGTTGAATTTAATTTATAAATTATTTAATTAAACTAAGTAGAATTAAATTATTTTAAAAGATATGACTTTTAATATAATTTAAAAGATTTATTAAAAAGTCATACCGAATTATATAATAAAAGTCGTACTGAATTTCACAAAAAATGTCATATCGAGCTGCATTGAAGAAAGTTGTTAGACAGTATGAGTGTTGCAGAGGGGGGATTGAATGCAACTTACAAAGTAATTACTTTTCTTGCTAACAACAAATAAGACAATAATACTAGTAAGTATGAAATGCAAACAAATTTAAGCAAGCATATGAATACAGGTGTTTTAACTTCAAAAAATAATTTTATTATTTTCTGTTTGCTACAACTGACTGGAAAATAATTACAGCTACAAAGAAATAATGAGCAATTGATTTGCTAATGTTTCTTGCTTTAGAGAAAATCTAGGTCAGTTACATGAGTGAAAGTACTTGTGAGATATGTGTATTTATACTGAAACACATATCACACTTACAAGTGTACTTTTCTATGTTTCTAGAACAAAGCTTGAAATAGAAATTTTGATTTTTTCCATTCAAATTTGTCTTCATTCCATTTGTAGATAAAGTTGTTCTGAGATGTAGAAATATCCTTGACTCCTTGAGCACATTTTATCTTTTTGTTTGTCTTCTCCCAAGTTGCAGTAGTAGACTTGACAAACTAGATAGTAATGTCAAAATCATTCCTTATATTTTTACTATCTAGTCTGTTACATGAAATAAACTATCAGTTTCACTAAAAGTTTACTATCAACTTTTAGCTTCCTTTTGGTGATAGTATCTTCGGCTCCGCATACTTTGCTGTCAAACTTGATAGTTCATGAAACATGTTGTCTCCAAATTTGATGTCAACTATCCCCGCTAAACGTGATGTCAGTAAAACTTGTTGTCTGTGAATCTTCATTCTCCACCAAGTTTACTATCATTGGAATAGTTGATGTCAAGCTTGATAGTCCATGAAACATATTGTCTCCAAAGATGCTATCAACTATCCTCACTAAACGTGCTGTTAGTAAAACTTGATGCATGTGTATCTTAATTATGTGCCAAGTTTACTGTCATTGGAATAGTTGTTGTCGTCTGTCCCAATTGTGTTGTCACTTGAATATGATGTCGTAGGATTCAGTTGTAGAATATTATTGACAAAGTCTTGACCCATGTTGTCCCTGAACACTTTGTGAACTTCTACTTCATGGATCATGTTATTGTATTTGTACAAGACAGTAACTATTGAGACTTACTGTCACCTACTTAGTTTTTAAACATACTGTTACAAGTGACAACTAAACATACTGTCAATATATATATATATATATATATATATATATGACAGTATATTTTGCTTAGTTAATTTCTAATTAATCTAAGTAACTTATAATTGATTACAATGTTAACACCACAATCCCTAACAATCTCCCCCAATTTGTTTTTATGTGAAATAAAGACAAATTCAAAGTAAATTACAGAAGCTGACTCAACTAACATGACTGAAATGTTTGTATAAAAAAATATTCAGGAAATATAACAAGTACAAATTTATCTCAAACTAAGCTCCCCTAGACTGAGCACTTCTTCAAATTTTAGTTTAAGCTTCATCTTCATTTCTTTGCTAGAATCATTTTGTCATGAAGACTTTCAAGAGATTTTAGAGCATGTTTTCTTCATCTGTCCTGACATGACAAGAGACACAATCTAAGATTAGTTTTACCATCTTATAAGATAGATTCTTCAAATCTCGATAGGTGTAGTAGTTCTCAGCTGGTCTTTTGGAGATGCATAAATACTTCATCCAAAACATTTCTTTGACAAATCTGGCTTTTATAGATGAAAAAATCTGCTTCACTCTAAGTTTGTCTATAGCTTCATCTTCTTCTTCCCTTGACTCAATGATTTCCCAAACAAGTTTTCTTAGATCTCTTTAAAACTCTAGGAATGATCATGTAGTGAGTCTGAAGATTCTTCTCAGATTTTCATTATTGAGGACCCTGGAAATTAGTAGCCTTCACTTCAATGTTGTTAATGATGATTATCAGGGGTCCATATAAGACTGGAGAAATATAGTTGGGTCTTCTTGAGAATTGATCATTCGGCTTGACATGCTTCATGTCAATCTCACCCTCCTTTATCTTTTTAGTAAATTTCTCCACCTTTTTCTTGGTAGCTTTAACTTCATTATCAAACTTCTTCATCTTCTCTCTTTCTTCTTTCCTCTTAGAGTCACAGATATCCAGTACTTTGTTCTTCAAATCAAATATCTCAAAATTTGTAATGTTGAGCAACTACTTCTTGATTAGTTCAATGATGTGAAGATCATTTTCAGCTAATCTTTTCAAATAATCAAAGGTGATCTCTTTAGAAGATCCACTTGAGTTGTAGAAGATCATTATGTCAGGATTCCTGAGAAGACATTGTTGAGTCTTCTCATACTCAACTTTCCTTTCAAATTCCTTCTTCTTCTTAGCTTGAATTATTCTCAGAACATTTGGAATGAAATTTTTCTCCTCAGGGTATGGATAATCTTCCAACCGTTTCACCAACTTTTCCAGGAGTTTCACATTCTTTTCTTGCAAGAAATTCATACTCTAGAACTCCTTGATTCCATATTCATGTGCAAACATCACCCATCTGAGTACACAATTGTCTCGGGTTCTTCTCCTTCTGTAAAATCCAAGGGGTGAGGTTTGAAAGAATCCATTAGGTCTAGAAATTTTCTGATCAGCATCCCTCTCAAGACTTGGGTTCTTATATTTGTCCCATGAATGATAAGTAGCATCTTCTTAATCAAGAAATAGCTGGCATCTTTCATTTCATAGATCATCTCTTCAATTTCTCCATTTGAGTAGAGAAGACTTATCTTACTTAGTGAGTTGACCACAGACCATTCAACATTCACCTTGATTAAGGATTCTGCCTTAAATTGAGCCAGGTTGTTGATTGTAGGCATCTTGATATCCAGACAATCTTCATGAAGAACTTCAGTGATCATCTTCTAACTCCTTTTACTTAGCTTCCTGCTTGAGTGTGGTTTTGGTCTCTTAGCCCTTGCCTTCTGTATTTTTTAGATAAAGAAATTTTCTTTGACAATAACTCTTCCCTCACTTCTTTTGACAGTGGCTTTGAAGTTACTGTCAATACAGGCTTGACAACAGGTTCAGACACTTTGATAGAAACTTCCATCTTATGTCTCCTGACAGTATCATTTTTTTCATTTTCAAATCCAAGAACCATCTGCTTTAATTTCATCCTTATACTCATTTTCATTCTTCCCCTCATCCTCATCCACCTTATTTCCAGTTCCAGAAGTCCCTGCATTATCAATATGGTTGTTATTGGACTTAGAACTACATGCACCATCCTCAGGTTTTTCATCATCATTATCACCATCTCTTCTTTCCTGACTCTTATTCACAGTCTTCTTCGACTTCATCTCTTCCAGCCTCATTAATTCCTCAGCCAACACCCTTATCACTTCACTTCTCTCTTATGTACTTGGCAGTTGATTAAAGTAATTGAAATCCTCCTTTACAGATCTAGGTCTACACAAACTAATCTTGTCCAAGTTCATTGACTTGTATTTTCCATCTGATGATCTGCTGAACTTGATACAAAGAGGATTGAGAGTAATTTCAGGCAACTTTTCAGCCACCACTCTCTGTAGAATTCTTTTTAGGTTTTCATTGAGCCAAGACTTATTTTCTTGATTTTTAGCTTTATGGCATCAATTACTGCAATCTCTTGTCTACTCAGGTAACCCATGCTAATGTACTAACTAAAGCCTCCTTCAGTCCTAACAGTGATCACCCATTTGTTGCTCTTAGAGACCATTACAGCTGCTCTAACTGTTGACTCTCTCACGGCTTTAGAAAATTTCATAGGATCCCTATTGGAAGAGTTTCTTAGTGCATTGATCCTATCATTGAAGCTGGATACTTGAAACACCCCGTTGTTCTCATTTTCATCCACCATTAGCAGATATGCTTATTCATCATTCAAATCTTCCTTTTCTTCAACAATAAAGTCATCAGCATCATCTTTGAATAGCTTCTCGTTTCCTTTACCAGCTGCATGAATAGGGGCCTTCACGACACCCTCCCTGATCATAATACGTTTCTCCACCTTATTTTCTCCAAGTTTTTCAGCCATCTCATTAGCCACATTGGACATTAATGCCAATTGGCTCTGCTCCCCCTAAGATGCAGTTTGAGTCTCCTTTATCACTCCTGCTCACTTTCTTAGCCACCAACACTTCATCATCATCAACCTTCTCCTCCTTAGGTGAGATAGCAGCTGCAGGGATTGTCAATTGAGTCTTCATCTCCTTTAATTGAGCAAAGACAGCCTAGAAATCATCATTCATGCACCTTTTAAATTGCTCCATTTTAGCCACCAACTTTACTTGATTCCTACCCACAGTTGCCACCTGCTTAGACAGTATGAAAACTTTCTTTGAAAGGGATTTCAAACTTCCCTTGACTTGTTTAGAACCAGGGGTTGTTGGGGTTCCCACACATTCTTGTTTTTTTATAGATGATCTCATCATTCCTTACCATCTCACTCTCAAGGCCTATTGCCTTAGAAATTTAGGCTCCCATATTTTCCTTTTTCATTTGGCCTTGCTCACAGCCCTCTCCTTTTGTCTGAAATTTTCTCAGCCCCTCATTTTTATGCTCACTTCTCTTTTCTTTTATCTCTCTTTTTCTTTTCACAACCTCACACATTCTAGGTGCAAGAGACTGAGTATATACATATTGCACAAAAGGTTTAGATTTTACCTTGAGTAAAGTTGAAATGTGAGCAGAATCATCATCATTTGGAGAAGTAGCCCCCATTACTGTCACGATCTTGATTGTTGACAACATCTTTTGGTGAAAAGTTACTGTCATGAGGACTGACAGTAACTGTGTCATTAAGAGCAACAGAGGTTGTGATAACAATCTCTTCTACCCTTTGAGTAGAAGGTTCTTGTGGATTGTTGTGATCAGTCTCATTCAACTCTTGGAAGAGTGCATCAACATTCTGATCTTCAATGTTGGCAAAGTGTGATGCACTATAGTTGAATGAGTTGTGTTCCACATTTTCTAGCCCTATATTGAGTATTTCTTCAAGTGTGGGCTCAGATTAAGTGTGTTCAACATGTTGTGCAGACTCTGTACATGGTGTCATGAAAGACTGACTAATTTCAATAGATACCTCATTTTGAGAGGAGATACCTAGAAGTGAGTTTTGTTCACTATTAAGATATGTGCCCTTTTGAGAGGACACACTCTGGCTTACAGAGGTTGGTACCCTTGTCTTCTTTCTCCTAGGCTCACCAGGGCCCATTATGGGTTCTGTGGTCTGACTACCACACTTATTTTCTACATCTTGTGCAGTTTCACCATGTATCTGTGGAATGTCTTCTAACCTAAGGTTAATGATCCTTTTCCTTTTAGAAACCTGGTCCTTTTCGGAGGAACCAGACTCTTGGCTAACAGATTTAGAAACTCTAGAAAGTTAGACTCCTTCAAAAGGTTTGGGGTGTGGGTTAGGAATGGTGAGGTCAACACCATTCTCATCACTCAAAAAAATGCATTATAGTCCCCAATAATTTTTAAATTCAATTTATTAATAGTTGAAAGCATGAAATCAGTAATAAACAATCTCAATTCTGAGTTAAGAGATTTACTGGCTAACATAGAATGGGTGTTTTTCTTTAATGTTGGGGACTCCATGCATTGCACATTGTCTAGATTAAGTATGCCTACTATAGAGTTGATAATAAGCATAAAGAATCTAGGATAGTAGATTACCGGTTTCTGCTATCCTTCTTGCCAAATACCATCTTGAATAGTGGCATCAGGAGTTTTCCGATAACGATTCTATAGTTGTGCACCATGGAATGCACAATCTTCCTGATGTAGGCTGGCACTTCATTCCAGTCACTTGTCTTGCTTGACATGGCTCTAGTGACAACATCTAGAATCATGCTCTACTTTTTGTTCAAGTACATTCTATCTATACCTCCTGATGGGTACCAATCATTATTGTCAGGGCTTGTCTTGGGTCCAGTGTACCCAATCATCTTGAAGAACTTTGAGAATTGTTCTTCACTAGTGGGCTCCTAAAAAGGGACATCATTCTCGGCTTCAAGGTGGAGAGAAGTGTTGACATGAGTTGAGTCAATGGTGTAGGAAGTATTGTTGATTTGGAAAGTTATGGTGCTTACATCTTGCTCCCCCTCACATGTAGCAGAAGTCCATAACTGAGATAATCTTGGGATTTCTAATAGTCGGCTCTCTGTTAGGACATAGGACAAGAAAAAGTTATTCATGAAACCAACAAATGGTTTATAGGCTTCTCCGGCTTCACCCACTATAGCCATGGTGGTGAAGTTTGTTTGGGCAAGAGTACAAACTATTTGAGGTCCAGACATGGTTAAGAGTTTGAAGGTATAGAAATATAGAGCAGTTTAGAGAAGAAGTTGCAGAGAAAAGAGTGAGAGAAATTTTAATTATATATAGAGTTTAGAGTTTGAAGGTATAGAAATATAGAGCAGTTTTGATGGCGTTAGAATATTGGAGAGTTTAAAGAGAAGTAAAGAGTGAGAGAAATTTTAATTATATATATATATATGATGTGAAAAAGTTGCTGTCAAAGCTGAATTTCTATCGATTGATTTGACAATTGTATCTATTAATCTATTTGCTTCTTGAAAGTAACTTATGTGCTAGAAATCACAAACACTCTTGACAGTAACATTAGCGGTTATATATAAAATAAATGATTAACTAAACATAACATGTTTAACAATTATAATAACTAAACATAACATCAGTGACCCCAATCCAAATTCACAACTCGAGGCATAGTCTCAGAAAACGAATTTAAAATAATAACAGTTAATATAACCCAACTGTAAACTAAGGATCTCATGCTACTAATATAACTTCTACCTGAAGTTACATTAGAAGTTAACACTGTTTCAACATTTATTATTACATTGCATATTTTACAATAAGTCTTAGGATACTAAACTGAAATCCTATCTAACTTACACCACTTGTAGAATCCTTGAATCTGACTATCTCGAGCTCAAGCCTTTCTTTTCCTTTGCATACCATGGACATGTCTTACTACAAGATTTAAGTTACAACAAGCAAGAATGAGCCAAAGAATGCTCAACAAGATATATATTAAAATATTTAAGTAGTTTGCGCACAAAAAAGGTGGTAACCAATATTTATACCAACCCGATGTCCAACGGTATCAATATACAACTTACAATATATATGCAGAAAGTTTAACGAGGTATATCTCTATAATAAATAAATCAGAGTTTACGATGCAAGAAGGTACTCACAATAAGTATATAATTTGAGTTATTGCGGTACAAACAATTTAAGTTTACAATTTTGGAATGACACTATCGGTAACTTAGCACGATGACATCAGTTACAGTGTCCTATTCATTTAAGAATCACTAAGACAGCAGTTCAAGATACTGCGAAAAGAATCAATAAAAGTTCAACAATTCCCATTAACACTATCAGTAACTTAGCACCTAGAATTTTGTTACAGTGTTAATATCAAATTCCAATTGGAAGAAGGGACTATAATTTGGAGCATTCACCATGCTCTATTGTACACGATGATCAGTCGTATTGTACAATAGAAAAATATATAATTTTCTCTACTAGTAGAATGATGATCCATAACATGTCCTCACCCCAAACAACACATGGGCCTTTAAATGCTGGATCGTGCGTTACTCGTCCTCTTACGCTATGATGGACTATGCCGCACACAAGTCTCTTACACTTTGATGAACTGCGCTGCATGCAAGCCTCTTACACTTATAGCTCCAGCCCCATTTGAATATATGAAAATCAATAAGTCTGGAAGGAATATTTAATCCAACATTCCAGAATTACAACAATCATCTCTAAGATTTCAACATCAAATAATGGATTCACTTCCGGAATTATGTGGAAGTACTCTCGTGGGTATGTGGGTTGACTCTCAATCAACTAATCTTTGATTGTTAGAATATTTCTCACATTAGAAGTTCTCAAAACACATGATCAGGGAGTTGTTTTAACATCACCAAAATCCTCGAAATGGATAATTCTCAAATAGAGTGAGATATTACCCCTCATTACACCAATATACATATATGAGAAGAATATCAAACTTATTTATTCATTCCCTAGTGTGGAGTTGTTAACTCAAATTTATTGTAAAATATTTGAATAATTGACCCTTAATTATTATTTAATTAAAAAAATATCAAATGTTCTAGGATAATTGCCAACATATTTTTAAGGGTCAATTAATATTTTTACGGATCATTTTGAACCCTCAAATGATACTTGAAAGGCTTCAAATGGTTTAGAAGTAATTGTTTAATATTTAAATAATATTTAATCAACTTTAAATAATATTTAAATATTTAAAAAGGTTTTGAAAAGTATTTGTTTAATATTTAAATAGTATTTAATCAACATTAAATAATATTTAAATATTTTAACAGAAATTGAAAATATTTAATCAAGATTTAAATACTATTAAATCTCCTTTTAAATAATAATTAATAATGAAATGGATTAAATATATTTAATTACTTTAAATAATATTTAATCCAATCAAAATAATCTTTTAATTATTTTAAAAGATATTAACTCATAATTAATAATAATTATCCATTATTAAACAATATAAAAATATATTCCAAGGAGGAATTCATTGATTAATAACGACTAACGTCGTGAATTTATTATACTACTCCCGATCAACTATCGAGTATGAAAGGTGTAAATCGATACTCCAGCAATTATCTCTAACTACTTACTATACAAACTCTAACTTTTCAAGAAGTTCAGAGTTGTCAAAGGATCAAGTAGGAAGGGGTGAGAATTATTTTCAATAACAACAAGGGTATGAATAATTCAAAACACCACAAGACTTTATAATTGAAAAACTTGTTATAAAGTCAAAGATTTCAAGAAATCTTGCGTAAACACCAATCAAAATATTCTTATACAGAATAAAAGAATGGAGTTAGAAATTTTGCCTGGTGTCCATGATGCATTTCCAAAGTTCCACTCGTAATCCAGAAGTTCTATTAATAAATATAATAATCCAGATTAATTATCTTTATCAAGAAAACTAGTTATACTACTAAAAAGCATAACCGAATTCGTTAACTAATTACAAGATATTTTTTTATAACCTTTAGACTATATTATGCTAGGGCGTCGATACTAATCCACAAACATATATCTAGTCTAATTATGGTCATTACATCTTGTACTTAGTCGTTTTATTAACTCTTATTTTGCCCGATATTTCACCTTGTCGGGCTCACTTTAGCTATTCGTAATATTATCTTGTCAATAATTTTTAATCAAGTTCTTTACACCAACATATAGTCATGATATTCCTTAACAACTTCCATTACTTGACCGACTCGAAACAAGTCATCTATCTTGCTCGAAATCGTCTCTCAAAACGGTTGCTTCACCCTTTTCTTATGTTCATTTCACTTAACACCCTGTTTTCTAGCATTTTTACTAAACTGGAAATTAATCATTTTGACACGATTTCTCTAAGCTCTTCTATGAATGACAAGGAATCTCCCATAAAAGTTTCAAAGCCAACCAAGAAATCTAGACAGGTGAAATAACACCTCAAACTTAGGCATATGCCCAGCTTGTCGTCCATGCGCTACCCGCATTTAAATTATCACCTTAACCGTTAACTCTTTCGCAAAAATAAATTAGAGAATTACTATTTCATTACCAAATCAAAACTTATCCAAAACAGAAATATATCCATCTAAGAACAGGACCCCAAAACAGTGACTCCAGAATTGACGTTTCTGAGATAAACTATTACACAACTTGCACTTTAGCAATTTTAATAAATTATATTTTTATCTTTTTAATCCAAAATTTTTTCTAGATCATTCCAGATGACTCTAGTATTTTAATTAAAAGTTTCAGATTTTATAAAAACCCCTAGATAATCCAATCATAGCCTCAAAATTGGACGAAAACAGAATTTTCATTTTCGGCGCTAACATTACTAAATCGGCCATAACTTTTGACTCGTAACTCCGAATGACGCAAAATTAGCGCGTAAACGATCTAGAGATTATATATTATTTATCCATCCTAGCCATATGCCCAGACCAGAGGAAAAACATTCCCAGATGTTCTGGACAGTGGGCAGCAGAACGGGAAGAAATAAATGGGCATGATAACGTTTGTAAACTCACCGTTTTCCATTTCTATTCTACACCAATTCAACCAAGAAGCAATCCCAACCACCTCATTCAACCATACTACATCATACATCAACTTCAAGTAATTTAAACCAACCAAGCTTATGAAATAAGATCTCAAAATTAAATTAACAACCCATGCATTTCTATGACCAATCAAGCTTAATCTACGTTACCCATAACATGTATAAGCTATAACAAGCATCAACCAAGTCAAAAAAAACCATAAATCAAAGAAAATAAATTTTTATTTTCAAGAACACTATTAATATTCTTGGTGTTTTTGAATCATTGCAAGTGTTTTGATGGGTGAAATGATGTAGGATTCAAGACAAAGCAAGGGGTGGTTCATACCTTCGATTCGAACCAAACCATGAAGCAAACAAGCAGGAAATGATCAAGTTATGAATTTTTCTTTCCTTCCTCCTAGAAAATTCTGCCAAGGGGAGATGAACTCTACTTTTCAAATTCTTGATAAAGTGAACTACTTGGCTTATTTTAATCTAAATACTCATATTATTAGCTTAGTTGACAGTCAATTACATGGCTTCTCCTACACACCATTCTAATGCAAGTACTTGCATTTTCTATTTTTTTCTCATTTTTATGTAATATTTGGCCCACATAATTAATTAGGTAGTGATTTGATTTTAGTTTCTGTAATGATTCGCGATGACAAAATTAATAATTATTACTCGTTCCAAGAATTTTAATAAATTTATTATCTATTGAAAACACTGTTCATCAATTATTTTTCATAGAATACTATTCCTTACTCTATTTTACGCTCCATGAATTAATTCTAGAGTTCTCGTCATAAATTTCGATTTCCCACAACGTAGTAACTAATCGCTTATTAATCTGAATATTCCGTTGAATTTTGGGATCATTCCGAGTTTGGATGAAAATCACTATTCTCCCCGGATTATTATTAATCCTAGATGCTCCAAGAATTAATCATTTGATCCTTGACTTCATTTGGGATATCCGACGGTACAGTAATTAATCGTTTATTCATAAAATAAAAATTTTAAAAAATATCCAAAAATCTTAATAATACCAAGTGTCAAAAATACGGGTTATTACAGTATTCCCTACTTAAAATGATTCCGACCTCAGAATCTACACGAGAATAACTGAGGTTTCTATTCCCTCGCCTCATTTTCTGGTTCCCAGGTTGAGTCTTCAACCTACTCAGTTTTGTACAACAATATTACTATTGTTATTACTTCACTAAAAAAGCATAATTAATGGCACATCACTCGTCGGAATAAGGCTAATTTTAGGAATGATGTTTGAAGCATAAACATGTGCGCAGGTGAGTAATACTTATTAAATTCGGGTGACCCATGGGTCAAGAAAACAAAGCTATGAATAGAATATTTTAGAAATGGGTAAGATACATATGATATTTGGATATCAAACTGTGAATTACTAAGACGTTATTGCAATGTTCATTCTTACTAAGAAGTTATTGCAGTACAGGCTATTTGCAATGTTCATGTTCTTACTAAGACGTTATTGCAGAGAAAAGTGACATATAATTTCATGATCTCCTAAAATATGAATCAGGTGTGCAATAAAGAATAATATTGGTGCGCTTAAAGGCCCTTTACTTAAAAGAATTCATTCTCAAAACCCCAGAAAAGAGTTGTTATGTTGACTTCACTAAACTTATAATAATAATCAATGAGACCAAAACTTGAATGTGGTCGCATAACTTTCTAGTTTCTCCCAGGACAGCAGTCCTGGTAACACAAACTATGTGATGTTATTTTTTCCAATTTATGAACCATTGCAATTTAAGATGTGCAGATAGTTGAGTAACTTTCATAAAAAATGAGAAAAAAATTGTTACTCATATGAACTTATGAAGTATGTGATTGTATCTTCACGTCAGTGTAACACCAAAATGACAAATTCCTGATTTACCTGATTCATAAACATCTTTTATGAACAAAGCAAGAAGTTTAACTGATTTACTTGAGATATATGCGTGTATGATAAGGAAAATATAAAATGCTATTAAAATCCAATCATCTAGTATGATAAAAACCAAAAAAACACAATACATGAAGAACCAAAATTAATAAATAAATAATTTTTCAAAAACCTGAATTTGATATTTAATACTGCTTTAGTCGATTGTGTTGGTGTTGAATGATGCGATAGTCAATCCATTTAATCCTAATTTCGTGATATCAATCATTGCAATATTAAAGGTTGTTGGGTCCCGGAGATCGTAGAGGGGGGGGGGGTGAATACGATTCCCAATTGAAATTATGACTATTGATTTTTTTTAGGACAACATAAAAATTACTTTGGTTTAAACCCGGTTACTGTTCATCATCTTCTTCAACCTCAAGAACACCATTAAAATAACCAAGATAATGAACGGTAAATCATCCAAAACACACAACACAACAAGATCCAAGAATATAACTTTATATTCATTGAAGTGGGGTAGATACTACAAACAAGTTCAAGAACATAAGCTCAAAAACACAATAAAGAAGTGATTTTTGTCTCCTCTAAAACTATTATATTTTGTAGATCTAGGAGACAAAAATCAACCCTATCTTCTATACAAGATTTAACAAGTGTTTTCAATAGAAGAATAGAGGAGTGGTATAATAAAGAAAATCATGGCTACAAATATATTCAAGATCTATTTTGGCCATGGGGGAGAGAATAATTTTTCTCTCTCTCCCCTTTTCTTTTCTCATCCAGATGCACACCGAAGATAAAGACTTGGGTTCTTTTTGTATATTGAAAAATGTGTTACTTTTTGCTTTTTACTTTTCCACCTTTTACTCTTGTCCACTCAAATCATATCTTCAAAGTCATGTGTCAAGCATGTCTTTGGAAATATTTAATGTAAAAGTAATATTTAATAAATATATAAAATATAAATAAAGAATATCTTTATTTATAAAATATATAAATAATTAAATAAATACTTTATTTAATTAAATTAAATATTTCCATTCCACTCTTCAATTTGTGTAGACTTTCTTATCCAAATACCTGGCCCCGTATACGTGACTCCACCACGTCCAAGTATTTGGCCTTCTAATCTGTGAAGCTTTAGTAAGATCCAATCAGGTTGTGCCGTCTGTCCCTTATCCATTAGGCTGACATTTCTCCAACACTGATTTACCACCTTTGTTGATCCTCCACATGACTCAAGAAAACCAACAACTTTAGAATGATTAAAACCATATTAACCGACGAGAGCTTGCCTCTAATGTCCTGACACTTGATGCAACGGTCTGGTTCATAAGTGACTAGTCTTGATAGGGGCTCTTGATTCCGAACATGATTCCACATTCTTCTTTGCAAACCTTACTTGTAGCTTCGATTGTAATGCACTGAAATCTTCATAGACTAAGACAATCTTCTGTAGCTTCCACATTCTTGAATAGATGTCAATATATTTTATTCTCCAATGAGGCCTGAACATGTTAATGAACTTCTTCCATTGAGCTTCAAGTCTGTAGATGATCATTTGATACTTTGTCTTAACTGAACTCTGTGATCCAAGATTTCTGTGCACCTGCATATTATTACATGTCATGTTCTATTGTTGAGTTATCATCAACCATTACATAGAGATTACATTTAGCATTTCTAGTACACATGAAAGTGTAGTGAGTTACTTCCCTTCACTCCTATCTCCCCTTTCAATCTCCCCCTATTTGGTTGATATGGAATAGCAATCAAATACGATTTCCCTTTACAATCTCCCCCAAAAGCAATTAAATAAAATTAACTACTAGAGGATAACTCAACTAACATACAAGAAACAATTAAAGTACTGGACATGAAAATAATATACAAAAGGTTCTGGAAAGATATAATCAGTTAAATCCAGATTTCCTGAGTTGCTGAAAATGAATGATGAATTTCTGAATTTCATTTTCCTTTAGCTTCCTCCACTTCAATGTTCTTCAAAGATGGGGTTCTTTCAATAAAGAAATAAATCATTAGTAAAGACTTCTGAACAATCATTCTTGTTCATCTTGCAATTTGAACTAGAACATACAGCTCTCTATGTTACCCATAAGAGGTCAACTCATTCTCCTCTTAAGGTTGTTCTCTCTTGGAATGAAAGTCACTTCCTCTTTTTCTTCAAGATGTTCTATTTCCAGGAAACATACTTTTCTTTCTTCGATGCACTACTCCACTGACTTCATCTATCACTGAAACAAGAAATAGAACACACTTGGACACTTCTCAGATACCCCTTGAAAATCTCCTTCACATTCTTCTTTACCCAGAAAACTTCTACTTAGCAAAAACTCCCCCTGGGTTGATACTCTTCAAAGAAATCTTCATTTTCATTCATTGATCGTGCTAGAAAGAATTCTTCTTCCGAACCTCTCCTAAGAATGTTCCAAGGACAGATCTTCAAACAAATAGAGCAAAATCCCTTAGATATCTTTTCAGAATAAGATATAGCATTGCAAACCAAGATGTTAAGATTCTCCATAACTTCTCTCCCTTAGTACGACAAGTAACTTCTTCTTAATTGACAAAAAGTAACTTCTCCACTTTAGATGAAAAATTAGTTAAATCTACAACACCTTTAGAGATTAGGCTCCAACCAATTACTAAGAAACTCCCCCTTAGTAATTTCTCTCTTGCATCACTAAGGTTTCAATTTTATCTAATTCTCCCCCTTAGTTCATGCAAGCTCCAATCCACCCTTGTGTCTTTAGATATCCTCTAAGTAACCTCCACAAGATAGGATTGACAGATCTCGTTTCTTGTATCACCAAATTCTCCCCCTTAGTTAAGAATATCCTTTAAAACAATAAAATTATAATCTACATCCAATCGAATAAGAAACTCTCCTCCAATTGAACATAAAATCCTCATTGGGCCTAAAAATTAATGTCTCCCCCTTTGAGATTGAGAACAACATGAATTAATAGACCCAAAGGTAATAGTTTGAACAACATGAATTACTCATAAGCTTAATGTGGATCCACGGTGAAAAACGATAAAGCAAAAGAAGAGGAATTTCGCTCTAGAAAGGCTGGAAGCCATAAAACAAGAGGTGGAAAAACTCTTAGAGGCTGGATTCATCAAGGAAATTCAATTCCCTGAGTGGCTTGCTAATCCTGTAATGGTCAGGAAATCCAATGGAAAGTGGAGGATGTGCGTGGACTTCACTGATTTAAATGACGCATGCCCAAAGGATTGTTTTCCCCTCCCGAGGATCGATGCACTTATAGATGCCACGGCAGGACATGAGATGTTAAGTTTCATGGATGGCTTTAGTGGATATAATCAGATCAGGATGCATGAGGATGACGTTGCCAAGGTATCTTTCATCACTGACTTTGGTGTATTTTGTTATCTAGCTATGGCCTTTGGGTTAAAGAATGCAGGAGCCACCTATAAAAGGCTAGTAAACAAAATATTTTAGTATCTCATCGGAAAAACTATGGAGGTCTACGTTGATGACATGCTAGTCAAAAGCCTCGACAAGGCCGACCATATTCAACACTTAAGGGAGGCGTTCGAAGTGTTGAGACACCACAGAATGATGTTAAACCCTGTAAAATGCGCCTTTGGCGTAGGATCTGGAAAATTCTTAGGAATGATGGTCTCTAAAAGGGGGATTGAGGCCAATCCTGATAAAATTAAAGCTATACTAGACATGGAATCCCCAAAGACAGTATTGAGGCCGTCGCGAACACCATGTCGTCGTGTTTATCAATAAAAGTTAAAAACTCTTCCGACTCTATGTATTTGTCAATCAGGACCTTCTTCTCGGTCCTCAGCTCCTGCAGCTCAGCATGGGCCGCCACCAACTCCTGCTCCTTTTCGAGCAGCTTCTTTTCAAGCACGGCCACCTTGGCATCAGCTTTAGCCTTTCCCTTCCTCCGGGCATTTTCTGAGAAATGCCAAGTCTTGGCCTGATGAGCCATGGTCTGGAAGTAGGTGTTAACCTGATAAAGACATAAAAAACTCAAAATCAAGAAACAGAAAAGCGCAAGAATCAGCTAAAGTACAAAGAAGAGGTAGGGTTTTACCATAGCAACGGCCTGGGACCCAAGAGACTCTGCCTCCTCGATGTCCGTCTTTAAAATGATTTTGGCCCTGTCGGCCGGAGGAATCGAATTTTAGGACCAATCCACGGAGTTAAGGACACTCCCAACTACGGTGTCCTGCTTCCGGATGCCCCAGCTGGGCCTCCAAGCCGCAGTGGCTGGATCTTCATCCTCCTCACGAGGCCTCTTTCCCTTGCCCTTAGATTGGGCCCCATCACAATTCTGGAGGAACCCAGGAACGTTGGGCTCTTTGATACGGCCTTCAAGAGCCTCGCGGGCCTTCCGCATCTTGTGGGTTTCTTGGTCACCCACGCCCAAGTGAAAGTTTATATTTTCAGCAGCTGCAAAATAAACAAGAAAATAAAAATCGGGCTCAGAAAAATTGAAAAGAAAAGACAAGTCAAGTAAAGAAAGTACCATTGTTAGAAACATGAGAAAGGCCCACGACCTTCAAAAAAAATTCCTCAAGAAGCTTCCTATAGTGAGTCTGGCCCTTATCTTGGCCCAAATAAGCTACTATTAGCTTCTCCTCGGGGGTCAACTGAATTAGGCCTGGGTTGCCATCTTTCACCTTGCAGAAGGAGGTCCTAAAAAGGGTGCCCCAATCTCCTCCTTCCCACTCCAAATAAAGGAAATCCCTCCTCCACTCCGGGTTAGTGTCGGGTAAAGATTTGTTACAAAAAATTGGGCTGACCCCTTACCTATGGTTTATATAAACCCAGCCCAATATGCTAGACGGACTATTTTTAAATTGAAAAATACTCCTAAAAACAGCAACGGATAGGGGGTAATTTTTCCTAAGGCATGCAACCATGAAACAAAGAAGAGTCCGCCACGAATTTGGGCTGCGTTGACATGGGCTTACCCTAGCTTCAGCTAGAAGTTTAATTATAAACTCGTGAAAAGGGAATCTAAGCCCACAAATAAGGGCATCCCTAAACACACACAACCTATTGGGCCGCCAATGGCAAGCCCGATCTCCCGGTTCTGCTAAAACAAACTTCATACCATGAGGTAATTTATACAGTTTGGTAAATTTATCGCAATGAATTTGGTTTGTGAAAATACTCTGGTAATTAAAAGCATCTAGTTTGGCTAAAGTGGGAAACTCATCACCTATGACTTCTAGTAATTCAGAAATTGAGGAAAAGCAAGGATTCACGGTAACAACGTTACCTCTTTTTGTTGCCCTGGCTAGAAGTCTCTGTTGAGCGGCGTCCTGAGAATCGGCTATTGATATTCAACGGATGAATGCTTGAATGAATGAAGAAGATGAAGATTGATCGGAAATCTCGCCGGAAATCGCCTTGACTAAGGAGCCCTAGAGTGAAATTTTGGGAGAATTTTACTGAGAAAGTAGTAAGTGAAAAGTGAAGTTCTCACTTCACTATTTTATAGCCAAAGGAAACGGTAACTCAACCGGTTTAACTTCCCGTAGCCGGTAAAAATAAGGCCCATAAAATAATTGGGCCTGGTAATGCGCGGCCCAAAAATTGACGAGGCCTGGAACTTTCTTTTGAAAAAGACAAACAAGTTGAGCCATAACAAAGCCCAAAAGAGAGGCCCAATAGATATCACCACTAAAATCCTCGAAGGACTACGAACGATCAAGGATTTTGGTCGAATGAACGACTAGGAATCCTCAACGACGAGGTGTCAAAATGACACCTCAAACGAATAGGATCCTGGTCAAATATACGACCAGGAATCCTTAAAGACTAGGTGTTAAAAACACCTTAAAAACGAGTAGGATCCTAGTCGAATATACGACTAGGAATCCTTAACGACTAGGTGTCAAAATGACACCTCAAACGACTAGAATTCTGGTCGAATATACGACCAGGAATCCTCAACAACTAGGTGTCAAAATGACACCTCAAATGACTAGGATCCTGGTCAAATATACGACCAGGAATCCTTAAAGACTAGGTGTTAAAAACACCTTAAAAACGAGTAGGATCCTGGTCGAATATATGACCCGGAATCCTTAACGACTAGGTGTTAAAAACACCTTAAAAATGACTAGGATCCTGGTCGAATATACGACCAGGAGTCCATACCGACCAAGATTCCCGGCTTAGGCAACAACCGACCAGGATCCTGGTCGAATTCGACTAGGTAACCACGACCAGGACTCCCTTTCGACCAGGATCTCTGGTTGAAGCAAGAAACGACCAGGATCCTGGTCGAACTCGACTAGGATTCCTGGTCGAAAATAATATCAAAAATGCCAGAAAATCGTTAAAAAATGATTTAAAAGGCAAATAATTATGGAAAATTCTCTAAAAATAGAGAAGAATTCCTATAAATTAAGGAAAAATACCCGTGGGTACCAATAAATTATAAAAAATTCTCTAAATATAGAGAAAAATTCCTAGAAATTAATGAAAAATAGTGATGGACACAGGAAAAGAATAGTAAAAATTCTTCAGGGAAACTTGAGTAATAGAGTCATGAACCTTAACTTCTACAAAGTATTGTACACTTTACAGAAGTTGGGGGGCAAATGATATGGGCTGAAAGTAAACCCTAAAGACACAATTAATGTGGCATTAATTGGACCTAGTCTGGTCCAAAAGGGAGGCCCAATTAATGAGGCTTGGAACCCTAATTAGTAAATAAATTCATTGGCTAAATATACAGCTAATTAATTATGCTCAACTACACGGAAACTACTCCAAGGAGTAGCCCCCAAGAAACCTCAATCAACAAGGAAACTTGTTCATACTTGGAAACTACTTCTATCACAAGAAGAATCCAGAATTCTTCTAGGAGGTGGCCTGCCCATCAAGGTTCCTAAACCTACTCTAATTCTTAGACTCTCTACGTCTATATAAAGGGCCTAACCCCTCATTATTAGAACTACGTTTTTGGCTTGATTCTCTAAACACAACAGAGATACGTAGGCATCTTGTGAGGGCAGTATTAAGCTACGAAACACAAGCTCAGCCATAAAAGCTCGTTAAGCTTCGACATACATTGCATAAACTACACCCTAGTTTTTAATCCATAACAGGTACGTGAAACCATAGTTTCTATGAATCAGGTATGGTGACTCGCGAATCGGATACACGGGTCGATACGAGGATCCCTTTTATAATTATTTTTTTTTAAAAGCATTATGTATATTTGTTATTGTATCTATGTTTTAGTTATTGTTTTATAACTAAAATATATAAGTAAATTAATCAGGATATGTAAAATTTCAAAGTTACGAGACATAATATTAAGGGAATTCAAATATGTTCAAGTATACGAGGCATGCCTTATGTGTCTTCTCTTCCATGTTTTTATTCGTTTTTAAATTTATGTTTTAAAATTAATTTCAATCTAGATGGTATCAAGTGATCTTCCTTTTTTTATTCTTTCTCCTTTTTACATAATGATTGTCGGATTTAAAAGGGGGATCGCCGAATTTGACGAACTGGAGCGTGACCCCTAGTGATCCGGTTCGAAAAAGAATCGTGTTCCGGAACGAGAGAACTGAATCGCGGTTCCATCTGCTGACCCATGAACCATGCAACACTATTCTAGATTCCTGTTTCTGAAAAGTAGTTTTATCAGGCAAAAGAGCTTCTTTAAATATAGAAATCAGCTGAGATTCTCTTTTCACGTCTTCAGGAGAGATGGAAAGACTTGATGAAGCTTGAAAAGATAGCAATTCTCTCTTCGTTTCCAGAACTCTAGCCTGCAAATTAGTTTACAAATGCTTAGCAAAGCTTCTTTATTCTAGGCTTAAGAGAGTTTGTCATACGATCATATCATTTAACCAAACTGCCTTTGTAAGTGGCTGTAATATGGTGGATAACGGTCTACTTGCCCAAGCTCTCTGTCGTGATTACAGCAAAGAGAAAGGACACCCTCGTTGTGCTTTTAAACTAGATATTCGCAAGGCATTTGATACTTTAAATTGGAAATTTCTAATGTCAGCAATGAAGAAATTGAATTCTCCTGTGATTGAGTTTTTTCATGTATTTCAACTGCCTAGTTCTTAGTTAAAATAAATAGTTGTTTAGAGGGGTACTTTTCTTTTTACAGTTGCTATGGAGGTTTTTACTGCTTTGATTGCAAAATCTACTCAATCTGTTGACTTTAATTATCATTGGAGAGCCGATGCCCGGTGGAATTTCAAGCCTTTTATGTCTTTCTTTTTTATAAAGGTAATTTTTTTCCCATAAATTCTTTGTTAAGTAGTGTTGGTGATTTCTCATTAGTCTCTGGTTTGCAAAACCAACTTAATCCTAGTAAATGCAGTGTCTTTTTCTCTAATGTGCCACTAAGCATCACACAAATTGTTCACAGGCAAACTAGTTTTTGTTGGGGTAAACTACCATTAAATTTTTAGGAGTTCCTTTGGTGGATGCGAGAGTGAAAATTTAAGATTGTAGGCCTCTGATCACAAATCTTTGTTAAAGATTTGAGACTTTTGGAACCAAATTCATATTAGTTGCTGGCAGGACTCAAATTAATAAATCGTTTCTTTTTCAAATTCAAAGTTTTTGGGTAATGCATATTTTTATTCCGGTAATGATTATTGAGATAATTAAAAGTATGCATGGGCGTCGATCGCGCAGGGTCCACAAAAATTTAGAGCCCCCAATTTATAGCACCTTATATGAAATTATTTTGGTGACAATTGAAAGTAATCTTTTGGATGAATTTGACATCGAAAGTGTTTTAAATAATTTTGTCAAAAAACATGCAACAAAAGAATATCTATTTTTAAGTATATTTGTTAGACTTTATTTTTTGTTTACAGTATCTTTCCGTAGTTTATTTTATTTTAAAAATATATTTTAATGTATATCGAAGTATATATGAAAGACCCAATTTCATGACCCCCAAAATGTTTGCTACCCCATGAAAGTATGTTATCTCATTTTGTCCGGGGAGGCAACTCTAACCCTTACCTACATAAGGTCGCTTGGCACTTGGTAGACTTGTTGTAAACCGAAAGAAGAGAGGGGCTTGGTTTGAAGGATATCTTCTAATGGAATAAAGCATCTATATTGTTTCAGCTATGGCGTATTCTTCAGCCAAACCCTTCATCCAACTGAGTGTCTTAGGTGCATAAAGAAATCATTAAAGATAAGCCCTTTTGGACGATGAAGATTCCTAGCAACTGCCCATGGAGTTTACGTAACATTTTCAATGCTCGTAGCCTTGCGATTCAGTTTATTCGGTATAACCCAGGGGTGTTCTCTAATTGTTTTTCTTTGGCATGACCCCTGGGCGTCAGTTATTCATATTGTAACATCCTGTTATTTTTTTATTATTATTTTTATTAAATAGTAAATATTAATTATTATTTATTTATTAGAAGATTCTAGAAATACTGTTTTGTGCTAGTAATTATAGGTATCCCTGTTTGTTGGATAACTATAACGTGTTTATGTCTCCTCCGCAGGCAGTGTTGGAGATCCTTTTGTCGGATATTATTGATTAATGAATTCTCTTTTATAAAAAAAATTGAAATTATTTTTGAATACCTAGCATTACTCTATGAAATATGTGTTATCAATATCATCGGATAGATTTCAAAATTTGAAACATACATTATTAAAAATATTCTAGAGTAATTAGAAGTTTTTTCAATCTCTATATGACAATGATAAATTGAATTCATACATTAATCCAATCTAAATATATAAATCCAAATAATTATAAATCCGATATAATAATTACTAACTCATAATTATGTTAAAATTTGAGCATAACAAATCACAAAAACTTTAAACATGTGGATATGGCAAAGTTTTCATGTGGCAGCCGGAATAAGCCATGTTACGCATCGAATATCACGTTCAATTTATATGCTCTAATCATCAAAAGGGATTAGAATTTCTTATCTTACAAGGTTCACATGATTTCATATGGAATTGCCATACGGGCCATACCATATATGAATAGCAATCTTATTTTTCTTCTAACGCGTATAAAAACAGCGTGCATTTGTAGTTTTGTGCTGGCATTTCCTGAAGGAGTATCAGCTAGTATCAGAGTCCGGTTGTTTGGCCGCACTTATTTTCCGGAAATAAGTCTTTATTTCCGGAAAAAAGTAGGTATGTATGTACTATTTTTGAAAATAAGTAACTTGTTTTTTATTTTGAAAATAATATTTGATTTTAAAATTTTAAAATAAATATTAATCTTTAAAAAAATAAAAATATGTAAAAAATAAAAATAAAATAAATAATTTATTTTAAGTTTAAGAAACCCCTGAACGCCACGTTGTATTCTCATTCTATAAATTATGTTCATACCGTACCACATGAAAATCTCCTCGATTTACTCGAGAAAAAGAAAGCCCTTTTCACCCCTGCATTATTGTATTCTATTTTAAAATAGTCCGAATTGAAATATTTTTTTATTAAAATTTTATTAATTATTTAAAAATAGGCAAAGCTCAATAGACAATTTATACTAATTTTTATAAATATAATTAGGCTCAAATTAAAATATTATTATTTTCACCTCTTAGGTTCTTAGTGTAAGAATTTCGACCACTCTCTAAATTCACCGCGGACATGTAAAGATCACAAGTTTTAGTTTTGTAGTTTTTGGATTAACGGCCTATAACAACCCAATGTCCATTCCAACTTCCAAGGATTATGAAAAGAAATTAATATAAGCACTCAAATTAACTTCATTAATTTAAAAAGAGTAAAGTTACTGAAATCTGAGAAATTATATGGTGCGAGTATTTTTTAACATAAAATATTAATGATATTTTTGTAATTATATACTCTTTCCGTCCCCAAATTAACTGTCATAATTGAAAATATTATGGTCACTTTGACTCAACTTTTTTTTTGGAAAAATGAAGAATCGTTTTATTGATAAATAATATCCGATAATACATCAGAAAAATAATAAAACTTTATCATCTAACCGAAATATATGTTTAACAAATTCATGGGTCGAACGACCCATAAGAAAGAGAACTTTGATTGAGAATTTAAAAATTATCCTTTTATAATTTCAAAAACCTGAAAATTATATTTTAAAATAGATTAGATATCCTTTTTGATTATGTATTTTTTATAAAAAATTTCAATTATATATTATATGTAATTTTCATTCAAAATTTGATCAATTTGACCACAGAAAAGTCAAACAAGACAGTTAATTTAGGACGTAGTAAATATAATCTTATTAGATATATTAGGTATTATTGAAATTAGAATATTATATAAAAATATGATATGTTTTCATTATAAGAGATTTTATTCTTATTGACCAATTTTGGTTTGTAACATATATATTAAATTATTATGAATGAGAAATGAAGGACATTGAAAATTTATCACGACATCAGAGCCAGGTGAGATGAAGGAGAGAACGAGTGTGGGAGAAAACAATTTTCGAGGGAGAAAATAAAACTATAACAAGTGTTCAAAGAGGGGGGAAAATAAAAAAAAACACCCTATAAGAGTTTGTGGGATATGAAAAAAAAAAGATATTCACGAAATGTCGTGTGTATGAGAAGGGCATACAAGAGTTTATAGGTTGATTAAAAAAAACTATGAGAGATCGTGTGTGTGGAAAAAAATAATTTCTTGCGAATGTTCATAGGTGTGGCGATAAATAAAGATATTATGTAAATAATTTAGTGGCAGACGATAATAGTGACAATGACATACAACAATAATGACAATAATGAAGACGACAAAAAAATAACGAAGATGATGAAATTCGAAAAATTGAAGGGTTTTTTCCAATGCAAGTTGATCATTCAAAATTTTCATACTCCAACTTAAAGAAGAGTACTGAGATATACTCTCTCCATCCCAATTTATCTATCGTGTTTGAGTTTTTACGCTCAAATTGACTCAACTTTTACTAAAAATTTCATATATAATATAGTTGAGAAAAATTATAAAAAGCATATTGTTAGAAAATATATGTAATTTAATTTAAAATACAATTTTCATTTTTTTTAAAATTATAAATTTTTAATTTTTAATTATAAAATAAAATTTGGTCAATTTGACCATAAAAAATAAAAAATGACACATAAATTGGAACGGAAGGAATATTACGATATTATATAAAGATGTGATATGTTTTCATTGTTAGGAAAATTTATTCTTATTGATCAAGTTTAGTTTGTATCCTATTTTTTTTACCCTGACAATTCTTGTTAGTGTTATAGTCTGTTCTAGTTATCATAACTAGAAATATTGTTATAAGTTAAAGTGTAAACTTATACAAGTGGACGAGGTATACAGGGTCATAAGTTCCCGTTAAATAGTAAATCTAATTATTTTAAATACATACTGTGCCGAATCTGAACTCATGACATTCATATTCATATCTTTCTAAACTTTCCTAAAAAACTCAACAGCCTCAGAAATTTTAAAAACCCAAATGTATCAAAAACAAACGCCATAAATCTATATTGATTATTTCGACATGCCTGATCATCTTTACACGCCGCTTTAGTCACTGCCTAATCAGTATAAAAATGCCATTAGTATTACCAAATCCGATTAGAGGAGAAAATCCGGTAAAAAATGGAGGACATTATAATAATATCCTTGTATAATTATTTAAGAATTTTTTTAAATTTAAAAAAAATATGTGAAGTAATAAATTAGTAACAGTATTTTTGTAATTATATATAATCTTCTGTAATTCTAATAACATTCTCGTGTATTTATATAAATTTTTTCTTTAATTAAAAAAAATTATGTGAGGTAATTTGAGAATATTAATCTCTAATTTAAAACCTTTATGATAGAAATCCAGAAACGAATTTATATGAATCTATTGCTCTGTTCTCTGAACACTGAAGCAAAAAATAATTAATTTTCAACAGACTTTCTAAACAAGCTCCTAAGTGAAAATATAGAAAGCATGATAGAAAATAGAACTCCAAGAGACTCTTAGTGACTCCTAAATTTCTTAGGAATCTACTATCTCTCTCCTCTATTTTAAGAATCACTACATGACTCTTAACTTTTCTATATCATTAAAATATTAATTTCCTTCAATTTTTTCAATAGATTCTCATTACATGACACATATTTGAATTTAAAATATGAATAAAATAAAAATAGAAAGTGAATATAAAGAGTATTGTTGAAATTCATCATCTTAAAAATGTATTAACTTACTAAGAATTTAATATTTTATAATATATTTAAGAACCTACGCAATTCTTTTGAAGATGCTCTAATATAAAATTGAGGAATAGTTGCACAATCCAACAACATGATATATTTTATACTAGGAATAACAAAAGTCAAGTTACGCAAGCGTAAGCATTTTGGGTGTCCCGCATCCATGCAGTCTTTGATAAAGAGAGAACGAAATGGACTTGATTTTTGAAAGCACCCCCCTGACGCGTTTTTGTGTACTGACGTTTAAGCCAATTAAGCACCAGCTGTTTATTACTATTACTATGATCTTTAAGATTTTTTACTGTTCTATTGCGCGTTATTTCCTTGATTTTGTATGTCATCCAAATTATATAAACGTGGCTTATCATGCCTAAAGTTCGACTATGACTCGTCCCGAGATTTTTCAAAACATGTACTTAGTTGTAAGATTATAAGCCTGTTATTAAAAAAGAATTATTTTTTTTTTATTTTTTTGTCATGAGTAAACGTAAATTGATTATTGATAAAATTTACTTGTCATAATCTCCATCATTATATAATTATATAATATACACATTTATAATTTCAACCGAGAAAAAATCAATATTCTAATATTCTAATCATGAAAATTTATTATATGATCATCCCACTTCCGGTATATCCATAATCTTGTTATAGTTATTTTATTGATATTTATTATTAAAATCCACTAATTAATAAATAATTAGCTGAGTAAGCATCCATTTTCTTGGTTGATCTCCTTCCTCAGCTCACATGCAGAATCCTGGAAGCTACTTGTGACAGAATCCTATGATGTTAGCCTTCTTATTTTCTACTAAATAAATAAATTAACTAATCATGCAGTAATTATCATTAGGTTTGATCCGTTTATATCATCGAATAAATATCTTATAAATTTATAGATATATACCAACATCATATACTCATCATCTATACACATATTATTGACATTTGAAGAATACTAATATAAATCAAAGTATAATTTAAGTAAATTTATTCATCGAAAGGTAGCTAGAACATGCCCATGTGCCCTCAATGTCTAAGTTGGCCATGGAATGAATAAAAACATTATCATATACGTATAGTCCAGCATGAAAAATGAAAAGTCATTTTTAAAAAAAAATAAAAAATTACAGGTTTTAAGGGAGTCATTGTCTTTTATTATCTGGAGGAGCTTGTGACTTGTGAAGTAGGTCAAAAACTCTAGAAACTAATAACTTGTGAGTTGTGACCTTTTCTTTATGTACAGTCTGCCAATACCATATGCTATGCTATCATCTTTTTCATATATTCTCTTCTCTTTCATTTCCACTCGAATAATAACTTATTTAATAATTGCATTATGTATGAAAAAGTCGTATTGAGACCGCTTTTTTTAAATGTTGAAAACTATATATGTATAGTAAGAAATATATTAAATTAAATTAATTTGAATTAATTATTATAAATTATGTATTTATAATTTTATTAATTTGCAAATTATTTCTCAAAATATATTAATTAAAGTTTTTGATAATGTTTTTTTTAAAAAAACATATACAAATTATATAATATATCTAATATGTTAATCAAAATTAATTAATTTGAAACTTATTAAACATTTAAGTTTTTTTTTAAAAGTTATAATCTTTCTCCAATTTTTTTTTAATATTTGTCATCGAAAATTGCACAGCTCTGTGGAATCTAAAGAAGTAATTTTATATAGCACACCGATTGCACAATCTATGGGATTTGTTTTCACTTTCAGTCAAGTGAAAATAATTGTTTTTGGTTGATAAAGAAGCGATAATGCAGTCAATCCGTGTTATTAAAATCATTGATTTTCCAAATAAAAATTTGGGAAAGGGCAAATCAGTCAGTTTCAGTATCTATTATTTTATCTAATAAAAAACTGGAACACATCTGGCAACCATAATAGCAGCTACAAGCAAGAACCTTACTAGTCTTGACTAAAGTGTTTCTAGTCACTAGACTCACTACCACAACCCACCCCATCTATAAATATCAAACCTACCCCTCTTTTCATTCCATATTCATCATCCTTCCCATTCCATTCCTTTTCACACACACAACATAAACAAACCTATTCCAGTGGCGGAACTAGGATTTCGAAAGAGTCTCTGGCGGAACCAGGATTTCAAAACAGACATAAATCATAAAAACAAAAATTTTAACAATGGTTATGAAAACAGAAATGAGGGTTGTATCAGATGGAAGTGCAGGCAAAGGTATGTCAAACAAAAAGGTATCATCATTATCAGGATCATCAATCAACAAGACAAGGAAATTCAAAGGAGTAAGAATGAGAAGCTGGGGTTCATGGGTATCTGAAATAAGAGCACCAAATCAAAAAACAAGAATCTGGTTAGGTTCTTACTCAACAGCAGAAGCAGCAGCCAGAGCTTATGATGCTGCACTTATATGTCTCAAAGGTCCATCAGCAAATCTCAACTTCCCAGCATTCTCTCAACAACACTTCACTCCTAGTGATCAAATCACATCTATGTCACCTAAAACTATTCAAAAAATTGCTGCACAAGCTGCGAAAAGTTTTCTTGACAATGCCACTACCACCAGCACCACCACCACCACTTCATCGCCATCGCCATCGAACAACATTGAGAATGATGTGCCATTAGTCTTGGAAAATTATTACAAGCCTGATGAAAGTGCAATGAATTTTAATGCACCATGGTTTAACAACTTTGGTTCATTTAAATTCAGAGATATGATTGATGATATGCTTTTATTCGATGATCAACAACCATCGGTGATGATTAATCATGATCATGTCTATGAAGGTGAAGAAGATCTTCGTCTATGGGACTTTTGCTAATTTTTTATTTTATTTTATTATTTTATTCATTCGATGATCTTCAGTAAATTGCTTGAAGATATCACTAACAGTGACAATATGCATAGGGAGAGAGATTTTTTTGGACTGCCCCATGTGAGTTGTTAGCTAGATATTGATTTTATGATTATATATGTGTACGTTTTATATTCTTAAATAAAGTGTGACATTAATATCTTATGAATTGTACTGGTAAAATATTTATTTGTGTTGTGTACGATTCAGTGTAACAAGAAAGAAAGCGAACAAAAAACAAATAAATGTTGGTCAGCGTCAAAATCTGAGCATGGGTGTAATGTATGTCAGAATTTGTATATCGGATCACGCGCTTTGGGGAGCATGGCAAGCCTGGCAGCAACTACTCAAATACTATTAACTCTAATCGATAATTTAATAATTTAAAATAAATTTTATTAAAAAAAATAATTTATAATAAATCAATATTTTTAAGGGTATTTCTTGTGTGTATGGACACACGTTAGAGCATATTTAATAGGCTCTCGTCTAAACAAACTCCCAAGTGAAAATATAGAAAGTATGATAGAAAATAGAGCTCCAATAAACTCTTTTAGTGATTCCTAAATTTCTTAGAAGTCTACTTTCTCCTCTATTTTAGGAGCAACTATGTGACTTAACTTTTTTATATCATTAAAATATTCATTCCCTCCAATTTTTTTAATAGATTCTCGCTACATGACATATCTTTAAATTTAAAATATGAATAAAATATAAATAAATAGTGAATATAAACAGTATTGTTGGAGTTCATCCTCTTAAAAATGTGTTAACTTACTAACAGTTTAATATTTTATAATATATTTAGGAATTTACTAGGAGTCTCTTGAAGATACTCTTAAATACTAATTTTTATGAGTTTAACTTATTTTAATTGGTGAGAATTTTATGCATACATGATGGTCAATCATTATTAATGAATAGACTATCAATAAAAATTTGACAATTAAGTTTCTAATATGTGGCTACACATTAGAAAACCCGTATTTTTAATATAATTTTTTAATCCTATGATAATAATAATAATATAATTTTTATCTCAATTTATTAATAATCTCAATAAATTAATAAAATTAATTTATAAGAATATTAAATTAAAGTCTTAATCATATATGATAAATTTGAAGGTAAAATAGAAAAAAATATTTTAAATAATAACATTAAGAGTGAAAATATACAATTGACATATTTAAAAACATAAATGCATATTTTTATAATTTAAAAATTGATATATATTTTCGTATAAATTTTGAGTCAGACCATTCCGTTGAACACTGTTCTGTAAATTTAAAGCCCATTTTAAATGCTCTTTTGCAACTGGGATTTATAACTTGTAAGATATTTTGAACTAGTCAATCAATAAATGGGCTTTCTTGTTATAAATTACAACATCCAAGTCTGTTCAATTATAATTGTTGCTTACAAATTACAATATGAATGAGATTTCTTTAACATATCATCTTATTAGTTTGGACTTGTAAAGCCATTTGATAACGCCCGAGTGACCATGTTCTACATTTTTTTTGCTAAGTGACCATGTTCTACATTTAAAACTTATAAACTCATCTTTACTTTTTTAGTTCATGATGGATGATGATTTCAAGCTATATCGCTATTTTGATTCACTCAACCAAACAACACTTATATAGAAAATGTTTATATAGTTTTAGCAAAAATAATTTTTCTTTATTGATGAGTAAATATATTTTGGGCCATTCTAAAATTTTCGATCATGTATTGTTACCGCATAATTTTGTCAGGCTTAATAATTTCTCAAGTTTCCTAATATTCATTAATAATTAACTAATTCTCAGTTAATTATCCTCTCTCAAAGAATAATCTTCATTAATTATAGAATATTTTTCTCAACGATATCATTCAAATCAGAAAGGTATCATAACGCTAATATGTTTTTAATAGATAAAATCAATGATATCCGCCATTAAGATATTTTTATTATTCCAGCAACCTCCGAAATTTGTTATCATCAAATTCCTCCGTGAGGACAATTTTTTGATTGTGGAGGACAATCAATCACACAAATAATGGGGATTTTATCGATACATGACATGAATATATGAATTCTCAGCAGCGATGACGTTGAAACGGCAAGGTTTTTTGTCCAGAACTTTCACAACATCAGAAGATATAAAGAAAGATACAGTAATTACAAAACAAGGTCAACACACGGGGTGGTGTTAATAATATTAAGCAACGATATATGTACACGACGACATGTACATAAACAAGAAAGGTGGAACCTGGTTTATTTTTTGGTTAACGAAAAAAGCACATGGTGGATCCTGTTAACTAAATAAGAATAAGGGCCAGCCGGATTCAAGACATAAAAAAGACGCTGAAGATATTAAATCAATGGACCTGTAAAAGAAAAACAAGACGAGCAGAGTGACGGTCAGACTAAAAAATTACTAGAACCAGACTGCTTACAAGAATAAAAGATAAGTTTTTCTTTTTTATTTATTTTATTATTATGCATTAATCATGTCATAGATATTATATATATATTGCTGCATGCATCATATATATGTTGAGACTTGCGAGCAAGAACCGTGAAGAAGAATAATATGGTCATTGGAAAAATACAGAAGATATATCTCTATTAAAAATCTTATTTTGAAGGCCACACATCACTTTGTTTGAGTCTTAGGCTTCGAGGAGAATTGTATGATGGTGCACCATGTCAGCGACTTGAAAGGGTACGGGCTACTATATAGGAACCTTAAGCATCTTGGACTGGAGAGTTTGTATAAACAGTAGGCTATGTCAGCTGCTGAGAAGGGCATAGACTATTATGCTAGAGTTTACCGCAAGTCAGCTTTAAGAGGACTGTATGGTAGTACGATGTTAATTTGAAAGTGCATGAATCATTGTACATGAATCTTAGACTAAATCCCAGGAGGATGACATTGTGGTAAATGGTGTTTATTGCTGATTTTGAAAACCCTCAGGCTGTTGCTGATTTTGAAGGCCTCAAGAGTGTTGCAGATCTTAAAGGCTGAATTTTGAGATCAATCATCCTTGCATATTTACATGTTGCATCAGCATCTGCATGCATATTACGGACATCTAGGTGCTCCATATTTTTTACTAATGTTCCACTCCTAGTTTCAGTGACTCTGAAAATTTGGAAGATCGAAGAACATTAGTTCTCCAATCTCCACTACAGCAAGTTACATTGAAGAACTGAGGGTTGTTGTTACCGCATATTTTCGTTAGGCTCAATAATTTTCCAAATTTCCTAATATTCATTAATAATTAACTTATTTCCAAGTTAATTATCCTCTCCTAGAAACGAGGAATAATCTCTCATTAATTACAGAATATTTCTCCCAACGATATCTTTCGAATCAGGGAGATATCATAACACTAATATGATTTTAATAGATAAAATCGAGCAATCCCAAATATATTTCTAAACAATCATGGAAATACAATCCTAATCCTAAACGTAGTTGTGTGGGCTTGATCTCTGTATAAATACGGTTTGCAGACATCTTGGAAAAGGATCCGACACATCTAACAAGTCGAGACACCTCTCAAGTCCAGCCCCTAACATTCAAAAACCCCCATCCCCATTAAAATATTTTTATTATTTCAGTAACCTCCGAAATTTGTTATCACCAAATTCCTCCGTTAACATGTACAATGCGACCAACTTGTATGTTTTTATAAAAAAATGTTAAATTCATCAAAAACAAATTCGATATTAACGAGTCAATATTTTCGCACACAATATTTGCGAAAAAAATTTAAATTTGGTACATAAATAACATACTCCGGTATTCTTCGTGTACAGGTAGTAGGAACATTCAAGGACACATGAGTACATGACAAATGCAGAATGCAGCATATTCTTGAATCTATAACTAATATTATTGTTTAATTAAATCAAAATTCCATGTCAAAATGATAAATTTATCAAGTGACTACCAACCTTTACATTTTAATTGAACAATTTGCAATATTGTTGCTTTTCTATCAAAAGAAGAGGTAAGTAAGTAATTTAAACATATTCAAATGCCAAGTTTTGCCTTTTGCAAAATTCTGTGGGAAGTATTGAGTTAGGGCTGGATTCTTGGGATAAACTAGAGGTAATGATTCTTGATCCTCTAATATGCCCAGGCTGCAATTCTCTTGGTCATGAAACAAACTCATGCAACCGATGCGCATGCGAACCAAAATTCTGAAAGTGACACTAGACAAGATGAAGCGGACAATAACCTGGTTGAGAATTTAGCAGGCAGGGTTAAGATCACATTCATTATAAATTCACGTTAGTCGTTAATCAAACAAGATAATAAATATGAAAGTAAAGAACATAACAATTTATCGTGAAAAAATATTTTCATTATCATGCACATGTTATGTTTAATGCAGTTTTGAAGAATGGCAGTAGTGCCTACTGCGCAAGGAAGTAAAATGTCTACGATGAATAGTTCCAACAAAATTGCCGGTAAAATTAGGGTCGTAAACGAATCGAACCGAACTGAAACGTACGAACTTGAGTTTGATAACATATCGAACCAAGTTTATCGAGTTCGAACAGAATTAAACTCGAATATTTCTTGTACTGTTCGATTTTATCTACGCCTTTATTAATTAATTAATTAACCAAACTTTTTGTTTTCAAATTCGAACTCAAACAATTTCTTAATAAATTGAATAATGTTCGATAACATTATCGAAAATATTTTCTTATTCAAACTCGAGTTCGATAACATATCAAACGAGTTTATCGAACTCGAACGAACTTAATTATCAAACAATCGGGTTCATTTACGGTTCTAGCAAGATACTTGATCGTCTCACTCCTGCCTATTAAATGGATCTCCCGTTAACTTTTATATTATGTACCACAGTGGTACAACTTACATGTATTCTTTCCATAATGCTATGCCCCTTTTGCTGACTATTCTTTTAATCAGGTCTCGTCAAGTTTCGATTAACCCAGAACTGACAGAATATGTCTGCAACTACTGTTTGACATTGAAAAAATAATTCTTTTTAAAAGGATTTGGTGCTAATAAGTAATACCTGTATACAAATATTTTGTCAAACTACCATTATAATTTCCGTTTCGATGCAAAGACTGGGAATATTTTTCTTGTTTTATTAAAGTGGTTTGTAGAATTGTTTTAAACCGTGAAAGAATTTTACTTGGTCAGCATTTTAGTGTATACTTCATCCGGTCCCATATATGCTTGATTTTTTGTAAGTAATTTTAGAATTCTTGACTATATAGTTATAATTAAAATTTTTAAATTATTTTTCCTAAATAAAAATATTATATTTATATTTGAAAAAATAAAAACATATTAATTTTTATTACATGATTAAAACACTTAAAATTTAAACGCCCTGTAAATAAGACCAGAGGAACCTTACCATCGGGCTTAGGGGCTAGCTAGGTACTGAAAATTTGTAAACATAGTTGAGGCTTGGAGATGATGAAATTAATTGTCGGAGATAATTATTTCACTTTTCGACATTTCTTAAACTGTTCTGGTCGTTAAATTAAAATTTACAACTTTAATGTAGAAAAAAATATATGTCTTATATTTAAATCAAAAAGAAATTTTCAAAAATTAAATTAAAGTATATATTGTAAATATTTTAATTTTTATATTTAAAATTAAACGACCTATAAGATGATGAAGGGAATAATTAATACACAATACGTTTCATGCTGGAAATGGCTCACATAATTACATAAAACGGTTTAGTGAAATTTATATCACAGGAAGGAAAATTGATAAATCAAGCTGCACAGAGATAGAATTTATTATTTAATTATTTGAATATTATATATTCAATGTAAGTTGTTTATGTTTATTAAAAGAATATAACTTAATATATTTTTACAATTTTTAAAAATAATAATTCTATAAAATATATATTTTTATACTTGAAAAAGGTAAAAAAAACTGTCCTACAAAATGATGAGATTAGGAAAAGTCTAAAAATGGGAGGTACAGTAGAATAAAGTGCAATCCACTAAAAAAATGCATGCTCCGTATGAACTTTATCAATGTAGGAACCAAAAAAAAATTTCAAAAAAATTCTCAAAATGATGTGGTATGATGTATACGGGAAGATGAGTAATTTTAATTAATTTAATTAATTTGAATATAGAAATGTTCATATTATTAATTATTCTTACAATCAACGAGAACGAAACATGTCATTTGAGAAATTTTGTAATTTTTTTTTTGATTTTCTATCATTACTCCTACCTTACATGCGTAGAACTTAAAAAGACATTGCAGGAGAGGACCCGCTAATAAATTGACCATACCAAATGATCAAGATAAATTATTCACCACTTTTCAAAATGGTCAGAATTTGATCCCTCTCAAGGAAACAATATACAATTAAAAATTACATTTATATACTACCACTAAAATATTTAGGTCTCATTCAAATTATCAAGGCCATGTCGACAGAAGTAAATTGTATAGAAACATATATACTACAAAGATAATATTAATAGATATTTGGTAATTTTTAAAAGAGCACATACAAGGACCATGAATGATCTTTTATCTAATATCTTGATCAACACAATAATATCCGTGTGTAACAGCCCGTCCTTTTCGGGCCGTTAATCTTACAAAATCTAAAATAATATAATTTATTAATAAAAACTCTATTACAAATGTCACTATTATAAAAGCGCAGCTAACAATTACGAGTCAACAATCAATCTACTCCAAATCTAAGATCCTCGAAATTCGATACACTTCATCTTCCTCTTACATCAAACCTGAAAATTGAAACAATGAGTTGCGAAACCCAACAAGCAATTTCCATCCAACGGCTCAAAATAATATTTTATTTTTTCAAAAACACAATTTAAACATGTACCACATACTGTTTATCACATAATTGCACACAATATACTAGATACAATTCTCATAACAATTCTCACATAATCAATTAAATCACAACAATGCATTATACACGTCACATATACAAAATTCTTAATCGATAACTAAATATAAACATAGTATCTATATTTTTATTCCCACAATCTTAAATCACGGTCACACTATGCTAGTGACCGGCATCTTATTATTATTCTTATGTCACACTTTGCCAGTGACCGGCATCTTATACTTTATGTCACACTTTCCCAGTGGCCGAGATCTTATTATTATCCTTATGTCACATTTTCCCAGTGACCAGGATCTTATACTTTATGTCACACTTTCCCAGTGGCCGGAATCTTATTCTTATTCTTATATCACACTTTCCCAGTGACCGGGATCTTATACTTTATGTTACACTTTCCCAGTGGCCGGGATCTTATTCTTATCCTTATGTCACACTTTACCAGTGACCGGGATCTTATTCTTCACGCGACTAAGATTGAGGATTTCTGAAAATTCTTTTCTTTTTCTTATTAATCACATGCCAATATACTATATACGATATCAAAAAATATATATGATGACAATTACTCTAACAACACAAAGTATGTTTCATAATAATACGGAGCAACGAAAGATTACTTGCATGAGCAATGAATAATTACTTATACAATAATACAAAGCAACGAATAGTTACTTACACAAATATATGAGAACATGTAATCAATTAATATAAAACATGTTTCACAAATACAGAGCAACAGAAGTTACTTGCCTCAAGTACGGAAACAAAGAATTCACACCATCCTAGAACATATATTCAATCCTTAACACCGAAGCGAAAACATTACATCTCAAATGTTGAACTTTTTCGTAACTCTAATTCTGCCCATATCTGTATTTCACCTTTTTGACCCTCCAAACGATGTTTTCTCGAAAAACTTAAACCACGAAAGTCGTAGAGAATGAAAATATCTTTCCAAAAAGTCAAGAATCACCGAATTCCGATTTACGATGAATTTTCTATGAATTTTACAAGAAGGATGAGTTGCGTATGAGAAATCTTACGAATTTTAATAACAAAGACGAACAAAAAGAATCAAGATCTGTGTCGAGAGAGATTTATAACAGTTTAGTCTTGGTGGCTCAAAAAGATTATGAAAGAATGAGGATGTCTCAATCTATATATAGAATTTTAAAACCCTACAACAAAACTTACTACGATTCAAATCCTACCAATATTCAAAAACCCGTTATTCTAATCCAATTCTAATTCCTAATTTATATATAATTTTAATCCTTTTTCTATTATTATTAATCTATTTTATTATTCTAAAAACTATGAGATATTACAACGTGAATGGTTGATCATATGTGTTGTGTGTGTATATTCTTTAGCTATGTCATTGATAAGTAATCAAATACAGATTAATAATAATACAAAGTAGATTATAATAAAAACCTATTGATAACAGTATAGTAATTTATATTTATATCAAATCAATTATTAAATGTTCCATGGACTATAATTAGTATTTTATCATGTAACCTATTTATTTAATGTTCACTCAGAATTGAGAAATTATATGACTAGATTAATTTTAATCAATTAAATTAGGAAAATCAGAGTTAGTTGTTAGAATAATGAAATTTGATTTTGATCATCACCTTTTTGACCCCCAGCTTGGCAGTTTCTCTTTTTCTCCTATCTACATTCCACTCACTCAGAGCACCCATTTTTAGACCCTGGTCGTGTTTTGTTCTCATCATCGTCAAATTCATATACAATTCTCGTAGAGTATCAAAAATTTATTGATGAAAAGACTATTTATCAAGATGACAGCCTCTTTTTTATATATCAAAAAAAGATTATTTAATCATGTAATCTATTTACTTATTGTTAGCTTAGAAATGAGAGATTATATCACTAGATTTACTTTTGAACAATTATGTGAAGTGTGTTATACAAAAGAAATGAGAAATAAATGTAGAATTGTTACAGATTTGAAATTTAAAAACAGAGATAAAGTTTAATGAGTAGAATGGAGAAAACAGAAAGATTTTGGATGAAGCATGCAGGAATAAGTTAAAAATTAGAAAGGATATTAACTATTTAAACCCCACCAATTCTCCACTACTACCACCATAGACCATGTACGTAATTGAATAAGAATAATGACACTCCCAAAAATTATCTTATATTTAATCAAAGAAACACACGAGCTTTTTATGGTCATATTCTAGCAGCAATCTAGTACTTCAATTTCTCTCATTTTACATTTATTTTATTAATATATCAATATTTTTAATTTTATAAATTATAATTTCTGAAATATAATAAATGATTAACATAAATTTACCACTTAATAATTGAAAAATATAATAAAATTTTACCCATATATACTATATTATAATAACCGAAATATTAAAATTTTTGATCAATGGATAATGAGCTTAAATAATATATACATGTCTATATTAAATACAATGTTATATATATATATATATATATATATATATATATATATATATATATATATATATCTGTGTGTGTGTCTTTATTAATAATAAAATACAATCTTATTTATTATAATACGAGCTCCAACTTTATTAATTAAAGAGTAATGCTACAAATCCCAAAAATATTCCCAATTTTTTCCTGAAATGATGTGGTAATGTTGACTTCGCACAATGGAAAGTTTTAATTGGTTGTAAAAATAATAAATGAGACCCCTTATTTTTTTTATTCAGAAAAAAAATTTAAAAATAAGTTATGGAATTATACTTTATATGCACTTTAAAATGCGTGTCGGACTCTCTCTCCGAAACTTTAACAATTGGGTGGGACGGAGGTAGTATTAACGATGACTTGTAGGTGGTTTATAAATCCGTTGGCTAAAATAGCTTGTCCAAGTAATGTGCCATGCAAGATCGTCCTTGTCAAAATGCTTGTGACATGAGCATGGCCATGGATCTGCTAGGAAGTTTCAACTGGAGACGGGGACTCTAATCGCTTCTTTCACAGGAGTAGTCGAGGCATGAAATTTGAAGGCTACCTTTTGAAGAAACTACTCCTAAATTAAAACCAAATATAGCTAGGAAAAGTAAGTTTGGTGTTCATTCCTGTTTTGTCTTTAAAAGTTAGTAGATTCTTTCATTGAATTCCGGCTAATTTTGAATAATTATTTAAAAATTTATTATTTTAAACTTTAACCCGAATCTTTGCACCACTGGTGGTTGACATTATTAAACTGAAATTTGGTTCTTGCACTTGAATGTAGAATTAGTTAGGCTATGTTCTTGACTCACATATCTATTTGCATTTTCTTTTGCACGATGCAAAATTGGTTATAAGCCAAGTTATTGATTCCATTAAGTTGTAACAAACAATCTGGCAAGATGTCATTCATGCAAAACCGAACACACATCAGTTCATGTTGGAGGCACACCAAGAATTTAACCATAGCACACCAAGAATTTAACCATAATTTTAGTAGAGAGAATCGGGTTAAAGAACTCAGAAAACACTGCCATTAATGTACATATTAGTATATATACAGATTACATTGTCTTTAACCAAACATCAAACATACTCTTCTCAACCTCTGGTAAGCTTTTGCTTTACCAGGGCGGCATTAAACTTTTTTAGTACATATTAATTGCGAAAATTTACACTTCAAACAATACGTTTGAATTCTACAGGCCAGGGTCACAAATTTTGCCATCCACTGTGTTTTGAACTGCCTTAACAGCAGCAACTCTGGCAGCAGTGGCAGCTTTGTTTGCGGCTGTAACGGCCTCATTTACATGATCATCAACCTGGCGTAAGCGGATCGCGCTTGCGGCTGTTTTTCTAGCAGCCTGCAACATCAACAGGAAAAAAGAGAGAAAAAGGTGAGGGCACTAACTTTAGAAAACCATTGACAATAATCAACTATCCACACAATAAAGTAAATCTCCTAAACAGTACTTTCAGATGATACACAAAGCCTACATGACGTATTACTTTGAATTGGCATAAGAATCAAAAAAGTTGTCAAGATCATTAAATACTGTACGCCTCTTTCAGTGGTGGATAATGTGGGGGAAAATTACCTGAACTGCTCGAAGGGTGGCATCAGTTAGAGGGGGTAACACTGTTTTAAGTGAGCCAGAGTCCCATTCGCCACATCTTGAGTCACCATTTGGAAACCTATACATTCCAAAACCTTGCTTACGGCCTTCATGCCACGAACCCTCATAGTAGTGGCCGTTGTCAAAGTAATACACACCAAATCCATGAATTTTATCTCCAAAATATTCTCCAGCATATCTATCCCCGTTTCTGCACAATTAAATGAATACACTTAATATCTTCAATAAAGCAATACATCTATGTTCCAATCAACATTCAAACCCATTCCGAATATAGTAACCATAATAAGTAATAACTATAAGATGGAAGATATGATATACAGAACTAAAATGTCTACAGTTAAATCTGTACGATAAACATGATCTAAATCAAGCAAGAAGTATCAGAGCAATAATTACTAGATCACTCAGCAACACCAAACATTTGTTACTAAAAACATGAATCACTACACGAAGATAATGCAAGTCATGTAATTAACCAGACCAGTGTGACAGTACAAGAAGCCAAAAAGGACTCAAATTCTATGACTAATTGAATACCTTCAATGATATATACAAAACAACTAAAGTTTGGAAAAACAAAAACTACCAACTAAACAAATTATAACTCCTACAAAGAATCTACCTTTACTCATCTACAGTTAAACCTCGATAAATGATACCTTTCGGATCAAAGAATTTTATTCATTTATTGAGGTTAAAAATATGTTGTCTTGGGACCAGATTATATATTTTTAACTTGACAAGCATAACTAATATTCATTTATCGAGGTTCTACTCTATCCGTTTTACTTCAAATAGTCCTATCTTTCACCTCATTCCTAATTCTCAAATTCCATACTATCAATAATAATTCAACAATCCAAACACGAAATCAAACAATCAATCACTTAACATTCAAACTTCAAAACAAACACAATCAATAAAATTGACCTGAAATGGTAACATCCAAGGCCATGCTTCAACCCTAACTTAAACTCCCCAACATAACAACTCCCATCGGAACATGTCTGCACTCCAATCCCATGACTCTGTCCATTAAACCACACCCCAGCATAACTATCCCCGGTATAAAACATATAAACCCCATACCCATGTCTCATTCCTTGCTTATATTGTCCTTTATATCGACTTCCTCGAGCCCAATTCTCAATCCCATACCCATCATATTTCCCATCAATCCAATCCCCCTCATACCTCCCATTCCCAAAATAGTTATACACACCACTCCCATTACATTTCCCTCTATAAAACTCCCCTTCATAACAATCACCATTCCTATAACACTCAACCCCTTCTCTCACAAACCTCTCCTCTCTCAAATCCTTCCCACATTTCATCGAATCCTTTCTCGAAAACTCAGAATCACCAATAAACCACTTAACAGGCTTACTACTAGTCTTAAAAACACACCATTGTCTCAAAATCATATACATTTGTTGCAACAACTTCTTGTTCTTACCACCAATGTATATAACCACAGCAATCAATATCAGAACCAACAGTACACACTCAGATGTGTTTATCTCATACCCTCTACAATACATGTATATTAACAGCACTAGCAAAGCTGTTACTGGCCAGAACCGGGCCAACCATGGTCTGACCCGACCCCGACCCGACCCGGAACCTGGTTCATGTAGCTTCTGTTCTTCTATGTCATAATCATGTATCTCATTTATAGATGATAAGCTGTGTATTGATGACCTTATTGTGGGAGATGATCGTAGTAGCAGAGATGATTGTGTTCTCTTAAGCTTCGACTTACTCCCCATTGTTTATAATATATTTAACTATGTGTGTGTTTTAGTAGCACGAGAGAGAGAGAGAGAGTGTGTCAGAGAGAGACACAGAGAGAGAGAGAGAGAGAGAGAGAGTGTGTGTTTGTGGAACGAGTTTTAAGTACATTTATCAAGGAGGAACTAGTTGAATTTAATGTCAGCCGTTGGATTAGAATCAGGCGGTGAGGAGTAATAAAGTGTTTGTAGCCATTGGATTTTGGTAAGAATGAAATGTGTTACGGTACTAGGATAATTTTAATGTTTTAATATTTATTTAAATTACTTATATTTGTGTAAAAACATGGAAGCTACATGTCTCATGTTATTATGTTTCCAATTGTCAATATTGTGCAATCCAATAGCAAAAAAAAAAAAATTAATTTATTTGTAATTGGCTTGTTTAGTTTTTTTTGTATAATTTTGTATAATAATTTTATTAAATTATTTTTACTTATTAAAAATTATATAAATATTTATTATATTAGATTACACATATAATGAAGTGAGAAAAAAATAAAGTTTTTAAATTTAAGATATTTACCTATTAAAATATTTTTATAATTGATAAGGTTAAACAATTCCGCGCATTACGTTATCTTTGTTCGGGTTTGCATGCATGTATGTTTTCTTCTGCATGCATTTGTGTCTATCGGTTAGTTCCTTAGTTGACGTCAATATGCTCCTTATCTTGGTTTTCACATCAAAAAGCTGTAATACGTGTATTCTTGCGCATGTGGCGTGACCAACGATTTTATGATTTTATAATATTTAATTTTATTATATTTTAATATTAAGATGTATGATTTTTAGTTATTATTTTATTAATAATATTTGTAATAATATTATAAAGAATATAAATTTGAATGATTTGATTAGTTTCATTTTATTATAATATTTTATTATTCTATATATAATTTAATTTAATATATCGCAATTTATTTTTTTAAATTTATAATGTAAATTTGTAATTACTATATTTATGAATGTACTATTTCAAAATTTAAATTATTTTATAAAAATATGTGTATATATACACTCAAATAAATATTAGAGTTTTAAAGTTCTTGATTAAAATGTTTTATATTTATGCAACTTGAAAATTTAATAACTTTATTAATTTTGAACAATAGATTTTACAAAACTAAATAATTGTACAATATTTTATCCAGTATAAAAAATAAATTTATAATAAATTTTAATAGTGAAAATATAAAAAAATTATAACAACAAAATTTGAGATTTACCGTCATAATCACGATGGTTATTTGCATGAAAAAATTGTCAAACGGGGTTGGTTGATGTATATCAGGGGATGTGAGTAATTGATTATTAGGGTTTTTAGTTGGTCTCTGGGGTTTTAATTTCTATCCTCTAAAAATGTACCTACGCACTCTTATTTATAAAGGGTCAAACTCACGGAATTCTTGCAGAGAAGCTCATTTGAGAGATGTTAGAAGCTCATTTGAGAGATGTCACTACGAGGCCTAGTCACAAAGGCCTGAAGCCCAACTAGAATTCAAGGACTTCAAAAATCCAACTTTGACTCATATATGTCAAGGTCAAACGTGTCTTCTACAACTATTTCTCCAGAATTCATAGTTACAAATATAGTCATAACTCACTTCAAATGTAGGATCCGTCTTAAACTCCCAAATAAGGAAAATACACCTAAATAGAGAGAAAGAGTCTCTCAAGCTAAGGGAAAATATTACCCCAAAACTCCCCCTCAAGGACAACACGTGGAATATAGAATAGGGTCTTCAATAATATTATTAATAAACTTTAGATAAAGAATCCATTACTAAGCAACAACAACAATAATCTTCTGATTAAAATATCTTCCTAAGCAACTGAAAGGCATATGATAAGACCTATTTGTAATAAGTAGATGACAACTCAACTCAAGTAAGAAAATTAAGTAAGTAATAAATACTGAGGAAGGAATCAAGATGAAGACAGTCAACTAGACACAAATAATCATAATATCAGAAGTGTTCTAATGAAGCTGCTACTCTACACCGAAAGAAGTTCATTAATATGTTCAAGCGTCCGGGAAAAATAAAGGAGTAGTATTTCAGAAGAGTTCAGAAGATACAGAAGATTCCAAGTGCCTATTACAAAGAGGTTCCAAGAAAAGAAATATTGAAGACAAAGCTACGAGCCATGACAGGATAAGACACAAAGACCATTACAGTAGAAATGAAAATCGACATTGTAGTTAGTCATCCGTGAACCAGACCAGTGCACAGGGTGTTAACAATGTCAGTGAAGATTCGTCATCAAAAAGTTCAAGTGGTTAGAAATGTTATTGTTGAAGAACAAAAGAGTTTTATCTACCTCAACAATAGTCAAGCCTTTAATTTAATTCTCTATTAATTAATTAATTCACTCAGAATTAATTTATTTCTTAAATTAATTAAAGGATCAATTAATTTAGAATTATTTTAGAATGACAGAAGAAAGAAGCTGGAAGCTCAAAGGGATACAGAATCAGCTAAACAGGCCTGACGGTATTGACTTGAAGAAAAGACGGAAAAAGAAATGACACAGAAGAAATGCAGAGTCATATATTCTTAAAAGTGGAACCCCGATTGGAATTGATTTATCATTCCCAAGTCAAAAGGAGTTCGGTTCCAGACGATCAAGAGACCGCAGCTTAGAGCGTAAGGATTTATTTAATTATTAAATATTTTATTTATTTAGTAAATTATATTTATAAATATCTAAATAATATTAGATAATTATTTTTATAATTTCTGAATTAAATTTATTATTTATTAATCAAAGAATATAAGCTGTGCGGGTCGAAAAACATTTCTACGGAGCTAGCCCTAATAAAGACGAAATAAGCCCCTGGACTTTACAAATTGAAATTGGCAGGATGACTTTTAAGACAACCAATGAATGGCTGCCACTTGTCCAATCACTTGTCAAAAAGAAATGTATTTGGCAGGTGAAATGAGTCATACCGAAGATAATTCAGGAGTCATACCGAGAGATAATTCTTGAGTCATACCGAAGGGATTATATAATAAGTCATGCTGGTTTTATTTTAATTAATTAAGTCATTCTGATTTATTTAATTAAAAGAAAAATTCAGTATGACTTATAACAAGTCATACCGAATTTCTGATGAGACATACCGGATTCTTAATGAGTCATACCGAATCTCTGAAGAGTCATACCGACCATTATAAGTCATGCCCAGCCTTTTTGTGAGTCATACAAGTGTTAAATCAATTAGGAAAAAGGTCATATTGGGATGAGTCATGCTAGCTTTCAACCTCTATAAATATGAGGAGTTGTCTTCATTTTTCAGAGTTAAGAAAATCAGTTCAAATTCAGTAATTTGTCTGCATTGTAATATTCACAGATTTCTGTGCTGAGTTTGGAATATAATTGTAAAACTCGAACAATTCATGTCAAATTTGTTCTAGAACTTTTATCAATTATATATTAGTTTTCTAAATATTAATTTTGTAATACTAATCAAGTTAAAATTATATCTTTCACTTGAACAATATTTCTTTATAATTAATATTTCGCGAGCAATTAAATAATATTTTTAATCCAAATATTCCACGATTAAATATAGATATTGTATTCAACCCCCCCTTCTACAATATCAGGGACCAACAATTGGTATCAGAGCTGGTTGATATTTTTTATATATCAGATCCAAATCAAATTCCGCGAACTCATACAGATCTAAAAAATTATTTTAAATTCGAAATAATTTTTTATTCGAAATAATTTTTTTCCCGAAAAATTATTTTTGATCAAAAATTATTTTAAGTCAAAATTAAAATATTTTTTGAAACACTTAATTTTTAATCTTATTTAAAGATGAGTACTCAAAGAGTTAGTAGCATTAAAATTCCACAATTTGATAAAGACAATTATAATCTGTGGAAGAGAAAGATGACCTTGTTTTTTCGAGCTGCAAATCCTAAGTATAAAGATATTTTAAAAACTGGTGTTACTGTTCCAATAAATATCTTTCCTGAGCATATGGAAGATGGTGTACTCATTCCGCACAGACAATTTGAAAAAGATATTTCTGAGTACACTGAGACAGAAAAGGAACTGGATACATTGGACACCAGTCTGCAGTTAATTTTAGTGGAATCTCTTGATCCCGGAATGTACAATCATGTTGTTAATTGTAAAAATGCTAAACACATCTGGGAAATGATAGAGATACTAAATGAAGGAACAGAAGAAGTAAGGGAGAACAGATTGGAAATCTTAACGTCTCAATATGAGCATTTTAGATCAAATCCAGGAGAAGGTATCTCTGAAGTTTTTGAGAGATACAACAAGCTGATAAATGATCTAAATCTCAATGGCAAACAATATACGAAGAAGGAGATCAGTAGGAAGTTTTTGCTGACAATGCCAGTACACCTAGAGCATAGGATAACAGCCATCAGAGAGTCAAGGGACATGAATGAAATTTCTTTGGAAAGACTTTATGACATTATGAAGACCTATGAGCTAGAGCAGATTCAACAGAAAGAAATATATGGTACAGGCAAGGTGGTCAGCAAGTCTACAGCTCTTGTAGCAGAAGAACCAGAGTACAGAAAAGTTAAGACTGAATCTTCTTCTGTCAACATCATTGATCAGGGTATTGTTGCAGAAGTTGGTGCAACTCTAGTGAATTCAACTGATAGTGAATTCTACTCAATGGAAGAACTCGATCAACTTGAGGATGAATCTCTGGCTCTGATTGCTAGAAAATTTGGAAATACAAGATTCAGGAGGAACCCTAGTTTCAAATTCAAGCCTATGGCAAACAGATTTCAGACAGGTGGTTCTTCTAGCTCATCCAACACAAAAGGTGGATACAAGACATGGATGATAGACAGAAGCAAGATTCGTTGCTTCAACTGCAATGAAATGGGACACTTTGCTACTGATTGTAGAAAGCCCAAGCAGGAAAGAAAGAAGGATTCATATGACGAGCTCAAACAAAAATATGACGCTCTACTGAAGAAGCATCAGGGAAAATCATACTTAGTAGCAGGAAAAAGCTGGGATGATTCCGATAATGATGAAGAAGATCAAATGGGAAATCTTGTTCTAATGGCCTCTTTTCTGAAGGATCACAATCTCCACCTCGACAAGGAATTGAGGTAAACCCTAGCTGTCCTAAAATGTTTAAATTGCTAGGTGAGAATTTAACTGATGCTAGAGATCGAATAAAAGTCTTAATTCTCGATAATAAAGTTTTATCAAATGAGAATTATGAATTGAAAAAGCTGAAACTTATTAATGTTAAATTAACTGAAGATGTTGCATTTCAAGTTAATAGAGTCAACTGCTATGTTGAGATTGAAGCTTTTTTAAAGAATAAAATTGAAGAAGAAAAGCAAAGGTGTCTAGCTTATAAAAATTCCTCTTATATTGTAAAGAACCTAGTTGACCAACATGAAATAAACCGAAAAGTTGGAATAGGTTTCGAGTACAATAAATCTGTAGGAAAGCCAAGCAATATTACCCCGTTCAAGCAAAGCGCTGAAGAAAGGGGTATTCCTCATGTTGTTAAAAACACACCCAAACCTCTTTTCATAACACCTATTGTTGAACCTATCCTTGAGAGCTCTATACTGATAGCTTATGAGATGCAGTTAGAGGACCTCGAGGAAGAGAAGAAAAGAGAAGAACAGACTAGGGACATAAAAGGAGTAAATGTCCAGAAAGCGAAATATGTACCTAAAAGACCAATAGAAAATGTGAACTCTGCTAGTTCATCCACTCTTGGTTTAGGTGCTAAGAACTTAAAGAATGATTTGAACAGACCTAACAATAAGTTTGTTAGAAGTAGGGATAGTAACAACAGATGCCATTCTACTGAAAACTTTAAATCTGCTGAAAAAGTTAAAGTAGAAATTGTTAAAAGTCCTACTGCTGTGAATAACATGCCTGCTATTGATGTATGCCATAAACCTTGTGGTATGTTAAATTGTATGTTATGTGCTTTTAATGCTATGACTGCTTATTTCAAACGCATGACTACTAATAAAAAGAACATGACACCTAGACAATACATCAATAATAAATTTGCTAAATCCAAGACTGCTATTCCTTCACCTGTCAAGAAGGAAAAATATATTCCTAAGTCTAAACAAAAAGTTGTTAAGACTGTTTATAGGAAAGTAAGTACAGTCAATGAGGATGCCGCTGTTGTTCAAAAAGGATCTGTTGTCAAAGCTGACAAAGGTCAATTCTTTAAGTTTGTCGGGCCCAATCAATTTTGGGCTCCGAAGACGAATTAATCCGTTTGATATGTGCAGGGAGTTAAACAGGAAAACCGGGTTGTATGGATCCTAGACAGCGGATCGTCAAGGCATATGACCGGAGATAGAGCCCTGCTACCAGACGTGGTTGAAAGAGCCGGCCCAATTGTCACCTTTGGAGATAACAACAAAGGAATGACTACGGGATATGGCAAGTTAAATACAGGAAATGTTATCATTGAAAACGTCTCTTTGGTGGAAGGACTTAAGCACAATCTACTCAGCGTCAGTCAATTCTGTGATAGAGGTTACAAAGTAAACTTTATCAAGGAGAAGTGCTTAATAGATCATTCTAAAGAAGACAGACTAGCCTTACGTGGAGTAAGGAAAGGAAACTTGTACGTAGCTAATTTCAACTCGGGAACTGAAGCTGAAGCAAACTATTTTTATTCAAAAGCTTCAACAGAAGAAAGTTGGCTATGGCACAAGAAGCTCTCACACCTGAATTTTAAAACAATGAACTCTCTAGTCAAGAGGGATTTGGTGAGAGGACTGCCTCCGATGAAATTTACACAAGAAGGATTGTGTGAGGCATGTCAGAAAGGGAAGTCAAAAAGAGCAACTCACAAAGGCACAGACACTACAAATATTACTGAACCACTGCAGCTGCTTCATATGGATTTATTTGGTCCAGTCAATATCATGTCTATGTCAAGGAAGAAATATGTCTTAGTTATTGTAGATGACTTCACAAAGTACACGTGGGTTTTATTCTTGAACTCTAAGGATGAAACTCCACAGTTGGTGATTGATCATGTAAAGATGATTGAGTTAGATTCAAAGCTACCTGTCCGGGCAATCAGATCAGATAATGGAACAGAATTCAAGAATGAAATTCTGAATAGCTTCTGCTCAGACAAAGGGATAACAAGACAATTCTCAGCGCCAAGAACTCCGCAACAGAATGGAGTAGTAGAAAGGAAGAATCGAACCTTGATTGAAGCTGCAAGAACAATGTTAAGTGAATCAAGGTTGCCTATCTACTTCTGGGCTGAAGCAGTAAACACAGCTTGTTATACCCAAAATCGAACTTTAATCAACAAGGATCATATGAAGACACCCTACGAATTAATGGCTGGAAAGAAGCCAACACTTAAATACTTTCATATATTTGGAGCCAAATGTTTTGTGCTAAAAGATGGAGATGAACATCGTGGCAAATTTGAGGCCAAGGCACATGAAGCAATTTTTGTCGGCTACTCAAAAAGAGCATATAGGGTGTACATAATTGATCAGCACCAAGTAAAAGAAAGTGTCAACGTATCAATTGACGACACTAAACTCCCAAGCATCCAAAATGAAGATCCTTCCGAGTCATTAAAATTTGACAATCATCCAGACTCAGATTCGGATAATGAAGAAGAGCCTGAGGTTGCAGCAGGAAATGATGATGACAACAATGATGGTAATGATCCAGGTAATAGTGGTGGAAACAATGGAAACACTGGAGATACTACTAATACCAGTGGTAGATCAACAAGTCATCCAGGCAGCAACTCAGGGGGAGATGAAGGATCAACTGGCAGAACACAACATCACAATGAATTTCGAGGCGAATCATCAAGATCAAACCTTCCAAGGGAAAGGATATGGAGCAAAGATCATCCTTTTGAATTGATCATAGGTGATCCAGATGTTGGAGTAAGAACCAGAAGTACAACTTCAAATGAATGTTTATTTTCGGTTTTTCTATCTCAAGAAGAACCAAAGAAAATTGAAGATGCTCTAACTGATCCAGATTGGGTTCTTGCCATGCAAGAAGAACTCAATCAGTTCGAAAGGCAAGAAGTATGAACACTGGTACCCAGGCTTAAAGATAGATCTGTTATTGGCATGAAATGGGTATACAGGAACAAGTTAGACGGTGATGGCATTGTTACAAGGAACAAGGCCAGACTAGTTGCAAAGGGTTACTCCCAGGAAGAGGGAATTGATTATGATGAGACCTACGCACCAGTTGCAAGACTTGAAGCCATCAGAATATTTTTGGCATTCGCAGCACATTCCAATTTTAAAGTCTATCAAATGGATGTGAAGAGTGCATTTCTGAATGGAAAGTTAGAAGAGGAAGTATATGTGGAACAGCCTCCTGGCTTTGAAAATCCAGAGTTTGCTGATTTTGTATATTTCTTATTCAAAGCCCTCTATGGACTCAAGCAAGCACCGAGGACATGGTATGACACTCTCTCTCAGTTTTTACTTGAAAACGGTTTTACTAGAGGTGTCATAGATAAAACTCTCTTTTATAAATTACATGATAAAGATATGGTATTTGTCCAAGTTTATGTTGACGATATTATATTTGCTTCTACTAATGAAAACTTGTGCAAGAGATTTTCTAAGTTAATGCAGAGTAGGTATGAAATGAGCATGATGGGTGAGCTGTCATTCTTCCTTGGTCTGCAAGTGAAGCAGATGGAAGATGGGATTTTTATTTGCCAATCAAAGTACGTAAGGGATCTTCTAAGGAAATACAATCTAGAAGATTCTACACCGGCAAAACCCCCTATGCCAACAGCCACAAAGCTTGACAAAGATGAAACTGGTAAGAAGGTTGACATCACAAGCTACAGAGGTATGATATGCTCATTATTATATCTAACTGCTAGTAGACCCGATATAATGTTTGCAACATGTTTATGTGCAAGGTTTCAATCTGATCCTAGAGAATCTCATCTTATAGCTGTTAAATGAATTTTTAGATATCTGAAGGGTACACCGAATCTTGGAATTTAGTACCCTAAAGGTACAGGTTTTGAACTAATAGGCTATATAGATTCAGATTATGCAGGATGCAGGATGGACAGGAAAAGTACTTCTGGAAGCTGTCAGTTTCTAGGACAACGGTTGATCTCCTGGTATAGCAAGAAACAACACTCAGTATCTACCTCGACAGCCGAAGCAGAATACATTGCAGCAGGTAGTTGTTGTGCACAGATCTTGTGGATAAGGAATCAACTGAATGATTATGGACTTGCGCTATCTAAAATTCCAATACTTTGCGACAACACAAGTGCCATAGCTATTTCCAATAATCCTGTACAACATTCAAGAACCAAGCACATAGACATAAGGTATCATTTCATCCGAGAGCATGTCATGAACGGAACTGTGGTGTTACATTTTGTACCCACAGAAGATCAAATTGCCGACATCTTCACGAAACCACTTGATGAATCCACTTTCTCTAAGTTGGTTAGTGAGTTAGGGATGTTAAACATGAACTAATTATTGCATGTTGTTTTAAATTGCATATTTATTTTCAAGCTCTATAAATACACTGTATATATTCCTTAAAATATTTCAAAAACAAACAAACAAATTGAAAAAGAAAATTCAAAAAGATTTTCCTTATTTTGTACAATTTTATTTATTCGACATCTCTACTGTAATTTTTTTTTAATATTATGGTTGTTTTCCAATAATTGGCATATATTATTTATATATATAAGTATGTATAGTTTTAGTTGTTTTTCAACATTGGCATCCTTATTTTTATTTATGTTTTTATATTTTTGTTTATATATAAATATGCACTGATTATTTCACGTCTCTTTTGTGAAGTAGGAAAGATCCATGAGCTTGATCATCCAATTGTTTCTAATAGTTAGATCCCAAACATTGGCATCAATCTCCATCCAAGATCTTAGAACCAAACACACAAACACAATCACATCCGTCTCTCTAAACCATTAAACAGAATACCTAATTGTTAAGAATGAGGGAGTCAATGCCTTGATTGCATTTGATAAGGTTGGTATTGTGAGTGATCCAACAGCTCTGTCTCTAGAAAGGTGATTCATATATATAAAAGCTGAGACAACTGTTAGCTCATCTGTGTTTTCTCAAAAAGATACAGACTTGGAAAAGGCAAAACTGTTACTAGGTTCATTCTCTCAACAGAGTGAGTCTGTTGAATTCGGCCTGTCAGCCAAGGCTACTTGAAAAGAGTCAATTTCATCTGACATTTGTCAAGAAACCACAAATTTTGTGTCTTATGTTTTAGGGACCAACACCAAGGGACCAACAATGTAAGGACTTACTTGGGACCAAAAGGGACCAAGAAGGAGCAGTTGAAATGTCATAGTAAGGATGAATTGACGGAAACAATTATTCTATACTTCCATATCAAGGAAGGAAGGATGATTGATGATTCTGACTGAATCAACATGCCTTCACAGGCGTCAGGAGGAAACTTGGATCATGTGCTACATTATAGATCCTTGTCACCCTCCCCAGATAGAACATATCTAGATTCCTAACGGAATAGATCATCTTAGATGATCAACAACTCACTGAATCTATTCCTGAAGCAATTCAATTTATAAAATCAAATATTTTAATAGATTCAATTGAGGACGTGGATTTACGAAACCCCATTGCACCACCAGTGACCTCTCTTGAAGGGGCTATGGTGATCTTTCTTGCAGGTACACAAGACTGAGTCATCCGTACTGAGAGAGATATAGTGATGTGAGAAAAGAGTGAAACACAAGTAAGGAAGAGTGAAAATATATATTCTATGAGTGAAACACTTAGAGAGTATATGAGCGAAACACTTGTGAGGAACACAAAGTAAAATCACACACTAGCACAATTACCGAATCCCTTTCCCAATTCCCTATTACAGATTTAAAATGTTACTTAACCAAGGTGGAAATTTCTTCAGAAAAGGACCAACAATTGGGGGAGAATTATTAAGAGGATTACTCAACTAAGGGGGAGAATTATTAAGAGGATTACTCCAAAATGTTAAAGTGTTCAACTAAGGGGGAGTAGATCAAAAGGGGAGAAGTAAACAAAGACTTTTGCCAGAAGATGATTACTCAATTGTTGAACAAGAAAAGTTGTATAATTTACGAAAAGGGAAAATGAATCTACCTTGGGTGAGAAGTAAAAACAGAAGTTGGAAATTTAAAGAAAAAGTGGTAAGAAGAGAACATACATCATCTCTGTCATCCTAAGGGGGAGTAGTGATGAATCTGAGAAATGAAGATAATACTACATGTATAATATGTTCAGTGCTAGAGGAATAAACATCTTTCATTTCAGTTAACTCAGGAAATCTGGAAATGTATTATATAATCATAGAACAATTTATTATTTACAGTTCTTAAATGTCATATTATTTTCTTAGTTGTTAGTTGAGTTATCCTCTAGGGATTTGTATGTTAAATGCTTAACAACAAATAGGGGGAGATTGAAAGGCATATGATAAGACATATTTGTAATAAGTAGATGACAACTCAACTCAAGTAAGAAAATTAAGTAAGTAATAAATACTGAGGAAGGAATCAAGATGAAGACAGTCAACTAGACACAAAGAATCCTAATATCAGAAGTGTTCTAATGAAGCTGCTACTCTACACCGGAAGAAGTTCATTAATATGTTCAAGCGTCGGGGAAAAATAAAGGAGTAGTATTTCAGAAGAGTTCAGGAGATACAGAAGATTCCAAGTGCCTACTACAAAGAGATTCCAAGAAAAGAAATATTGAAGACAAAGCTACGAGCCATGACACGACAAGACACAAAGACCTGTTAGGTCCTGGAGATCGTAGAGGGGGGGTGAATACGATTCCCAAATAAAAATCTGACTTTTATTTATTTTTTTGGGACAACATAAAAATTACTTTGGTTCAAACCCAGGTACTGTTCATCATCTTCTTCAACCTCAAGAACACCATTAAAATAACCAAGATAATGAACGGTAAATCATCCAAAACACACAACACAACAAGATCCAAGAATATAACTTTATATTCATTGAAGTGGGGTAGATTCTACAACAAGTTCAAGAACAAAAGCTCAAGAACACAACAAAGAAATGATTTTTGGCTCCTCTAAAAATATTACAAATTCTAGATCTAGGAGACAAAAATCAAACCTATCTTCTAAACAAGATTTAGCAATGTTTACAATAGAAGAATAGATGAGTGGTGAAACAAAGAAATTCATGGCCCCATAATATTCAAGATATGGAGTATGGCCATGGGGGAGAGAGAAAATAATTTTCTCTCTCTCTCTCCCCATTTTTTCTCTTCCGAATTATCTCCTTAGATGATGACTTGGGTTTCTTCTTTATATATTGAAAAGGTGTTACTTTTTGTTTTTCCACCTTTTACTTTTGTCCACTCAAATCATATCTTCAAAGTCATGTGCCAAGCATACCTTTGGAAATATTTAATGTAAAAGTAATATTTAAATAAATATATATAATATAAATAAAGAATGTCTTTATTTATAAAATATATAAATAATTAAATAAATACTTTATTTAAATTAAATTAAATATTTCCATTCCACTCTTCAATTTGTGTAGACTTCCTTATCCAAATACTTGGCCCCGTATACGTGACTCCACCACGTCCAAGTATTTGGCCTTCTAATATGTGAAGCTTTAGTAAGATCCAATCAGGTTGTGCCGTCTGTCTCTTATCCATTAGGCTGACATTTCTCCAACACTGATTTACCACCTTTGTTGATCCTCCACATGACTCAAGAAAACCAACAACTTTAGAATGATTAAAATCATATTAACCGACGAGAGCTTGCCTCCAATGTCCTGACACTTGATGCAACGGTCTGGTTCATAAGTGACTAGTCTTGATAGGGGCTCTTGATTCCGAACATGATTCCACATTCTTCTTTGCAAACCTTACTTGTTGCTTCGATTGTAATGCACTAAAATCGTCATAGACTAAGACAATCTTCTGTAGCTTCCACATCCTTGAATAGATGTCAACATCTTTTATTCTTCACTGAGGCATGAACATGTTAATGAACTTCTTCCAGTGAGCTTCAAGTCTGTAGATGATCCTTTGATACTTTGTCTTAACTGAACTCTGTGATCCAAGATTTCTGTGCACCTGCATATTATTACATGTCCTGTTCTATTGTTGAGTTATCATCAACCATTACATAGAGATTACATTTAGCATTCCTAGTACACATGAAAGTGCAGTGAGTTACTTCCCTTCACTCCTATCTCCCCTTTCAATCTCCCCCTATTTGGTTGATATGGAATAGCAATCAAATACTATTTCCATTTACAATTTCCCACAAAAGCAATTAAATGAAATTAACTACTAGAGGATAACTCAACTAACATACAAGAAATAATTAAAGTACTTGACATGAAAATAATATACAAAAGGTTCTGGAAAGATATAATCAGTTAAATCCAGATTTCCTGAGTTGCTGAAAATGAATGATGAATTTCTGAATTTCATTTTCCTTTAGCTTTCTCCACTTCAATGTTCTTCAAAGATGGGGTTCTTTCAATAAAGAAACAAATCATTAGTAAAGACTTCTGACCAATCATTCTTGTTCATCTTGCAATTCGAACTAGAACATACAGCTCTCTATGTTCCCCATAAGAGGTTAACTCATTCTCCCCTTAAGGTTGTTCTCTCTTGGAATGAAAGTCACTTCTTCTTTTTCTTCAGGATGTTCTATTTCCAGGAAACATATTTTTCTTTCTTCCCTGCACTACTCCACTGACTTCATCTATCACTGAAACAAGAAATAGAACACACTTGGACACTTCTCAGATGCCCCTTGAAAATCTCCTTCACATTCTTCTTTACCCAGAAAACTTCTACTTAGCAAAAACTCCCCCTGAGTTGATACTCTTCAAAGAAATCTTCATTTTCATTCATTGATCGTGCTAGAAAGAATTCTTCTGCCGAACCTCTCCTTAGAATGTTCCAAGGACAAATCTTCAAACAAATAGAGCAAAATCCCTTAGATATCTTTTCAGAATAAGATATAGCATTGCAAACCAATATGTTAAGATTCTCCATAACTTCTCCCCTTAGTACGACAAGTAACTTCTTCCCAATTGACAAAAAGTAACTTCTCCACTTCAGACGAAAAAACAGTTAAATCTACAACACCTTTAGGGATTAGGCTCCAACTAATTACTAAGAAACTCCCCCTTAGTAATTTCTCCATTGCATCACTAAGGTTTCAATTTTATCTAATTCTCCCCCTTAGTTTATGCAAGCTCCAATCCACCCTTGTGTCTTTAGATATCCTCTAAGTAACCTCCACAAGATAGGATTGACAGATCTCATTTCTTGTATCACCAAGAGATCTCGTTTCTTGTATCACCAAATTCTCCCCCTTAGTTGAGAATATCCTTTAAAACAATAAAAGTATCATCTACATCCAATCGAAAAAGAAAGTCTCCTCCAAGTGAATATAAAATCCTCCTTAGGCCTAAAAATTAATGTCTCCCCCTTTGAGATTGAGAACAACAGAAATTAATAGACCCAAAGGTAATAGTTTGGACATTCCCACTAAGCTTCAGCTAGACTCTTCTTCAGCTTGTCTTCCAGAAAAGAATCTCTTCAACATTTCAGAGCTGGAAAATTCAGTAACAGGATTCAAGCATAGTAGCAAGGTTAGTGTTTGGTCTATGGTTTCCTCACTTCTACTACGTTCTGTTGGTGTTTACACTTTCAAGCATAAGTGTTCCACTCATTTCTCTCCCTATTTCTCTCACTCAAGTGTATCACTCCCTCACTTCACTCAAGTGTTTCTCTCCCTTACTTGCACTCATTCCATTTATAGCAATTTGTACCTGCAAGTAAATCCATGCTAGTCTCACCAAGATATTATGGATCGTTGACTGTAGCATGTTGTCGATCACTAAAGATCTAGGTTCTGAGATGGAATCTCAGACAGGGTTTCAGTTAGGCCGTCACCCAACTCACCATGAGCAAATCCATGCACACGTGGCTCGTCGTCGGGGAATAACCTTTATGAAATTGGAATTTCCTCCATTCCAGGAGTGACTGAAATCCCAACACCCTGATCCTCAAAAGACTCATCAAATTGGTAAACCAACTGAATCATAGTCTACGAGTTGTTGCTCAACTACTTTCAGCATCAACAATCTCCCCATATGCAAATCCATGCACTGGATCGTTGAATGTGGTATGCGTACTAGCAGCTATCTAAGCATCAACCGACTCCCCATATGCAAATCCATGCACTGGATCGTTGACGGTGATATTCCTTTAAGTTTTGAGCAATCCATGTATTCCAGAATTTGAATTCCTGGGAGAGTAGACGTGTACAAACATCTCTCTCAATCACCTGTAAAGATGAATTAACTCACTATTTTCAGTCATGGAAAACTGTTAGTGATTGCCTATCAACATCAACAGATTGCTCTGCGGATGTGAAATCCCGTTAGGGAACTAGGACTGTTCCTCCTAGGAAGGTTGACAAGGATTCTAATATATGGCAAGAAATCCAAGTTTCCCTCAAATACCTGTGAAGGTGGCTCAACAACTTCATTCACCATGAATGGTAAACACAGAAGTTTAGGGGTTTTACCTATACCTCACAATGTGCACTTCTTGCAATGTGTCCTCACAATAGTTAGTCCCAAGAGAGGCTAGAGAACTGTTAGGTCCTATAACAACCCTTAGAAGCAAAAACTTTAGGATTACCATCAGCGTGAATGCTTTTGGTGTGCTTGACTCATTACAAGGTGCTCTGGCTGACGAGCGAATTTTTAATGAAATCACCCTGTTGAGAGAGTTCATTCAGAAACGGTTGAATTGCCTTTTCAGCTCTGCATCCTTTTGAGAGAATACAGATGAGCTACAGATACCTCAATTTGTATACTTCTTTCCTTCTCGAGAGGTAGAGTTGTGGGTGCACTTCCGACTTCATCCTTATTTGCTGCATCAAGTGCAGTTTCTCCCTTAACAACCGCTAATCTATATAAGTTCCTTATATCACCAAGGGTTGAAAGTTTGAATTAGAATGATAGTGTTTGGTACTAAGGCCTTGGTTAGAAATTGATGGATTATTCAACTTCTTGACCTTCCCCTATAGCCACTAAGGCCAAGCCATTACGGCTAAATAGATAGAGTTGATCAGAGCTATATAAAATTTGGTAGAGTATGATTAAACTTATTCTCTATTCCTTCTCAGAAATATAGCATCGGAGCAATGTGTCCTCAAGAAACAATGCACCAGAGCTAAAATGTGGGAATTAATAAAGAATAGGTAAAAGAATATTAAGCCAAATTTCATAAACTCACAATTTTGAAAAAAAAAGTTTAACAGATTAACAAAAGTGTTCTTTTGAATTTCTCTTAGCCAAATATCCAATTGAAATTCAACTCTTTTAACAAAAACATTTTGATTAATAACTCAAATCTATTTCATCTTGCTCACTGTATGTTTTCAGAAATTGTTTTGCAATTCATTCTTATCGGATATTATCTCCGACTTAAAACATAAATCATTTATAAAAAATCGAATGAATGCTTTAGTCATACAGTCCAAGGCACTAATCCCAAAGCAAACAACCATTGTTTTAATACTACAGGTCAATGTGAAACAGACATTAACAAGAGTTTTGAAAAACGTTTTACCAATAGTTGATACCTCAAGATCAAAACAATTTACTCAAATAAAATATCCTGATACCATGCAACCTAAGTTACAAGTTATCAAGTAACTTTATTTAAACAAATCGTGGAGAGAAAACAGTTTTCATTACAAAACATTTAGAGAGAGAGAGGATATATGATTTTGAAATAGAAAGATAATCCTCAAGAAATGTTCTCTTTCAAAGAAAACTTTTAGTGGCTTTTCATTCTCTGGCAAATGAATGCATATTTAGATAAAACATTTTTCACAAGAAATTTCTTTATGCATTCAAGTTCTAAAGAATGAAAAACATATGTTAATACTAATGAATTATCAAAGATATAAATGACAAGACATTCAAAAGTACTAACATCATTCAATCATTTTGTAATAAAACGCATCTTACTACAAAACAATCAAGCACATAAGATACTTACATTATGCTAGACAATTACCATTTGTCGCTTGAAACAAACACATATTGCAATATAGATCATGGTAATTCTAAAGCATAAAAATAAGCATCCGCTAAACACTGAACATACATTGACCGAATGACAACATTTAACTTCTTACACTACATCTCAACAATTATCACATAAGCATATTGAAAATACTCATGACAATCAGAATGTATGTAAGCTCGAGGTACTAGTTGCATCAGAGATCAAATACCTTTAAATATTAATGCTAAAATTTATGATCTTTGACAACCCCTCGCGATGTAGTAAATTACTTTCAATATCAGTGTTTTGAAATAATCTTTTTATCACTTAGTGCAGAAATTCTAAGTGACATCACTAATATAAAAAGAATGACAACTAATATTAATGGATTTTGCAAAAGACATGAATTACATCACTTAAACTACATATTAAGTGGTTCCATTAATATTAGCATTAAACAATTAAAAATAAATAAAATTACAATTAATTAATATATACAAATACTTATGCTGAAACATTTGATACATATAGCATGAATAACATATGACAGCACAAAGTACGAGATCCTGGATATAAATTGACTATACAAAGAGATGCTACAATGTTAGGTCCCTAGGTCCCGGGTACCAATTGTTGGGTCCCGTGTGGTCACACGCCAAACATTAATCAGTTCCTAGAGATCGTAGACATCTAAATAGCATGAACACTCTCTATAAACTTTACATTTAAATAAATCAACATTAGACTAGAGTGACATACCTTAGTCAATTGAGCTTTTACTGGTGTATGATCGTTGAATGAACAATTACTCCTCTTTGCCCTAGAGATCGAACGTTTACTCCTTTTGGACAGGATTAACTTTTTAGCTACCAGTTAACATTGTTCCTCGAAACAATACCACGCTCATCCAGACGGAAACTGCATTACCTTCAGCACCCAAATATTTCCTTGTAGATATTGGTCTTGGCAGCAGCTTCACTAAACTCAGCACTCTAGAAACCAGTAGTCTTGACACTAGTAGAGTAGAACCTTAAAAAAAAACTCTGAACTACCTTTCAGCTTCTGTATCAATACCAAGTCTTCATGTGGATTGATTCCTTGCGCTAAGTGTATCTATCTCTGGTTTAATTGAGTTAGTTCCTTGATTCAAACCCTACTCAATCTTGATTAGTTAGTGCATCTTCAGTCTTCATTGAATTCACTCAGAAAAACCAATGAAATACACTTATACATGCACGACCAATCACTACTCTACTACCCAGATTCATCAAGAACTGACTCTAGGAAATGTTGTTACACAAAACCCTTTGTCATGACAGATGTGTCCTTAATGTTTCCTTAGATTTTCAGTGGGTAGAGTAGTCTTCTTCAAATATGATTGAGATCACCTTGCATTATCTTTAAATTGACAATTTCCTTTCTAATATGCAATCACTCAATCTGGATCACTAAGTGCTCCTAAGAATCTCAACTCTTACTCAATGAGCACTGCTAGCCTTTGAACATCAAACATGACTAGTTGATCCAACTTACTGATGCTCCCCCTGTGATGCTGCTTGCAGCTTTTCTTCATCTGGTGTCATCTGATCTTGAGCCCTAAACAGGATGTCAACCTTTAGAAATTCAGAGCTAAAATCAAACGAATGCTAGGGAGCTTGATGATGATGTTCACTGCATCTAGATCATCTTAAATCAATCACAGACTCTGTGTAAGCTTCTTAACTCCAAATAAGATAGCCCTCCATCACACCATGTGACTTCAGGCATGATTAGTCTTACTTGATGTCTTCTCTTTACATTTGTATATTAGACTTGCTGTGTCAACTGATTCAGCCGTAGTGAATAGGAAACCTTAAGTCTATCCATTATCCTTGTAATTTCACTCAAGGTCTGGATTTCCCTATCAACTCCTCCATTTGGTCATGAAGTCCGGAAACTGAACTTTACTCTAGAATACTCCTTTCAGTGCAGACATAACATAGAACTTTATTCGTCAACAAATTTCATTACCTGCCCTCAAAGTGTTCTTACAGTAATCTGCCTAATCCTTTGAATGTGATTAATCACTGAGATGCTTCATCTATCAAATGCATGAACAAACACCAAAACTAAACAGGGTAGCCTTTGACTTGACTTCCCTTCAACTGACATACTTCACTAATGTCCTTCTTAAAAGAATTTCATTAGAAGTAGTCCTTTCTCACCAACTTCATCTTTATCGTCGAATCCGTTATCTTGATAAACCAAGTATTAGTTGATAAACCAAGTGTGAGAGCATCACTTGTTGTTGCAGCTAACTCCATTCTGATAAACTTCAACGAATAGTTGACTTCATTATAAGCATTACATTTCGTGTCAGCAGTAACCTCACTTCCAGTAGAGTGAGCTTCTATTTCTCTTGACCTCGATCAATACTGTTCATCCTCGAACTGATATTAGGAAACCCTTCGCAAAGAATTCCCTAGGTCTTCCTTAATATTGTGCTTCAGATCATTCAAGAGAAATAGGTAACCTTGCTTAACCATTTGAATACCAAAGCAAAAGTAGTTACATGCCTCGAACATGAAAATGTCAGAGATATATAACTTGTACATGTTGAAAGATACTCTGCATTCACAAATGATTAAGACATGTGGTCCTCAATTTGATTGAGTCCAAGGGTTAGAGATATTTCTAAAAATAGTTAACAACAAAGCATTCAAGTTCAACATGCTCATTCTTATCTGACTGATCACTCCTCATCTATATCAGCCTCAACAAGTAGTCTTGGCTATGAGCTCAGTGATCCCAACCTAACTTAAGGTGGACTAGCAGTCTATAAGAATCATGTCGTACATATATGTAGTCATAGAAGAATCAATCACTCAGATTCCTAATTCTTCTAAATCACCTTTGTTGTTCACTTTAACATTATATTATCTCTAATTACCCGAGTCAATTTAAATTTAAAAATTTAATTCATGGTTTATTAAACTGACCCCTAGGCAATTCCCAAATTAGAAACAAACTTATCTTAACAAGCACATGATCAAATATAGCATTTAATACAACCATGCGAGTATAAACAGATTATTGACAATGTAAACATCAAGGCACTTAGCATGCAACAAATACTCTTTCCGGTAAATGTACCCCTACAAATACCTAAGACTCTATATGCTAGCATGATCAATTATCGTAAAGCAAGCATTAAATCACATAAGATCTAATCATGAAGTCAAATACTGATAAACAAGCAACACTAACAAACTAGCATAAGTTATCTAATTTATATAGAAATCAAGGTGAGACATGCATTACATCAAACTTATAATATAATGCAGTTCAGCACTTAATACTCTATAATTAAATCAAACAAGTATAAACTAGTTAGAAAGTATACCTGTGCGATGCTTAACATTCCATCTCGAGTGATAATCAATTGATCCAAATCAATTTCCATTCTACTAACACTCATGGAAGTATCCTTGCATTTGACCTCAATAACCAATGATGTTCCTGCTTCAACCCAAACTGATACCTGATTGTTCTGCTTAAAGACCCCGACATAGAATGTCTCATGTTCTGCTTGAAAAGATCACTCTTCTTTGTATGTGTAGCAATAACCCCTTGATTATCATATGTCAGTGATAATCAAACCTTGTGTATTTCTGCCACTGATGTCCTTTAACCAAATCTTCAATTGTTGTTTTGGTTCTTTGACCGTTAAACTGAATTCCTTTTCAAAATCCCAAATTCTTCAGACATTGATTCGAAAACCACTAATCGAAGACTCTTCCCTAAATGAACTAATCCCCTTTCAATAACCAAATGATCCACTGAGTAGACCGATGTAGAAATACATCTCCAATGGTAAGATCAGGTCTCAACTCCATTAGAATGTTCTTCAGTCAGTTCGTTTGTCCTCAACGAACGAAGAATCAACTCCTGTTGTTTCGTTTAATAAAACATTTTGTTCAAACAGAAGTATTTAATTTTTTAGGAATTTAAATAATCAAAATAAATTGAAAATGCATTTTTGATAAATAATAATAAATTTCTCAATTTTAAATTATAAATAAAATAAAATAATTCGAAAAGAAAGTTTTGATATAGAAATAACAAATTTTTCAAGTTATATTAAATAATCCTGAAAAAGAAATTATTTCAAATTAAAATTAATTTTCAAAGAATTTTATAGAATTTATAATCCAAAACAGTTTTAATTATAATTAAAATAAAACAGATTGAAAATATATGTTTGATATAAAAATAATAAATTTTCAAGTCATCTAAGATATTCTTGAAAATAAATTATTTCAACCAAAATGATTTTCCAAAAAGTTTTATGAGATTTATAATTAAAACTTCCAAGCTTAAATTATAATTAAAATAAAACAACTCGAAAACATAATTTTGATATAGAAATACTAAATTTTCAAAACATTTAAAATGTTCATGAAAATAAATTATTTCAATCAAAAAAAATATTTTCCAAAGAGTTTTATAAAATTTGTAATTAAAGTTTTATGACAAATAAATTATTAAACCTCAAAAATAATTCTCAAAATACTTTTAAGAATATTAAACTCAAAAGAAATTAAATTGGATTTTAAGATTAATTTTAGTTTTCAAATTAATAAAATTCTTAACTAAGAATATTAAAAATATAAAATATTTGACTCCAAAATTTAAAAGAAAATAAAATATTTTCCAAGATGTAAGATAAACTTGAAAAATAAATTATTTAAATTTAAAAATTATTTTCAAAATATTTTATATAATTAAATTCAAATTTAATTATTAAATTAATTATTAAACTAAAAACAATTTGAGAGAAAAACAATTTTTGTTTTAAATAAAAGTTAAACTATGTAGCCATGTGTCATGTTGAAACAGCCTTCTAAGAAAAAAAATTCTACATAGAAATGTTCTACATAGACTCTATCTAGAACATCAAGTAGAAATTCTACATAGAAATGTTCTACTTAGGCTCTATGTAGAACATTAGGTAGAACTTCTGACTTAGAAAATATTTCTAACTCCAGAATTTCTACTTAGGTTCCATCTAGAACATTAAGTAGAATTTCTACATAGAAATGTTCTACTTAGGCTCTATGTAGAACATTAAGTAGAACTTCTGACTTAGAAAATATTTCTAACTCCAGAATTTCTACTTAGGTTCTATCTAGAACATTAAGTAGAATTTCTACATAGAAATGTTCTACTTAGGCTCTATGTAGAACATTAAGTAGAACTTCTGACTTAGAAAATATTTCTAACTCCAGAATTTCTACTTAGGTTCTATCTAGAACATTAAGTAGAATTTCTACATAGAAATGTTCTACTTAGCCATCTCGAATATCTATCTCGAATATTCTACATAGGAATGTTCTACTTGGCCATCTAGAACATTTTGTACTTAAAAAATTCCGGGCTTAAAAAAAAATTCTGGATGCCCAGTGAACCAATTGTACCCTCTTTAATCTCAAAAATAAAAATAGATCCAATCGATTTGTATGTCAATCGAGTAGCTCTGATACCAATTGTTAGGTCCTGGAGATCGTAGAGGGGGGGTGAATACGATTCCCAAATAAAAATCTGACTTTTATTTATTTTTTTGGGACAACATAAAAATTACTTTGGTTCAAACCCAGGTACTGTTCATCATCTTCTTCAACCTCAAGAACACCATTAAAATAACCAAGATAATGAACGGTAAATCATCCAAAACACACAACACAACAAGATCCAAGAATATAACTTTATATTCATTGAAGTGGGGTAGATGCTACAACAAGTTCAAGAACAAAAGCTCAAGAACACAACAAAGAAATGATTTTTGGCTCCTCTAAAAATATTACAAATTCTAGATCTAGGAGACAAAAATCAAACCTATCTTCTAAACAAGATTTAGCAATGTTTACAATAGAAGAATAGATGAGTGGTGAAACAAAGAAATTCATGGCCCCATAATATTCAAGATATGGAGTATGGCCATGGGGGAGAGAGAAAATAATTTTCTCTCTCTCTCTCTCCCCATTTTTTCTCTTCCGAATTATCTCCTTAGATGATGACTTGGGTTTCTTCTTTATATATTGAAAAAGGTGTTACTTTTTGTTTTTCCACCTTTTACTTTTGTCCACTCAAATCATATCTTCAAAGTCATGTGCCAAGCATACCTTTGGAAATATTTAATGTAAAAGTAATATTTAAATAAATATATATAATATAAATAAAGAATGTCTTTATTTATAAAATATATAAATAATTAAATAAATACTTTATTTAAATTAAATTAAATATTTCCATTCCACTCTTCAATTTGTGTAGACTTCCTTATCCAAATACTTGGCCCCGTATACGTGACTCCACCACGTCCAAGTATTTGGCCTTCTAATATGTGAAGCTTTAGTAAGATCCAATCAGGTTGTGCCGTCTGTCTCTTATCCATTAGGCTGACATTTCTCCAACACTGATTTACCACCTTTGTTGATCCTCCACATGACTCAAGAAAACCAACAACTTTAGAATGATTAAAATCATATTAACCGACGAGAGCTTGCCTCCAATGTCCTGACACTTGATGCAACGGTCTGGTTCATAAGTGACTAGTCTTGATAGGGGCTCTTGATTCCGAACATGATTCCACATTCTTCTTTGCAAACCTTACTTGTTGCTTCGATTGTAATGCACTAAAATCGTCATAGACTAAGACAATCTTCTGTAGCTTCCACATCCTTGAATAGATGTCAACATCTTTTATTCTTCACTGAGGCATGAACATGTTAATGAACTTCTTCCAGTGAGCTTCAAGTCTGTAGATGATCCTTTGATACTTTGTCTTAACTGAACTCTGTGATCCAAGATTTCTGTGCACCTGCATATTATTACATGTCCTGTTCTATTGTTGAGTTATCATCAACCATTACATAGAGATTACATTTAGCATTCCTAGTACACATGAAAGTGCAGTGAGTTACTTCCCTTCACTCCTATCTCCCCTTTCAAGACCACTACAGTAGAAATGAGAATCGACATTGTAGTTAGTCATTCGTGAACCAGACCAGTGCACAGGGTGTTAACAATGTCAGTGAAGATTCGTCATCAAAAAGTTCAAGTGGTTAGAAAGATTATTGTTGAAGAACTGAAGAGTTTTATCTACCTCAACAATAGTCAAGCCTTTAATTTAATTCTCTATTAATTAATTAAATTAATTAGTTAATTTAATTTATAAATTAATTCACTCAGAATTAATTTATTTCTTAAATTAATTAAAGGATCAATTAATTTAGAATTATTTTAGAATGACAGAAGAAAGAAGCTGGAAGCTCAAAGGGATACAAAATCAGCTAAACAGGCCTGACGGTATTGACTTGAAGAAAAGACGGAAAAAGAAATGACACAGAAGAAATGCAGAGTCATATATTCTTAAAAGTGGAACCCCGGTTGAAATTGATTTAACATTCCCAAGTCAAAAGGAGTTCGGTTCCAGACGATCAGGAGACCGCAGCTTAGAGCGTAAGGATTTATTTAATTATTAAATATTTTATTTATTTAGTAAATTATATTTATAAATATCTAAATAATATTAGATATTTATTTTTATAATTTCTGAATTAAATTTATTATTTATTAATCAAAGAATATAAGCTGTGCGGGTCGAAAAACATTTCTACAGAGCTAGCCCTAATAAGGACGAAATAAGCCCCTGGACTTTATAAATTGAAATTGGCAGGATGACTTTTAAGACAACCAATGAATGGCTGCCACTTGTCCAATCACTTGTCAAAAAGAAATGTATTTGGCAGGTGAAATGAGTCATACCGAAGATAATTCAGGAGTCATACCGAGAGATAATTCTTGAGTCATACCGAAGGGATTATATAATAAGTCATGCTGATTTTATTTTAATTAATTAAGTCATTCTGATTTATTTAATTAAAAGAAAAATTCAGTATGACTTATAACAAGTCATACCGAATTTGTTCTAGAACTTTTATCAATTATATATTAGTTTTCTAAATATTAATTTTGTAATACTAATCAAGTTAAAATTATATCTTTCACTTGAACAGTATTTCTTTATAATTAATATTTCGCGAGCAATTAAATAATATTTTTAATCCAAATATTTCGCGATTAAATATAGATATTGTATTCAACCCCCCCTTCTACAATATCAGGGACCAACAATTGGTATCAGAGCTGGTTGATATTTTTTATATATCAGATCCAAATCAAATTCCGCGACCTCATACAGATCTCAAAAATTATTTTAAATTCGAAATAATTTTTTATTCAAAATAATTTTTTTTCAAAAAATTATTTTTGATCAAAAATTATTTTAAGTCAAAAATTAAAATATTTTTTGAAACACTTAATTTTTAATCTTATTTAAAGATGAGTACTCAAAGAGTTAGTAACATTAAAATTCCACAATTTGATAAAGACAATTATAACCTGTGGAAGAGAAAGATGACCTTGTTTCTTCGAGCTGCAAATCCTAAGTACAAGGATATTTTAAAAACTGGTGTTGTTGTTCCAATAAATATCTTTCCTGAGCATATGGAAGATGGTGTACTCATTCCGCACAGACAATTTGAAAAAGATATTTCTGAGTACACTGAGACAGAAAAGGAACTGGATACATCAAGGTTTATGCTTTATAAAATTTAAGCATAAATCAAGGTTTGATGATTTTAAAACTGAAGAATGAAACAATTAATCTAGAACAATATAAAATTTACAAAGAAAAAGAATTACTTCTCAATTGATCTTCTCAAATGCTGCATTGTTTCTCAAAAATGACCTTATCATGTTCTCCTCCACAAAAGCAAGACCTTCACCAACAAACTTTTTCAATTTGACATTTCTTCATTTTCACATTTGATTTGACAGTAAACTGCTCTTAGATCATTTACACTGCATTCTTGTTCTTTCAAATCCTTAAGCATCAAGACACTAATCTTCCATTCCATAGGCTGAAACCCAAAGTGGTGACCCACACGTTCTTGAAACTTGATTTCCTTCACTTCCAGAGGCATGTTTTCCTCATTCCCTTCAGTGTCAACATACTTCAAAGAAAATTTACCCATTTGCCTATTTGTCTATCTATGCAGAGTCAACTTTCTATCAATCTCCATAAGCCATTTTTTGTCACTTATTCCTTACTTCTATTCATCTCAGATGCTATTGATAGAAGAAATCTGATATATTACAACTCCTCGGGATTTTTAAAGAATATAAATTTTTTTGGCTTATCCACCTTACAGTTCCTCCACTCAGAAAATATACCAGCATCTCATTTTTCACCTTTTCAATTCCACCATGTCCTCCTGGTAACCTTCTTTCAAAAATATTGTAGACAATTTGAGCAGACACCACTTTATTCAAGTGTTTTTGAGTGAGCTTTTTAAACTACCTATCTGTAAGAGACTGTGGATCAGCTACTAGAGTTATAGTCTTATCAATATCATATACTGAGAGACCTCCAAGCCTTTTTATTCTTCTAGCCCTCAATTGTGTATTGGTTTGACTGCACTTCCAATAGCTTAGCGCTTTCACTTCTTCTTCCTTCTTCTCATCAGAGTCTGTACTCTGTTTTCCCTTATCAGAGTCTGGTTTAGACCCCGATTTCCCATGTCCAATCCCTGACTGGTGTGTCTGTGATTGTGTTTTAACAAACACTTCATACTACTTTTGTTGCACACCAGCAGGACCCCTAGGACCATGTGAACTATCACCATCTTCATCATCAACACCATTTCTCCTCATTTTAACTCCCCTTCAGTTATCATCTTTGCATGTTAGGAATTATGAGATTTGATGATAATAAATTCTTTAGAATTACAATATAGATTTCAATATCTTGTAATTGGTCAATGGATATATGAATTATAAATATCCATTGACTAAGGGAACCAATTATCAGTTGAAGTTGTTGTTAATCAATTGATATATTAGATTTTAGAAGTTGATTCAAAATTCCTTTTATGAATTAATTGTAACTCATCAATGGATGACCATTTATTACTCAATTGATATCTACTGACTTCAATTGATAGCTCATCAATAGATGTGAAGAATGGTTGATGAAATATAAATATTCCCAAGTCAGAATTCTCACAAGTGAAGTGATCAACGGATAAAGAGGTCAATAGATATGAATGTTGTTCGATGGATAAAAGTCAACAAAAGAGGCTTCCCAATTATCAGTTGATCAGGGTTTCCCAATTTGGTTAAAGACAAATGGAATGAAATCTTTGCAGAAACTGAATCAATGAAAGACAGTCATGTTAGGATTATGAAGACTTTCAAAGGACCACAGTTTTCAAGAAGAAGATCAAGACACAGGCTATTTCAGAAGAGAACAAAGTTCATAGAAGACTGTGAAAAAGAAGCTACATTCTATTTTAGTGAAAACCTTGTAAAATATATTTTATACATTTATCAGTCGATAGAAAAATAGAAATAGAATATGAACTACTATATATAGTTGATAGTTCATAGAAGCAAAGTGTGAAAAAATATAACATAACAAGAAAAGCTTAGGAAATATAGGAATCATCTTGTACTTCTTTTCTTTGTTCAAATTTTCATATTGTAAGCAGTTTGGTTTCTAGACCAATATTTATTGAAAGAAAAAACATTCACTAGTGGAAAACCAATTCACTAGTAATTTTAAAAGCTATGTTTTGTTTTCAAATATTTTAGTTTTAATTTTATCTTGTAAAGTTTTCTTTACAATCACCAAACATTTAAAGTATAAACCTGAATCCGCAAGAATTCTTCAAAATTCTTAAGTTTTTATTCAACTCCCCATTCTACAAACTTGTACCTATAAAAATAGGTATAATTGTAAATGCAGATGGTACTCAAGCACCAGACAAATTTATTCCAAAACCTGTGAGTGAATACATAAACGAGGATGAAAAGTAAGTACACAAGGATAAAAAGGCTATGAATATTTTGATTAATGATCTTGACAGGGATATGTTTAACAATGTTATCAACTGTACAACCTCAAAAGAAGTCTGGAATACTCTTTAAACTCTCTGTGAAGGCACTGAGCAAGTAAGAAAGAACAAGATGCCACTCTTGATTCAGAAATATAAGGCCTTTCACTTCAAGAGTGGTGAAGCAATCAATGACACGTATAGTAGGTTTCAAAAGCTATTGAATGAGCTAAAAATATATGGAAGAGTATATGTTGTTGATGATACCAACCTCAAATTCTTGAGGTCCTTACCCAAGGAATGGAAATCAATGACTGTTTCTATAAGACAATTTCCTGACTTTAAAGAATATACTATTGTTAAGCTATATGGAATCTTGAAGACCTATGAGTTGGAACTACAACAAGATGAGGAGATTGAGAAAAGTCAGAAGAAGGAAAATTTTGTTGCCTTGGTGGTCAATGATAAGAAAGTTGCTGAACCCTGTGAAGATGTTGCTGTTAAAGAAGGGAAGAAGGAAAGTCATGGTAAAGCTGCAAGTGGTATTAGATATGTTGAATCTTCAATTAGCAAAAGAAAAGAAATAGTTGAAGATGATGAATCATATACTAAGGATGAAATGGATGAGATAGATGAGCATCTAGCTTTTCTATCAAGAAAATTTTCCAAACTTAAATTCAAGAGGAATCATATGCAAAGGCCTGGATTCCAGTTCAAGAGAGATAATCAACAAAGTAAAAATCTTGTTGATAAAACTTAATTCAAATGTTTTAATTGTGGATTGGCTGGTCACTTTTCAAATGAATGCCGAAAGCCAAAAATGGAGAAGAAATCAAAGTATAGTGATGTAATTGACTATAAAAAAATACTTTGATTTGCTAAAATAGAAAGAAAAGTCTTTTGTGATAAAAGAAAAGGACTGGGATGTTGAGGATGATTCTAAAGAAGAGGAATTCATCAACCTTGCACTTATGGCCAACCATAATGACCAAGAAGCTAGTTCCTCTAGCAATCAGGTAATTTTTACAAATCTATCTGAGTTATCCAAGGATAAATGCAATTTTACCATTACTGAAATGTCTAATGAATTGTATAATTTTCATGTCACTCTCAAATCTTTAAACAAAGAGAACACTAGGCTCAAGAGCACCTTAGAATCTCTAAATGAAAGAAATATTCATCTAGAGAGTGAGCTAGCATAAATGGATAGACTCAGGGTAGAAAATAAAGATGCTAGAAAGGAATTAATTGAGTGTAAAAAGGAAATAGAAATTCTTAAGGAGAAACTAGAAGAAGAATTAAAAACCATTGACAAATGGAACAGGTCCAGTAAAGCTAGCAAAAAGTTGAATGACATTCATGGAACAAACTCCTTCATCATGTTGTTTGAAACTCTTGAGATATTAGCTATTGATGAAAATAAATATTTGGACAAAGAGTAATCGATTGCTTATCCTGAATCAACTGATAAGGATTATCCATCGATTGAAAATATTGAATCAACGGCTGATTATCCATCGATTGAGAAATCATCAACTGCTAATCAATCTACTTTAAAGACCAAGCTCAACAGACCTATTAAATTTGTAGAAGAAGGTAACTCCTCTAAACCTCAAATCAAAGTTTAAAAGGCCAATATAGGGTTCTTATTTAAAGACCAATTGAAAGAAAAATTAGAAAAGATAAAACTTGATATTAAGCCTAATGAAAAGAAGAAAAAGAACAGAAATGGTAAAGTAGGAATAAACAAGCATAATAACTACACACCTGACAAGTATGTTCCTAGAAAGATATATGCTAAGTGTTTTAGTAAGAATCACTTATCTGTGCAATGTAAGTCCAATATGCCTGCAACATCCAATGTGTTTGTCATACCTAACATGAACTCTAATTCTGTTTATCCTCAATTAGTTGATCCTCATGCTATTCACGCTCAATATGCATCAATGCCTTATATGTTTAATCCATATCTTGCATTTGCCAACATGAATATGCCTGCTATGCACTGGAATATGCACTACAATTTTCATGCACCAAATTTCTCTAATTCTGCAAACATGACATTCGAAGTATTAGCACTAGGAATCCTGAGGTGAGGAAACTAACACCTAAGGTTGAAGTGGAAGTAAAACCACTTAAACCAAAGGTACAAAAGTTGGAAACCAAACGAAAGGTAAAAACTAATAAGAAAGGACCCAAGGCAACTTGGGTACCAAAATTAACTTGATTGTTTTTGGAATGTGTGCAGGGAAAGAGAAAGAATCTTTGGTACTTGGACACTGGATGTTCAAGGCATATGATTGGAGATAAATCTCTGCTCACAAAGTTTGAGGAGAGAGTTGACCCTGGAGTAACTTTTGGAGATGTGTTAGGTTCAAATGTGTTGTAGAGGGGGGGTGAATACAACTTTTTCAAAGTAATGAGAGAATATACAAATATGCATGTAGTAAATGATGACACAGAATTTCAAGAATATAACTTTATATTCATTGAAGGGTTTGCTACAACATTCATAAAAGTATCAGGATCAGTTGAACAATAAATACAACAATTGAAGCTTGATTCAACTGATCCTCTCTCTCACTTCTGTTTTACAGTAAATGCTCTCTCTTTAAAATTATCGTTACAATACAGAGATGGACTTAAAGTCTTATTACAGATAAAACAAAGTGTTGCTTTTATAATGTCGTGTAGTCTTGATCTTGTCCTTTTTGTGTACGTGGCCCAATCAGGACTCGTCAACAAAAAGTACTTTCCCAACCACTCTGGATCAACCGTTCACAATAAGCCACTTGTCCCTTGAACATTAAATGCTACATATCGACCCGCATCTCGATCTCGGCCTGGACCCATCTCGATCTCGATCTGTGAAAATCTCGATCTCGATCTGTGAGAATCTCGATCTCGATCTGTGAGAATCTCGATCTCGATCTGTGAGAATCTCGATCTCGATCTGTGAGAATCTCGATCTCGATCTGTCGTGGATCGAGATTTGCCTTTGCAATGTTTATCTTTAATTATAAATCTCGACCCGCATCTCAATCTGCTGTGGATCAACATTTGCTTTAGCAAATATGCACTCATCTAATGTTGACTTTCTTTAGTGACTAATTGTGGATTGACCTTTATGAGCAAGTTTCCCTAGCTTCTTCAATATTCTTCAACAAGCTCTTGAACATGGATCTCTACTACTGACATAAACTTGCTATCAATGTCCTGACACTTGATGCAACGGTCTGGTTCATAAGTGACTAGTCTTGATAGGGTTCTTGCTTCTGAATAGATTACCATGTTCAATTGGTAATGTGGCTTCCCAATAATTGGTTCGAACATTAACTGTCAATAAACAATGTAACTTCACTAGAATCTTTTCTGGTACTTCGACAACGTCTTCATTACTACTACAATCTTGAAAACTTCATTCTCTGTTCTTCACTGATTGTCAGTGAGTATAACTTCAAGACTGTAGCTGTCTTCTTTAACCTTTGTCTTTACCATGTCTTCAATTCTTCTAGATTCCTATGCTTCAAACACTGTCTATCTTCAATCAATGCTGTTACACTGAAATCTTTTAGTGACACTGCTATACTGAATCTTCAACACTTCTGAAACCCTGAAAGTCTTTAAACATTATTCTTCACTGAGGCATGAACATATAAATGAACTTCTTCTAATGTCTTGATTCACTGTATTTGCCTTGTCTTCATGTCTTGCTGATTTCTGTGTAATCGTAGTATTATTTACTTGTCCTGTTCTAGTGTTGAGTTATCACGATTACTATTTATACAGCTTCGTCATTTCCAACAATCTCCCCCTATTTGATTGTTAAACTTTTAGCAAACAAATAACCTAGGGAGGATAACTCAACTAACAACTAGAAAAAGAATGTCCGAGACTTGTATATAATGCTATTGGTTTTTTTTTTGGGATCAAATATTGCATTTCCAGAATTCTTGTGTGACTGAAACGAAAGATGCTTGTTCCTCTGACGCTGAACTGATATTCAAATTGTATCATTTTCATTTCTGTCTGTTTGAGCTTTCTCCATTTCAAAATCCTTCAGTTTGAACTTAAAGAACTTATCATGAACAGAGCTTCATAAGAATCAATTTCTTATCCTGTCTTCAACCAATACTCAACATAGCTCAAATAATGTTCTCCCCCTGCGAATATGATTCTCCTTCTTATTCTTCTTCTCCCTTTAGAAAATTAATGGAATAGTCATTTCTATTCTTCCCACTTAGATTAGGAATCCTCTTCTGACAACTCCTTTGAAGTATTTGATACAGCTTCTTGATTCTCCCATATTTCTGTTGTTTCCCCTCAGGATCAGAAGATATGATTTTCTTTTTCTTGTCCAAAATATCCCCCTAAGGATATTAACTTCTCCCAAGGATACGAACCCCTTTCTCCAAGAATCTTCCAAGATTCAGGATACGAAACCTAAGGATATTAACTCTTAACTCTTCCGAAGGATACGAAGATAAGACTTATTAACTTCTTCTTTTTCTTGTTATAGCTATAACATTATAACTTCTCCCTCTTTATCCTTTTTCTTGTTATAACTATAACACTATAAATTCTCCCCCTTAGTTGAGGAATCCTCTAATGGCCCACTTTTGAAGATAATCAAAAAGTTGCTGGGTTTATCTTTTTTACAAGAACAGCGATGAACACGTGAAGAACACCACAAACCAAAGTACCCAGTTTAATTCACAACAATTATCTAAAATACACCCAAGCTAAATAATTACACCTGGAGTATTTAAATAATTTTAGGACGAGTTTTCACTATTTAATTAAATTAAGTACACTTTTCAAGAAAATCTTAAAAAGTAGATCTGGACTTGAAAACTCCCTAATGTTCTACCAAACACAAGGATCTATGTTTTGTATGTCAAACATTAGGCTTTGATACCAATTGTTAGGTCCAAATGTGTTGTAGAGGGGGGGGGGGTGAATACAACTTTTTCAAAGTAATGAGAGAATATACAAATATGCATGTAGTAAATGATGACACAGAATTTCAAGAATATAACTTTATATTCATTGAAGGGTTTGCTACAACATTCATAAAAGTATCAGGATCAGTTGAACAATAAATACGACAATTGAAGCTTGATTCAACTGATCCTCTCTCTCACTTCTGTTTTACAGTAAATGCTCTCTCTTTAAAATTATCGTTACAATACAGAAATGGACTTAAAGTCTTATTACAAATAAAACAAAGTGCTGCTTTTATAATGTCGTGTAGTCTTGATCTTGTCCTTTTTGTGTACGTGGCCCAATCAGGACTCGTCAACAAAAAGTACTTTCCCAACCACTCTGGATCAACCGTTCACAATAATCCACTTGTCCCTTGAACATTAAATGCTACATATCGACCCGCATCTCGATCTCGGCCTGGACCCATCTCGATCTCGATCTGTGAAAATCTCGATCTGTGAGAATCTCGATCTCGATCTGTGAGAATCTCGATCTCGATCTCGATCTGTCGTGGATCGAGATTTGCCTTTGCAATGTTTATCTTTAATTATAAATCTCGACCCGCATCTCGATATCGGCCTGGACACATCTCGATCTCGATCTGTGAAAATCTCGATCTTGATCTGTGAGAATCTCAATCTCGATCTGTGAAAATCTCGATCTTGATCTGTGAGAATCTCGATCTTGATCTGTGAGAATCTCGATCTCGATCTGTCGTGGATCGAGATTTGCCTTTGCAATGTTTATCTTTAATTATAAATCTCGACCCGCATCTCGATCTGCTGTGGATCAACATTTGCTTTAGCAAATATGCACTCATCGAATGTTGACTTTCTTTAGTGACTAATTGTGGATTGACCTTTATGAGTAAGTTTCCCTAGCTTCTTCAATATTCTTCAACAAGCTCTTGAACATGGATCTCTACTACTGACATAAACTTGCTATCAATGTCCTGACACTTGATGGAACGGTCTGGTTCATAAGTGACTAGTCTTGATAGGGTTCTTGCTTCTGAATAGATTACCATGTTCAATTGGTAATGTGGCTTCCCAATAAGTGGTTCGAACATTAACTGTCAATAAACAATGTAACTTCACTAGAATCTTTTCTGATACTTCGACAACGTCTTCATTACTACTACAATCTTGAATACTTCATTCTCTGTTCTTCACTGATTGTCAGTGAGTATAACTTCAAGACTGTAGCTGTCTTCTTTAACCTTTGTCTTTACCATGTCTTCAATTCTTCTAGATTCCTATGCTTCAAACACTGTCTATCTTCAATCAATGCTTTTACACTGAAATCTTTTAGTGGCACTGCTATATTGAATCTTCAACACTTCTGAAACCCTGAAAGTCTTTAAACATTATTCTTCACTGAGGCATGAACATATAAATGAACTTCTTTTAGTGACCTGTAGTAGACTTCAAAACTTCTACTAATGTCTTGATTCACTGTATTTGCCTTGTCTTCATGTCTTGCTGATTTCTGTGTAATCGTAGTATTATTTACTTGTCCTGTTCTAGTGTTGAGTTATCACGATTACTATTTATACAGCTTCGTCATTTCCAACAATCTCCCCCTATTTGATTGTTAAACTTTTAGCAAACAAATAACCTAGGGAGGATAACTCAACTAACAACTAGAAAAAGAATGTCCGAGACTTGTAAATAATGCTACTGGTTTTTCTGGATCAAATATTGCATTTCCAGAATTCTTGTGTGACTGAAACGAAAGATGCTTGTTCCTCTAACGCTGAACTGATATTCAAATTGTATCATTTTCATTTCTGTCTGTTTGAGCTTTCTCCATTTCAAAATCCTTCAGTTTGAACTTAAAGAACTTATCATGAACATAGCTTCATAAGAATCAATTCCTGGGTATGTCTTCAACCAATACTCAACATAGCTCAAATAATGTTCTCCCCCTGCGAATATGATTCTCCTTCTTATTCTTCTTCTCCCTTTAGACAATTAATGGAATAGTCATTTCATTTCTTCCCACTTAGATTAGGAATCCTCTTCTGACAACTCCTTTCAAGTATAGGATACAGCTTCTTGATTCTCCCATATTTCTGTTGTTTCCCCTCAGGATCAGAAGATAAGATTTTCTTTTTCTTGTCCAAAATCTCCCCCTAAGGATATTAACTTCTCCCAAGGATACGAACCCCTTTCTCCAAGAATCTTCCTGGATTCAGGATACGAAACCTAAGGATATTAACTCTTAACTCTTCCGAAGGATACGAAGATAAGACTTATTAACTTCTTCTTTTTCTTGTTATAGCTATAACATTATAACTTCTCCCTCTTTATCCTTTTTCTTGTTATAAACTATAACACTATAAATTCTCCCCCTTAGTTGAGGAATCCTCCAATGGCCCACTTTTGAAGATACCAATTGTTAATACCAATTGTTAGGTCCAAATTTTAGATGGTTTGTCTCCCAAATAAGGTTCTCGTCTGTCGTTGATCGGGAAAAAATAGAAACTTTTCTGCCAGAAGTAGCAAGTAGCAAGGGTAAGTGTTTGGCTTATGGTTTCCTCACTTATACTTCGTTCTGTTGGTGTTTACACTTAAGTGTCGAGCACTTAGAAGTGTTTCACTCTTTCTCTCCCTATCTCTCACTCAAGTGTATCTCTCCCTCACTTTCACTTAAGTGTTTCTCTCTCTCACTTTCACTCTGCATTCCAAGATATAGCCTTCTGTACCTGCAAGTGAAATCCGTCAATTCATTCATATTCTCATCACCTGATTCATCAATATAAACTGAATCACTACTAGAGTGGAGAATTGCCTCGTAGAGGTGTTTTTGATCTTTCATGCATAAGCACTGTCCCACACCAGACTCAATAGCAATTGCTAAATCACTGTCTAGTGGAGCCTCACCTCTTTGAGATGGGTTATCCCAAGATTTTAAAATCTTTTTTTGGGAATCCTGCCTTGTTCTATCAAGGAGTTGCCTCACACCTTCTCCGTAAACGGGAGGTGGACATTCCTTTTCAGGATCTGGAAATGTTCCTTCCAGGAGGGTCAACGTAGTAGACAATGTAATGAATGACAATTTAGAGTCTACGTTTCCCTCGTAACCCAATGACGGGTGTTTTGTTAACATGCCTATACCTCACACTGTGCACGTCTTGCAATGTGTCCCTAAAATATATCTGTTTAGGCTTACCATCAGCGTGAATGCCAGTGGTGTGCTTGACTCATTACAAGATGCTCTGGATGACGAGCGAATTTCAATGGACTCACCCTGTTGAGAGAATGATTCCATAGACAGTTTTATTACCTTTTCAGCTCTGCATCTTTTTGAGAAAATATAGATGAGCTTACAGATACCTCAGTTTATATACTTCTTTACTTCGCTGGAGGTAGAGCTGTGGGTGCACTTCCGACTTCATCCTTATTTCTCCCTTATCAACCTCTAACAAACATATGTTCCTTATAACTCCAAGGGTTAATATATTGAAGTGGATGAAATGAGTGTTTGGTATTAAGGCCTGGGTCAGAGATTGATGGGTTTTCAACGTCTTGGCCAGCTACTATAGCCACTGGGGGCTAAACAGATAAAATCAATTTAAATAAGATAAAAAGATAATCACTTTAACATTCCAAAATATATTTTTCATCTCAATAAGAAAATAAAAATAAAAATATAAAGAGGAATGGTAAAGGGATTGCATTAAAGCACTTTTAATAAAAGAGTTTTGTCAGATCGAAAAAAAAAATTAATCATTTAAGAGCATGATACTAATAAAAATTTTCTTTAAGATACTTATCCCATAATAAAACGCGGGAGTATCAGAGAAAAATTCTATCACTATGAATTTCTTATAAGGCAAACTTCCCATAGTAAAATGAGGGAATTTACAACAAATAAGGAATTCAACTCTTCTACCAAATTGTATCTCAATAAAATGACTCTTTTCCATTAAACCTAAGCACTGTATGTTTTGAAAACAGTTTTGCAAAACATCCTTATCAGATAGAAGAGAATAATTTTCCGACTCATAATTCAATTATGATTTACATCATTTTCGTCTGCCTGATAATGTCCCCGACTTAAAATCAAAACATGACAATTGGGGTTGAATGTATGCTTAACATTACAGTACTAGGCCTTCAAAGCAACAATCACTGTTTTGGTACTATGAATCAATGTGAAACATACACTGAAATAAGTAGTTAAAAACAAATCATTTTACAAGTGATTGGTACCTCGAAGTTAAAACAATTTTTTTTAAAAGAGAGAAAAAGCTTTTAAAGATAAAACATTTAAAACAAGCTTTTGGGAGGGAATAAAGTTGCGAGAGAATAGAAAGATTATCCTTAAGAAAAGTTTTTCAAAAGAGAGGTTTTGAAAAAGAATTCTTAAGTTTTCTTAATTAAAACTGATAGAGAAAATGAATGTATCTTTGAATAAAACATTTTGAAAAAGAAATAGACAAAAAATTTCTTTTAAATACATTCAGGATCATAAACCAGTCAAAGAAAGAAAACTAAATATATCACAATTATTTTGTAATAAAATATTATTCAGTTATCACAAAGTAACAAAAGATAATACTTGTACTACAAATAATTATGCTGCGAATTTATTTTAATTTACTTAAATCATGGAACAGATATTTCATTGAATTGTTTTATATCATCATGATTTAAATAAACCAAAACAAATTAAATACTTATGTTGTACTTAAGCAATTGCCAATCACATGCATTTATAAAAACTATACATGGCAATTATTCAGTAGAACAATAAGCATATCACAATTAATTGCACGCTGATACCAATTATTCGATATTTATCAATAATTTCAAGATGCAAGAAATTGTGCTTCTGTTATTTTATCAAATTAAAATTATGAAACTAATAACCATTGAATTGCTTCAATCCATAATTTCAATAAGATAAAATAAATCCGCTAAATACTAAAATATTCATTAGATTGAATATTAGCATTTAACTTCCTACGCCATATCTAATAATTGTCACTTTGCACATTGTAAGCGTACTCATAACAATTACTAATTGATATACGTAAGGTCGAGGTTATAGTTGAAAAGAAATTCACAAATCCTTTAAATAGGGAAAAAGTAATACTTGTGATTCTTTTTACAACCCCTCGCAATAAAATCAATTTTAGAAATATTTTCTAAGTATATAAAACATTGAGAATTTTATACACATAACTTGGAAAATACTTCATCTTCCAATATTAGTGAGTTTTGAAATATGCATTAATTATTTAGAACAGAAATTCTAAATACCATCACTAATATCAAAAGCATCACAATTACTTGTAATAAAATATTTTAAGACTCTTAGAGCAAAATATCAAAGCAATTAAGCAAGTTATCATTGACTAATTCTTATCTAATATTTAATATACAAATAATTATGCCTCTAATTTATTTTAATTTACTTAAATCATGGAACAGATATTTCACTGAATTGTTTTATATCATCATGATTTAAACAAATCAAAATAAATTGAATACTTATGCTAAATAATTTAACTACTACTTATGCATAATACTTTACAAGCAAGATAATTAAACTAATAGCAAAAAATATATGAGGTACTGGATTTCAAATAAATTCACAAGTCTTTGAATATTGAACATTTAATACTTGTGAGCTTATTTAAGAATTCCTTACAGATGGGATTTCCAACAACTATGTATATTAATAATATCCCAAGTTTACCAACCAACTTAGATAAAATAAATTCATCAAGTTATTTAGAAAACATCTGCAAGTTATTCGACTAAGGACAACTCTCAAAAGAAATGATACCTGATGTCCATTAGCTTGTTCCTTCAGTGGTATGAAGAGTTCAACAGAGTTGCTGGAAATTGACAGCTTCTAGGAATGACTTCCCTGTCTTTTGTACAACCTGCATCATCTATATTTATATAGCCAATTAGGTTAAACCTATTATCTTAAGGGTCCCAGATTCCAAGAATTGATGATCCCCTAAGATGTCTAACAATTCATAACTTAGCTATAAGATGAGATTCTCTAATTTCCACTTGGAAACTTGCACATAGGCATATCGAGAATAAAATATATGGTCTTTGTGCAATTGAATAAGTAATGAGCTTATCATACCTCTATAGCTTGTCACTTCAGTTCATATACCTGATTTGCCCTGATCAAGCTTAGTGGTCTGTTGGAAAGTAGTCTTGGAAGGACTAGAATCTTCCAAATTGCGCATTTTCAAAAGATCCTCGACTTCCATTAATTGCCATCATTCTTTCGAATTAATTATAATCCAGAAAGAATTGCAACTCTTCCAACATGCTCATTTTGTACCTACTCTGCCTTAACTTAACAAAAATATATCTTGCCAAATTTTCGTTAGTAGACCCACATATAATATACTCATGGTATACTTAACACATATATAACATTGTGTGTGCCTTGCATTCTGGAGAGATATATGTGTATAACTTACTCTACTGTAAAATCATATTAAAGTAATTAATAGTTAGAGTGTCATACCATGTCCTTGACGTTTTTTTTTTTGAATCCCTATCTCCGTCATAGAAGAGCTTGCGAAGAGAATGATATACAAATTGTAATGGATCTGCAACTTCATCTTCTAGCTTCACCATTCAGGAGTGCACTTGTTCACATTCATCTGATAGATCTTCATGCTTGAATGCTCCACATGTGCTAGATTGTTAGGTCCTAATCGTTGAGTCCCTGAAAAATTGTTAGGTCCCCATTGATGAGTCCCAAGGGATCAAGTCTTGTCACTGGTGCTTACTGCTTGATCTTGAAAGTCCCGAAGATTCTGTTTCCATCATCGTCGATACCTTCTGCTTTAAAGTCCTGTAGCAACCAGTTTGGCTTTGCCCCTCATAGCAATGCCAAAAAGTCATCCAGTTTCTGAGAACCCTTACTGTACCAGATTCAGCTTCGACTTTAGTGGTCTGGGTTCCAGCTTCAGTAGTTTCTGCCTTCGAACTGATTGAGATCACCTTGCATTGCAATCACTCAATCTGGATCAATCTGTGCTTTTCTAATATTCTTTGGGCTACCAATTGTTAATGATACTAATTGTTAGTTCTTGACAATTGCTCTTTCCCAAGAGTAACTATTTACTTTGCATAGCACTTCTAGCCTTTACACAAGAATCCGGATCACTAAGAACGAGACTCCAGGATTGAATTTGATTTCAAACCTTTTGTCTTGACAGAAATGTTCTTAATGAAATCCTTTGATCTTCATTGTTGAGTATGACTAGTAGATCCTTCTTCTGTTTGCTCCCCCTGAGTTGCTGCTAGGATGTGTTGAAGATCCTTCACCTTCTACAGTGGATTTCCACTAAGGATCTGAATCATTATCATTGCCATTGATTCCTTCTGCAACCTCAGCTTCTACATCAGTATCTGAATTTGTCAAATATTCAGAATAGTCGTTCATTTGAATGCTTGGGAGCTTGGTGTTGTAGGTCGACAAATTCAGACTTTTAATCACCTTCTGTTTTCACATCACTTAAGCCCTGAAGACTTTTGACTTCAATGAGTAGCCGAGGAAAATTGTTCCATGAGTCTTAACTTAACTTGCCAAGATACTCAAATAAATCTTTAATTAATAACAATCTCCTCCAAACACACGAAAAAGCTTCAGTGTTTGCTTCTGGTTGGCCATTAACTCATATGATGTCTTTTCACGATCTTGTTGATTAAAGTAGCATGCTGTGTTAATTTGCTTCAGCTTTAAAGTACCTTTTTCAGTGCAGACTTCACTTAGAACTTCACTCGCGTAATGCAGTTCCACTATCTGACTTCAAAGTTCTCACAGCTTACTTTGCTTCCAACTTGATCTCCTGATGTGATCAATCACCATATGTGACATTTTGTCTGTTGAATGCACGAACATCACCAATTGTAATTAGGGTTATCAATTTCAATCACCACTAAGCATATGACTTTCCTTCAGTGTGATGTTTCCATTGACTTCCCTATGTGACATACTTCAAAATGTCCTTCTAGAAAGAATTCTATATAAAACAGTCATCTCACCAATTTCATCTTTATCAGAGAATCTATTGCCTTGCAGACTAACAAGTGTGAGAGCTTCCTTTGCCATAGCTAACTCTTCATTGATAAAGCTTTACTGAAAAGTTCACTTCATCTTTACATCCAAATTCCATGTCAGCTACGAACAAACTTCCTCAACCGCAGCTGAGTGAGCATCCAACCTTCTTGTTTGAGATCAAACACTTCTCCAGAAAACCTTTGACAAAGAATTCCCTAGTGCCCTTTAGAAAGTGCTTAAGTCCTTCCACAAGAAAGATGCTTCCACTGATGACAGTTCTTAACTCATGATAGCCATATCCCTTGTACATCCTTTGCTGTCATCTCCAAAGGTTACCGTCGGGGAGGCCTTCTCAACCAGTTGTGATAGAAGAGCTTTAATCTTAATCATATGCCTCGAACAATAAATGTTACGAAGTCACATAATTTTTCGCTTTCATAACATACTCTGTGATCACAAAAGATTAAGTTTCTTGGTACTCAACTTCAATTGAGTCCAGATGGGTTAGAGATATTTTCAGAGGTAACAACAGCTTCAACCTTAATATGCACAAGCTAATCTTTGACTGATCACTTCTCATATACTGCAGCCTTGACAAAGTAGTCTTTAGGTTATGAGACTAGTGATTTCAACCTAACTTAAGGTGAACTAGCAGTCTTTACCCTATTGTGACTTTTATACATGCTTTGTCTAAGATTATGCAAGTCCTAAGATATGCATTTTCAAATTTAACTAAACAAGCATGGAAATAAGAACACATGGTAAATATTCAGCTTCACTGCATAAAAGCACATGGATAGAAGAACTAACAAATTAATTACTAATTCTGTCTAATCCATTCTGTCGTTGTCTAACGTTTTTAACTATCTCTAATTACCTAAGTCAGTTTTAGATTAAGCTTCGAATCTACATGACTTACTGATTCTGAGATAATTCTACCATCTTTTAACCAATTATCCCTAACAAGCAATACATGATCTAATATAGCATTTAAGTACAACTATGTGAGTAAAAGCAAATCAAATGAAAATAAGCACATAAACAATTAACAAGTCATTTGCCATTAAGAACAAATAAAATCTGATATATGACCTGTTTGTCTATTAGCAATTTCACAACATTAGCAGAGGTATTAAATCACATCAAATTTAACTCAAGTTTCAGCAAATGTTTAGGGATACACCTAACCGTCTAGAACACCCTATCTAATTCTAGATATTCATTTTACTGCAAATAAAATCAAGTAAGAAATGTACTGATTAAACTCATGAATCCTAGCATGCAATCTTATTTTTAGCAATCAATTAAGCATTTAAGTCCTAAGATGCTAGCATGCTATCATGAATATAATACATTCCAAAACTTAATAAACATACAGTTTTGAATTAGATAAACGTATACTAGTTAGAATGTATACCTGTGAAGTGCTTAGTGATTCATCTACAGTGTTGGTCATTGATGCCAGATATCCATTTGGTGCATCACTGTCACTGATAGAATCAACCTTGCATTCAACTTCATCAACAAATGCTTTCCCTTGCTGCATCCTCACTAATGCTTGAGATTCCTGCTATAACCCAACATAGTGTCTTCATCTTTTGCTTGCTCCTTTTCTGATCTTGTAAGTGTCATACTCCATCTTGAGTAACAGTGTTTTGTTGATCTCAGCGGTACCTTCCATGATGACCTCTATTTCTAGGTTTATCGAACGGACGTATCGAAAGCTATTTGCTCCTTATCAGCATCTGAAAAGTCCACTCCCTCTTTGGGCTCAGACCGATGTGGTACAATCACATCTCCTTCCATATGCTCAGGAACAACAACCATCGTAACAGATTCATTATCAAAACCCATTCTTCATTGATCTCGGTCGAACACTGGAATCTTGAATTGATTTTAAGGTGCCATCTTAATATAGATTTAGAATAGAGATAATAAACTTTTCTTATTACTTGAGTAGTAATTAAAAGAAAATTGAATTATCTCCAAATGAATCAAAGTTCCAAAACTGGTCACCAAAAATAATTCTAAGTACCCGACACTAGGCTCTGTAGATAATCTATGTCGATCTCGATCTACATCTCGATCTACATCTCGATGTCGACAGATCGAGATTTACCTTAACATATTTTAAGCCATTTTCGCAAGTCGATCTCGATCTCGATCTACAAAACTTTTGCCTATGTCGAAATTTCACCAAGTCGAAATTCTCAAAGTAGATATTCTCAAGTCGAACTTTTGTCCTTGGTCGAAATTTGCTGCCTGACTTTCACACTTTTTGACTTTTGTGTCTTTTCTCACCTACCTCACCTAACAACCACGTGCTAGGTACAGAGTCTTCTGATAATTACTTTTTGTGCAGTGAGTCTGTCCAATCAAAAGCCAATAACACCCTTTTCACTTTATGTCTTTAGAAAAGGTAATCAAAAAGTTGCTGGGTTTATCTTCTTTACAAGAACAGCGATGAACACGTGAAGAACACCACAAACCAAAGTACCCAGTTTAATTCACAACAATTATCTAAAATACACCCAAGCTAAATAATTACACCTGGAGTATTTAAATAATTTTAGGACGAGTTTTCACTGTTTAATTAATTTAAGTACACTTTTCAAGAAAATCTTAAAAAGTAGATCTGGACTTGAAAACTCCCTAATGTTCTACCAAACACAAGGATCTATGTTTTGTATGTCAAACATTAGGCTTTGATACCAATTGTTAATACCAATTGTTAGGTTCAAATTTTAGATGGTTTGTCTCCCAAATAAGGTTCTCGTCTGTCGTTGATCGGGAAAAAATAGTAACTTTTCTGCCAGAAGTAGCATGTAGCAAGGGTAAGTGTTTGGCTTATAGTTTCCTCACTTATACTTCATTCTGTTGGTCTTTACACTTAAGTGTCGAGCACTTAGAAGTGTTTCACTCTTTCTCTCCCTATCTCTGACTCAAGTGTATCTCTCCCTCACTTTCACTTAAGTGTTTCTCTCTCTCACTTTCACTCTGCATTCCAAGATATAGCCTTCTGTACCTGCAAGTGAAATCCGTCAATTCATTCATATTCTCATCACCTGATTCATCAATATAAACTGAATCACTATCGAGTGGAGAATTGCCTCGTAGAGGTGTTTTTGATCTTTCATGCATAAGCACTGTCCCACACCAGACTCAATAGCAATTGCTAAATCACTGTCTAGTGGAGCCTCACCTCTTTGAGATGGGTTATCCCAAGATTTTAATTTTTTTTTTTGGGAATCCTGCCTTGTTCTATCAAGGAGTTGCCTCACACCTTCTCCGTAAATGGGAGGTGGACATTCCTTTTCAGGATCTGGAAATGTTCCTTCCAGGAGGGTCAACGTAGTAGACAATGTAATGAATGGCAATTTAGAGTCTACGTTTCTCTCGTAACCCAATGACGGGTGTTTTGTTAACATGCCTATACCTCACACTGTGCACGTCTTGCAATGTGTCCCTAAAATATATCTGTTTAGGCTTACCATCAGCGTGAATGCCAGTGGTGTGCTTGACTCATTACAAGATGCTCTGGTTGACGAGCGAATTTCAATGGACTCACCCTGTTGAGAGAATGATTCCAGAGACAGTTTTATTGCCTTTTCAGCTCTGCATCTTTTTGAGAAAATACAGATGAGCTTACAGATACCTCAGTTTATATACTTCTTTACTTCGCTGGAGGTAGAGCTGTGGGTGCACTTCCGACTTCATCCTTATTTCTCCCTTATCAACCTCTAACAAACATATGTTCCTTATAACTCCAAGGGTTAATATATGGAAGTGGATGAAATGAGTGTTTGGTATTAAGGCCTGGGTCAGAGATTGATGGGTATTCAACCTCTTGGCCAGCTACTATAGCCACTGGGGGCTTAACAGATAAAATCAATTTAAATAAGATAAAAAGATAATCACTTTAACATTCCAAAATATATTTTTCATCTCAATAAGAAAATAAAAATAAAAATATAAAGAGGAATGGTAAAGGGATTGCATTAAAGCACTTTTAATAAAAGAGTTTTGTCAGATCGAAAAAAAAATTAATCATTTAAGTGCATGACACTAATAAAAATTTTCTTTAAGAAGATGACAACAAGGGTTACACCATGGGATATGGCTTGATTTCAACAGAAAATGTCATCATTGAACCTATTGCTCTAGCTGATGGCTTAAGACACAATCTGTTAAGCATCAGTCAACTATATGATAATGGAAATAAAGTTTGCTTCATAACTGAAGCATGCATAATTTCCAATAAGAAATATGGAAGCCTAGTTATGGCTGGGAGCAGAAAAGGAAATGTGTACATAGTTGACTTCAACTCAACAAAAGTAGATTCCATGACTTGTCTTCTCTCTAAGGTAAGTACAAATGAGAGTTGGCTATGGCATAAGAAATTAGCTCACTTAAATTTCAAAGCCATGTATCAGTTGGTCAAGAAAAATCAAGTGAGAGGTTTACCACAAATGTGAACATATGGAGCTTAGGTCAAGTGAGAGGCTATGACTTGAATGTACATGTAATATTTGATGATAAAAAGATTCAAGGCTTGTTTGATGAAGGAAATCATAACACACTGCAGTTTGAGAATGAATCTAATGGAACAGATGAAGAAAGTGATGAAGAAATTATTCCAGTAAATTCAAAAGTACTCAGAAACCCAATATCAGTTAATGTCACAACATCAATGGATAATTTATTAGTTGACAGACATCCATTGACTGATAATGCATCAACTGATAATTCTTCAATGAATAATCAATACTCCACATCCAGGGTATCCAATTCAGGGGGAGGGCTTCAAAATCAATCCTCAAATTCAAATTAGTTTGAGTATAATACCAATGATCATGAAGCCTTATCTCCAAGTAAAAATTTGTCTCTACAAAGAAAATGAAAAAAAAGTTATCCATTTGAGTTAATCATTGGAAATGCAGAAGATGGTGTCAAAACAAGAAGTGTTACTCAAAATGAGTATCTATATAACAGTTTCCTATCTCAAGAAGAACCTAAAAGAGTTGAAGATGCTCTCAAGGATCCTGATTAGGTATTGAATATGCAAGAAGAACTCAATCAATTTGAAAAAAATAAAGTGTGGAAGCTAGTACCCAAACTAAAAGATAGATCAGTGATTGGTACAAAATGGGTATTCAGGAACAAGATAGATGAAACTGATACTGTGACTAGAAACAAGGAAAGGCTTGTGGCAAAGGGCTACTCATAAGAAGAATGAATTGATTTTGATGAGACTTTTGCACCAGTTGTAAGGTTGGAAGCAATCAGAATCTTTCTAGCTTATATTGCATATGTTAATTTCAAGGTCTACCAGATAGATGTGAAGAGTGCATTTTTGAATGGAGAATTAGAAAATGAAGTTGGTGAGATTACGAAGCCATATGAATAGTAATCGTGATAACTCAACACTAGAATAAGACAGGTAAATAATACTACGTCTACACAAAAATCAATAAAAAATGAAGATAAGGCAGATAGAGTGAATCAAGACAATAGAAGACGTTTTGAATTCTACTAGAAGTCATTGAAAGAAGTTCATTAATAGGTTCAATCCTCAGTGAAGAATAATGTGTAAAGATTTTCAGGGTTTCAGAAGTGTTGAAGATTCAGTATAAAAGTGCCACTAGAAGATTTCAGTGTATTAGCATTGATTGAAAATAGACAGTGTTCAAAGCATAGGAATCTAGATGAATTGAAGACAAGGTAAAGATAAAGGTTAAAGAAGACAGCTGCAGTCTTAGAGTTATACTCACTGAAAGAAGTTCATTTGTATGTTTAAGCGTCAGTGAAGAACAAAATGATGTATTCAAGATTGTGGTAATAATGGAGACGTTGTCAAAATACTAGAAAAGATTCAAGTGAAAGTACAGTGCTTATTAACAGTCAATGTTTGAAGCAATATAAAAGTCAAGGTTAATCAGCTGAAATAGAATAGAAGTCAAAATAATTTAATTCAGTGTTAGTCATTTGTGAACCAGACTAGTGCACTAAGTGTCAGCATAATAAGAAGAGAATTAATTTGATTTATCAGAAGAAAATCAGTTGATCAAGCTAGAAGAGTGAAAACCAAGTGGTAAATACTTCAAGCATTTCAAAAAAAAATTTTTAAGGCAAATATTACTACATTTGGTGGCTCTTGTACTCTTGAAAGACTCTATAGGCACAACAAAACACTCGTAGATAAGTTTCTAAGTGTTTCGTGGCTCATCTACAAGGGACACAGAGTGTATGCGCAACAAAACCTTGCATTAGGAGCAACAAAAGAGTTAAAGGCAAAACCAAGAGTTTCATGGCTCCTATACAAGGGCCACAAAGTGTAGGCGCAACAAAACACTCATGGATAAGTTTATAAGTGTTTCGTGGCTCCTATACAAGGGACATAGAGTGTAGGCGCAACAAAACACTCATGGATAAGTTTCTAAGTGTTTCATGGCTCCTATACAAGGGACACAGAGTGTAGGCGCAACAAAACTTTGCCTTAGGAGCAACAAAAGAGTTAAAGGCAAAACCAAGAGTTTTGTGGCTCCTCTACAAGGGATATAGAGTGTAGGCGCAATAAAACTTTCCCTTAGGTGCAACAAAAGTTTCGTGGTTCCTATACCAAACACTCACTCTACAAGGAGCAATAAAAGGACTTAAGCAATTGTGAAGTAAATCAATTCATTTGATTTCAAAAGACTACACTATATAAACAAAATGATGTGCTCATTTTGAACGGTTAAGAAATACAACCACACATAGAGATACAGAGAGAGTAACAAAAGCCGGAGAAGAAGAGATATAAAGTCACACACATACCTTCTTCATCGAAGTTTTATAATCTAGCTGGTTCATTATGTTACAAATATACAGGGCTATTATAAAACACTCTCTGTGAGATTAATTTCCTTTTGTACAAACAGATAGTCAAACATTATAATAAGAATCAGTCATATCCCTTTGTTGTAGCGAAGAACTAATTTGTTCTTCAGAAACCAGTTATATTTTTAACTAGGTGTAGCACCCCTCTGGGTTTATATATGAAAGATATATTCCCCGAAACTTGTCTCATTAAATTACTTGTTAATTTTCTAGAACTTTAATGTTTATTCATAAATACAGAAAATTAGTAAGCCAGCCACCTAAACAATATTCACCTCATGAATTCGAACCCATTAACGAAACTCTAAATTATTTATCCATAAAAGTTTCGAAAGAATTTTTTAATTTAGTGAGTATCGTATTCAATCCCCTTCTACGATATTTTGGGACCTAACAGAAGTCTATGTGGAACAACCTCCTGGTTTTGAAGATCTAAATTTCCCTAACTTTGTCTACTATTTGCTCAAATCACTCTATGGCTTGAAACAAGCACCAAGGGCCTAATATGACACTTTATCTCAGTTTCTCATTGAGAATCACTTCACAAGAGGTACTATTGATAAAAATCTATTCCATAGAAATGTTAATGGTTCAATTATTCTTGTCCAAATCTATGTAGATGACATCATATTTGGCTTAACTGATAAAAGACTTTGCAAAATGTTTGTCAATTTAATGCAAAGTAAGTATGAAATGAGCATGATGGGAGAACTTACTTACTTTCTTGGTTTGCAAGTCAAACAAGTCAAGGATGGTATTTTTATAAATCAAACTAAGTACATTCATGACTTGTTGAGCAAATTTGACTTAAGTGGATGTTCTTCTGCAAAAACTCTCATGGCCACTTCCACTAAACTTGAATTGAATACTAAGGAATCTAAAGTGGACACTTCAAGTTATAGAGGCATGGTAGGCTCATTTATATATTTAACTGCTAGTAGGCCATATATAATGTTCTCTACATGCTTATGTGCTAGATTTCAGGCTGATCCTAGAGAATCTCATTTAGTAGCTATTAAGAGAATTTTTAGATATCTCAAGGCTACACCAAATTTAGGTATTTGGTATCCTAGAGATTCTGGTTTTAATCTAATAGGCTACTCAGATGCAGATTATGCAGGTTGCAAAATATACAAAAAAGTACTATAGGCACCTGTTAATTTCTAGGAAATAAACTTGTGGCATGGTTTAGCAAAAAGCAACACTCAGTATCAATTTCAACTGCAAAAACTGAGTACATTGCTGCTGGAAGTTGTTGTGCACAAATATTATGGATGAAGAATAAACTATTTAACTATGGGTTCAACATGAACAAGATTCCTATTTTCTGTGATAATACAAGTGCCATTGCCATAACTAAAAATCATGTGCAACATTCCAAAACCAAACACATTGACATAATGTATCACTTCATTAGGGAACATGTAATGAATGGTATAGTTGAATTACATTTTGTCGCTAGTGAACAACAACTTGCATACATTTTTAACAAACTTATAGATGAATCTACTTTTAATAAACTGGTCTATGAATTAGGTATCCTTAATTTTACTTAATCCTGAATATTTGTTAAGTTATTTGTTTTTTGTCATGCAACCATTGTTCACATTTATCTGTTGAAACAAAGTGATTAATTCATAACTGTGTTAATCATTAATGGATATTTTTTAGCTATTGATGGATATATTAGATCAGCTGATAAAATATATACCTATCAATGGATATTTATCTATCGACAGATAATTACCCTAATAATTATTTATCGATTGATAAATTAATTATTCTGTATCAATGGATGTAATTATCCATCGATGGTAATAAAATTTCTACAGTTTTTACACATCCATTGATTAAATCATAGTCGTTGATTCTTTACTTTATCTGTCAACAGATACATATATCCATTTATATATATGAATCGATTGCCATTTAGAGTAATTTTTTTTAATTCCTTTATCTGTAAACGGTTATATTCTTAATTAAACTGACCACTCAAGTCATTTTAATCCCAAAAATTTAAATAGCAATTTTATTTCTCATTTCAATCTTACTTGCTATTTTATTCTCAATTCTTTGAACTCTATATCTCTATTTCTCTCTATCTCAAGAACCCTAAGGCAGTCATGCTAATTTCTTCAAAAACTTCTTCATTAATCTCTTTCTAAGAACAACAATGGTACCACAAAAGAAGATTTCATCATCAACCGATTTCATCTATGAGCAGAACAATTTTATTGCATGTTTAACTGTGGGTGATGCTCATGTAGACTTTCATCCATTGATGATGTTTCTGGGAGATTGCAAAGTGTCCAAGGCTCTTAGTGAAGCACCAACTATTGTATGCTCATTTGTTGAAGAGCTATGGAACACTACAGAAGTCTCACAAGATGGTAAGGTAATATCTTATACTTGCAAAGATAATCCCTACACCATTACTAGTGCTAGTATTTCTGAATGCCTAGAACTGCCTGATAATAACTGTGATAATTCACCCTTTGCCAATGATATTAGGGACATGCTAACAACTGTTAATTATGCTAATGTTAAAACTAGATTAGGTGAGGTTGTTAGGAAAAATCTTTGAAAAGAGTGGAGTTATTTCTTTGATGCTATTATCAAGGTATTTTTTGGAAAAATAAGTAATTTTGATGCAATTACAACCAGTATGCAAGAAATTGCTTATAGTATCCTATTTGATAAATACTTTGATTTTAACACATTGTTCATAAATGAATTGATTGCCAAATTAAGAAATAAAGCATCTTGAAAGAATAACATTTACTTTGCTAGATTCTTTATGATGCTGATTAATGCTATTGTTGAAGAGTATGAAATTACAGATGACATAGAGACAATGGAGCCATGGACTCAGAACAAAAAGGGTTTTCAAGGATTTGGTGAGAATCTAACTACATTCTAGGTTGTGCCACATATATCCTCCCTTTGTAAAGGTATATCTCAAAACTCACAACATTCCTTTTTCTGATATGGAAATCTCACTTATTTTGCCTTCTGTAACAATGGAGGGAGATGGAAATACCCCCATCCCTCCTACCAAAGTTGCACAACCTTCCAAATCTAAGAAAACCACCTCAGTAGTTTCCCAACCTACTACTATTGTAAAATCTAAGAAAAGAAAAACCACTGAGGGGAGTGTGAAGATGGCAAGTAAGGGTGAGGAAACTGGCCAACATCAAGAAAGCCAGAAGAATAAGGATGGTAAGGGTGAGAATGTCCAGCCAGCCTCCAGCCCAATCTCTCAAAAGATTAAGGTTATGATAAAGGATTTAAACACATCCCTAGTTTCACCTTCTCAATAAGGTATAGCTATTGAAAAGAGGTCTCAATCAGGACCATCTGATGGGGATAAGGAACACAAAGTAGTTCAACCCTATAAAAGAAGAAAGAAGAGCAATAGTAATGCACAAGGGTCACATACACCTACAAAGCCAAATGAAAATTTGGCGGAGCCCTCAGTTTTTTCTGTTGATGTGTCTCAGGTAAATGCTGAGACACAGCCCCATTCACTATCTATTCCTTCTCCTCAATCTCCTTCAAAATCTATTTTTTCATAAACATTGATGATAGATAACATTAATGTTTCAAATTCACCCTCTATATAACTCAGGGTGGAGTCAACACTCTCACCTGAATCACCAAATAAGGTTAACACCTTGGTTGAAAATTCTCCTAAGTCAATGAATATTACTCAATCGACTAATATTATTCAACATCCATTGACTAATATGCTTCCATCGATGGATATCCTTACATCCATTAACGAGTTCCAATCAACTGATATTCATCAATCGATAGATATTTCTCATCCATAGATTGACACTTTCATTCCAATTATTGAATTATCTGTTGAAAAAATTCAAGTGGCAAATACACTTTTAGGAATGAGTGGAGTGAGTGAGGTGTGTGAGAGGCAGGATTTGCATATCCTGGTAAAAAAAGAGAACGTGAATGAGAGGCCCTCAATTTCTTCTGAGGTGGCAAAAGGAGAGGGTGTAAACAAAAAGAATTCTACCTTAGTAGGTGATGTAAAAAGAGAGCATGGTGAGGGAGAGGTGAGAATCCAGGATTAGATCATGATGCAAGAAAAGAGAGAAGAGAGTGAGAGAGAAAAAAATAGAGAGAAACCAAGTTCTTCATCTCATGAAGCATCAACTTCTAAAACTGAGTAATTTGCAGTGAACTCACCCAAGAATTGGGGTTAGAGTTAGGGGAGATTGAGGAAATGGAGTTCCTGTAGGAGTTGCAGATGCCCACAAGGTGGATGATAATGATGAGATTGATGTTAATCTAAATGTTGATACCTTTCAACATGAAGATCCTTATTATCAAGAATTGGTAGTAGCCACAAATCAAGAGGCTGAGAAGATGTTAGGGTTGGTCTAGCCTGAAGAAGTTTTTAGGAGTGGAAAGGAGAATTTGGCCAGAATGCCTGATGATATTTCTCACATGAATCCTAAAGATTTTGAATCTGATTCTGATGATAATATGATGGAGTCTGCAATGGCTAGTGATGAAACTAATTTGGCTGGTACTGAAAGAGCAATAGTTTCACACTACAGAAGGTCAATGACTGAGACAAATGTGGAGGACCCGGTACATAGAAGAATTCTCAACTTCTACGGAGACAATTTAAAAATCTAAAAGATGCATGTCACAGGTTCCAAGTATGAATTGAAGAAGATTAGGGAAGAGATTGACAATACAAGGACACACTTTGACACTATCCTTGACTCTAGGCTTAGTCTAACCATGATGACAAGAATCAAGCAAAGTCTTGACACTGAGTCTACAGCCAAGGACAAAGTTGTGGAATTAGAGAAAAGAGTGAATGCTATGGAAGTCAGTATAGAGCAGATTCTATCAAATCAAGTAACACAAATCAAGTTAATGAGCAGACTCTTGTAAACACCTCTTATCTCTCAATCCTATGAGCAAGACCCTATTGTTGATAATAAAAAGGGGGAGAAAAGTGAAGAGATAAGGAGGGAGATTGAAGCTGTGGTCAGGAACACATAGAATGTCATTAAAAAGAAAGATCCAAAGAAGGCATTGGCTCAACAAATTATAAGGCAATTTAATTCCACTACCAGCAAAAATAAGGAGATTGATTCACAAGAGCCATTTTCCTTAATGCCAGAAATTCTTGAAGCTGTGAAGAAAAGAGAAATAAGGATGAATGAAGGTAGCTCAAAACCTGGTGATAGAAAAGACAAATGAATCCTAATTGAAAATGGAAAGGAGAAACAGAAATCCATCACATGTGGAGGAGACAAGCTATTAGGAAAAGAAATAGTTGTTGGTATAAAAAAAGGGAACATCAAGAAAAAGCTGGAGTAGAATTAGCCATTCAACTTCTAAGACAATTTGATGAAGAGAATGAGAGAATTCTAGAAGCCAGAAGGAAAGAAGCTGAGAAGAAGCCAAGGTAAAAAAGAAAGGGCTATGAGAACCTCTAGAGTAAAAAGAAAATTAAATGTTGATGGAGTTGAAGAAGAAAAAGTAAAGAAGGAAAGAAAGACAGAGATGAAAGACCAAGCCTCTAGAAGTAATCAACTGAGGGAAATTGATATATTTAAAACCAAGCAAAACAATTTTGTCTCAATCAAAATTGAAGGGATGGCTGTATTTAAAGGCCAAAGAAAGAGGGATGTTGATCTATTTCACATTAATTATGAAGATGGATGTTAGGTCCAAATGTGTTGTAGAGGGGGGGGGGGTGAATACAACTTTTTAGCTTTATGATGTAATAAATACTATATAATAAATGAACACAATGATTCAAGGAATATATGTCTTATATATAACTTGAAAGGGTTGCTACAACATTCATTACACTAGTACAACAGAATTAAAGAGGGTAGTAAATGATACTAAACTCTGTGAATACTCTCTCTCTCTTTCTCTTTTACAAGTGTTTCTATTAATATTGCTCTCTCTATAAAAAGTTACACAAGTACTTCTATTTATACTACTTGTAATCTATAACTTATAGTCTTCAAAAGATAAGATATGAGTGGCCCAAAGTTGTCCACGTAAATCTTATCTTGTCTTGAAAGCTTGGAAATCGGCCAACCAGATGATGCCATGTGTCATGTTGAAACTGTCCTTTATGTAAAACTTCTACATGGAAATTTCTACTTACTCTCTATCTCGAAATTTAAGTAAAACTTCTACATAGGAATTTCTACTTGGGTTCTATCTCGAAATTTAAGTAGAACTTCTACATAGGAATTTCTACTTAGGTTCTATCTCGAAATTTAAGTAGAACTTCTACATAGGAATTTCTACTTAGGTTCTATCTCGAAATTTAAGTAGAACTTCTACATAGGAATTTCTACATAGGAAATTCGAGATAGCTTCCTTCCTTGTGTACTTAGAAAATATTTCCACCTCCAGAATTTCTACTTGGCTCTAAGTAGAAACTTATCTAGAAGTTCTAGATAGGAATTTCTACATAGGTTCCCTAGTAAGTACTTAGAGAAATTCTGGGCTTCAACTTGAAACTTCAATGCAACATCTTGAACTTGTGATTTCTTCTTGTCTTCTATATTCTTCAACAAGCTCTTGAACATGGATCTCTATTACTGACATAAACTTGCTATCAATGTCCTGACACTTGATGCAATGGTCTGGTTCATAAGTGACTAGTCTTGATAGGGTTCTTGCTTCTGAATAGATTACCATATTCAATTAGTAATGTGGCTTTCCAATAGTTACTTTCCTGCTTCTTCACTTGAAATAAATTAGCCTTATTGATACTGATAGTTATGATCTTGATTCTTTAAGTTACAAATCACTGAGGCATGAACAACTTTGAATTGAACTTCTTCCAATGATTTCCTCTTTAATTGATCATAATTAACATGTTGAATTGTATCAATTACCATGTCTTCATTTTATATTGATTTCCTTGTGACTTCTTGTACTTGATTGTCTTCCGGTTAAGTATCTTTTCTTTAGTTGAGTTATATAAGTTACAGTGTTACAAGTTTAGACACTCTGCCTTTCAATCTCCCCCTATTTGATTGTCTAACAATGACATTCAAATTAAAGAAGGATAACTCAACTAAATAATAAGACAAGAAAAGATAAGTAACATTAATGTCTTGTTCATGTTACAACTGAATGAAAATTTGAAAGCAATACAAAAAACTTAGTAAGTAAAACATAAGCTAGACAGAAAATTCGAACCTCGAATCAAAAATCATTGGAATGATTTCTATCACCTGGATTATTTCATGTCTTTCAGTCAAACTCACATCACCTTATTAGATCCACTCTGATTCACGGTTACAGTATGGTAAATTAGCCTATCTCGCATACCGTGGTCAGGTGAATTTTCCTCAAGTGAGTTAGAGCAACCAAAAGATATGAAGTTTTTCCAACTTCAAGTTCACATCCCTCTGAACTTTAATTCTAATTCCGTTTCCCCTTCCTAGCTTCTTTTCCAGCTCCGCGCTAATCTTCTTCCTGTTTTCTGTGCCTTTCTTTCTTTTATTGTTCTTTCTTGTATGCTGGATCATGTAACTGTGCCCATCTAGCATTCAACAGGCTTACTGCTTTCATCTCTAGCGGGTTCTTGGGTTTTGGATACGGATGTCTGAAAAGCCTTCTGAGTTTGTCCACTTCCTGAGTAGTTCTGGTCTTTGGAATATCTTCAAAGTTCTTCATGATGAGCTGAGACTTCCAGTGAGTTTTATCAGCTTTAAACTGACAGTAGATCATCTTAGGGTAACCCTTGACACGGTTGGTATTAAAAACACTAGTGGCATCTAACTCCATTCGTCTCTTCTCCTGCACTATCTCAAATAAGTACTTCAGAAGTCTCTGCTTCTCATCCACAAACATATCCTCTACATCACCCCATTTGAATTCTTCTCTAACTTTATCTAGAAATGCAGCATCTTGAGTCTATAGCAACCATTTCCTACTCGTATGCAAGAAGGTCTGTTTCTGGTCTGCATCAATGAATACCAAAGCATCAGCTGTATCATCAGTGTAAGAGTGAATCCAGTATACACTATCTCTGCCTGGAACACCAACTGCCTCCCTTATTTCTCCTTGTTCCAGTGGTCCAGAAGGAAGAGTCAGAGCTTCATCTACACTTTTCACAGCTTGTAGAATATTCCATTTTCTCTCCATAAGCTCTGGCTCAATATTCACATTATCTAGAGGATTTGGAGCAACGACATCACATTTTCATATCTCGTTACAATTCTTGAATATTATTTTCTCAATGAACTCCACTTATTTTTCCTTAATGTCAGAGGTGAATCCCTTACTCATCATATGTCTACAGACAGCTTTTAGAGATTCCACCGATAAAGCCGTTAGATCATTTTCCTCCATACTTTATTCTTCCATCTACCATCATTTGAATAACATCTGGATTTGCTGAGAATTCTGGTCCCTTGTCCTCTGCTAGCTGTATTAACTGATCTTTGTACAGAATGCTAAGTTCCTCAGCTTGAGAGTATTGAATTTTAGTTGCTAGCAAGAACAACTTTGACGCAGATCTTCTCAACAAGAATTGATCATCCACGTACATGAAAGACATTGGGGCTCCATCAACTAAGGAAAAAATGACTTGCCACTCCTTAACTACCGTCTTATATCCAACACGGACTTTAGAAATCATCCTCTTCAAAGCACTTATGTAGTCCACAGTCATCGGATTCTTCAAGTTCAAGTTGTAGAGCAACTCATCTGCCTCATTTTTATGAATTCCATGCACACAAGTCCCCATCAGTATCTTCCGTGCATCGTCCCATTTTTGTCCAATCCTTCGTTTGTCCAAATCAATCTGAGGATCAGCTAATCTGGCAAGCTCATGATCATACTGTTTTTCCTTGAGCTCCACTTGCTTCTCAAGGAAAACAACCTTATCTTGCATCATCTTTATTTTAAAGAACTGAGCTTGTTCCAAGGCTAAATGTTGAGCTTTCAAGGTCTCCTCGTCAACATGAATCTCTTCAGTAGACGCCCCATCACCTCCACCTTGTTTCTCCAAGGATCTCTTAATAGCATGTGCTAGAGGTACGTCCTCCATATCAGAATCAGAATCATCATGTACTTCTTCCTGTTGAGCACCAAAGTCAGTGAATGGCTCTTCTTGTTCAACCACCATTGCTTTACCCTTTTCTCTTCCTCTGAGCCTTCTCATCAGTCACTGGCTCACTTTCCTTTAATAGTTCAATCTCTTCTTCAACCAGGAGTGACTGTTGTGTCGTCTCATTTCCTCTCTCCCCCTTAGATGAGTTATACTGGACACCACCTTGAGCACCATATCCTTCAGCAGTATAGGAACCACCAAAACCAAATCCAGAAGGTCCAGTAACAGCTCTACTAAAACTACCAGCACCAGCATCATCCGGGGGAGGTTGATTGTATTGCTCATCAAAGCACTCTGGGGGAACTAAATGCCGAACTGTATACATCATTCTGCTAACCTCCGTTGCCATGGTATGCAGAATGCTTTCTACGCTCCTCATTCTGTCATACAGTGTACTGCCCAAGACACCACCAGCATGGCCCAAGTCATTCACTTTGTTCGTCATTTCATTTAAAGCTGCAGCTTGACTTGCCATTCGTGCCGCGTAGTCATCAAGAGCTCTCCTGTTATCTCCAACATCGACCCCTAACTGCCCCATCGATTGCCCGAACTGCTTCATCTAAGTCTCAATTGCTGTCATACGAGTATCAAGATTTTCAAGAACTAGGGACGGTATTTGGCTTAGGTGTTCTCGCTTTAAAGATCGTTCTTTTAGTGTTTGTCGCTCGGTTTTGGGCCTTAAAAATGAAGGTCCCTCACTCCCTAAATGCTCACACACACTCCCTGTCTAAAGCTCGTGTATGTCTTCAATAACATGACTAAGATTAAAAGCAGTACCAGTAGAAACTGGATAAGTAAGATTAGTAGCAGTTATGGGATCTAAGGATCCTGTCATGTCCTGAGGTCGAATCTCAGGCTGAGAAGTTGCAGAATGTTAATGTACAATAGGAGAACCGATCCTCTCTGCATCATCAGTACGTACCGGTGAAGGTACTTTAGAAGCAATTGAAACTTCCGGCCCAACTGAAGCAACAGGCTCTTCAGAAGGCACCAAATCCTCACCAATAGTCTTAGGTGTTGAATGTGCAATGGGAAAACCACTCACGTGAGGTGGAGTGGGTGTGAGAGGCACTCTAGGTTTGGACTGGGCTGTTGAAGTAACAGCTTGGGAAATTTTGGCTCACTTCCTTATTACTGGCTGCACTTCGGGGTCACTCTCATCAGAATTCTCACCTAATTCTACAGATGCCAGCCTTTTAGCTCCCGTTAACAGGGGTGAAAGGGAAGAAGCTAGGGAATCAGACTCAGAAATTTGGTTATCACCCTGGGATAGATCCTGCGGGTTAGCAGAATCTTGGGCCACGGAATCAGAATTAGAGGAAGAAGAAGTATTAGTAGCGTGAACAGAGAGTTGCTCATGTTTAAAGAAAGTACCTCCTTCATTACCTTGTCCAGCAAAGGGATCAGAATCAGCATGTATTGACCTAGGAGACGGTTGTTGCTCCCTTTGCCCGGCGGTGAATTGACTGTGAGATTGGCCATCATCTTGGTCGTCATCAATATGCTCGTCAGGAATCCCTTGAAATGCGTCAGTATGAGCAGATGGATTATGAGCATGTGATGATATTTGTGAAGTCCCCGTAAGAGAAGTGACACCTGCATCATAAGAAAGCCACACTCGAATATTCTCAGGAATAGACATGGGTTTACCCTGATGTTTATCCTGGTTAGCAATAGTAGTAAGTGACTTAGTACCCATATCAAGAGATGCAGAGGTGGGACTCCTAACAAATGCCTGTCTAACAGATAAAGCATTAGTCGATATTAAATGATTAATTAGCATTTGTAAGAAACGAGGATAACAGCAGACAACATCGGTAGTTGCAATGTCCCTGGTAGCAGGTGATCCCATCGTTGCCACTATTTCAGAAAGAATGATCCTTCCATAATTAATTTTGAGTTCACGTGCTAGGGAAACACCAAAAATTTGCATGGGGATCTGAATTTGATGAAAGTCTCTTTCTCGTGCACGAAAACATCTAGTAATAGCTTCGAAAAAGTAATTCCATTCCACATGAAAGAATTGTTTTTGAATGCTGGAAGTGGATATTCGTCTAGTAGGAGTATAACATCCAATTTCCTCAAAAAACTGCAGGCGCTCGGCCGCTGTAGGTTTAGGGTCATAAGAATCCTTGACTGGGAAACCAAGAGCTCGATTGAAAATAGCCTCTATAACCTCATAATTCTGACCTGCCAAGGTAAACCTAAAACCATAGGGGGTTGATTTACTCCCAAAGGTAACCACACTAGTCCATAATTGCTGCAAAGCATCATGGACCAATGTTGGTTTTGCAGTAAAAGTAGTACTAGCTTTGGAGTACAAATTGAGAAATCGTACCCAAAACTTGAAACGTGGGAGTTGATCACCAATTTCTCTAGTAATATTATAAAAATTGTTTTTAGCAAGTGAAAATTGGTGAGCCATTTTTTTAAAAAAAAAATTCTTGAGTTAATTAAAAAAAACAAAGCAGACAATTTAAGCAAGGAAGTTAAGAAAATGAAACGAATGCAGATTAATTCCTTTTAATTAAGCAAACAAACATGGTGCTATACTTGTAATTAAACTAAGGAATTAAAAGCAATAATACGAAATCAAATACAGCAATAATAAACTACTGAACTATAATTACAATACATATGTAAGAAAGTGTGTGTATAGGCGTGTGTATATATCGAGATTTGAAGAGGAACAGGCACGACCCAATAACACAAAAATACACAAGATAAATGATGCAAATAGAGAATAGAGAAAAAAATGGGCAGTAGTTCGTGATATGTATGAGATTAGAAACAAAAATTATGAACAGTGCTATGATTTTGAAATCGCTGGGTAGGGTGGGGGGGGCTGCTGTAAAAATTAGGTTTAAAACAAATGGGTAAAAGTGAAAGTAAAATCGGGTTAGAGATGTATATATAGGCATTAGAGTGAAAGGACAAAAATACCCCTATGAAAATGAGAAAAAAAAACTTAAGTACGCACTGGGGAATCTAAGTCGAACTCTATGTCGAACTTTATGTCAAAATTCGACTTAAGGTTCGACATAGAGGCTAACTCGAAATATATTCACTTAAACAAATAAATAGCATAAAACCTCTGGGGAAAACCCATCTCGAACTTCAAGTCGAAATTCGAGATAAGTTTCGAGATAGGAGTTATCTCGAAATTTATGTCGAATTTCGAGATGAATGTCGAGATAGACACTATCTCGAAAGATTTCCCAGACTTAGACTCTTCAAATTTCACACCTGGAACTCTATCTCGAACTTCGAGATGAGTTTCGAGATAGACTCGATCTCGAAAATTTTGAAGAAAGCATAATTTTGAACAGGCAAACTGGGAACTCGAACTCGAACCTTAAGTCGAATTTCGAGATGATTTTCGAGATAGATTGTAACTGAAAATTCTTCCCAGACTTAGAATTTTCAAAACTTCACTCTTGGAAGCTCAAATTCGAAATTCAAGTTGAATTTCGAGATAGACCCTATCTCAAAATTTTGAAGATACTTATTAAAATTTGGTAATTTTTCATGAAAAACAATAATTAAATTTTGCCAAATTAAAATAAATACCAATTCAAGGATTTTTAATCATATTCAGTAATAAAAACATTCCTTGACAATTCTAAGGCCTCTCATTGCATGAAAAAACATAGAAAAATCCATCTAAAAATCATGACAAATTTAGAGATATATGAATTTAACTCCCCCTATGTTCATGCAATTAAATGAGCATAAATTCAAAGTTTTTAATAATAATTTCACTCAATGCACCATGAATTCATTAAAAATAACACAACATACAACATATAATAATCATTAATTAAACATTTTAAAGTTTAAGTTCATAATGATTAAATAGCAAGCAGAAGTGATATTTTGAACAATTTTATAGATTATTTACATATGTTTTCAACTAGGCAAATAACAAATATAAAAAGAAAAACATATGTACATGATCAAAACTGGGATTTTACAGATATGAGGATTTATTAACTTGTGTTAAGCATCCCCAATTCACCAACCAACCTATTGAATGTTACTTCATCAAGAGGTTTAGTGAATATATCTGCAATTTATTGCATTGTGGGTACAAAATGTAACTCCACAGTCCCCTTCTCAACATGTTCTCTTATGAAGTGATACCTGATATTTATGTGCTTGGTTCTGGAGTGATCTACAGGATTGTTGTTCATGGCAATGGCACTAGTGTTGTCACACATGATTGGAATCTTCTTGTGTTCCATGACATAATCTTTCAATTGGTTCCTCATCCATAGTATTTGAGCTACACAGCTTCCAGCAGCAATGTACTCAGCTTCAGCAGTAGAAGTAGATACTGTATGTTGCTTTTTACTTTGCCAGGACACCAATCTTCTGCCTAGGAATTGATAAGCACTAGATGTGCTTTTCCTATCAATCCTGCAACCTGCATAGTTTGAATCCGAATAGCCTATTAGATTAAAACCTATATCTCTTGGGTACCAAATCCCTAGATTTAGTGTGCCCTTGAGATACCTAAAGATTCATTTGACGGCTATGAGATGTGACTCTCTAGGATCCGTTTAGAACCTTGCACACAAACAAGTTGCGAACATGATATCGGGTCTACTTGCAGTTAAATAGAGAAGTGAGCCAATCATACCTCGATAGCTTATGATGTTATCTGGTTTACCTGATTTGTCTTCATCAAGCTTTGTGGTCGTTGCCATGAGAGTCTTAGCTGCTGATGCATCTTCTAGATTGTACTTCTTGAGTAAATCTTTGATGTACTTGGACTGGCAGATAAAGATTCCTTCTTTTCTCTGACTGATCTGTAATCCAAGGAAGAAGGACAGCTCCCTCATCATGCTCATCTCATACTTGTCCTGCGTTAACTTAGCAAATTTCTCGCACAAGCGCTCATTAGATGACCCAAAAATAATATCGTCCACATAGATTTGAACAAGTATTAAATCACCCTTTACATTTTTATAGAACAATGTTTTATCAATTACTCCCCTAGTAAAACCATTTTCAATTAAGAACAAGGATAGGGTTTCATACCATCGTCTTGGGGATTGCCTGAGGCCACAGATAGTTTGAAGAGAAGACACACAAAATCTTCAAGATCTGGATCAATGAAGCTAGGTGGCTGTTCCAGATACACTTCTTCTTCTAGCTCTCCATTTAGGAAGGCACTTTTCACATCCATCTGAAAAACCTTGAAGTTCTTGTGTGCTGCAAAGGCCAAGAACATCCTGACTGCCTCAAGTCTTGCAACTGGAGCGTAGGTCTCAATATAATCGATTCCCTCTCGTTGAGAGTAACCTTTCGCTACCAAACGAGCCTTGTTTCGAGTTACAAGTCCGTCTTCATCCAGTTTATTTCTGAATATCCACTTAGTTCCAATTACTGATCTGTTCTTTGGTTGGGGTATCATCTTCCAAACTTTCTGCCTTTCAAATTGATTGAGCTTCTCTTACATTGCAATCACCCAATCAGCATCACTAAGAGCTTCTTCTATTTCCTTAGGTTCAAGTTTGGACAAGAACCTAGAGTACAAGCAGATATTAGCCATGTCAGCTCTTGTAGTTCTTCTAGTAGTCACACCAGGATCTGGATCACCAATAATTAATTCAAACGGATGGTCTCTACTCCATACCCGTTCTCTTGATAATTGTCTTGATGACTCAGTTTGATTTTCTGAATTGTTGAGTTGACTACTTGTGTTATTTCTACTAATTCCCCCTGAGTTAGTGCCAGCTCCTACAGAACTAATGTCATTTCTCCTTGAGTTTTGAGCACTTGTCCTTGTGCTGCTATTTACTCCCCTTGAGTTATTGCCAGAACGTGCGGAAGAAGTCTCTTATGATCTCGTAGTATTCGATTGTCCATTAGACTCAGATATTTCTTCACGAACACTTGGTATATTTGAAGTAACAATCAACTCAGGTCCATCCTCAACTTCATCCAAGTCCAGATTATGAAATTTTAGGGACTCAGGTTCACTAGTATCTTTTGAAATTTTAGGGAGTTTGGTATCGTCGAATCTGACAATGTAGCTTTCAATCACTTTTCGCTCATTCACTAAGAATACCCGATAAGCTGCCACCGTATCTGTAGAATAACCAACAAATATCCCTTCACGTGCTTTTGCTTCAAACTTGCCTAGTTTTTCATCGTCTATAAGTACATAGCATTTAGCTCCAAAGACATGAAAGTATTTGATTGTTGGTCTTCTGTTATTCATTAGTTCACATGGTGTCTTTTCTTTATCTTTTATAATCAGGGTTCTATTCTGAGTGTAACACACTGTACTCACTGCTTCGGCCCAGAAGTATAGAGGAAGTTTTGATTCATACAACAAAGTTCTTGCTGCTTCAACCAATGTTCTGTTCTTCCTTTCAACTACTCCATTCTGTTGTGGAGTTCTCGGGGCTGAGTACTGATTACGTATTCCCTTAGAAACACAGAAATCATTCAGTATTGCATTTTTAAATTCAGTGTCGTTGTCTGATCTAATCGTCTTCACAGTGAGTGTTGAAACATTCTCAATCTTAGTGATGTGATCAATGATTTTGAAAGGTACTTCGTCTTTTGTCATAACAAACAATACCCACGTGTACTTAGAGAAGTCATCCATGATTACTAATGCATATCTTTTACTATATAATGATAGGACATTCACTGGGACAAATAAATCCATATGAAGGAGTTGTAGAGGCTCAGTGATACTAGAAATTTCTTTACTCTTATGCGACGCTCGCTTTGACTTTCCCATTTCACAGGCTTCACAGAGTCCTTTAGGAGCAAACTCCATTTGAGGTAGATCTTTCACCAATTCTCGCCTTGCGAGGGCATTCATCATTTTGAAGTTTAAGTGAGATAGTTTTTTATGCCATAACCAGCTTTCATCATCTGAAGCTATGCTGTAAAAACAGGTGACTTCATTCTGGTTTGCCGAATCCATATCAGCAACAAAGAGATCTGCCTTTCGAACTCCTCTCAAAACCAACGAACCTTCCTTAATATGAGTGATTGATACACCTTTCTTATCGAAGACAATTTCGTATCCTTTGTCACAAAATTGACTGATACTCAACAGATTGTGTCTCAATCCCTCAACATAGGAAATATCTTCAATGATGACATTACCAGTTTTCAATTTGCCATATCCCTTTGTCACACCTATACTGTCATCTCCAAAGGTGACATAAGGGTCAGCCTTCATAACCAACTCTGTAAGCAGGGACTTGTTTCCTGTCATATGCCTCGATGCTCCACTATCTAGCACCCATATAACTTTATTTCTGTTTCGCTTAATGCCCTGCAATGACAGATTGATTAGGCATTCTTCAGAACCTAAGTTTGATTGGGCCCGACTTTTCTATAAGATCGAGAATTATCAGATTTAACAACAGGAGATGCACCTTTTTTAACATTACTAGAGCTTTCGACTTTGTCTTTTCCTTTTTCAGACTTGACAGATTTGTCAGTCTTAGGAGAAGGCTTGTCACTCCTAACTTTAGGAGGACTGACAGTCTTAGCTCTTACATGCTTCTTTTTGACATTAGAACTAGCAGAAGAATTTAGACACGATTGGCTAGTTGCATTTATCAAGTTCATAAACGTTTGCATGATGTTAAAAGTGCATGGCATATAATTAGGTTGACCACATTGTGCATGATTCTTATGCATGTTATTCATTGTGAGTGGTACAGGCATGGCATGTGCAACAGGAATATTCATGTTAGATCTGCATGCATAAGAAAGATGTTCAGTTGATTTACAGTGATAACACTCTTTCTTCACATGGTCTGCCTTAACCTCTTTTATACCACCACCCTTAGTAACCCGATAGAAAGATGAAGATTTTCTCTGAGGTCGGTTACTCTTTCTGAATCTTATATTGCTAAAATTCCTTGCCATGTATGCCACGACATTATCATCCATGTTGTCCAGCTCTTCTTAGGTGAAGTATTCATCATCACTATTAGAGGTGCACTCATCATCATTATTAACTTGATGTGGTGCAGGTGATGATCTAGGTTTTTCTGCAACTATTGCCTTTTTAGACTCTTCCTCATCAGCAACTAATCCTGATGCAGCTTCCTTTCCTTTTGAATAATTGTCCCATTCTTGATCTTGAAGGGTCTCCAGCTCATAGGTCTTTAGAATTCAATAATATTCTTCCAGAGAAGTTGTATGCAAATCTCTGGTTTCTCTTACGGCGTAGACTCTATGCTCAATGCTCTTCGGCTGGTTCCTTAGATATCTCGTGTTGACTTCAACCATGGGGAGAGTTATACCTCTCAGATTCAAATCCAATACTAATTGACTAAATCTTAGGTAGACATCTGTTATGCTTTCACATTATCTGATTCTGAAGGTGTCATACTCCATCTTGAGTATAAGTATTTTGTTGCTTCTGACCTCAGCGGTACCTTCCATGACGACCTCTATTTTATCCCAAATCTTCTTAGCTGTAGTTAGTCATTTGACTACATTAAACATTTCATGATCTAGGGATTCCATCAAGGTTTGTCGTACGGACGTATCGAGAGCTATTTACTCCTTATCAGCATCTGAAAAGTCCGCTGCCTTTTTAGGCTCAGACCATTGTGGTACAATCACATCTCCTTCCATATGCTCAGGAACAACAACCATCGGAACAAATTTACCCTTGATAAGGACTTCCAGATATTCAGGATTAACGGACTCAAGGTAGAGTTTCATTCTCAAAACCCATTCTTCATAGTGATCTCGGTTGAACATTGGAATCTTGAATAGATTTTTAGGTGTCATCTTAATGTAGATTTAGAGTAGAGATAATAAACTTTTCTTATTACTTAAGTAGTAATTAAAAGAAAATTGAATTATCTCAGAATAAATCAAAGTTCAAATCCTAGTCACCAAAAATTTCTAAGTACCCAAGACTAGGCTATGTAGAAAATCTATGTAGAACTTTTGCCTAAGTCGAAATTTCACTAAGTAGAAATTTTGTTCAAGTCGAAATTTCTAAGTAGAAATTCTTAAGTAGAGATTCTATGTAGAACTTTTGTCTTTGGAGAAAATTTGCTGCAGGTCACTTTTAATATTGAATAAACAATATTATTTTTCACACTTTTTGACTTTTGTGTCTTATCTCACTTAACTCACCTAACACTCACGTGATAGGTACAGAGTCTTCTGTAATTTCTTTTTGTGCAGTGAGTATGTTGTCCAATCAAAAGCCAATAACACCTTTTTCACTTTTTGTCTTTTGAAAAAGGAAATCAAAAGTTGTTGGGTTTGTCTTCTTTATCAAGAACAGTTATGAATACGTGAAGAACACCACAAACCAAAGTACCCAAAATAATTCACAAAAATTATCTAAAATCCACCCAAGCTAAATAACCACACCTGGAGTATTTAAATAATTTTTGGGATGAGTTTTCACTGAGAAAAGAATTAAAGCTTACTTTTCAAGAAAAGCTTGAAAAGTAGATCTGGATATGAAAACTCATAAATCTTATACCAAACACTAGGATCTATGTTTTGTATGTCAAACATAAAGCTCTGATACCAATTGTTAGGTCCAAATGTGTTGTAGAGGGGGGGGGGGTGAATACAACTTTTTAGCTTTATGAAGCAATAAATACTATGTAATAAATGAACACAATGATTCAAGGAATATATGTCTTATATATAACTTGAAAGGGTTGCTACAACATTCATTACACTAGTATAACAGAAGTAAAGAGGGTAGTAAATGATACTAAGCTCTGTGAATACTCTCTCTCTTTTACAAGTGTTTATCTTAATATTGATCTCTCTATAAAAATTTACACAAGTACTTCTATTTATACTACTTGTAATCTATGACTTGTAGTCTTCAAAAGATAAGATATGAGTGGCCCAAAGTTGTCCACGTAAATCTTATCTTGTCTTGAAAGATTGGAAATCGGCCAACCAGATGATGCCATGTGTCATGTTGAAACTGTCCTTTATGTAAAACTTCTACATGGAAATTTCTACTTACTCTCTATTTCAAAATTTAAGTAGAACTTCTACATAGGAATTTCTACTTAGGTTCTATCTCGAAATTTAAGTAGAACTTCTACATAGGAATTTCTACTTAGGTTCTATCTCGAAATTTAAGTAGAACTTCTACATAGGAATTTCTACATAGGAAATTCGAGATAGCTTCCTTCCTTGTGTACTTAGAAAATATTTTCACCTCTATAATTTCTACTTGGCTCTAAGTAGAAACTTATCTAGAAGTTCTAGATAGGAATTTCTACATAGGTTCCCTAGTAAGTACTTAGAGAAATTCTGGGCTTCAACTTGAAACTTTAATGCAACATCTTGAACTTGTGATTTCTTCTTGTCTTCTATATTCTTCGACAAGCTCTTGAACATGGATCTCTATTACTGACATAAACTTGCTATCAATGTCCTGACACTTGATGCAATGGTCTGGTTTATAAGTGACTAGTCTTGATAGGGTTCTTGCTTCTGAATAGATTACCATATTCAATTAGTAATGTGACTTTCCAATAGTTATTTTCCTGCTTCTTCACTTGAAATCAATTAGCCTTATTGATACTGATAGTTAGGATCTTGATTCTTTAAGTTACAAATTACTGAGGCATGAACAACTTTGACTTGAACTTCTTCCAATGATTTTCTCTTTGATTGATCATAATTAACATGTTGAATTGTATCAATTACCATGTCTTCATTTTGTATTGATTTCTTTGTGACTTCTTGATTGAGTTACATTCTTTAAGTTACAAATTACTGAGGCATGAACAACTTTGACTTGAACTTCTTCCAATGATTTTCTCTTTGATTGATCATAATTAACATGTTGAATTGTATCAATTACCATGTCTTCATTTTGTATTGATTTCCTTGTGACTTCTTGATTGTCTTCAGGTTATCTTTTCTTTAGTTGAGTTACATAAGTTATAGTGTTACAACTTTAGACACTCTGCCTTTCAATGGATCTCATTTAACTTACACATTCAAACTAAGTCATGGAGCAAGGCTATGGTACCCTGAGGAAGATATACACATTACTCAATAGGAAATATTATCTCACTGAAGATCTAGGAAAAGTAATTCTGGAGAAAATGAAGAAATTGAGAGAGGCAAAACTTCAATAAGAAAGGGATGACAAAATTAAAATCTGGAATCTTGAAGGTAAGAAGGTACTTCATGAACCTTTTTACATGATGATTTACAAGGCAGGGCGGGCCAAGAAAAATGCATTGATATTTGTCAAGAATTGGACAAATTGCCCAACCTAGAGTTGAACTTCTTTGCAAGTCAATTGGACTACAATGTAGAGGATAAAAGAATTCTGAGGGGATCTCTCTTCAAGAAAATGAAAGAAAACTTAGATATAGAAAATGAGTCAAAGAGTAGAAGAAGAAGATAGAGAATTCAGACTCAAACTCATCAAGGCTCATCTGTTACTGGTACATGATCATTCTGTCTCTAGTTACTTTACAGTTCAATATTGCAATTCTCTCTAGATTGATTACACTTAGGGTTTTTTTTATCATCAATAGAAAATTTATGTATATTCCTCACATTCATAAATAGGGAGAGATTGTTATGAATTATGAGTTTTGATGATAATAAAGTTCTTAGAATTACAATATAGAATCCATTTTAATTGTAACTGGTCAATGGATATAAGACTTATAAATATCCATTGGCTAGGAAACCATTTATCAGTTGAAATTATTCATTAACTGATAAAATGGAGTGTGGCAGTTGATTCATGTTTCTATTTTATCAATTGATTGTAATATATCAACGAATGCCATAATCTAGTCAACTGATATCTATTTGACTTCAATTGATAGCTCTTCAACTGATGAGAAGAATGGATGACAAATTGTAAATATTTTAAGTCAAAATTCCCTCAAATGAAGTGATCAACATATATTGTAATCAATGGATAAAGACACTGTTCGATGGATAAAGGTCAACAAAGGTCAAATCAATGGATCCCTATCAATGGATGAAAGCATCAAGGCTATCAACGGATAAACTAATTACCCATTGATACATCAATTGATCAATGGATAACCTATCCATCGATGGATAAGAAAAGGAGGATCAACTGATAAGCTTTACAGCAATTATCAGTTGATCAAGGTTTTCTAAATTAGTTAAAGACAAAAGGAATTGGATCTTTACAGAAACTGAATCAATGGAAGACAGTTATATCAGGATTGTAAAGACTTTCAAGGCAACACAGTCTTCAAGTAAAAGATCAAGCTAAAGATTTTTCCAAAGCAAGACAAATGCAAAGGAAACTGTGAAAAGAAGCTATAATCTATTTTAGTGAATACATTGTAAAATATAATTTTAATTTGCATTTTTATTTGTCGATAGAAAAATAGATGTAGGTAGTGAACTGCTATATATAGTTTAGTAGTTCATTATAAAAAAAGTATGAGAGAAAACAAGAACAAGAAAAGCTTAGAAAAATCAGAAACAATTGTATTGCTTTTCTTTATTCACATTTTCATACTTGTAAGCAGCTTGGTTATTTTAACCAAGGTTAATTGAAAGCAAAACATTCATTAGTGGAAAACCAATCCAATAATTTAAATAGTTTCTTTACTATATATTTCCAAACACTAAATCTATCAAAGTACAAACTTGAATCCACAAGAATTAGTCAAAATTTTCTAGTTTGTATTCAACCCCCCTCCTTCTAGAAACTTGTACTAAGGGAAAATAACACATGGTGAAACCAATACTGTTATCTCCAAAGGTTACCATTGGGTCAGCCTCATCTTTGAACTATGACAGCAGGGATTTACCACCAGTCACATGCCTTGAACATCTACTGTCCAAGATCCACATGACCTTCTTTTTACTTGTGCCCTGCAAATACAAACAAATCAATTTTTCTTTGGTACCCAAACAAGGTTGGGTCATTTATGCTTAGTCACATGAATGTCATTTTTCTTGTTTACAGTCCTAGTCATTTTGTCATGCATACTTTTATTATTCAGATTTTGATTTATAGTCTGATTTGTGCTACCAGAACTTGATGCATTTCTAGGTGACATATAATGTTTTCTACTCTTAACTGGACTAGCAGACTTAGGCATAGCAGTTTTGCTGTCTAGATTTTGACTGATACATCCTTCAATAAACTGTTTCCTTAGTCTAAAGCAAGTATTCATGGCATTCAAATTGCATGGCATACAATCAAATTTGTCACAGAATTTATGATTATCATGCATCAAGGGTTTCACATAACCATAGGCAAACTCAACATTATTAACAGATTTCTTGCACACATATGTAAGGTGATTTATTGATCCACAGTTTTTACAAATCTTCCTAGGAGCATTGTGAACAGGAGTATAGTTATTGCGCTTATTTATGCCAATTTTACCATTTCTGTTTGGCCTTTTCTTTTTAACATGCATGGTTTCAATTTTCTGTGTTTTGTGTTCTGTTTCACCCTGAACAGGTGTGGGCTTAATTTTGATTGTTGATTTTTATGGTTCAACATTAGGCACATCATCTTCAGCTATTTTGGCATCCTCATCATTCAACTGTTGTTTGATGACCAAACTTGTTTCATCAAACTCAACTGTTGATTTTTTAAAAATAGGAGCCTTGACATTTTTCAAAATCTGAGGATTTCTAAAAATTTCAGTTTTCTTGCCTCATGTTGAAACAGATTTCTTTTCCTTAAGAGTGTTATAATCAAATCCAATCCCAATCCTAGAATTTTCCTGATATTTCTCATGAAATTCTTGCACAACAATGGATGAGTTTTGGTAAGATCTTATTTTCAATTCATTCTCAGAAATTTGTTCTTTAAGAAATTTTTCAATTTGCTCAGAGCAAATAACTTTGTTTTTGAGATACTCATTCTCTTTTTTCAAGTTTTCAGAGTTATCAAGGACAATTCTAAGGTCTTATTCTTTGCAGTTAGTTCATCATTAGCCTTTAGCAATCTAGCAATTTCCTCATATGTAGCAGTCATACTAATATAAATATTAAATATTTCAATTCTCAATTCTTCAACCGTTTTATTATACTAAGAGTTTGACATGTCAAGTGAGACTAATGAAGGTACCTGAGTGTTTGACGATGATGCTCCATCATATGAGTTAGCCATGAGAGCTAAATTTCCATATTCTTCCTCCTCATCTTCATCTATGTCATTCCAGCATTTTCCTTCAGCTATGCAAGCCCTTCCTATCTGCTTTTTGAGGAGAACCTCATACTTGGATTCTAGTTCTAAGTAATCTTTGTCCTTTTTGATTGCTTTAGGTTTTTTACACTTTATTGCAAAGTGTCCAAGCTCATTATAGTTATAGCATCTTATTTTAGATCTATCAACTGTTCCAGTTTTATACCCTTCATTGGTGTTACTTCTTGTTGAAGCTTTTACTTTGCTTGAAGAGTTAAAATTTGGTCTTGGTTTGAAGCCTTTGTTTTGCTTGAATCTTAAGTTTCCAAATTTCTTTACCATGAAGGCCATGGTTTTGTTGTCCATTCCTTCAAACTCTTCAATAGTGTAGAACTCTTCTTCACCTAATTCATTCTTGATAGAGTCTGTTTCTTCTTATTCCTGTTCTTCAAGTTCTTCAATTTCCAGTTTCTTGGTTGTACCAGTCTTCTCAGCTCTTGATGGTTCATTTACAACCAATGCACTTGAAACATTAGCCATTTTTCCTCTATTTGCTAAAATCATCTTCTTTTGACAGAACTCTAGTTCATATGTTTTTAAAATTCCATAGAGGGTTTCAAGTGGAAGTTTTCTAGATCTCTCCTTTATCTAATTACAGAGATTTTGTGCTCCAAATGTTCTAAAAGAGTCAATAAAAATTTCATGTTCTTCTCCTTTGTTTCATAGTACTTTTCATGGAGTTGAAGATCATTGATGAGTTTGTTAAATCTTTCAAACACCTCAGTTATGTCTTCATTTTGTTTTGACATGAAAGCTTCATACTGTGATACAAGGAGTTGCCTCTGGTTATCTCTCACCTCTTCAGTTCCTTCACATAGCATCTCTATGGCTTCCCATATATGTTTTGTAGAGGTGTAGTTGACAATGTTATTGTACATAACAATGTCTAGAGATTCTATGAGTATGAGCATTAGACTATTATCAAGTGACACCTTCTCTTTCTCTATGTCTGTGTATTGAGATGGATATTTAGGTATCCATGTTGTAGGTATCACTTCAAAGCCACTAGTTGTTTCAGGAATCAATGTTACTGGCATAAAGGGGCCATTCATCAAGATTTTTGGATACATAGAGTTGGCAGCCCTTATGAACATTAACATCTTCCTTTACATATGTTGTAGTTTTCTTTATCAAAAGGAGGAATCTTTATACTGCTCAGCTTCTGAGAACTCATTTTGATCTTCAAACTGTATATATGTTAATAGCCTGAGCTCTGATACCACTTATTAGGAATTAGAGTTAGAGAAGTTTAAGGAGGGGTAAATGTATAACTTCAAATTCTTTTTCTTTTGATTATACAATGTGATGAACTGTTTGTTTTGAGTTATAGCTTTAGCAATTCAAGTATTTATATAAATATAGTGCGGAAAATAAAGTAAACACAGAATTTAACTTTCAATCTAATTTGTATTAGAATTGAACTTTGCTACAATATGAAATTCAAATTGAATTTCAGCTTCTTGTTCTTGGAGATAACAAGGTGTGTATTTTAAAAGATCTTCAGAACACATAACTAATGAGGCTATGCAGTACTATATAGACAACATGTCCTATGACATATGCACTCACCAATCAATTAAGCTAAAACTAGAAATAGACAAAAATAAGTTTATGTTTGACTACTATCTATTTCTAGCTAACACACACTATAATAGTCCTTTTGCTTCCAGCCTTATCACTTCTGCCATTTGTCTTGTTTATCTTTTGTTAGTCCCAATTTCCTTCTTCTCTTGTATACACAGGCAATTTTGGTTGAGATCCATTTGAAGGATCTATTCTTCCGACCTTGGAAATATCTACAGATTGATTTGATAAGACATTAAGTCTATAAGCATAAATGCGCTCTGCAGCTTTCCATTTTTCTTCTGTTCTAAGTCCTTCACTCCTAAGAAGCCCTTCAACATATTTCAGACGCTTCAGAGGATATAGACTCAGTCTTTCATCACTCAAACACAGTGTCTGAACTAACTTGTCTTTGTAGAATATCACTGTATAAGGAGTTGTGTGAACTTCAGCTGCTGTTTTGCTCATATGATCTTCAATCAAATCAGTAAGAAGTTCATTCACATGAGATCTCTTGTCCGTCCTAATCTTCATGACATACAATTCTGTTAGAGACCTCAACTTGATGAAATTCGAAGAAATGGTCTTTGTGGTCGAATTATTGAACTGAATCTGAATCTTCCATCCATTGATGTTGGTCGTGATGAATATCAACTTGATAGTCTGTCTTAGTGCATGAAAGAACTGGTTTATTGATGGATGACTCTTGTGAGCTTCTTGCAGTGCTTCCAGAACTTTTTGATCTTCATTTTGAATTATTCCTAATTCTGGTTTCTGCAAAAGACTCCTAGCCTTATCCCATGCACTTCCTTCTCTTGATAACATCAATGGCCTTTGTCTCCTTTCAATATAATAGTTATAGTGTTCTTTTCTGATTTTTTCCTGAGACATTCGAGCTATTTCACATGCCCTTATCATGGATTGATTTGCATCTAGCAAACCAAATGTTTCCACAAAATCCGTTTCGGTGAACTGATAAGTGGCATCATTGACAAATTCATCAAACACATCATCTTCCTGAGCTGTAGGAGCTGTATGAGAAGGTTCCCATATTTCTCCTTCTTCAAGTGTAAGCCTGACCTCCAGCGGTATTTCTTGCTCCCCCTGAAATGTGATGTTTGCTTCTTCCTCTACCAACTTTCCTTTACCTTTGTCTTTACTCCTCATTTCTGCACCAGATTCTTTTTCTTGTTCTCGCACTATCATCTCCCCCTTAGTTGTGTTATCCTTCGAAGTAGGGATTTGAGTAGATTGAGATTTATGCTTTTCAAACAAATCTGTAACAAATTTCTTCATATCCGTCTTGAAATTCTGCAAATCCTGCAACATGTTGTACTGAACAGATTTTATTTCCATGACATTGCTGTGAAATTCAGATTTCATTTCGGTGACAGTAGTCTCCAGGTTATAAACCCTTTGACTTAGTGATTGTGTGTGCATTGTGAGGGTATTTATTTGGCTGGTAGGTGTCTCACTGACAGGTTCTGTAAGTGTTTGTCTCTCAATTCTCTCGCTCGGTCTTAGAGGTGTGGGTGAATTATGATCACTCAAACGTTCTGTTGGTGTTTCACTCACTCTCCTTGACTCCAGCAAGTCTTCTGTACCTGCAGTTAAGATCCTAAATGGCTCATCCGAAGAACTATTGCCAAGTAGTTGCTTCTCCTTTCCACTAATAGTGGTGGAGACCTCCTTATTAGGAGCCAAGAATGTTCCTCCTGGGGGGCTTATCACATTGGATCCTGTAATGTTTAGCAATGAAGGACCCGTGACTCCCGCAATAGCCTGTGAAGGCATGACCTGTACAGGATCTACCTGTATAGGTTCTGCTACAGTAGTAGCAACATCCGTCAATTCCTCCTGTGTGTGCTCCTTTCAGTGCAACATATAACTTGGTTGGAGGCTCAATTATTGACACTCTTTCAGATGCCCTGGCCGACGGGCGAAATTCAATAGGTTCACCCTGTTGAGAGGATGTCCCCAGAGACTGTGTATTTGCCTTTTTCAGCTCTATATCCTTTTGAGAGGGTATAGATGGGCTAACAGATACCTCAGGTTCTTCTAATCGACGTCTAGTCAGAGGTAGAGCTGTTTGGGTTCCCTCACCTTCCTTATGTGGTGCTTCTAAGGCACTATCTCCCTCACTCACAAATTTTCTTTTTAGGGTTTGGAGAGAAGATAAAGGTAAGGTTTTTATAATGTTTGGTTCTGAGGCAGTGGTTAGAATCTGTTGGGTTTCAGATTCATTGCCTTGTCCTACAGCCACAGAGGGCTCAGCTGATAGGTTCATGACACTTTCTCCAAAAAGATCTTGCAAATTAGAATAAGCTGAAGAGTCAGAGACATGAAGACTACCTTGAGTACTACCTGTAGGAGTCTAAGGATGATATGATTTCTGACTGTCAGCATGACCTATAGAATCTCCTCCAGATATACTTTGAAATCCATCTCCTGAAATTTGTAATTCCTCTGTCACCTGAACCACTTCCTCTTCTTGAGCTAAATCCTCTACAGGAGTAGCTACTGGAACTGATTCTTGCACTGGTTCAGGGACCTGATCATCTTCTTGAGGCCCTTGAGGCTCGTCTCTTTCCATGTCCACTACACAACCCTGCATGTATTCAGTCATTTGAGCAGGTGCTTCGTTGATGTAGTTTCTGTTATTGTTCAGAGTGGTGGCTATCCTGTTTTTCTGTTTCATACACAAAGAGGTAACACTACTAGTATATAGTAGTTTTTCCTCGTTAGTCGTTAGATCATTAAGGATAAGCTGTAGGAACCGTGGAAAGTAACACTCCACATTAGTGACTTGAAGGTTTCTGTACTCCACCGATCCCATAACATACAACATCTGATTCAATAATAACCTATCAAAATTTATCCTACAATTATTAGCAACACTGAAGCCTAAAGTTCGATAAAAACTTGAAATACTGTGTGTGTTGAACTTTTTTGTAAGAGAAACATTGCATAAGAGTGTGGAAAAAGAAATTCCATTCCTTAGGTAAATGATGTTTACACCTTTCACCTGAGTCGTGGAGATTAGGATTTACGTAGTTGATAGTCGTGAAGAACTGAGTTAATTGTTCGGAATTGGGATAAGGGACTAGATTATGCTCAGGGAATCTTAATATACGATTCAAATCTAGCTCCGTCACCTGGATTTCCCGATTAGCAATACTAAATGTAAAAGCCAGTTCATCAACAGCTGAAGAGTTATATGCAGAACAGTAACAGTCTCGTAGCATATTATGATTTAATATCACGTCTGTTACTAAGGCATACCTCACTCGAGAATATTCGAGTAACACTCGTGCCCAGGCCCGATAATTAGCAGGAAGGGACTGAATGTCAAACTCGGCAACTAAATTCGTTTTGGTAATAGTAAAAATTCCAACCATTTTTAACTAGTAAAAATTATCGAAAATTTTAACTTTAAACAATTAATTACGAATTTAATTAGACTCGATAACGAACCGAAAACACTAAAATTCAAAACTCCTCCAAAAATCGTGAAAAAAATATATGCTAAACTAGGAGAGATTTGAACGGTGAAACTATTTTTTTGTGATTTTTGGACCTCAAACAAACCCTAGAAAAAATCCCAAAGTTTGAAATACCCGAAACAAAACTGAAACCAAACGATACAAGGCTGGTATCAAATAATTCGGGATGACTAGATCTACAATTCTATGGGTTTAGATTTTCAAAACTAGTACTAGAATGGTAGAAAATGAGGAAAGAAAAATCAATTTTTGGTCGATAGTTAGCTAACTGGCGAGATGAAAAGAAACTATATACATATATTCTAGTCAACTGGCGAGATGGACAAAAGAAATAGAACTAGCCACTTCGATGGTTTAACTAGTAAAACATATATATATATATATATATTCTTCTACCTAACTAGCGAGATGGCCACCTGCCTTTTGTTTTGTTTTGGTTTTGTTTTTGTTTTTGTTTTTGTTTTTGTTTTTGTTTTTGTTTGTTTTTGTTTTTTTGTTTTTGTTTTTTTTTTTTTTTTTAAGCAACTCGATGGTTAGCAAAAATAATAAAATAAAAGTAACTATCGAGATGCACACTAATATATAATACGTAACTATCGAAAAGTTAATTAATAAAATTAGCCACTTCGACGGTTAGCAAAAATTAACTATCGAAGCAGATAAAATAATTAACCAGATAGATATAATAACTATCGAGATGGATAGTTTTTATTTATTTATTTATTTATTTATTATATATATATTAACCAAAAGACTACTTCGACTGTTATAATATAATATATTTTTTTATAACTATCGAGTACTGTTTAAAACCACTTCGATGGTTACGAAAAAATATATCTAATTGTAACTGTCGAGAGTTTGCTAATTAAAAATAATAATAAAAAGCATTTAAATACACTTACTAAATAATTTCAAATATTCATAAAATTAATTAAATAGAGATTTCTTAAATTAATTAATTAATATTCCTAAAATAGAAATATTAAAATCTTAATTTGGAAATAACTATCGAATTAATAATAGTCCAATTTGAAATCCACAAACAGACAATATTAATAATTATTATAATAATACTAATAAACACAGGTGGTTGCTTTAAAATCTTTGGAACCAAAAAAAATTTTGTTCCATATTCTGTTACTTTTAAAATTTCCAAAAATTTTAAACCAACCCAATCACAATCCAAACGATCATACAAGCATACTATGAATTAACATAATGTCAGTTATGCAAAATAAGATCATGAAAAGTAATTGCTACACATTTTTTCCAGTGATAACCAGTACATTAAATAAACAAGTTTGTACAACCAATTTCTCACTAAAGATCACAACCTGTCTGATATAGAATCTCTCAGCCAGATCTCATCATATTGAAATCCACCAATTAATTCTAAACCACAGACTGTTATGCTTCTTGTTAACTACAAACACTTATGTAGCAGTTAACTACTTATGCTATATCGAATAATTGCCACAAAGCATAACTGGTATACTTATGATAATTAACATTGATATTCATAAGCCCGAGATTATAAATTAGATTGGAGGTCACAAGTCCTTTGGATATAAAAATTCAATAACTTGTGAATCCATACAACTCCTCGCAAACAAAAATTAATTTAAATTTAACATCCCTAATTCACTAACCAACCTAGAGAAAGTAGATTCGTCTAGTGGTTTCGTGAAGATGTCTGCAAGTTGTTGTTCTGTGGGTACAAAATGCAACTCCACAATTACATTCATGACATGCTCTCGTATAAAGTGATACCTGATATCAATGTGCTTGGTTCGTGAGTGCTGAACCGGATTGTTGGTTATAGCTATGGCGCTTGTGTTGTCGCAGAATATTGGAATCTTGTTCAACATAAAGCCATAGTCTTGGAGTTGGTTTCTCATCCATAGGATCTGAGCACAACAGCTACATGCTGCGATGTATTCTGCCTCTGCTGTTGAGGTAGACACTGAGTGCTGCTTCTTGCTATACCATGAGACCAATCTTCTTCCCAAGAATTGACAGCTTCCAGAAGTACTCTTCCTGTCAATCTTACAACCTGTAAAATCCGAGTCTGTATAGCCGATTAGGTCAAAACTAGTACCTTTAGGATACCAAATTCCCAAATTTGGAGTACCCTTCAGGTATCTAAAAATTCTTTTGACAGCTATAAGGTGAGACTCTTTTGGGTTAGCTTGGAACCGTGCACATAAGCAAGTTGAAAACATAATATCTGGCCTACTTGCAGTTAAGTAAAGTAGAGATCCAATCATACCTCTGTAGCTTGTGATGTCGACAGATTTACCTGATTTGTCCTCATCAAGCTTTGTGGCAGTTGGCATTGGAGTCTTGGCGGGGGCTGAATCTTCAAGTCCATACTTCTTTAGAAGATCTCTGATGTACTTTGCCTGGCAAATGAAGATCCCATCTTTCTTCTGACTCACTTGTAGTCCAAGGAAGAAAGTAAGCTCGCCCATCATACTCATCTCGTACCTACTCTGCATTAACTTAGCAAATCTCTTGCATAGCTCATCATTAGTAGAACCGAATATAATATCATCAACATACACTTGAACTAATATCAAGTTATTTTTATGCATTTTATGAAAGAGAGTCTTATCTATAACACCTCTGATAAAACCATTTTCAATTAAAAATTCAGATAGTGTTTCATACCATGTTCGAGGCGCCTGCTTGAGTCCATAAAGAGCTTTAAAAAGGAAGTACACAAAGTCCATATGATCTTTGTTCTCGAAACCCGGAGGTTGCTCTACATATACTTCTTCTTCCAGCTCCCCATTCAGGAATGCACTCTTCACATCCATTTGATAAACTTTAAAGTCTGAATGTGTTGCGAATGCCAAAAACATCCTGATGGCTTCAAGTCTTGCTACTGGTGCATAGGTCTCGTCATAATCTATTCCTTCTTCTTGAGAATACCCCTTAGCAACCAGTCTGGCCTTGTTCCTCGTAACAATGCCATCTTCATCTAACTTATTCCTGAATACCCATTTAGTGCCAATAACAGATTTGTCTTTAGGTCTGGGTACCAGTTTCCAAACTTTCTGCCTATCAAATTGATTGAGTTCATCTTGCATCGCAATCACCCAATCTGGATCTTCTAGAGCATCTTCAACCTTTTTAGGTTCTTCCTCTGATAGAAAACCAGAGTACAGACATTCATTCTCCGTTGCTCTTCTAGTCCTCACGCCACTCTCTGGGTCACCAATGATTAATTCAAAGGGATGATCTCTGTTCCATACCCTCTGTCTAGGCAGATTAACCCTTGATGATTGTCCTTCTTCGTAGTTGTGTTGAGAGCGACTAGCTGATCCTTCTTCACCTCCCCCTGAGTTGCTGCCTTCATTATTTGATGATCCACCAGTTGAGCTAGCAGGTTCAGTAACAGACTGATTTTGAAATACAGACTGTGACTGTGACTGTGTGGTATTACCAACACTTCCACTGCTTTGCTCTGGATTATCAATCTCCGTGTGTTCATGATTATCAGATGCAACACCAGGTACGTCTTCATCTCCTAAGTAGTATTCTGATAGATTTTCAATTTCCAGAGATTCAGAATTTTTATCATTTTGAAGACTTGGGAGTTTGGTGTCGTCAAACGTTACATTAAGGCTTTCAATGACCTTATGAGTTTCAATCACATATACCCTGTACGTCTTAGACTCCAGTGAGTAACCAAGGAAAATCCCTTCATCTGCTTTAGCATCAAACTTGCCCAGATGTTCATCTTTCAATACATAGCATTTTCCACCAAACACATGAAAGTACTTCAGTGATGGCTTTCTGTTGGTCATAATCTCATAGGATGTCTTTTCTAGATCTTCATTAATCAGGGTTCTGTTCTGAGTGTAACAAGCTGTGTTGACTGCTTCTGCCCAAAAATATGTAGGTAGCTTTGACTGGCTTAGCATTGTCCTTGCTACTTCAATCAAAGTCCTATTTTTCCTTTCTACCACTCCATTCTGCTGTGGAGTTCTTGGGGCTGAGTATTGTCTTGAAATTCCTTACTCCGTGCAGAATTCATTTAGAACTGCATTTCTGAATTCAGTTCCATTATCTGATCTGATCGTCCGCACAGGCAATCCAGCTTCCACCTCAATCTTTTTAATGTGATCGATTACCATTTGAGGTGCTTCATCCTTAGAATGCAAAAACAACACCCACGTGTACTTGGAGTAGTCGTCGACAATCACTAATGCATATTTCTTCTTTGAAACTGACATGACATTAACCGGTCCAAATAGATCCATATGAATCAACTGGAGAGGTTCGCTGATGCTTGACATGTCCTTACTTCTATGTGACGCCTTCTTTGACTTACCCTTTTCACATGCTTCACAGAGTCCTTCTTGGTAGAATTCCATCTGTGGTAACCCTCTCACCAATTCTCTTCTTACTAAAGAATTCATCGCCTTGAAGTTCAGGTGAGATAGTTTTCTGTGCCATAACCAACTCAATTCAGAGGATGCTTTACTGTAGAAACAATTTGCTTCTCCTCTGCTTGCAGTGTTTAAGTCAGCTACGAACAGATTTCCTTTTCTTACTCCTTTAAGAGCAAGCTTTTCATCTTTCCTATTGGTGATCATACACTTTTCCTTCCTGAAGTCCACATTATATCCTTTATCTGTGAATTGACTGACGTTCAGCAAGTTGTGCTTCAGACCGTCAACAAGAGAGATATTTTCAATGATGACATTTCCAACTTCCAGACTACCATATCCCTTAGTAAATCCTTTGCTGTCATCTCCAAAGGTTACAACTGGGCCGGTCTTCTCAATCACATTGGTCAGCAGGGACTTGTCTCCTGTCATGTGCCTTGAACATCCACTATCCAGAATCCACATGACTTTTTCATTAGTATCTATGCCCTGCAACCACAAAGTGATTAAGGTTTCTTTGGAACCCAAACTTGTTTGGGTCCAAGAAATTTAGAGGTTCTTGCAGATGGTGTAATAGGTTCAGTTTTCACATCTTTAAGTTCTACTTTGACTGAACTCAAATCATGTTCCTTTGCCTTGACAGATTTGCCTTTTGGCTTAGGAGATTGAGTCTCCTTCCTAACCTTAGGAGGACTAGCAGTCTTTGCCCTTACCTTTTTCTTATTCATGCTTCTTTCTATGCATATGCAATTACTAGAAGTAGATGCATTCATCAAATTAAAATAAGCATGCATAATATTAAAAGCACATGGCATACATCCAGTAATACCACAAGGCAAATGAAAACTATTCATGCTAAACATGTTCTGCACAACAGGAACATTAGATTCTACTTTAACCTTATTACATGCATGACTAAGGTGTCCAACAGAATTGCAATTAGTACACAATTTCCTAGGTGCAGTGGGTGCAGGTGTAGCAGAATTAGCAATTTTAACACCTACTTTCCCATTCCTATTACTATTTGACTTGTTCTTGTTACCACCTAATTCAGTTTTAGCATATTCAGTTTTAACTGGCTCATTAGGTGTAACTTCTTCTACATTATTTTCCTCAACTTCTTTCTCTTTTAACTTATCCTCAACAAGCATTTCTTGTTTCCATACGATAGTATCTTCGTCTAAGGGTTCTGAGAGTGGGAGCTTAAAGATAGGATTACTACTTTTCTTAATGACAAAAGGAACATTTTCATTTTCTAATAAAACAGTACTAGAAGCATTGAAAGTTATATTCCTTTTATCCTTTTTCTTATTCCTTTTATGTTCATCGTAGTTAAAGCCTATACATGTCTTATTATCTGAGCTCTGCTTATCCATTATGTCTTTAGCAATATTAGCCGAGTTCTTAAAAGCTTCCATTTTTAACTCTAGCTCAGAAATCTTAGCCATAAGTGCTGTCTCAACCTCTGCATTACAGATAACCTTATTCTCTAAATATTCATTTCTTTCCTTAAGGTTATTAACTGTGATTCCTACAAGCTCTAGTTGTTCCTTTCCAGATTCTAGCTTTTTAATCTTCGCAACTAGTCTAGCATTTTCTGCTTCAGAAGCTAGCATGCTTGTATGAATGTTAAACATCTCTATACTCAAGTCATTAACTGTATTTTTATATTCAGATAGAGACATATCTACAGTGGTGAGAATAGGTACCTGTGCTGATGATGGAGATTCTTCTGAAGTGTCTGCCATTAATGCAAGATTTTCATATTCTTCTTCTTCAGAATCTGTGTCATCCCAGCTTCTACCTTCAACAATGTAAGCCTTGCATTGTTGTTTTGCAACCAAAGCATCCAATCTCTGTTTCAACTTCTCATTCTCCCTTTTCAACTCATCATAGCTTTTCTTCTCGTAGGAACTCTTCTTCTCATAAACCTTCTTGTCTTTTGCTTGTCTTGGTTTCTTACATTCAGTGGCGAAATGCCCTAGTTCATTGCAGTTGTAGCACCGGAACTTACTACGGTCTACCATGTTTGACTTGTAACCACCTCTTGAGTTGGATCCCGAAAATGATCCTGTCTTCTGAAATCTGCTACCAAAACTTTTCTTGTACTTGGGATTCCTTCTGAATCTTATATGCTTGAAACGCCCTGCCAAGTACGCCATAGATTTGTCTTCCATCTCATCAAGCTCTTCCAATGTATAAAAATCATCTTCTTCTTCAGCTTGTGATTCTGTAGCCATTTCAGCTTCAATGATCAATTCTCCACCAATCTTGGTTTCAACAACCTTTGCTTCAGAAGTCTTCACTTCATCTGCCCCAAGAGCTGTGGTCTTCATTAGTGCTGCACTCTTACTGTCCACTGAGCCGGAACCATAGATAATCAACCTCTGTTCTTGTTCCATTTCATAAGTCTTCAATTTTCCATATAGCTTTTCAAGGGGCATAACATTGAAGTTGTCCCTTTCTCTAATTGAAGAAACTTTATGCTCAACATGATGTGGAAGAGTCAACATAAACTTCCTGTTCGTTTCCCTTAACGGATAGTTCTTCCCCTGGATACTCAATTCATTTAACAATTTATTATATCGCTCAAAGACTTGAGTGATTGTTTCTCCAGGAGTAGATTTGAACGCTTCATATCTTGATGTCAGTATATCCAACCGGTTCTCTTTCACTTCTTCTGTTCCTTCCATAATCAGTTCGATGGTTTCCCACATGTGCTTTCCAGATATACAATTTAAAATTTGATGGCACATGTCTTCATCCATTGAGTCAACAATAATCAACTGAAGGCCTGTGTCCAATGCAACAATTTCTTTCTCTGTATCAGTGAACTCTATAGGATCCTTTGGAGTAGACCTTTGAGGAACTCTTACTCCGTCCACTGTAGATTCAGGAATCATCTTCATTGGTACAAACGGTCCGTTCTCTAAGATACCCATGTATAACAGATTTGCAGCCTTAATAAACAGGGTCATCTTCTTTTTCCAAAGATTATAATTCACTCTATCAAACTGAGGAACCTTAATACTTCCTACTTTCTGAGAACTCATGATATTGAACTTTTCAAAATTATTTAAAGTTCAAAAAATTTCTAAGTGAAATATTTTGAAAATTAAAAAATTCGCGAAAAAATTCCAGAAGCTTAATACTGAAGTCCGAACAATAGATCCTGATTTGTAAACTCAATCAGTAAGCTTTGATACCAATTGTTAGTCCCAAATATCGTAGAAGGGGGGTTGAATACGATATTGTCCAATTTATAAAATAATCGCGGAATGATTTGTTATGTACTAATTGACAGTTCGAACAGTTATATAATCAAACAGTTGGTGAGCAATAATATAACAACAGTTCGTTCGGGGAATATATCGTTTTATTAATATAAACCACGAACGTGCTACACAAATCTAATCCGTAGATTAGCTTCAACTGATTCACTAGTACAGTTACAATACAACAACAATAATCAATACGAACAATAAATATGACACTAGCTTAAACGACGTTAATGGCATCTCTGTGTCTCTCTTCTTTGCTCTGTATATTTTCGCTCTGTAACTGAATGAAAATGAATGTTCGTGAATGAATCACAAAGGCTTGGCTTTGCTGCTTTATTGTGTAGGCTTTTTCAATCTTCTACGTGGCCTTCTGAGAACCAAGTAAATAGATTGCTTCTCACTTCTTGAATTAACAACCGTCGAGACATTTAATTTATAACCATCGGTGAGTCTGTTGATAACCGTCGAGTGAAATAAATCACTTAAAACAAATCTGCTCAAGGATATCAAAGATATGTGGCATGCTGTGGCTGGCTGTAGATTAAAAAATCTTAAACCCTCAACTATCGAAGTGCCATAACTATCGAGTGACTTAACCGTCGATGGAATAAATAATCTGGATATTTATCTGAGTCCCTTAACTATCGAGATGCTGTAACCGTCGAGTGAAATAAGACGAAACAGTCAAACCAAATATCAGTTATAACTATCGACTCAAAAGAATTATTAAAACCATAACCGTCGAGTGAAATGGAATTAATAATATATCCAAAAATGCTAACCGTCGAGTGATTTGCTAACCGTCGGTAAATAAGACGAAATAGCCAAACAGGAGACCCAACCGTCGGTGAATAAGACAAAACAGTCAAACAGCTAAACGGTAGTTCACCTTAGCCATTTTTCCAACGATTCAAAGATCTGCAATATTTTCTTTCACTGCAACCAAGTTAATAAATTTACCTTTACTACTTGAACTTGATTTTCTCCGAGCTATAGCACACAACGGTTATACAGCCAATTCTTTTCTAATATAGATGCGGTTCTCAATTCCTTTTGTGCTGACATTTAGTGCAACTGGTCTGGTTTACAAACGACTAACACGAACTTGATCTTCACATCTTCTTGACTATTCAATTGGCCCTGTTTCTCTAGTTGTTAAGAAGTGCTTCTGTAATTCACTGGAATCCCTTGACTTCTCTGTTGTAAAACCTCTGACATCTTCTGAACCTCTGAAACACTACATCTTTATTCTTCACTGAGGCTTGAACATGTTAATAAACTTCTTTCAGTGATCTTCAATGTCTTCAAAGCTTTATCTAATGTTTTGGTCTTTTGTATTCAACTTGTAAACGATTCACAGTCGATTCCGTGCTTCATTTTAATATAAGTTACCGACCATCAGTGTTGAGTTAGTTTCCTCGGTTACATGTTACGTTACGTTACATTATGCTTTACAATCTCCCCCTATTTGATTGTTAGAGTTCGACAAGCAAATCCCTTAAGAGGATAACTCAACTAACTTACAAGAAAAAGTAAACAGAAGACGGTAAACTAATATTAAACAAATTCTGGATTACATAACACATTTCCAGATTTCAAAAACAATTACAATGTAGAATGTATGTTCCTCTAGCCTGAACTGATATACATTATGTCATTCTCATTGTACAAGACTTGCAAGCTGGTCATTCACTAGATCCATCGCTTCTTCTTCTAGCATATTACTTGGCTTGGGATCTGACAAAGCTTCCTGAAGTGTTTGCAAGACAGCTACTCTTCTGATCTGCTTAACTTGTTCGAATGTAAATTCAAGAACTTTCGTCTTTCCTTTAACACTCAACCTTTTTGGAACTGCTTTAACCCGATCAGTGTTGTAACATGATTCTGCTCCCAACTTCTCCATGTAAAGCTTAGAGATTTCTGCCAATGCTGATTTGTCTTTATAGTTCGTCGAAGTCTTGATTTGATAAAGTATAAAACCCAGTTCCCTAGAAGTCATGTATGACATCTTGTGGATATCAACTATTTCAGTTTTTCCTTTGGGGTTCTTATACCTGATTGCTGGAGGATCCTTTAGCACCATTGTCTCTGTCTCCTTGATTATATCAAAATCTGGAAAGACAATCGGAAAATCTGGCTTTTCTGCATATTCGAACACCTTCCCTGGATGATTAAATCTAAATTCAGTCATTGCCTTGACTTTTTCAAAGTCCCTTAAAGCTTCATTATGGACTTGTCTCGATCATTCCAGGTTTGACTGATCTTGAAATGAAAGAGCTTCAATATGTTTGTCATGTTCTTCTGCAGGTTTCCTTGAAATTAGCTCATTTAAAACATTCGAATAGTCAGTGTAGTTATCATTCAAGAACTCTTGAAGTAGACTGCTCAGTCGAGTACTCAATAGACTTCTCGATTAGTCTTTTGCTTTGATCACTTGTCGATTGGTTTAGACTTCTTGAGGCATATATCACTTTGATTTCCCTGACTTCTCGATTGTCTTGATTCCCCTTACTTTCACTTCTCAAATTACTTCAGTAATAAGACTTCTCGAATGACTCCCTGAAGTCACTTCTCGATTAGCTCATACTTCTTGTATTCTCGATTATCTCAAATTCATGACTTCTCAAATAGCTTCAATTTGCTTGTTAGGAATTAGAGTTCAACAGAAGTGTAAAAAGGAGGGGTGAATGTATACATCAAATTTTTATGGACTTGTTGTGATGAACTGTTTGTTTAGTTTATGTAGCTTTAACAATTCAAGTATTTATAGAAGGATAATGCAGGAAATAAAGCAAAGACAAAATATAATTTTCAATCTAATTTGTATTAGAATTGAACTTACTACAATCTGAAATTCAGTATGAATTTTAGCTTCTTGTTCTTAGAAGATACAAGGTATGAACTTGATAAATTCAAAGACTCACTTTTCTAATGGGACAGTGCAAAGCCTATATAGACAACATGTCTTTTGGCACATGTTCTCAATAGTCAGTTAAGCTAAAATTAGAAATACACAAAGATAACTTTACATTTGACTACTATCTATTTCTAGCTAACACTTTCTTTTAATAGTCTATAACTTTCTACCTTATCTCTTCTGTCATTTATCTTATGTATCTTTCAAGCTTCATTGTAGACTTGTCTCTATCATTACAAGCTTCATTATGACTTCTCGATCAGTTGCTTGTTGTGACTTCTCGATCAGTTACATGTTGTGACTTCTCGATCAGTTGCTTGAAGTGACTTCTCGATCAGTTGCTTGAAGTGACTTCTCGATCAGTTGCTTGAAGTGACTTCTCGATTGGTTCAGCCTTATGACTTCTTGAATGCTCCTTTGGCTAACTTCTCGAATTGTTTTACTGGACTTCTCGAATGTGTATATTTTCACACTACTCGATTGACTTCATTCCTTGACTTCTTGAATGAGAACTTCTCGATCGAATACTAAGCCAATGAGTATTTTGAGACTTCTCTACTAGTTACATATCTGTGACTTCTCGAATGACTATTTGCCTTAGAAGAATTTTGATACTGCATTCCTTATTCTTCAAGTAGACTTCTTTATCTAGTTGCATGATTCAACTTGAATCTTCTAACAGACTTTATTCTTTGACTTTAAATTACAATTTGGAATTACAATTTGATCACACTTCTAACTGTAATAATACTTTAAAATATCTAAGTCACTAATATATTACATAAGTTCAAAATATGTTACATCAAGACAAATAATACATAAAGTAGGCTTGATGTGGTCCACCAATCTCCCCCAATTTAGGAAAAGATAAATTTTACAAATTAATACAAGATATCAAGCCTATCTATTTTGTTGTTGTTGATGATTGCATTGATCATATCTCTCTTTCTTGTTCTTTCTCTCTCCTTGAGTTGATCTCTTCAATTACATGGAGGATTTGTTGTCTGACCATGACTTTTTCAATTAGAATTGCACCATTTAGCATGTCAGCAACAATTTTGAGAGTTTGCATAGGATAATCAAAGACAAACTTGAGTCTGATTTTGGTTGTTACTCCATTTCTCAGCTTGAACTCAACTCTATCAGGATCCTTAAATACTCTGCATTTTCCCTGTCTTCTTAGTTCTTCAAACAACCTCTCTATTTCTTCATCTTTCTTCTTCTTCTTTTCCACCATTTCCTTCAAGTACTTGACTTTACCAATCTTCTTTTGGTACCTCCTAGCCAAGTACTCAGCCATTTCCATCATTCTCAATTTATTTATCATGCACCTCTTATCAAAAAGACTAATTACTCTTTTGATGTCATGAGTGATTGAATTTGAGTTGTCATGATGAAAAGCTTTTTCTTCCCCATCAAAAGTGGTCACAAACATTCATTTGTCCCTAATTTCAACTTTGATAATTCTGGTTGCCTTCCATTACTTGATCTTCACTTTGTCAACTTCAGTAATTTCTTGGATATGTTTAATTTATAGACCTTTGTTAGGGAAAATGAACTGCTTTTTCCATTTAGGACATCTAACTAGTAATAAGCTAGTAGATTTCTTGAATCTTGTTGTTGTAGCAGTGTTGACCTTTATCTGTTGACATGGCTTCAATTTCTTGATATGATTCTTTTCCACTTCCTTCCTTATCACTCCATGTGCAATTACTTTCACAAAATGTCTTCTAGGAGATTTGGAGTTAGGGACCATAGAAGTTTCAGAAACTGTTAGAATCATACTAGTACCCTAAATTGTGGTATGTGTACTAGAATGAATACCAACTGCTTGCTGTTTTGAAGGCTTCTTTCTCTCATAGGTCTTTTCTTTTCCTGAGGCATCTCTTCTTTTCTTATCATCATCTTCTTTCTTCCCATCTTTATCACTCCTGGAATTAGGTTTCTTATCTTCCTTTCCTTGTCCCTTGTCTTCGTCATTCTTTCTTTTCTTTTTTCAATTCATCACTTGCAAAAACTGACACTTGACCATTAATAAATTTTCTCAACTTCTCCATAATCACCTTGTCTTATTCTCTAATCACTGGTTTCTTCTTTAACAGATCCAACAGACTTATGATTTGGCTTCTATTATCATGGTTTAGATGCTGAGGGATTCTGAATTGATAGAGAGTATTTGTCTTCTGTTATCAGGGTTACAGTAGGCTTCAGGAAGTGCTTTGGGCAATAAAAGGCCTAACATATTCTTTAATTCATTTTCTTCCTTAGTCACATTCTCTATTGCTTTGTGCAGGCACTCTAGTTCTGTGTATGAGAGTCCATGAAACAGTCCTAGAGATACCCTGTAGTAGCTAGATTCCATCTGCACTACTGGTACTTTGACCTCTTCACCATTTACTTGAATCCTCACTCCTCTCACCATGTAGATGTTGTTTTGCAACATTCTCCTATAATTCCAGTGATTATCCTTGACATTTGCTTTGATTGCTTTCAAATTCAACATAAACTCGTTGTCTGCAAGTGGCTTCCTGGCCTCATCCCTTAATATTCTCATGACAGCTTTTTGTCGCTCAGCTTCTATCTCATCCCTTTGTTTTTTAATTTCCTCCCTTGTCTTCTTCCCCTTAGGGTTGATATCTTGGTTCATGGGTAAGAATGAAGAATGAGTGGGCTGGAGTTGAGTAGGAATTTGGAGCTGAGGTGCTTGACCAGACATAAGCATTGATGAAAGCAAGACTTGAATTAAAGTAAGTTGATTTGAGATTTGTTGAAGTGTGGTGCCTTGAGTGGAGCTAGAGGTTTCAAAATCTTTCTTGAGAGAGTTAACATTTGCCACCACTTCTGAGACTGTAGTTGAGAGTGTTGATTGAGCATTTGTCAAGGTGTCCACCTTTTCCTTGAGTTTCAACAATGTAACAGCTTCATCATTTTCTGCCTTGGCCTTTGATTGATAAAAGAGATCTATTTGTAAAGGGGCTAATTCATGAAGGTGAACATCTTCAGGCGATCTGTCTACATGCCTGTTTTTGTACAGAACCTCAACCATGTTGTTGATTGTGGTCTATTTTTATTAAGTTACTGTTTGGATGGAAATCATTTCTTGAAAGGTCTTCTCCATCTTTTCCATTTTGTCATTCAATTCTTGAACCTTGTGCCTGGAAAATGAAAAATCTGTTCTAGAGGGAGCATGAGCATAAAGACCTCCAGGCTTTAGTTTATCTTCAATAGCTTTGAGAAATCCCTTCATTTTGGTTCTATACTCTGCAATTTTTGACTGTAATCCCCTTGCAAGATAATGATTGGATTGCAGTTGGACTTTGGTTGCCTCATGTATAGCATCATAAATGGTAGTGGGAGTGAAAATTTTCTCATAGGATCCAAGAGATTTTAGATACTTCTGTCTCATACACTGTAGCATCTCCTCCATACTCACAGTATTTTTGTTGTCCAACCAATCATCAATATTGGCATCTCCATCTTCAACCATATCAAAAAATTTATCTTTTATTTCCTCTTGATCCTTAGCATACTCCAACAATATTACAACATAGTCCTTGTTGGGTAAGTGAGAGGTGCGAAGTTGTTGAGCTATTTGGTAAAAACCATCCAATTAATCTCCATATAATTCCTTTAATTGTTCATCGGTTAGTGACCCACCATGAGATGATGGTCCTGATTCCCTGTCATGGTGCACAGGTTTCAGCCATTATGACAAAGAGTGATAGCTAGGGCCACTTGTTACAGTGGTCCCCTCAGCATCAAATTCATCATCCAATTGCTCAGATAAATCCTTTGATACTGGATGGATAGGTGATTTCTCCTGAGGAGACATTCTTTGAATGATCGGAGAGTTTCCAAGGGATGCCATTTGCATGATATGGAGGTCCCCTAGATTACCCAATGTCTATGAAGACACATGGTTTTCAAATTCCTTAGCCACCACAATCTGAAGTAAAGACTCCTGAAGCCTCTATGGCTTTGATGGTGTCACCAGGATATGCCTCAGCATGCATTCCCTCACCATTTAGATGTATGTCCTGAGTGGTGAACAAGGTGTCATGCCCCAAGTCACTTGAGTTGGGCTAACCAGGGAAATAGAAATCCCGATGATCAACACCCTCATGTGTTTGGCTAGACAAATTTGGTTGAGAAGAAATTTGAGGAATAGAAGAGAAATTGTGAGTAGTTGTGAGTGTTGGCAACTCCCCCTAAGAAAATGGTGAAGTTTCAATAGAAGTCCCTAACTGTGCATGATGTGTTTCCTTTTCTACTAGAACTTCCTCATTGACATAAGTGAATTCTTGCAATGGTGCAGACTCTGTACAAGATGGAGTGGACTGGCTCCCAATTTCAATAGATGCACCTTGTTGAGAAAGTGCACCTAGAAACAAGTTTAATCCTTTGTGTATCTCTACAGCCTGTTGGGAAGATGTAGAGTGGTCTGTTCTGGACTTTTTATTTTTATTCCTCATTTTTAATGATTCCACAGGTGACTCATCAATTTCCTCTATATTTTTTTCTACTATTACTTCTAATTGCTTCTTTGCAGCAGTTTTCTTCCTCTTCTTCTTTTCAACCATACCCTATTTAGAGGATGTGGAGGTTGGCTTACTAACATCTATTGTATTCAAAGAAGGGTCCACAGTTGGGTTAAAAGTCCTGGGGTTAGGTGCATTTAGTTCTTCTGCAACCTTAGGACCTCCTACTGTATCAAGATAACCATATGTATGCTGCACTAGTGGGTACTCTCCAAATACACTCCTTGTGTGAGGTGTAATTTGGAGAGGCACATTCACTGTGCTCCTCATATCCAATGTAGAAAAAATGATCTTTGACATGGACTTGGAGTAGCTAATTCAATTTTTGTTCATCCCAAGCAATTCAATTAAACCAGCATTTTTATAATTGAGAATTAATTGAATAAAGTGAGGGAAGAAAATCTCATTACCACTCTTGAGAATCCTGGTTATGAGTTCCCCAAGAACTAGTTTTCCAACATTGAGCTTTTGGTTGTATGCCAATGAGTAGGCCAGCTTCATGGCAATGAGGCTTATTTGGTCAAACCCTGTTTTTCTACAAGTTAACACTCTAAGTATGGTGTCAAACAGGAATGACCACTCCTTTCTCATGTACTTCTTGTTTATTTTCCCCAGCCTGTACTTCTCAGTTCCTTTCTCCACAATGTTAGAATACCCAATAAACTCAAGAAGGTTTAGAAGGTCATTGTCAGTCGGTTCTTCATCAAACTCCTCTGTTGGCATTTTTAAACTTTTGTTCACATCATTTTCATCAAAACTGATGTCCTCTCCTTGAATTTTGCAGGTGACAACCACTTTTGAGCTATCATCCTCTAATGCTATATTTTCCTAATTTGCAATCTTCCAAAACTCCTCTAAAATTTCAAGATACAGGGTGGGATTTGCCAACAAAGCTTCACTTAAATAGGAATCAATGAGAAACCTAGCAAAGCACTTATACTGCGTCTTTGCATCTGCATCCCTTGCAATGGCCAAGAAATTTGTTTCAAGAATTATAAACACTTCAGTTGCAGATTGAGAGCTAGAGGATGCCATTGAGTTTTATATATAAAGAGAAAAATGAAGAAGCGAAAGTCTTAGAGAAAATAGAAGCAAGAGTTTGTGTGTAGCTGTTGATGAGCAAGGGTTCTTTGAGTTTGTGATTAAGTGTAGAACTGAAATGTGAGATCTTCTTTGCTATTTATATAACACAGACAACTCGACTAGAATTGTAATCAATTTTAGTGATCGAGAACTCAGATTATTTATATATATGTTCGAGAAGTTATACCAATAGAGAACTCAATAAAATTTAATTTAACCATTCGAGAACCAAAGCATTCGAGAACTCAAAGTAATCGAGAACTCTAGTGATCGAGAACTCTTAATAATACTCAATCAAGAACTCTAGAAATGAACTATTCGAGAATTCAAGAATTTATACCTAGTCGAGAAGTCAGAAAGGGTGGCAACTTAATCACAAACTCCAGCTTTGAAAGATTATTCTTTTTTTTCACTTGGAAACCAAAATAATAATTTGCAACCCTCATTTCTTAAATAAACAAAATTTATTCACTCATTTTAAAGTAAGAAATGTGGTTAATCAATATTCCTGAAATTTTAATTATCACACTTATTATTTAACAATGAACAAGTATAATAATTTTCTTTAGACTTCCTTAGAACAAAGAAATAGTTCCAAGTTAATAAATTTTTTATTTTAAAGCACAATAATGTACAACAATATAACTGATATATTTATAAATATACACCAGTTCTGTTTCACTTAGATGAATCATTTAGCTTCATGTCTGTAAAACAATTGTTGTAACAGTTGGGAATATATATTTATTTGGCCACTTATCATGAAGAATTTAGCATTCCAATTTCACTAACCAACCTATTGAAGGTGGCTTCATCAAGTGGTTTAATAAATATATCAGCCAACCGTTTTTGTGTAGGAATATAAAATAATTCAATCACTCCATTTTCTGCATGTTCTCTTATGAAATGATACCTTACATCAATATGCTTTGTTTTGGAATGATTGATTGGATTGACAACAATTGAAATGGAACTAGTGTTGTCACACATGATAAGAATTCTTTCCAAGACTAATCCATAGTCCCTTAGTTGATTCCTGATCCAAAGCACTTGAGCACAACAGCTTCCAACAGAAATGTATTCAGCCTCAACTATGGAAGTGGAGACTGATTATTGCTTTTTGCCAAACAAAGACACCAATCTCTATCCAAGAAATTGACCGCTTCCTAAAGTGTTTTTCCTATCTACTCTGCATCCAGCAAAATCAGTATCTGAATATCCAACTAAGTTGAATCCTGTTTCTTTAGGGTACCATAAACCCAAGAAAGGTATTTTTTTGAGGTATCTCAGAATCCTTTTTACAGCAATGAGATGAGATTCCATGGGATTTGCCTAAAATCTTGCACATAGACATGTAGAGAACATAATGTCAGGTCTGCTAGCTGCGAGATAAAGAAGAGATCCAATCATTCCTCTGTAGGTCTTCATGTCTACACTTTTTCCTTTCTTATCTTCATCAAGTTTTGTAGCTGTAAACATTGGAGTTTTGGCAGTTGAACAATCTTACATGTCAAACCTCTTGAGTAAGTCATTGGTGTATTTAGTTTGACTTATGAAAATATCATTTGTCCTTTGACTTATTTGAAGGCTTAGAAAATAATTGAGCTCTCCTATCATGCTCATCTCATATTAACTTTGCATTAGCTTATAGAACCTTTGACATAATTTTTCATTTGTAAATCCAAAAATAATATCATCCTCATAAATTTGAACTAGTATGATATCCTCACCATGCTTCTTGTAGAAAAGAGTTTTTTCAATTGTTCATCTAGTGAATTGATTTTCTAGAAGAAATTTTGACAGAGTGTCATACCATGCACTAGGGGCTTGTTTGAGTCCATACAATGCCTTGATGAGTCTGTAAACAAAATCTGGAAAATTTGGATCCTCAAAGCCAGGTGGTTGCTGTACATATACTTCTTCTTCTAGTTCACCATTAAGAAATGCACTTTTTACATCCATTTGATAGACCTTGAAGTTTGAGTGTGCTACAAAGGTCATAAAAATTCTAATGGCTTCTAGTCTTGTAACAGGAGCAAAAGTCTCATCATAATCAACGCATTCTTCTTGGGAATAGCCTTTTGCAACTAACCTTGCCTTATTTCTTATCACAATTCCATGTTCATCCATTTTGTTTATGTAGACCCACTTAGTGCCAATTATTGATCTGTCCTTAAAGGTTCCACTAATTTTCAAACATTATTTCTCACAAATTGATTCAATTCCTCTTGTATGACAATTATCCAGTCTGGATCCAACATGGCTTCTTCAACTCTTTTTGGCTCATTTTGAGACAAAAAGCAAGCAAATAAGCATTCATTCATAGTTGTTTTCCTTGTCCTTACACCTTCATCAGGATTTCTAATAATTTGATCAGCTGTATGAGCTCTATTCCATTTAGTTTGATGAGCCACATCTCTATCAATTGAACTTATTTCCTCTTGACTAAAGTTGGTGCCATTTGTTGCAGACTCTTGAGAAGCTCCCCCTGAGTTGATGCTAGGGTTGTGTAGAGAATTCTCAAGTTAAATATGTTAGTCCCAAATATCGTAGAAGGGGGGTTGAATACGATATTGTCCAATTTATAAAATAATCGCGGAATGATTTGTTATGGACTAATTGACAGTTCGAACAGTTATATAATCAAACAGTTGGTGAGCAATAACATAACAACAGTTCGTTCGGGGAATATATCGTTTTATTAATATAAACCACGAAGGTGCTACACAAATCTAATCCGTAGATTAGCTTCAACTGATTCACTAGTACAGTTACAATACAACAACAATAATCAATACGAACAATAAATATGACACTAGCTTAAACGACGTTAATGGCTTCTCTGTGTCTCTCTTCTTTGCTCTGTATATTTTCGCTCTGTAACTGAATGAAAATGAATGTTCGTGAATGAATCACAAAGGCTTGGCTTTGCTGCTTTATTGTGTAGGCTTTTTCAATCTTCTACGTGGCCTTCTGAGAACCAAGTAAATAAATTGCTTCTCACTTCTTGAATTAACAACCGTCGAGACATTTAATTCATAACCATCGGTGAGTCTGTTGATAACCGTCGAGACTGAAATAATCACTTAAAACAATTCTTCTCAAGGATATCAATGATATGTGTCATGCTGTGGCTGGTTGTAGATTAAACAATCTTAAACCCTCAACTATCGAAGTGCCATAACTATCGAGTGACTTAACCGTCGATGGAATAAATAATCTGGATATTTATCTGAGTCCCTTAACTATCGAGATGCTGTAACCGTCGAGTGAAATGGACGAAACAGTCAAACCCAACTGTCAGTTATAACTATCGACTCAAATGAATTATTAAAACCATAACCGTCGAGTGAAATGGAATTAATAATATATCCAAAAATGCTAACCGTCGAGTGATTTGCTAACCGTCGGTAAATAAGACGAAATAGCCAAACAGGAGAACCAACCGTCGGTGAATAAGACAAAACAGTCAAACAGCTAAACGGTAGTTCACCTTAGCCATTTTTCCAACGATTCAAAGCTCTGCAATATTTTCTTTCACTGCAACCAAGTTAATAAATTTACCTTTACTACTTGAACTTGATTTTCTCCGAGCTATAGCACACAACGGTTATACAGCCAATTCTTTTCTAACATAGATGCGGTTCTCAATTCCTTTTGTGCTGACATTTAGTGCAACTGGTCTGGTTCACAAACGACTAACACGAACTTGATCTTCACATCTTCTTGACTATTCAATTGGCCCTGTTTCTCTAGCTGTTAAGAAGTGCTTCTGTAATTCACTGGAATCCCTTGACTTCTCTGTTGTAAAACCTCTGACATCTTCTGAACCTCTGAAACACTATATCTTTATTCTTCACTGAGGCTTGAACATGTTAATGAACTTCTTTCAGTGATCTTCAATGTCTTCAAAGCTTCATCTAATGTTTTGGTCTTTTGTATTCAACTTGTAAACGATTCACAGTCGATTCCGTGCTTCATTTTAATATAAGTTACCGACCATCAGTGTTGAGTTAGTTTCCTCGGTTACATGTTACGTTACGTTACATTATGCTTTACAATCTCCCCCTATTTGATTGTTAGAGTTCGACAAGCAAATCCCTTAAGAGGATAACTCAACTAACTTACAAGAAAAAGTAAATAGAAGATGGTAAACTAATATTAAACAAATTCTGGATTACATAACACATTTCCAGATGTCAAAAACAATTACAATGTAGAATGAATGTTCCTCTAGCCTGAACTGATATACATTAAGTCATTCTCACTGTACAAGACTTGCAAGCTGGTCATTCACTAGATCCAGCGCTTCTTCTTCTAGCATATTACTTGGCTTGGGATCTGACAAAGCTTCCTGAAGTGTTTGCAAGACAGCTACTCTTCTGATCTGCTTAACTTGTTCGAATGTAAATTCAAGAACTTTCGTCTTTCCTTTAACACTCAACCTTTTTGGTACTGCTTTAACCCGATCAGTGTTGTAGTATGATTCTGCTCTCAACTTCTCCATGTAAAGCTTAGAGATCTCTGCCAATGCTGATTTGTCTTTGTAGTTCGTTGAAGTCTTGATTTGATCAAGTATAAGACCCAGTTCCCTAGAAGTCATGTAAGACATCTTGTGGATATCAACTATTTCAGTTTTTCCTTTGGGGTTCTTATACCTGATTGCTGGAGGATCCTTTAGCACTATTGTCTCTGTCTCCCTGATTATATCAAAATCTGGAAAGACAATTGGAAAATCTAGCTTTTCTGCATATTCGAACACCTTCCCTGGATGATTAAATCTAAATTCAGTCATTGCCTTGACTTTTTCAAAGTCCCAATCTCCTTCTTCTCTTGTATACACAGGCAATTTTGGTTGAGATCCATTTGAAGGATCTATTCTTCCGACCTTGGAAATATCTACAGATTGATTTGATAAGACATTAAGTCTATAAGCATAAATGCGCTCTGCAGCTTTCCATTTTTCTTCTGTTCTAAGTCCTTCACTCCTAAGAAGCCCTTCAACATATTTCAGACGCTTCAGAGGATATAGACTTAGTCTTTCATCACTCAAACACAGTGTCTGAACTAACTTGTCTTTGTAGAATATCACTGTATAAGGAGTTGTGTGAACTTCTGCTGCTGTTTTGCTCATCTGATCTTCAATCATATCAGTAAGAAGTTCATTCACATGAGATCTCTTGTCCGTCCTAATCTTCATGACATACAATTCTGTTAGAGACCTCAACTTGATGAAATTCGAAGAAATGGTCTTTGTGGTCGAATTATTGAACTGAATCTGAATCTTCCATCCATTGATGTTGGTCGTGATGAATATCAACTTGATAGTCTGTCTTAGTGCATGAAAGAACTGGTTTATTGATGGATGACTCTTGTGAGCTTCTTGCAGTGCTTCCAGAACTTTTTGATCTTCATTTTGAATTATTCCTAATTCTGGTTTCTGCAAAAGACTCCTAGCCTTATCCCATGCACTTCCTTCTCTTGATAACATCAATGGCCTTTGTCTCCTTTCAATATAATAGTTATAGTGTTCTTTTCTGATTTTTTCCTGAGACATTCGAGCTATTTCACATGCCCTTATCATGGATTGATTTGCATCTAGCAAACCAAATGTTTCCACAAAATCCGTTTCGGTGAACTGATAAGCGGCATCATTGACAAATTCATCAAACACATCATCTTCCTGAGCTGTAGGAGCTGTATGAGAAGGTTCCCATATTTCTCCTTCTTCAAGTGTAAGCCTAACCTCCAGCGGTATTTCTTGCTCCCCCTGAGATGTGATGTTTGCTTCTTCCTCTACCAACTTTCCTTTACCTTTGTCTTTACTCCTCATTTCTGCACCAGATTCTTTTTCTTGCTCTCGCACTATCATCTCCCCCTTAGTTGTGTTATCCTCCGAAGCAGGGATTTGAGTAGATTGAGATTGATGCTTTTCAAACAAATCTGTAACAAACTTTTTCATATCCGTCTTGAAATTCTGCAAATCCTGCAACATGTTGTACTGAACAGATTTTATTTCCATGACATTGCAGTGAAATTCAGATTTCATTTCGGTGACAGTAGTCTCCAGGTTATAAACCCTTTGACTTAGAGATTGTGTGTGCATTGTGAGGGTATCTATTTGGCTGGTAGGTGTCTCACTGACAGGTTCTGTAGGTGTTTGTCTCTCAATTCTCTCGCTCGGTCTTAGAGGTGTGGGTGAATTATGATCACTCAAACGTTCTGTTGGTGTTTCACTCACTCTCATTGACTCCAGCAAGTCTTCTGTACCTGCAGTTAAAATCCTAAATGGCTCATCCGAAGAACTATTGCCAAGTAGTTGCTTCTCATTTCCACTAATAGTGGTGGAGACCTCCTTATGAGGAGCCAGGAATGTTCCTCCTGGGGGGCTTATCACATTGGATCCTGTAATGTTTAGCAATGAAGGACCCGTGACTCCCGCAATAGCCTGTGAAGGCATGACCTGTACAGGATCTACCTGTATAGGTTCTGCTACAGTAGTAGCAACATCCGTCAATTCCTCATGTGTGTGTGCTCCTTTCAGTGCAACATATAACTTGGTTGGAGGCTCAATTATTGACACTCGTTCAGATGCCCTGGCTGACGGGCGAAATTCAATAGGTTCACCCTGTTGAGAGGATGTCCCCAGAGACTGTGTATTTGCCTTTTTCAGCTCTATATCCTTTTGAGAGGGTATAGATGGGCTAACAGATACCTCAGGTTCTTCTAATCGACGTCTAGTCAGAGGTAGAGCTGTTTGGGTTCCCTCACCTTCCTTATGTGGTGCTTCTGAGGCACTATCGCCCTCACTCACAAATTTTCTTTTTAGGGGTTGGAGAGAAGATAAAGGTAAGGTTTTTATAGTGTTTGGTTCTGAGGCAGTGGTTAGAATCTGTTGGGTTTCAGATTCATTGCCTTGTCCTACAGCCACAGAGGGCTCAGTTGATAGGTTCATGACACTTTCTCCAAAAAGATCTTGCAAATTAGAATAAGCTGAAGAGTCAGAGACATGAAGACTACCTTGAGTACTACCTGTAGGAGTCCAAGGATGATATGATTTCTGACTGTCAGCATGACCTATAGAATCTCCTCCAGATATACTTTGAAATCCATCTCCTGAAATTTGTAATTCCTCTGTCACCTGAACCACTTCCTCTTCTTGAGCTAAATCCTCTACAGGAGTAGCTACTGGAACTGATTCTTGCACTGGTTCAGGGACCTGATCATTTTCTTGAGGCCCTTGAGGCTCGTCTCTTTCCATGTCCACTACACAACCCTGCATGTATTCAGTCATTTGAGCAGGTGCTTCGTTGATGTAGTTTCTGTTATTGTTCAGAGTGGTGGCTATCCTGTTTTTCTGTTTCATACACAGAGAGGTAACACTACTAGTATATAGTAGTTTTTCCTCGTTAGTCGTTAGATCATTAAGGATAAGCTGTAGGAATCGTGGAAAGTAACACTCCACATTAGTGACTTGAAGGTTTCTGTACTCCACCGATCCCATAACATACAACATCTGATTCAATAATAACCTACCAAAATTTATCCTACAATTATTAGCAACACTGAAGCCTAAAGTTCGATAAAAACTTGAAATACTGTGTGTGTTGAACTTTTTATAAGAGAAACATTGCATAAGAGTGTGGAAAAAGAAATTCCATTCCTTAGGTAAATGATGTTTACACCTTTCACCCGAGTCGTGGAGATTAGGATTTACGTAGTTGATAGTCGTGAAGAACTGAGTTAATTGTTCGGAATTGGGATAAGGGACTAGATTATGCTCAGGGAATCTTAATATACGATTCAAATCTAGCTCCGTCACCCGGATTTCCCGATTAGCAATACTAAATGTAAAAGCCAGTTCATCAACAGCTGAAGAGTTATATGCAGAACAGTAACAGTCTCGTAGCATATTATGATTTAATATCACGTCTGTTACTAAGGCATACCTCACTCGAGAATATTCGAGTAACACTCGTGCCCAGGCCCGATAATTAGCAGGAAGGGACTGAATGTCAAACTCGGCAACTAAATTCGTTTTGGTAATAGTAAAAATTCCAACCATTTTTAACTAGTAAAAATTATTGAAAATTTTAACTTTAAGCAATTAATTACGAATTTAATTAGACTCGATAACGAACCGAAAACACTAAAATTCAAAACTCCTCCAAAAATCGTGAAAAAAATATATGCTAAACTAGGAGAGATTTGAACGGTGAAACTATTTTTTTGTGATTTTTAGACCTCAAACAAACCCTAGAAAAAATCCCAAAGTTTGAAATACCCGAAACAAAACTGAAACCAAACGATACAAGGCTGGTATCAAATAATTCGGGATGACTGGATCTACAATTCTATCGGTTTAGATTTTCAAAACTAGTACTAGAATGGTAGAAAATGAGGAAAGAAAATCAATTGCTAGCTCGATGGTTAAGAACAGCCTGGTGCAGTGACTAACTAGCGAGTTAAAAGAAATAAACTATATATATATAGTTAGTGTACCTACTGCGTAACTGGCGAGAGAAAAAAAAAAAACAAACTATATATATATATATTTAAGTTAACTGGCGAGTGACTTTTGTTTTTCAGATTTCATGTTCTGGCCACTTCGATGGTTTTGATTTTTTTTTTTTTTTTTTTTTTTTAAACAACTCGATGGTTAGTCAAAAATAATAAAATAAAAACTATAGTAACTATCGAGATGGTACACTAATATATAATACGTAACTATCGAAACTTTTTCTGTTTGTTTTTTTTTTAAGCAACTCGATGGTTAGCAAAAATAATAAAATAAAAGTAACTATCGAGATGTACACTAATATATAATACATAACTATCGAATGATTAATTAATAAAATTATTCACTTCGACGGTTAGCTAATAAAATTAACTATCGAAGCAGATAAAATAATTAACCAGATAGTAACTATCGAGATGGATAGTTTATTTATTTATTTATTATATATTAACCAAAAGATTACTTCGACTGTTACTAATATAATATATTTTATCATAACTATCGAGTACTGTTTAAAACCACTTCGATGGTTACGAAAAAATATATCTATTTGTAACTGTCGAGAGTTTTAAAAATAGAAATTAAATTAAAAAACATTTAAATACACTTACAAAATAATTTCAAATATTCATAAAATTAATTAAATAGAGATTTCTTAAATTAATTAATTAATATTCCTAAAATAGAAATATTAAAATCTTAATTTGGAAATAACTATCGAATTAATAATAATCCAATTTGAAATCCACAAACAGACAATATTAATAATTATTATAATAATACTAATAAACTCAGGTGGTTGCTTTAAAATCTTTGGAACCAAAAAAAATTTTGTTCCATATTCTGTTACTTTTAAAATTTCCAAAAATTTTAAACCAACCCAATCACAATCCAAATGATCATACAAGCATACTATGAATAAACATACAGACAGTTCGGCAAAATAAGATCATGAAATGTAATTGCTACACATGTTTTTAGTGATAACCAGTACAATAAATAAACAAGTCTGTACAACCAATTTCTCACTAAAGATCACAACTTGTCTGATATAGAATCTCTCAGCCAGATCTCATCACATTGAAATCCACCAATTAATTCTAAACCATAGACTGTTATGCTTCTTGTTAACTACAAACACTTATGTAGCAGTTAACTACTTATGCTATATCGAATAATTACCACAAAGCATAACTGGTATACTTATGATAATTAATATTGATATTCATAAGCCCGAGATTATAAGTTAGATTGGAGGTCACAAGTCCTTTGGATATAAAAATTCAATAACTTGTGAATCCATACAACTCCTCGCAAACAAAAATTAATTTAAATTTAACATCCCTAATTCACTAACCAACCTAGAAAAAGTAGATTCGTCTAGTGGTTTCGTGAAGATGTCTGCAAGTTGTTGTTCTGTGGGTACAAAATGCAACTCCACAATTCCATTCATGACATGCTCTCGTATAAAGTGATACCTGATATCAATGTGCTTGGTTCGTGAGTGCTGAACCGGATTGTTGGTTATAGCTATGGCGCTTGTGTTGTCGCAGAATATTGGAATCTTGTTCAACATAAAGCCATAGTCTTGGAGTTGGTTTCTCATCCATAGGATCTGAGCACAACAGCTACCTGCTGCGATGTATTCTGCCTCTGCTGTTGAGGTAGACACTGAGTGCTGCTTCTTGCTATACCATGAGACCAATCTTCTTCCCAAGAATTGACAGCTTCCAGAAGTACTCTTCCTGTCAATCTTACAACCTGCAAAATCCGAGTCTGTATAGCCGATTAGGTCAAAACCGGTACCTTTAGGATACCAAATTCCCAAATTTGGAGTACCCTTCAGGTATCTAAAAATTCTTTTGACAGCTATAAGGTGAGACTCTTTGGGGTTAGCTTGGAACCGTGCACATAAGCAAGTGGAAAACATAATATCTGGCCTACTTGCAGTTAAGTAGAGTAGAGATCCAATCATACCTCTATAGCTTGTGATGTCGACAGATTTACCTGATTTGTCCTCATCAAGCTTTGTGGCAGTTGGCATTGGAGTCTTGGCGGGGGCTGAATCTTCAAGTCCATACTTCTTTAGAAGATCTCTGATGTACTTTGCCTGGCAAATGAAGATCCCATCTTTCTTCTGACTCACTTGTAGTCCAAGGAAGAAAGTAAGCTCGCCCATCATACTCATCTCGTACCTACTCTGCATTAACTTAGCAAATCTCTTGCATAGCTCATCATTAGTAGAACCGAATATAATATCATCAACATACACTTGAACTAATATCAAGTTATTTTTATGCATTTTATGAAAGAGAGTCTTATCTATAACACCTCTGATAAAACCATTTTCAATTAAAAATTCAGATAGTGTTTCATACCATGTTCGAGGCGCCTGCTTGAGTCCATAAAGAGCTTTAAAAAGGAAGTACACAAAGTCCATATGATCTTTGTTCTCGAAACCCGGAGGTTGCTCTACATATACTTCTTCTTCCAGCTCCCCATTCAGGAATGCACTCTTCACATCCATTTGATAAACTTTAAAGTCTGAATGTGTTGCGAATGCCAAAAACATCCTGATGGCTTCAAGTCTTGCTACTGGTGCATAGGTCTCGTCATAATCTATTCCTTCTTCTTGAGAATACCCCTTAGCAACCAGTCTGGCCTTGTTCCTCGTAACAATGCCATCTTCATCTAACTTATTCCTGAATACCCATTTAGTGCCAATAACAGATTTGTCTTTAGGTCTGGGTACCAGTTTCCAAACTTTCTGCCTATCAAACTGATTGAGTTCATCTTGCATCGCAATCACCCAATCTGGATCTTCTAGAGCATCTTCAACCTTTTTAGGTTCTTCCTCTGATAGAAAACCAGAGTACATACATTCATTTTCCGTTGCTCTTCTAGTCCTCACACCACTCTCTGGGTCACCAATGATTAATTCAAAGGGATGATCTCTGTTCCATACCCTCTGTCTAGGCAGATTAGCCCTTGATGATTGTCCTTCTTCGTAGTTGTGTTGAGGGCGACTAGCTGATCCTTCTTCACCTCCCCCTGAGTTGCTGCCTTCATTATTTGATGATCCACCAGTTGAGCTAGCAGGTTCAGTAACAGACTGATTTTGAAATACAGACTGTGACTGTGACTGTGTGGTATTACCAACACTTCCACTAATTTGCTCTGGATTATCAATCTCCGTGTTTTCATGACTACCAGATGCAGCACCAGGTACGTCTTCATCTCCTAAGTAGTATTCTGATAGATTTTCAATTTCCAGAGATTCAGAATTTTTATCATTTTGAAGACTTGGGAGTTTGGTGTCGTCAAACGTTACATTAAGGCTTTCAATGACCTTATGAGTTTCAATCACATATACCCTGTACGTCTTAGACTCCAGTGAGTAACCAAGGAAAATCCCTTCATCTGCTTTAGCATCAAACTTGCCCAGATGTTCATCTTTCAATACATAGCATTTTCCACCAAACACATGAAAGTACTTCAGTGATGGCTTTCTGTTGGTCATAATCTCATAGGATGTCTTTTCTAGATCTTTATTAATCAGGGTTCTGTTCTGAGTGTAACAAGCTGTGTTGACTGCTTCTGCCCAAAAATATGTAGGTAGCTTTGACTGGCTTAGCATTGTCCTTGCTGCTTCAATCAAAGTCCTATTTTTCCTTTCTACCACTCCATTCTGCTGTGGAGTTCTTGGGGCTGAGTATTGTCTTGAAATTCCTTGCTCCGTGCAGAATTCATTTAGAACTGCATTTCTGAATTCAGTTCCATTATCTGATCTGATCGTCCGCACAGGCAATCCAGCTTCCACTTCAATCTTTTTAATGTGATCGATTACCATTTGAGGTGCTTCATCCTTAGAATGCAAAAACAACACCCACGTGTACTTGGAGTAGTCGTCGACAATCACTAATGCATATTTCTTCTTTGAAACTGACATGACATTAACCGGTCCAAATAGATCCATATGAATCAACTGGAGAGGTTCGCTGATGCTTGACATGTCCTTACTTCTATGTGACGCCTTCTTTGACTTACCCTTTTCACATGCTTCACAGAGTCCTTCTTGGTAGAATTCCATCTGTGGTAACCCTCTCACCAATTCCCTTCTAACTAAAGAATTCATTGCCTTAAAGTTCAGGTGAGATAGTTTTCTGTGCCATAACCAACTTAATTCAGAGGATGCTTTACTGTAGAAACAACTTGCTTCTCCTCTGCTTGCAGTGTTTAAGTCAGCTACGAACAGATTTCCTTTTCTTACTCCTTTAAGAGCAAGCTTTTCATCTTTCCTGTTGGTGATCAGACACTTTTCCTTCCTGAAGTCCACATTATATCCTTTATCTGTGAATTGACTGACGCTCAGCAAGTTGTGCTTCAGACCGTCAACAAGAGAGATATTTTCAATGATGACATTTCCAACTTCCAGACTACCATATCCCTTAGTAAAGCCTTTGCTGTCATCTCCAAAGGTTACAACTGGGCCGGTCTTCTCAACCACATTGGTCAGCAGGGACTTGTCTCCTGTCATGTGCCTTGAACATCCACTATCCAGAATCCACATGACTTTTTCATTAGTACCTATGCCCTGCAACCACAAAGTGATTAAGGTTTCTTTGGCACCCAAACTTGTTTGGGTCCAAGAAATTTAGAGGTTCTTGCAGATGGTGTAACAGGTTCAGTTTTCACATCTTTAAGTTCTACTTTGACTGAACTCGAATCATGTTCCTTTGCCTTGACAGATTTGTCTTTTGGCTTAGGAGATTGAGTCTCCTTCCTAACCTTAGGAGGACTAGCAGTCTTTGCCCTTACCTTTTTCTTATTCATGCTTCTTTCTATGCCTATGCAATTACTAGAAGTAGATGCATTCATCAAATTAAAATAAGCATGCATAATATTAAAAGCACTTGGCATACATCCAGTAATACCACAAGGCAAATGAAAACTATTCATGCTAAACATGTTCTGCACAACAGGAATATTAGATTCTACTTTAACCTTATTACATGCATGACTAAGGTGTCCAGCAGAATTGCAATTAGTACACAATTTCCTAGGTGCAGTGGGTGCAGGTGTAGCAGAATTAGCAATTTTAACACCTACTTTCCCATTCCTATTAATATTTGACTTGTTCTTGTTACTACCTAATTCAGTTTTAGCATATTCAGTTTTAACTGGCTCATTAGGTGTAACTTCTTCTACATTATTTTCCTCAACTTCTTTCTCTTTTAACTTATCCTCAACAAGCATTTCTTGTTTCCATACGATAGTATCTTCGTCTAAGGGTTCTGAGAGTGGGAGCTTAAAGATAGGATTACTACTTTTCTTAATGACAAAAGGAACATTTTCATTTTCTAATAAAACAGTACTAGAAGCATTGAAAGTTATATTCCTTTTATCCTTTTTCTTATTCCTTTTATGTTCATCGTAGTTAAAGCCTATACATGTCTTATTATCTAAGCTCTGCTTATCCATTATGTCTTTAGCAATATTAGCTGAGTTCTTAAAAGCTTCCATTTTTAACTCTAGCTCAGAAATCTTAGCCATAAGTGCTGTCTCAACCTCTGCATTACAGATAACCTTATTCTCTAAGTATTCATTTCTTTCCTTAAGGTCATTAACTGTGATTCCTACAAGCTCTAGTTGTTCCTTTCCAGATTCTAGCTTTTTAATCTTCGCAACTAGTCTAGCATTTTCTGCTTCAGAAGCTAGCATGCTTGTATGAATGTTAAACATCTCTATACTCAAGTCATTAACAGTATTTTTATATTCAGATAGAGACATATCTACAGTGGTGAGAATAGGTACCTGTGCTGATGATGGAGATTCTTCTGAAGTGTCTGCCATTAATGCAAGATTTCCATATTCTTCTTCTTCAGAATCTGTGTCATCCCAGCTTCTACCTTCAACAATGTAAGCCTTGCCTTGTTGTTTTGCAACCAAAGCATCCAATCTCTGTTTCAACTTCTCATTCTCCCTTTTCAACTCATCATAGCTTTTCTTCTCGTAGGAACTCTTCTTCACATAAACCTTCTTGTCTTTTGCTTGTCTTGGTTTCTTACATTCAGTGGCGAAATGCCCTAGTTCATTGCAGTTGTAGCACCGGAACTTACTACGGTCTACCATGTTTGACTTGTAACCACCTCTTGAGTTGGATCCCGAAAATGATCCTGTCTTCTGAAATCTGCTACCAAAACTTTTCTTATACTTGGGATTCCTTCTGAATCTTATATGCTTGAAACGCCCTGCCAAGTACGCCATAGATTTGTCTTCCATCTCATCAAGCTCTTCCAATGTATAAAAATCATCTTCCTCTTCAGCTTGTGATTCTGTAGCCATTTCAGCTTCAATGATCAATTCTCCACCAATCTTGGTTTCAACAACCTTTGCTTCAGAAGTCTTCACTTCATCTGCCACAAGAGCTGTGGTCTTCATTAGTGCCGCACTCTTACTGTCCACCGAGCCGGAACCATAGATAATCAACCTCTGTTCTTGTTCCATTTCATAAGTCTTCAATTTTCCATATAGCTTTTCAAGGGGCATAACATTGAAGTTGTCCCTTTCTCTAATTGAAGAAACTTTATGCTCAACATGATGTGGAAGAGTCAACATAAACTTCCTGTTCGTTTCCCTTAACGGATAGTTCTTCCCCTGGATACTCAATTCATTTAACAATTTATTATATCGCTCAAAGACTTGAGTGATTGTTTCTCCAGGAGTAGATTTGAACGCTTCATATCTTGATGTCAGTATATCCAACCGGTTCTCTTTTACTTCTTCTGTTCCTTCCATAATCAGTTCGATGGTTTCCCACATGTGCTTTCCAGATATACAATTTAAAATTTGATGGCACATGTCTTCATCCATTGAGTCAACAATAATCAACTGAAGGCCTGTGTCCAATGCAACAATTTCTTTCTCTGTATCAGTGAACTCTGTAGGATCCTTTGGAGTAGACCTTTGAGGAACTCTTACTCCGTCCACTGTAGATTCAGGAATCATCTTCATTGGTACAAACGGTCCGTTCTCTAAGATACCCATGTACAACAGATTTGCAGCCTTAATAAATAGGGTCATCTTCTTTTTCCAAAGATTATAATTCACTCTATCAAACTGAGGAACCTTAATACTTCCTACTTTCTGAGAACTCATGATATTGAACTTTTTAAAATTATTTAAAGTTCAAAAAATTTCTGAGTGAAATATTTTGAAGATTAAAAAATTCGCGAAAAAATTCCAGAAGCTTAATACTGAAGTCCGAATAATAGATCCTGATTTGTAAACTCAATCAGTAAGCTCTGATACCAATTGTTAGTCCCAAATATCATAGAAGGGGGGTTGAATACGATATTGTCCAATTTATAAAATAATCGCGGAATGATTTGTTATGGACTAATTGACAGTTCGAACAGTTATATAATCAAACAGTTGGTGAGCAATAACATAACAACAGTTCGTTCGGGGAATATATCGTTTTATTAATATAAACCACGAAGGTGCTACACAAATCTAATCCGTAGATTAGCTTCAACTGATTCACTAGTACAGTTACAATACAACAACAATAATCAATACGAACAATAAATATGACACTAGCTTAAACGACGTTAATGGCTTCTCTGTGTCTCTCTTCTTTGCTCTGTATATTTTCGCTCTGTAACTGAATGAAAATGAATGTTCGTGAATGAATCACAAAGGCTTGGCTTTGCTGCTTTATTGTGTAGGCTTTTTCAATCTTCTACGTGGCCTTCTGAGAACCAAGTAAATAAATTGCTTCTCACTTCTTGAATTAACAACCGTCGAGACATTTAATTCATAACCATCGGTGAGTCTGTTGATAACCGTCGAGACTGAAATAATCACTTAAAACAATTCTTCTCAAGGATATCAATGATATGTGTCATGCTGTGGCTGGTTGTAGATTAAACAATCTTAAACCCTCAACTATCGAAGTGCCATAACTATCGAGTGACTTAACCGTCGATGGAATAAATAATCTGGATATTTATCTGAGTCCCTTAACTATCGAGATGCTGTAACCGTCGAGTGAAATGGACGAAACAGTCAAACCCAACTGTCAGTTATAACTATCGACTCAAATGAATTATTAAAACCATAACCGTCGAGTGAAATGGAATTAATAATATATCCAAAAATGCTAACCGTCGAGTGATTTGCTAACCGTCGGTAAATAAGACGAAATAGCCAAACAGGAGAACCAACCGTCGGTGAATAAGACAAAACAGTCAAACAGCTAAACGGTAGTTCACCTTAGCCATTTTTCCAACGATTCAAAGCTCTGCAATATTTTCTTTCACTGCAACCAAGTTAATAAATTTACCTTTACTACTTGAACTTGATTTTCTCCGAGCTATAGCACACAACGGTTATACAGCCAATTCTTTTCTAACATAGATGCGGTTCTCAATTCCTTTTGTGCTGACATTTAGTGCAACTGGTCTGGTTCACAAACGACTAACACGAACTTGATCTTCACATCTTCTTGACTATTCAATTGGCCCTGTTTCTCTAGCTGTTAAGAAGTGCTTCTGTAATTCACTGGAATCCCTTGACTTCTCTGTTGTAAAACCTCTGACATCTTCTGAACCTCTGAAACACTATATCTTTATTCTTCACTGAGGCTTGAACATGTTAATGAACTTCTTTCAGTGATCTTCAATGTCTTCAAAGCTTCATCTAATGTTTTGGTCTTTTGTATTCAACTTGTAAACGATTCACAGTCGATTCCGTGCTTCATTTTAATATAAGTTACCGACCATCAGTGTTGAGTTAGTTTCCTCGGTTACATGTTACGTTACGTTACATTATGCTTTACAAAATATGACTGTAATCATCATTTTCTCTTTCCTTATTTGTTCCATGATAGATGTCTACATGTGAATCTTTATGAGTATTGATAACTTTTTTTTTGCAAAAATCTCAGGCTCCATTTCATTTTCAAATTTCAATGTGTCATAGTTTTCACATTTCAGGTTCATTACAGGAAACTTGAAGTCATCAAATGTCACATTTATACTTTCCATTACTCTTTGTTGATCAATCACATATACTCTATGTACAGTTTTGTCCAAATAGTATCCCACAAAAATTCCCTCATATGCCTTGGCTTCAAACTTTCCAAGGTTGTTAGCATCATCCTTGAGTACAAAGCATTTTGTTCCAAACACATACATGTACTTCACAAATGGTCTTCTATTTGTCATGATGTGATAATGAGTCTTTCCAATTAGTTTTTTGATGAGTGTTCTATTTTGGATATAGCATGCAGTCCTGACAGCTTCAGTCCAAAAATTGGTTGGAAGATTTGATTCTGCTAACATGGTTCTTCCTGCTTCAATAAGAGTCATGTTCTTCCTTTCAACAACTCCATTTTGTTGTGGAGTTCTTGGAGCTGAGAATCGGTGAGTGATTCCACTTTCTTTGCAAAATTCATTTAATTTAGCATTTTTGAATTATATTCCATTATCACTTCTTATGGCTACAACAGGTGTTGGGCCTTTGTCCAATCTTCTCAAAATTTCAATAATAACATCAGGAGCTTCATCTTTTGAATGCAAGAATTCCACCCAAGTGTATTTTGAGAAGTCATCAACCATGACTAGTGCATATCTTTTCTTAGATATGGACATGACATTTACTGGTCCTAAGAGATCCATATGAATCAATTGTAGTGGTTTGGTGATTGATGTAAATTCTTTACTTCTGTGAGTTGATCTCTTCATTTTCTCTTGTTGACATGCATCACACAATCCTTCTATGCAGAATTCAAGTGAGGGCATATCCTTCACTAATTCTCTTTTGACTAGAGAATTAATGTTCTTGAAATTTAAATAAGACAGTCTCTTGTGCCAGAGCCAACTTTCATTTTATAAGGTCTTGGGGTAGAAACAACAAATTTTCTCCTTGCTTGCAGAATCCAAGTCTGCTACAAACAAGCTTTCATTTCTTACTCCTTGTAGAGCAACCTCTTTGGTCTTTCAGTGTGATATGAGACATAGTTCTTTGTCAAACTCCACTTTTAAATCTTTATTGTAGAATTGAGTGATGCTGAGTAGATTATGCTTCAAACCACTGACCAAAGCTACATCTTCAATGACAACATTTCCATGAATCAATTTCCTATATCCCATGATGAAACCAATGTTGTTGTTTCCAAAGGTTTGTTAGTAATTGTGCTCTAGAGACAATACTTTTTATATTTTAAGGAAAATATTTATTATTAAAGATTATGTTTTATTGATTATTATTTATTTATTATGTTTTATTTACTGCGTAATAAATTGATAGCAAAATAAATGTCCTTGAAATTTTGATACGTATTATATATCTTTAAGTATGTGACTTAAAAATGAGATTATATGAATAATATCTTATTCCTAAAATTCCCTAGTCGAGTATTATTATTTAAGGACAATAATAATGCACAAAGACTAGTATGTTTCTTGACAGATGATCACATCTCATTGGTCATATGTATGGTGATACTAAAGTCAAGAACATAAGTGCATGTCTCAATGCTTGGCACTGGAATGACCCGCCGTGAGATTTTACATGTTAAATAAGTGTCATAAGTAATTCTCACTGTGATAATGGTGTAATGATCCTTAGACCTGAAATCATTATATTTCTATATGAGAATTAATATACTTTGATTACATTAAAAGTTACCTTTGACCAGGTGATGATAAAAGTGGACATTGGGTATATTATGAATCGTATGAGAAATATGAATGATCTAGATGGGATTTAATCCTCTTAATTTTAGGAGTGATATTATTGGCCTCTTGTTTGAGTGAGACTATGAAATGCACGGCCGTGCTCAAATGTTGATTTGATTTTAATAGTCTACTCATTGATCAAGAAAATAAAGATTAAATTATGAAGAGGATGACACGAGACATGTCTTGAGTTTAATCTATAATATCAAGATTAAATGGATTATATTACATGGAACATTATTCACGAAAGGCTTAATCGAATCACCGATTTATTATTATTACTTGGGTAGCAATGATGTATTACTAGATGCCGCTCATTGTTTACAATCTTAATTAGATATTAAAATTGTTGCCAACGTAATAATAACCTACAGGGTCACACACAAAGAACGCTTGAAGGAGAAATAATTTAAATTGTGAATTTAAATTAAATAAGTAATTTATTTTATTTATGATATTAATTAAGTATGACTTAATTAATTATATAAATAGAATAAATGAATTATTTAAACAAATTCCAAAATTAATAATTAATTAATTAAGTGAGACTTAATTAAATAATTTAGAATTTTGGATTAGTATTAATTATAATTGGATTATAATTAGAAAACTTATTCATCTCTCTATATAATCTCTTTATGGGCTGATTTAATAAGTGAGACATATTTTTACTAAAACCCTAGCCGTTTTGAGAAAAGAGAAAGATAGAGAGAGAGAAGCAGTTTTCGGGTGCTAGTACACATCAATCCTTCATGAAAAGTGTTCGTGTGGATACCGTAGAGCGTAGATCGCGAGAGCGGGATACGTGGTGATTAAACAAGCTTTGGAACTCCATTAATCTTCTATTAATGAACTGTTAAAACTTCTAAATGTATTTATTCTTTATCTCCGAATTAAATCTTTTGTTTTCGCATGGATCCTGCTGAGGGTTTCGCTATTTTGATTTATTTTTCGCGTTTATTCCGCTGCGTTTGTGCCTCGAAACCCTTCAATGACATCAGAGAGCTACTTGCGAAATGTTTTAATACAGTTATGTGCTTAATAGTTTTCGATATGTAAGTATGTATGCGATCTATCATGATTTTGTATTGATACAATATGTATATATTTTTATATATTATGACTATTTGATATTCATATGATGTATAATCATGTGATGATTGTTAGTATTGATATATGTATATGATACATGTTTGTTCTTAATATGGGAATCGTATTCGATACGAATTCTGAAACGGCTGCCGTAGATTTTCTGAAATCTGTGTCTGTTGTCCAATTTTCGCAAACAATATGTATTTTCTGACTGTAATCGGGTCATTGAGCAATACTGACATCGTCAGTTCTGCGTCTGTAAGCCATTAGATGTCGTTATAGGCCCTAAAACGATGATTTATTATTTTCTGAAAATTATTTAATTTTCTAAAATTTTGAGTATATGTATGTATATATTATGAATATATGATATTCATGTGATGTATAATCATGTGATGATTGTATGTATCACTGTGTATGTATATATGATATATTCTTTTTTTTGTTATGAGGATTGTATATGATACGATTTCTAAAATACCGTCAGATTTGGTGAAATCTGATTGTCGTATCCGATTTTCGCAAACGATATGTGTTTTCTGACTGGAATACAGGTCTGTAAGGCGTTTGACATCGTTAAGGGCCTCGAAACAGCGATTTATTGTCTTCAGAAATCTGTTTTTAATTCTCTGAAATTTCTAAATTTGTTATATATGATTATATGATATGTTTATATTAGCTGAGATATATTATATGTGTTATGTGATAGCATGGTGAATGGTTATGGCCTAAAGACCCATAGTATGGTGGTTTTGATTTATGGTTTTGGTTTCTAAATACGAATTGCATGTCGTTTATTCATTGTAATTTAATTATCTCGAATGTAACTCGAGTTCTTCTTGTAATTTCATTAGAATAGTTTTTAAAAAGAAGACATGTAATAGATAGTATTTTTAAAACCACCATAGACTGACCTTGATATTTCCATTAGCTTGGAAAGATCACATAGGATGGGGCAATAACCAAACACGTTTAATTTATGCACATTACATATATGTATATGATTACATGTATTGGTATGTATGCGTAGATATAATCGAGATGCATGCTTAATATTGATTAATCATGTATGTATTAGATACGACACTCATGCCATGTTTGCTTAAGAAATATAAAATCTGTAACGATTCAAGATTTTAAAATTGAACAAACGATCATGAGATTCTTGTGTTTATGAAACACTATATTAAATATGAATTTTCTTTTTCTGATATGGGGAGATTTTGTCAAAAGCGGATTATTAGTTTAATTCGTAAGGAAGTTGGGTTTTAAGTGAGACCGCTTGTGACTTCTCCGACGACCTGGAAATAAATCCATTGACGAATATTGAAATGAATTATTTGATCAAGGAAAAATTGAGAATCTCTTTATGATGGGATCATGATCGTTAAAATAAACAATAAAAATCCCTAAATACATATTAAGTTAATTGGATGCCTTCCCAAGTTTAATACTCGTCAAGATCTAGATCGAGAAGGAGTGGGTTTGCCAAAGCAAGGTGCTTTTATCAATCATGGGAAGACGTGATAAGTAAGTGTACTTAGTTTGTTGAAATATTGGGTCTAACTTAACTAAATCATCACAATAGGATTGTGGGTTTCGAGGCATAGAGTTTGGTGAGATTTATTGGATAAATGTGTACAAAGGGTTGTTCCACCAAACTTTCCAAGAGTTATATTTGATATAATCGACAAATATTGTCTACCTAAATAGTCGAGTTTTGAGTGTATTAGCCAACGCTATCTTAAAACATGGATGAAATATGGATCTTGGCTCACTAGAAAGATTTAAAGAAATGTTTTCCGAATTAATAGTTAGGGCTATTAGTTTGATAAAAATAGTGGGAAGTTGGTGATATACCATAATCACGTAAAAATAATTAATATTAAATTTGCAATCTAGTTTATTTTATACACTTTAATATTGTAGATATCAAATGATAAATACAAACAACTTCTCTATGCGATCAGTTCTTGAGAAGGACAAGTTGACGAGAATATATTTCCTTGACTGACATAGGAGCTTGAGGATCGTCCTCGGACACCACGATGTTTGTCAAATCTCTTCCCCTGCTCTTAAAGTTGAGAATGTAACATGTGCAAATCATAGTGCTTATTGGAAGTAAATTGATGTTGCGACTGATGTTTCATGTCTCATGCTCGCAAATATGTGTGCTGAGCTTAAGAAGCAATATGAGCATATAGATGCTTATGAGACGATTGAGCACAAGATATATTTGAAAATAAAAGGGCACTATACACTTACAAGTAGGGAGAGTGAGACCCGGTTACACCACATGTTCTAAAGATTATAAGGTATAATGAGTACCTTTGATATTTTGGGTTTCCAGATTGGTCTGGAGACTTAGTTAGATTTGATCTTACAATCTTTGGACAAATATTATTCTTAGTTTGTTATGAACAATAAAATGAATAAGATTGGTAAAACACCCATTGAGTTGCTAAGCATGTTGAGAACTGCTGAAAGCAATATGATAAATCCATGAACTACTATTATATTGATGGTAAACATAGGGAATGCAAAAGGGAAAGGAAAATGGAAAGGCAATGAGAAGATTTGATCTAGTTCCATTGTCAAACCAAAGTCCAATCCCTAAAGTAGACTCTAAAGTCTGAATGAGGTGTTGATAAAGAAGACGATTGTCGCTTCTGCGGAAAATTGGGAGACTGGAAATTAAACTGTCATGCTTATTTGGAAGATCTGAAAAAGATGATCAATAAGGGTCAAGCTTCAAGTATTGGGTTGGAATTGGAGTAAAAGTAGTTGCTCTGGTTAGAGGAACTCGTTACTTAATTTTTAGCCTATAAGGAAAATTTAGAACTTGATAATTGTTATAACGTGCTTGCAATTGGCAGATACATTATTTCAGTTTCTTGTTTGGACAAGAAAGGATTTTTCATTTTAATTAAATAACAATAGTTGTTTATTCTATTTTGATGATGAGGCTTATAATTTTGCACAACTAATTAACAATTTATATGTTCTAAAGTGACTCAAATCAAATATTACCTTTGGCACTGTTGTTGAGGCCATATTAATGAGAAACGCATTTCCAGAATACATAAAGATGCATTCATGGATAAGTTTGATTATGAATTATATAAAAGGATGCGAATCTTGGTTTATTTGGCAAAATGACTAAAGCTCCTTTTACCGGACATGGTGAAGGGGTCATTGAACGGGTATGACTTATACATAGTGATGTATGTGGCCATATGTGTACGATGACAAAAGGTATATTTTATTAACTTCATAAAATTTACTAATTATTTTAGTAGATACGGATATATGTATCTTTTGAAGAACTAATCCGAATCATTTGAAAAGTTCAAAGACTATAAAGATGAAGTAGAAAATATCAAAGAAAAGTTTTTTTTTGATATGAGGGATCACACCTTGTTGGACATGGTGCGATCAAAGTTGAGTCAAGGAATCTTCCAATTAGTTTCTGGGGTTGCACCCTGGAAACGGCTCCACATACATTTAACCGTGTTCCTACTAAAACGGTTCAAAAGACTCCTTATGAGATATGGACAGAGAAACGTCACAACATGTCATTTATGAAAATTTAGGGATGTGAAGCGTTTGTGAAATGTCTAATCTCTGACAAGCTAGGACCAAAATCAGACAAATATAATTTTGTGGGATACCCAACTGAAACAAGGGGTTATTTCTCTATAATCCTTCCGAGAACAAAGTGTTTGTTTCTTGAACAACTATGTTCCTTGAGAGAATTGCTCTCTAAGAAAGACAGTGGGAGGATAATAGATCTCGATGAAGTTCGAGACCCACATGATAACATTGAACCAATGGAGGAACCTAAGCAGAATGTACAAGAAAATTATACTGTCAAGAAACACAGGTTATTCGTAGGTCTAGTAGGATTCGCCATGAACCCGAGAGATATTATGGATTTTTCTTGACTCAAGATGGTGATGTGATGCTTGTGGAAAAAGATGAGCCTCTCACCTACCTAGACACTATAAACACTCCAGATTCTAAGAGATGGCTGGGTGCCATTAAATCTGAGATGGAATCCATGTATACTAATCAAGTATGGACTTTGGTTGATCCACCTGAAGGGGTAAAACCTATAGGGTGCAAGTGGGTTTTCAAGATGAAGACCGACATGGATGGTAATGTACAGACCTATAAGGCACGATTGGTGGCAAAAGGTTTCCAGAAAATTCATGGTATTGACTATGATGAGACCTTTTCACCAGTGGTTATGATCAAGTCCATCAGGATTTTGCTTGTTATAGCTGCTTACTATGACTATAAAATCTGGCAAATGGATGTCAAAACCGCTTTCTTAAATGAGAGCCTTGAAGAAGATGTGGATGTGTACATGACATACCCTGAGGGTTTTATTGATCCAAAGGATGCTGAAAAGGTATGTAAGTTGCGTCGATCCATTTATGGATTAAAGCAGGCCTCGAGGAGATGGAAGATTCATTTTGATGAAATAGTCAAAAAGAGTTTGACTTTATTTAGAATGAAGATGAAACTTGTGTTTACAAGAAGTTTAGTGGGAGCCATGTGGCATTCCTAGTATTATATGTTGATGATATATTACTAATAGAGAATGACATTCTTTCTCTATAGACTGTGAAGACTTGGTTGAGAAATAATTTCTCAATGAAAGACTTAGGCGATGCGACCTATATATTAGGGATCAGGATCTATAGAGATAGATCAAGGAGATTGATTGGCCTAAGTTAGAGTACATACATTGACAAAATTTTACATCGATTTCGAATGCAAAGAGGCTAAAATGGATATGTCCCAATGTCTCATGGGATAGTGATCTCAAAATAAAATTTTTCCTAAGTCATTGGATGATAAGGACTGCATGAGTAAAGTTCCATATGCGCCAGCAATTGGTTTTATAATGTATGCAATGATATGTACTCGTCCTGATGTCTCGTATGCTTTAAGCATGACGAGTAGATACCGGTCTAATCCAGGTGAAGGTCACTGGACGGCAGTCAATAATATTCTTAAGTACTTGAAGAGGACTAAAGATTCATTCTTGTTATATGGAGGAGATGTGAAGCTAGTTGTAAGAGGTTTCAGTGATGCTGGTTTTTAGACAGACAACGATGATTTAATGTTTCTGTCTGGCTTTGTGTTTTATCTATTTTTATTGAGATGTTGTATGCTAGAATGGTTCACAGAAGAGACAGTTGTTGATTCTACAATAGAGCCTGAGTATATTGATGCTTGCGAAGCAGCCAAGGAGGCTGTTTGGGCATGTACTTAGGAGATATCACCTAATTAATGAGATTAATGATCAAGGAGATATACATATATGTAAAGTGCATACTAATAATAATATTGCAGACCCACCGACTAAGGCTTTGTCGCAGCAGAAGCATGAAAGTCATACTAGTTCCATGAGTAATGGATACTTGAGTAATTGGCTCTAGTGCAAGTGGGAGATTGTTAGTAATTGTGCTCTAGAGACAATACTTTTTATATTTTAAGGAAAATATTTATTATTAAGATTATGTTTTATTGATTATTATTTATTTATTATGTTTTATTTACTGCGTAATAAATTGATAGCATAATAAATGTCCTTGGAATTTTGATACATATTATATATCTTTAAGTATGTGACTTAAAAATGAGATTATATGAATAGTATCTTATTCCTAAAATTCCCTAGTCGAGTATTATTATTTAAGGACAATAATAATGCACAAAGACTAGTATGTTTCTTGACAGATGATCACATCTCATTGGTCATAGGTATGGTGATACTAAAGTCAAGAACATAAGTGCATGTCTCAATGCATGGCATTGGAATGACCCGCCGTGAGATTTTACATGTTAAATAAGTGTCATAAGTAATTCTCACTGTGATAATGGTGTAATGATCCTTAGACCTGAAATCATTATATTTCTATATGAGAATTAATATACTTTGATTACATTAAAAGTTACCTTTGACCAGGTGATGATAAAAGTGGACATTGGGTATATTATGAATCGTATGAGAAATATGAATGATCTAGATGAGATTTAATCCTCCTAATTTTAGGAGTGATATTATTGGCCTCTTGTTTGAGTGAGACTATGAAATGCACGGCCGTGCTCAAATGTTGATTTGATTTTAATAGTCTACTCATTGATCAAGAAAATAAAGATTAAATTATGAAGAGGATGACACGAGACATGCGTTGAGTTTAATCTATAATATCAAGATTAAAGAGATTATATTACATGGAACATTATTCATGAAAGGCTGAATCGAATCACCGATTTATTATTATTACTTGAGTAGTAATGATGTATTACTAGATGCCGATCATTGTTTACAATTTTAATTAGATATTAAAATTGTTGCCAACGTAATAATAACCTACAGGGTCACACACAAAGAACGCTTGAAGGAGAAATAATTTAAATTGTGAATTTAAATTAAATAAGTAATTTATTTTATTTATGATATTAATTAAGCATGACTTAATTAATTATATAAATATAATAAATGAATTATTTAAACAAATTCCAAAATTAATAATTAATTAATTAAGTGAGACTTAATTAAATAATTTAGAATTTTGGATTAGTATTAATTATAATTGGATTATAATTAGAAAATTTATTCATCTCTCTATATAATCTATTTATGGGCTGATTTAATAAGTGAGACATATTTTTACTAAAACCCTAGCCGTTTTGAGAAAAGAGAAAGATAGAGAGGGAGAAGCAGTTTTTGGGTGCTAGTACACATCAATCCTTCATGAAAAGTGTTCGTGTGAATACCGTAGAGCGTAGATCGCGAGAGCGGGATACATGGTGATTAAACAAGCTTTGGACTTCCGTTAATCTTCCATTAATGAACTGTTAAAGCTTCTAAAGGTATTTATTCTTTATCTCCGAATTAAATCTTTTGTTTTCGCATGGATCCTGCGGAGGGTTTCGCTATTTTGATTTATTTTTCGTGTTTATTCCGCTGCGTTTGTGCCTCGAAACCCTTCAAGGTTATCATTGGGTTAGCCTCATCTTTGAATTGTGACATCACGGCTTTGTCACCAGTCATATGGCTTGAACATCCACTATCCAAGATCCACATGACCTTCTTTTTACCTATGCTCTGTAAACACAAACAGATCAAGTTTTCTTTGGTACCCAAACAAGGTTGGGTCTTTTATGCTTAGTCACATGAATGTGATTCCCGTTCTTAACAGTCTTAGTCATTTGATCAAGCATATTTTCATTTCTCTGGTTTTGATTTTTAGCTTGATTAGTGCTTCCAGAGTTAGATTCATGTTTAGGTGACATTGAGTGTTTTCTTTGTTAACAGGACTAGCAGTCTTAGGCCTAGAGGTGTTGATGTTTAAGTTTTGACTTATGCATCCATCAACAAACTATTTTCTAAGCCTAAAGCAAGTGTTTATGATATTCATGTTATATAGCATATAATCAAATTTGTCACAGAATATATGAATATCATGCATTAAGGGTTTCACATAGCCACATACAAATTCAGCATTATTAACAACAGGTTTCTTGCACATGTGTGAGGTGATTTGTTGATCCACATTTTTTACAAACCTTCCTGGGAGCATTGTGAACAGGTGCATAGTTATTGTGTTTGTTAATGCCTATCTTGCCATTTCTATTAGCCTTTTTCTTCTTAGCTTGCATGGTGTCATTTTTCTGGACAGTTTGTTTCAATTCTGTTTTAATAAGGATAGATTTGGCCTTGACTACTGGTTCTTCTACTTTAACAGAAGGAACATCACTCTTAGTTGTTATCTCATCCTCATCATTCAACTGTTGTTTGATGACCATGCTGACTTCATCAAGTTCAACAGTTGCTTTCTTTAAGATTGGTGCCTTAACATTTTTCAAAATGTGAGGATGTCCAAGAGTTTCAGTTTTCTTGTCTTTTGTTGAAACAAATTTCTTTTTCTTGAGAGTTTCATAATCAAAACCAATCCCAAACCTAGAATTTTCCTGATGCTTCTCATGAAATTCTTGAACAATAGTAGATGAGTTTTGATAAGATCTTATTTTCAATTCATTCTCAAAAATTTGTTTCTTAAGAAATTTTTCAATTTGCTCAGAGCAAATAACTTTGTTCTTGAGATATTCATTCTCTTGTTTCAAGTTTTCCATAGTTATCAAAGAAACTTCTAAAGTTTCATTCCTAGCAGTCAGTTCATCATTAGCTTTTAACAATCTAGCAATTTCCTCATATGCAGCAGTTATACTAGTATGAATATGAAATATTTCAATACTCAATTCTTCAACAGTTTTCTTGTACTGAGAATTTGACATGTCAAATGAGATTAATGAGGGTACCTTAGTGGTTGAGGAAGATGCTCAATCATGTGAGTTAGCCATGAGTGCTAGATTCCCATATTCCTCTTCCTCATCTTCATCTGTATCATCCCAGCATTTTCCTTCAATTATGTAGGCCTTTCCTGTCTGCTTTTTGAGAAGGGCCTCATATTTGGCTTCAAGTTTCAAGTAATCTTTGTCTTTCTTAATTGCTTTAGTTTTTCTACACTTTGTTGCAAAGTATCCAAGCTCATTACAATTATATCATCTTATTTTAGATATATCAACTGTTCTTGTTTTATACCCTTCATTGTTGTTGCTTCTTGTTGAAGTTTTTCCTTTGCTTGAAGATTTGAAATTTGGTTTTGGTTTGAAACTTTTGTTTTTCTTGAATCTTAAGTTTCCAAATTTCTTTGCCATGAAGGCCATGGTTTTTTTGTCCATTCCTTCAAGCTCTTCAATAGTGTAGAGCTCTTCATCACCTGATTCACTCTTGATAGAGTCCTGTTCTTCATGTTCCTATTCTTTAAGTTCTTCAATCTTTAATTTCTTACTTGTACCAGTCTTCTCAGTTTTTGATGGTTCATTTGCAACCAAGGCATTTGAAACATTTACCATCTTTCCTCTATTTGCTAAAATGACCTTCTTTTGATAGAACTCTAGTTCATATGTCTTTAAAATTCATAGAGGGTTTCAAGTGAAAGTTTTGTTAGATCTCTCCCTTCTTTAATTGCAGAGATTTTGTGCTCCAAATATTCTGGGAGAGTCAACAAAAACTTCATATTCTTCTCCTTTGTTTCATAGTACTTTCCATGGAGTTAAAGATCAATGATGAGTTTGTTAAATCTTTCAAACACCTCAGTTATGCCTTCATTTTGTTTTGACATGAAAGCCTCATACTATGAAACAAAGAGTTGCCTTTGGTTTTCCCTTACCTCATCAGTTCCTTCACATAGAACCTCTATGGTTTCCCATATGTGTTTTGTAGAAGTGTTGTTGACAATATTGTTATACATAACAATGTCTACAGATTTTATGAGTATGAGCATTAGACTATTGTCTATATACTGATATAGATCTTTGGGTATCCATGTTGCAGGTATTACCTCAGACCCACTAGTAGTTTCAGGAACTAGTGTTACTGGCATAAACGGGCCATTCTTCAAGATTTCTGGATACATGGAATTAGTAGCCTTTATGAACATCAACATTTTTCTTTTCCATAAGTTGTAGTTTTCTATTTCAAAAGGAGGAATCTTTATACTGCTCAGCTTCTGAGAACTCATTTTGATCTTTAAACTGTATGTATGTTAACAACCTCGCTCTGATACTACTTGTTAGGAATTAGAGTTCAACAGAAGTGTACAGAGGGGGGGGGGTGAATATATACTTCAAATTTTTATGGACTTGTTGTGATGAACTGTTTGTTTAGTTTATGTAGTTTTAACAATTCAAGTGTTTATAAAAGGATAATGCAGAAAATAAAGCAAACACAGAATATAATTTTCAATCTAATTTATATTAGAATTGAACTTGCTACAATCTGAAATTCAGTGTGAATTTTAGTTTCTTGTTCTTAGAAGATACAAGGTATGAACTTGATAAGTTTAAAGACTCACTTTTCTAATGGGATAGTGCAAAGCCTATATAGAGAACATGTCTTTTGGCACATGTCCTTAATAGTCAGTTAAGCTAAAATTAGTAATAGACAAAGATAACTTTACATTTGACTACTATCTATTTCTAGCTAACACTTTCTTTTGACAGTCTGTAGCTTTCTGCCTTATCTCTTCTGTCATTTGTCTTATGTATCTTCCAAGCTTCATTGTAGACTTGTCTCTATCATTACAGGTTTGACTGACTCTATAATGATAGTGCTGCAAATCACTTGTCTTGTTCTTCTGCAATTCTCCTTGAAACTAGCTCTTTGAAACAGTTGAGTACTCTGTTGATTTTGATTCGAGAATTCATGGTGATTGACTTCTCGATTAGGTTCATTATGACTTCTCGATCAGTTACTTGTTGTGACTTTTCGATTAGTTACATGTTGTGACTTCTCGATCAGTTGCTTGATGTGACTTCTCGATCAGTTACATGTTGTGACTTCTTGATCAGTTGCTTGAAGTGACTTCTCGATTGGTTCAGTCTTATGACTTCTCGAATGCTCCTTTGGCTAACTTCTCGAATTGTTTTACTGGACTTCTCGAATGTGTATATTTTTACACTACTCGATTGACTTGATTCCTTGACTTCTCGAATGAGAACTTCTCGATCAATTACTGAGCCAATGAGTATTTTGAGACTTCTCTACCAGTTACATATCTGTGACTTCTCGAATGTAGTGACTTTTCGAATGACTGTTTGCCTTAGAAGAATTTCCATGTTGCATTCCTTATTCTTCAAGTAGCCTTCTTTATCTAGTTGCATGATTCAACTTGAATCTTCTAACATACATTATTCTTTTACTTTAAATTACAATTTGGAATTACAATTTGATCACACTTCTAACTGCAATAATACATTAAAATATCTAAGTCACTAACATATTACAGAAGTTCAAAATATGTTACATCAAGACAAATAATTACAAAACGTAGGCTTGATATGGTCCAACATTGCTCACTTCTCGACTTGATTTACTGGACTTTTCTAATCATTCATTCCATTACTTCTCTACTAGTTGATCACTTCTGACTTCTCTACTAGGCTGACTTCTCGATTGGTTTCTTGACTTAGAACAATTTCAATCTGCGACTTTCTTATTATGCCAAAGTCTCCTTGATTTAGTCCATGATTCACCAACTTGAATCTTCTATCATTTATTCTTGACTACATACTTTACAGTAGAAACATGCTTCTAACTGCAAAAATACATGAGATATAATAAGTCATTTACCCTAGAACAAGAAATCTAGAAATGCTTAAACAAGACAAACATTTAATACATAGTATGCTTGATTTGTTCCAACAGGTACCATTGACAAAACCCTTTTTATTAGAAAATATAAAGGTGATATATTGTTTGTCCAAATTTATGTTGATGACATTATTTTTTGTTCTACTAATGAAAATTGAACTTCTTTTTGGGGCTTCAAGTCAAACAGACCAATGATGGAATTTTCATTAGTCAATCAAAATATGTTAAAGAACTATTGAAGAAGTTTGATTTGCAAGACTCTCCAACTGCCAAAACTCCCATGTCAATTGCCACTAAGCTAGACCCTGACCCAAAGGGTAAGAAAGTTGACAACACTAGCTATAGAGGTATGATTGGTTCATTGCTATATTTAACTGATAGTAGACCAGATATAATGTTTGTAACATACCTTTGTTCTAGATTTCAAACTTACCCTAGAGAATCACATTTAATTGCTGTGAAAATGATTTTTAGAAATCTCAAGGGTGCACAAGCTCTTGGACTTTGGTATTCCGGAGAGTCTGATTTTTCATTAATTGGCTACTCAAACTCTGATTATGCAGGATGCAAAGTGGAGAGGAAAAACACAATAGGTCAATACCAATTTCTTGGCAACAGGTTAATTTCTTGGTTTAGCAAGAAACAACAGACTATATCAACCTCAACAATTGAGGCTGAATACATAGCAGCTGGAAGTTGTTGTGCTCAAATTCTATGGATGAGAAACCAATTACTTGATTATGGACTAACATTCTCAAATATTCATATGTATTGTGATAATATATACTAGTGCTATTAGAATACTAGTGATAATTCAATCCAACATTCCAGAACAAAGCACATTGATGTCAGGTATCACTTTATTATAGAACATGTTGAAAATGGTAGTGTTGAACTTCATTATGTTCCAATTGACAGACAGATTGTAGACATTTAACTAAACCACTTGATGAGTCTACATTTCTCAGATTGGTAGATGAATTAGGTATATTAACTATGTAAGTGCAAAATCATTACAAGCAGCAAGGTATGTACTTTAATTATAGTCCCTGATTTGCCATACTATAATTTCTTATTGCAAAATTCTTGAAGTAATTTATATTGACAGAGTTTAATTTCTAGACTCTGAGAGTTTGTAGACTCTGAAGGCCATTACTCATAGACTCTGAAATGGTTAGAATTTGTGCCTGCAGACTCTGATTATTTTTGAAACATTCATTTGACTAGAAATAGGCGGTAACGGTTACGTTTTTACTAGTTACAGGCTGTAGACTCGTGTGTATTGTATGCAAGTTTAACAATATAAAATTTTACATATATTTTACTTACTTATTTATTGCAATCTATTTTTTAAGGCAAAAATATTATCAACGCTCTCTAAGAACCCTAATTAATTTCTTCAAGCATTTGCATATCTTTCAAATCAAAAACTTCAATGGCTGCTCAATCAACTATTCTAAGGGGACCAAAGGCAATTGCTTTCACCTTTAGTGACTTCGAATTCATGACAACCAACCACATCGCAGTCCTAGCAGACAAGAAGGATGTAGATATTGACTACTACCCTGTCATGGACTTCTTGGAGCAAAGTGAGCTCAGTTACATTCTCAAGGCATCTCATGTCATTCAATGGATGCAGTCTCTCAGGTATGGAGTTCTGCAACAGTTGTTGATCCTTCTCAGGATCAACCAAGTAAAATAATGTTTACCTTTAGTGATATTACTTTTGATGTCACTGCTGATATTATTAACTCTGTGTTTAAGTTGCATGTTAAAAAACCTTTTGATGAAACTATTGATGATTCTGAAATCAAAAGCATGCTTAAGACACTAGGTTATATTTGAGGTCGCTTCGCACGAAGAGTCCCTTCAATTTCCCTGAAGATTAAAGGATTTAAATGTGGCCAGCTCGGTCCGCTTGATATCCATATTGCTGTCATGATGAATCATCACCAAAAGACATTATTAATTCTATAAAGGTTTGGCAGATCGCTTCGCATCTCTATTAGAAGCCTTCTTCTAGTAGTTTCGCATGGAAAATTTCTGACATTAATTATTATCTGATTCCACCTCGCATCGCTAATGGCGAGGAGGAATCGGGGGGTAGTTGTAATGTCTAATATTTGGACATGGGTTTTAGGCAGGCTCAATGACATAAATTGGCCGACCCACCTCGCATCTGGGCTCACATGGCTCAAAGGCCCACATCCAGCTCGCATCATGCTAAAGATGATAAAATATTCTAAAGCCCTTGGCCTAGCGTGAGATCGCATCGCTAGCTCACCAGCCTTAGACTCATTCAGCTTCAAGAAGAAAGAGAGAGGGGAACTGGCCCTAGCCTAGTTCGCTTCTCATCACCTCCTAGGTCGCATGGACTTGGCAGAGAGACCCTCAGCCCGGCTCGCTTGGCCAGGCTCACTGCCTCCGGATCGCTTCGCTAGCTCGGAGCACTTAGCATGGATTTTTCATAATTAGCTGAAAAGCTCCTAGACTCATGAGCTCACCTCACTTGATATTATTTACTAATCTGAAGACTATAGAAGGCCCTCACAGGGTAATATCTCAACATACTTATCTATTTGAAGACAGCTAGCCCCACGGGCTCTCATCTCATCAAAGGATTCACTCAAGATCACCTCTACACAACTGCTCCCGCGAGGCCACATCGCGCATAACCCTACGGGACCCCCTTGCTCTACAACTCCATGACAGTCCCCGGAGCCTAACGGGTTCGGGCCATGATAGTTACAGACATCTGGGAAGCTTGCCCTCCACATCCGCACGGACTTGGGCCAAAGCCCTTCACGTCTGAGGATTTGGGCCTGATGGACCAGACCAATACCTAGCCCATATAGGTAACTTGTCCTCCAAGAACTACGTATAGCTTGAACCCTTATATAAAGGGTACGTAGGACTCTTGTTTCAAGAGAATCGACAGTTGACAACAAGAGAGCAAATATTTTCTCTGGCCTTCTAACGAATCAACAATATCTGCTACCAAAATCCATCACTTTCCTCCCGTGCTCTTCGCGTTCTTCATCAAGTTCATCAGCAAAATCATCATATTTTACTCTATGATTCCAGCAAACCTCCAAATTACTGTTATACCAGTTTCTCCCTATAACACTTGGCATTTGCCATGAATCATGATAATGATACTTCTATTATATCTTGATATAAATCCTTTAATCTTCTAACAGTGAAATAAATATCAATAATATATTTTTATAAGATTAGAATGGGAAAACTAATTATGTATTGCATCAGGATATTCTAGTCATATTTAATAAATAAATATTAATATTTATAACTTAATTATATTTAGATAAATTAAACATAATTTAAAAGTTAACCCTAAGACATATTTATAATTATAGAATAAAATGGGACATTCATAAACTAACTTACTAGTTTGGGACATATTATACAAAGGGCTTTTTTCAGAAATACCCAAACATATAATTTTTTTTTTCAAAAATACGGTGCAACCTCATCTGCAACTGTTTTTCACCTGTGGCGCCAGCGCTGCAACCTCATCTGCAACTGTTTTTCACCTGTGGCGCTAGCGCTGCAAACTCATCTGCAACTCAAACCGTATTTTTAAAAATAAACCTTAAAAAGTTAGGTAGTTTTGTAAAATTCCCTTATACAGATTACCGGATTTCAAAAAAATAAATCTTCTGTAAAAAATCATAATCCGGAAAGGCAAAGTCTTTGTTGCATCTTGCGTTATATACACACAAAACATATATATATATATATATCTATATCCTTAAGCCCTAATTCATAATCTTGTCAGTGTTTCTCGTACATCTTTCTGTCTGCAGCCGCCGATCACCTCTTCTCATATTTTCCCATTTAGGTACTTAAATATCACTATTTCATCAATCTACTTATACATATTCTGTGTGTATATGTGTATGTATCTTGTATGCATCAAGTCAATTCACCACTTCAATTTTTCTCTTGTGTGTACATGTTTGTCTTCGTGATTTAGTACCAGGGAAAGTAGATATACAATATATAGATATATCTTAGAGCTTTTTTTGTAAAAATATGAATTTATTTATTTTGTTTTTGCAAAAACACGATTTTTGATTTTTTTAAAAAAAAATCTAGAGAAAGTTATTGTAATTGGGTTCTTGCAGTTCATATATACAGATGTGAGTGTGAAAGTGAATGTGTATGTATTTGTAAAAAAATGATGGTTTTTTGTTATGTCGAAATCTGAATCTGGGGCTTTTATGGTATGTTTAGTGAAGGTATATAGAGAAAATGTTGGACATAAATCTCTTCAGGGAAGATAAAGGGAACAACCCTGAAATTGTTAGGGAATCGCAGCGTCGGAGGTTTAAAGATGTTGCTATTGTTGATGAGGTCATTGCACTCGATCGAGAATGCCGCCTGCGTAATTTTTTAATCTTGATTTTAGTTTTTTATGTCAGCTGTTTGTTTAAATTAGTGATTTGAAAATTTGACCTCGTTTTTGGGCTTACTGAGTTGAGTTTTTTTAATGGTTTGATTATGTGGACGTGTAGGGCAATATGAGCTGGATAATTTGCGGAAGGATTTCAATAAAATCAACAAGGAAGTTGCTAAACTCAAAATTGTGAGTTTCTTTGTAATTGGGGTTTGAAATATAGAGATTAGCATTCCTGTCATTCTTCATAGTATGGTACATCACAAATCAGTGAATAAGAATATAGCAAACACTAGTTGGGATAAAGGTGAAACAAGCAGTTCGAAAAGAGTAACGTATGGAAAACTTCCTTCTGAAAATTTGTTTAGTTCGAGCAATTTTATATTTAAGGATTTGTAAGCTGCTACTATTTGAGTTTCATTATGCATGTATTCAATCTCAAACCCCATTTAATACAATTTTCAATCTTTTGTTTTAGTTGATTTTTTTGGTTGTTTAACTCGTCTTGTTTCTGACTTTACTCAACTTTAAAATTACTTGGGAAAAGGCGGGTGAGGATGCAAGTGAAATGATTAAAAGCACCGAGGAAAACAAGGACTCAAGTGCAAAGAAAGCGGAAGAAGTTGAAGCTGCCCGCAAAGCTCTGTATTCAAAATTGGAGACAATTGGTAACCTTGTGCATGATACAGTCCCAATAAGCAACAATGAGGTCTGTAGTTTATCTGCACTTTGTAAATAGGAAAATTCTATGCCATTTTCTCATAATTGTGCAATTCTGTAGGATGATAATGCTATAATCCGATCGTGGGGTGAGAAGCGGTCAGAGCAAAAACTAAAAAGTCACGTTGACCTCGTTGAGCTATTAGGAATTGCAGAACTGAAAAAAGGTGTTGGACTCGTCCTTTAACCTTATATGTCTTGACTCTTGCAATATAAAACAGTAAAATTTCTATAAAATAATAGGTGTCCTAATGCCTAGACTATCAAATCTATTCTTTTCACTTAATATTCTTGAGTTTCCATAAACTTCTAACTTGTTATAGTGAAACATGAGTTGATAGAACCATATTAAATATTGTACTATTTTACTCTTATTCACTGAATTTGATATTAAACTTTAATTTTACCTATATTTTAGTACAAAAATAGTTTTAGTAAAATGATTTAATAAGAAGCAGTTTTCAGTCATGACGATTGAGTAGTCTTATTAAATCTACCACCGCGAAACATCTACTATAAAATGTTCTACTTTCCGGTCCCTTTCCTGCCCCTGTTCCTTTGTATACATCATGGCAATTCAGTTGAATACATAGACTGCAAAAAATCTATGATCATCATTATGTCTTTCTCCGACTCGCCAGTTAGATTTTTTAATATATGGGATGAGAACCTGAATTTCATATAATGTGCTTCTGGAAATATTAGTGAAACAGAATATTGACAATTTAGGAAACTTGAACAAGAGATTAGAACTCAAAATATATGGAAATTGAACTTAATTTTTTTTTAAAAAATAAAAAATATTTTAAAGGCGTATAACTGTTTATTTATCTTTAACACTTTACTAGTTCCGAACCGTAATTGTTTATCTATATAGGTGAACTAGAAGACAGACATGTGAGATCGGATAATCTAGGATGACTGATTGAGGGCAGGATGAAGGAGACAGAACTCTTACAATAGAAAATAAAAATTTACTTCCATTAGAATTCATTGAATGTTCTAAAAAGCGTGTATAAATGCTCATTAGTATGGAAGTACTGAATATATGGGTAAATAAACAAAGTTATGATGTTCGCCTGCATTTTATTCCAGTAGTTGCTTTTAAGTCAATTTTATTGCATATATTGAAATAAACAAGCAGAATACATTCTTATCAATATAACTTAAGCATGGTGGGACATCTACAACTTATATATACGTTATCTGTGGACCTTAACATAATATTTGAATATCTTCGATCACTATAGACGATTAGACGTGGTATTGTTGGTTTTTTCTGGGCTGCAATAACTTTTAGGTACAGCAAGAAACTTATTTTTGTGGCATACATATACACAATTGATTGTTGGTGTTGGACATGCTTTAATTGATCTTCACATCCTCTAGTAAGTCAAACTATTTTACAAGATGTTTGCACAGATTTGTAGAGGAAGTGCTGAGAGTCATGATACTCTTTATCGTTTGTTATATTGAATGTTTTGGTCCTTTTTAATTCTATAAACCAATCTATGTCGAAATCAAGGTAAATCATGTGATTGTCTAGTGTGCAAATGCGTAAGCTTTATTATTTGTTTTGACAATGACTTGTTGCGTTGCAACTACTACTTGATTTATTGTCAAGTCATGAATGCTTTTAGATTCAAGTATGTGGCTTCATTACTATATCTTGGCTCGGAATTCATATCTTTCTGAAACTTTCAGGGGCTGCTGTAGCTGGAGGCAGAGGTTATTATTTAAAAGGAGATGGCGTACGCCTTAACCAAGCACTGATATGTTTTGCCCTTGATTTTTTGGAGAAGAGAGCTTATACTCCATTGCAGCCTCCTTTTTTCATGAGGAAGGATATCATGGCAAAGTGTGCTCAATTAGCACAATTTGATGAAGAACTTTACAAGGTAATTTTCTTTTCCTTCGATCAATGAAGAAATATTTCATGGTTTACTTGTTCATCATGCTTGGATGCAATTAGTCTTTAACTTATTTTTACCCTTTCGAAGTGTGTTTAATTTGTGGCAACCACTAGCACCCTTGTATAATAAATCATTAATCAAATGCTGTACTCAAAATATGTATACAGTACTACTTTCCCTCTTACATTAAATGTTATAATTGGCGTGAGAGCAATATTATTCAACCACTTCCGAACCATAATCTATTTAGATTCATTGGTTTCATCAATAAAAACCCTAGTTCTTCACTTTTCAGTGTCATACACAGTCCAGCCTCCATTCTCAAGTAACTCGAAAGGATCCACAAAAGCAATGTTGGATCATAATTCATAACCAACAGTACGATATTTAATTGACAGTGCACCTGTGCCTGCTGTATTGGAGAGACATCAGTATTTCATAGATCCAGGATAAGTATTCTACATGAGTTCTAGATACAGTTGTGTTCTTTACCACCTGCACACACATCAGTGTCAGACATTACTCGGCAATTTTTAGACCCCGTCACATGAAAATGGTCATACATTGTTTGCAAGCGAGCTGACGGAGACTGGAAAGCTCATTAGATTTTAATGCCAATGAACCTGGTACTAGGCATACATGTCAGGTGTAGGCTAAGATCTAATTTGAACCGGAAATTAGGTTTATATAAACAGAGTAAACTGTTCCCAAGGATGAGCTCGGGAATGTATGCCTGAGGTCAAGACAGGAACAGTTACTATGCATATAATTTTTTTTGTATATTTAAAGTTTACTCTGATGAATTTCATCTGTCAATATTTTTTTATTGAAAATTATGGTAGAACTGCTTTAATGCTTTTGTACGCTTGCACATTGAAAAGTGGGTCCTATCACAAAATATCGTTCCAGTGTGCTGTGTAAACTTCGTGCTTTGATGATTAAATTAGATGGGTTTTGAATATCCATTTGCAGCTGCACATTTTGTCTGAATATTTAATTGATATTGTAACAAGGAAATATATAGATTACAGTCTATCATATATATGTATATAAATATACACTAGGATTGAGAGGTCACTTTCCAATTTTCCATGTGAAAAAGTTATAGTAGATAGTTGAAGGAAAATGGAATGGACAACTTCTGCAAATTGTCAACCAAATTTTGATATATATTAGTGTCTATTACTGTATAGGGAGCCTATTATTTTAAATTGTACAGATATGATTGGAATTTTTAATTCCTATTCTTAAATAAATACCAACCATACACATCATGCTTACCTGTTTTTCGGTATATAGGTTAGTGGTGAAGGAGACGACAAGTATCTGATTGCTACAGCTGAGCAGCCGCTTTGTGCTTATCATATAGATGATTGGATTCATCCTTCTCAGTTGCCAATGAGGTAATATTAGCTGGGAATTTTATGGCTACAGATAATTAGACATTTGCAACCCCCCCAAACCCTTGCCCTCTCCAGATGCACCCGCGCCCTTCTCCTTTCTTGGTGCAACTGAGGAATTTGTAGTCGTACTTAAATTTTTCTCACATCTATTTATCTTGCTAGATATGCTGGATATTCGTCGTGCTTCCGTAAAGAAGCTGGTTCACATGGTCGAGATACTCTTGGTATTTTCCGAGTCCATCAGTTTGAGAAAGTGGAACAATTCTGCGTGACTACTCCAAATGGCATTGATTCGTGGGAGATGTTTGAGGAAATGATTAAGAATTCTGAAGAGTTCTACCAGATGGTATGTTTGTTTTCTTGTAAAATTTATGGAGTAGAAGTATTGTCATCTTCAGTGTTATGTATAAGTTACCTTATGGTTAGTTGGAAGTACATTACTATTTCTCACAGTAGTTACTTTTTGTAGTGCTTGATTATATTGGTAACTAGGTCCTGCCAGTAGGGTTGAGATATATTGTAATTTAGATGTTACATAATAGTATCTTTAAATATTACCAGAGAAATTCACTAAATTTTGTCACAGCTACAAATTCCCTACCACATAGTGGCTATTGTCACTGGTGCCTTGAACGACGCAGCGGCAAAAAAATATGATTTGGAAGCATGGTTCCCAGCATCCCAGACTTATAGGGAGCTTGTGTCATGTTCAAATTGTACTGACTACCAGTCCAGAAGATTAGAGATCCGATATGGGCAAAAGAAGGTAGATTTTTTTCACCTTTTTTTTATTGCAAGAATGATTTCTATTATTATACAGGGTAAACATCAAAAGTACTCCTAAAGTGAAAAATATAAGGGCTTACCAAAATCAAAAAAATCAAGGAATTAGTAGTGTTGACAAGGTAATTTAACATTCAAATTTAGGACTGCCACAAGTATATATGCAAGGTTGGGAATTCATTAGAACTGTGCAGAGTGAACCAAATTCGTTTATCACATTAGTGTGTTGATTGTTGCTTATTGAATTAGTGGTTCATTTAGGAGTTCTTTCTCAGGGTTGGTATACTTTTTTAATCCTCCCTTTTGAAATTATTTGCGGTGAATAGTAAATGGATAGCTTAATACCTTCTAATTAGTCGATTGTAATTCTTTAAAATGTATTGTATGAGGTAAACATGATATGCCTCCATTTTATTTTCTGGCTGTGGCTCTAACTTAAAACACCTTTTTTCCTTGTACGGCAGAGCAATGATCAGACAAAACAATATGTTCATATGTTGAATTCCACCCTTACAGCAACAGAAAGGACAATATGTTGCATTCTCGAGAACTACCAGCGAGATGATGGAGTTGAAGTACCAGAGGTTTTGCGACCATACATGGGTGGCAAAACCTTCATGCCTTTCTTGGCAAAGGAAGCAAAAGCGAAGAAATCGAAGGCTTAATTTCATCTTATTATACCATAAAGATTGAAAGGCAACTGTTATGGATATAATTTGGGTCTTAATTTTTGGTTTACGTAACTTGGTTAAACATGATCCCAAGCCCTACCTCCTTGTCACTTGTCAGTGTTTAGATAACAGTGCATTAAGAATGATTTTGCTCAAATTGATGAATCGACTAAAAATGTATCAAACTTGTATTATTAATTGGATATGATAAGAAGATATGGTGTCTTCACTCTTCAATTATATCTGTTGATGTAGATGGGCAAATTGCTTGATTTACTTCACCTTGTTTGATGTTTGACATAGAGCAATTACCTGGTGCAAACACCTGAAAATAATAACCCATGTCAACGGTAGGAAATATGGATATGTTAATCATAAATTTAATTATTTTTTATTTCTTGATTATTATATTTATATTATAATTATTAGTTACTATCAATATTTAAATAAAACATGAGAATGTTACCTTAAGGGGTCGTTTGGTTCGGGAGTTTCTGGAATGAGGTATGAGTTTAGAATGGATAAACTCATACATGTTTGTTTCATTTTTTTTAAATTTCAAACTCATACCTCAAACCTACAAGGTATGAGTTTTTGATGCTTGGGTGGGTACAAGGGAAGGGTATGAGTATTAATTTTAATAATATTATTTTGTTATTGATAATTAACATTATTAATAATCAAAAAATAATAATACATACAATCAAACATTACTAATAATAAAATTAATTATTTATGTAATAAAATTAATTATTTATGTAATAAAATTAATTTATTTAACTATTAATTCAATAATACTTTATATTAATCAATTTCATTTCAGAACTAAACCAAACACATGATATCAATAATGAAATTTCATCCCCATACCACCTAAACCCGATTCCTGATACCAAACTCATACCACATCCTGAACCAAACGACCCCTAAGAAAGTAATTTATTCAATTTTAATAAAAATATTTAAAAAGGTGTTGTAAAAAAGTTTACAGATATACACAATTGTAAAAAAATGTTTTTTCAAAATTTTATAAATTTGTGTGACGTCTGACTTTATTATTGATGTTATCGGTGAAAAAAGACATGAGTTTCTTATTAATGTTTTAAGGAGATTTTTAGATGAATTAAATTGAGCTTTGTCGCACAGAACGGATATCATCCATGTAACGAGCATTCATATCTACTAAAACAATTTTATACTTTGCACACACCGACATGACATAATCTAATGAATATCAAAACCCTCATCTCTCAAAGATTGTAGCAATTCTTTTATTGTTGTAACTAAATCTATGACATTCAAGATATCAATTGATTTACTTTGTAAGGCTCGACAAAGCAAATCTGTAAGGCCCATAATCTGATGCATCAAATGTTGCACAAATAAAAATTTAAATGATTTCAGTGCCTTTAAAGAATCTCTAGCTTCTCCATGCATAGAGTTCAAAAAAGTACTACAACTAATAATGCTTTCCAACACAGTAATTATTGAATCAAACTTATATATCAAGCTACAAACACAATTAAATTAAGAACTCCACCTTGTACATCCAGATCATTGTAAATTTTCAATCTGATTAAGTCCCTTACCAGTCTCACGTTCTTCACTAGTCACAAAATGGTCAACCTCTATGTCATGTGCAATCTGTAACTCCAATAGGCATTTAGAAGAACCAGTAACAATATTTACAACATTAGACAATATATAAAAGAATTCTCAAATATAATCTTGTTTCTCAGCAGCCCCAACCAATGCTAGTTGTAAACGGTGAGCAAAACAATGTACATAATAAGCATATGGACAATTGTTAAGAAATAGAGCTTGTAATTTGCAAATCATTAAATGCACCACACATATTACTAGCACCATCATATCCCTAACTTCTCATATTATGAATGCTCAAGTTATTCCGTGTGAGAACATCAAATATTTCACTCTTAAGAGTTGATGATGTTGTATCAGCTACATTAACAATATAAAAAACAATGCTCACGAATAATACTATGAACATCAACAAACCGAAGCACAATAGCCATTTATTCTTTATGTTAATGCATCTATTGCATCATCAACTAAAATGCAAAACATAGAATCTCCTACCTCATTACAAATTATATTTCTTACTTTCGAAGAAAGAATATGCAAAATATTTTTTTGTACTTTTAGAGAAGTATATGTGGCATTTTTTGATGCATTTTCCAAAACAACAGTTGAAATATCAACACTCAGTCTACCAAAAATTTTGACCATCTCAATAAGATTACCTCGGTTATGAAAAGTTGATGATTCATCATGACCCCGTAATGCACATGCTTGCAAACTCAAGTATCAAACAACCTCTATAGTAGCTCTCAAATGCAGTCTATTCTTCTTTACGTCTTCCAAAGATTGACAATTTATGACCTGTCAATGTGCCTTATAACATTCTTCAACCTATCAAGAGATTTCACTGCCTTTTTATGTGGTGAATTACAACCTCCATTATGCACCAAGAAAGCACATATCTCATTATCATGAACTCTTTTCCAACACCTGAATCTATCAATAGTAAATACATGTTGTGTAAATGCATCATTTTCAAACAAAAAACATGGGGAAACAGAATAATTCATCTTTCAAAATTGAATACTCTAGCCAAGTCCATGAGTTGAACCAAGATGCTTAAAATCGATGACGTTGATTTCTAAACTGAGTAGGTGGATATTGATCTTTGTGCAGTTTAGGTTGGCATTGTCTCAGTCTAATGTATTCACGTCTAATGTCATCACGAATATTAGGTGAATACTCCCAAATTGGACGACGAAGACCCGGTTCGCGTTCAAGGGATGCAAGATCAATAGGACTAGTTGTAGCTGCATGAAGAGCACTAGGAATAACTGTAGCTGTAGGAGGAGCACTAGGATCAGCTGTAGCTGTAGGATGATTACTAGAAATAGCTATAATAGTAGCTGTAAGAGTAGAAAAATAGGAGAACAACGTTTTCTTCTTTCGATCTTGACTCCTGAAACAAGTCAAAACAGAACATTGCATTTAATTTATACGAGTACATAACAAATTGCTATGTATTGGGAAAAAGTTTAAAAAAGAGACAGTTATAATTGATACGAAATGTAAACGAGTTGATAATGGGGAGGATATGGTGGATAATGGAATGGAGATTATGTCGGGCACAATATCAAGTGTTGGGCCAAAAAACACTACACCATATATTGGCTATTGCTAGCCCCAAGTATATTTCTGTTGCATAAAGTGTTGCTATAGGTCAAATAGTTGCTTATCTATTGCAATGTTCTATAATATGTTGCATAAGATAGAAAAGTGTTGCATCGATTTAATATTTTTTTTATAATATTATAAACGAACAAGCTATTGCAACACTTTAAAAAAAAAGTTACAATAGTAGTAACACTTTTGGTCAAAATGACCAAAATATTTAGGCGGGCCGCTAATTGTTAGATTGGCGGGCTGTTTTTAGTACCAAAATTTCTATCTCTCACCGTTGTGGCCGTTTGAGATTCCTTAAATTTAAAATAAGTAACTTATTTTATTTTTATTTTTTACATATTTTCATATTTTTTTTAAAGATAAATATTTATTTTAGAATTTTAAAATCAAATATTATCTTCAAAATAAAAAATAAGTTACTTATTTTCAGAAAAAGTACATATATCCCTATTTTTTTTCGAAAATAAGGGCTTATTTCCGAAAAAAATGGATTGCCAAACAGGGCAATTATTCTATCTCTCACTCACAACTACTCTCACTCTCTCTATCGACATCTCTCTCTACTCACACATCTCCCTCGCTCATCTCTTTATACTCATCTCTGTGCTCAGCTCTCCCTCCCTTTCAATCGATTAAAACTAACTAGATTTTTATTTTTATAGATTGTAAATGGTTGTTGTGCAAATTTATATAAAGGTAATTTTTTACTTTTTTACATATTAATATAAAATATGTATTTTTATGTTTGTAAAACTGATGCCCAGATTTATTTTTTGATATTTTGGTAGGTTATTTGAAGTTTAGAGCTTCTATATTTGAAGGTTAGAGCTTCTATATAAAGAGCTACAGCTGTTATTTGAAGGTTAGAGCTACTACTAATTTTTAATATTTTTTTCTTCCTCTGAAATTTGGGTGTATGCTATGGAAATCTATGATTTGAGGGTTTTTTAAGCTAGTTTAATTTTTGTTAGTTTAAATTTACGAGCTCTGTTTTATTTTAATTTTATAATGTTTTATGATAAGAAATCTGGAAATTTGGCATGCTTAGTAAAATTATATATTTTTTATAGCTGTTATTTGAAGGTTAGAGCTACTACTATTTAATTTTTGCTAGTTCGATAAAATAGATTTAGATAATATTAGCTCTGGGAATTTATGCTACTTGAATTTGTGTTAATGTATAACTCTTTGAATATTTGTTATCCGATTTTGTGTTAACGACCTGTCATACATAATTAAGTCCTGTTGTTTGCGTTAATTTGTGTTCTTGTTATTTGTTGGTTATGTCATGTATAACATAAGTTGTTTTTGTTGCTTTTATATATATTCGTGTATGATTAGGTGTTTTTTAGGCTTAGCCTTTTTAGTGGCCTGTGTTGTTTTAGGTATGAGCCTTTTGCTAGTTTAATTTATTTTTTTAATGAATAATCATGTAGAGAATTGATGTTGAAGGAGAAAAATTGGTAACACTTCCAAAGTATAGTCATAAGTATAGGAAGGAGGTTAAAGATTTTATTACAAATGCATTTTCCAAATATGCATCAGGAAATGAGTTGAAATGTCCCTGTAGAAAATGTAGTAATCGTTATTGGTATGGTGAAAGCATTATAAATGAGCATCTCATCTGCAATGGTATTTGTCCACAGTCCACTGAATGGATTTATGAAGTGTCAAACCATAAGATTAATGATGTCGATGATAACATGGAAACTGAATTTTTGTAAATCGTGTGAAACTTCAAGATAGGAAGAAGTTGAAAATAAGGATACTGATAGTGAAAAATATAATGTCTCAAAGGAACATAAAATCCCAGTAAAGGTGATGAGATATTTTCCTTTGAAACCAAGACTGAAAAGAATGTTCTTAAGCACTGACTTGTCTAGATTAACGACATGACATACTTTAGCACGAAAGAGGGATGAGAGGTTAAGGCATCCAACTGATGGTCAGAGGTGGAAGTCTATGGATTCCAAATATCCAGATTTTGTGAGAGAAATTAGAAATGTTAGGTTATGTTTAACATATGATGGATTTAATCCTTATCGTTCAATGAGTAATTCCCACAGTGCCATGCTAGTCGTACTTGTTAATTACAACCTCCCCCTGGTTAATTATGAAACCAAAATATATAATTCTTTCTACTTTAATCCCTGGCCCCTTGCAACCTGGTAACGATATCGATGTATATATACAGCCGTTAATTGCATAGTTGAATGAATTATGGGATATTGGAATACAAACTTACGATGCAAGGTCTGACAACACATTTCAACTACACACAAGCCTCCTATGGACGATAAGTGATTTTCTGGGATATTGAGTCTTAATAGGTTGGAGCACTAAAGGGCACCTAGCATGTCCTTCATGTCACTATCAGACCTCATCAACCTATTTGAAACATTCTAGGAAAATTGTCTATTTGAACCATAGAAAATTTCTGCCTCCCAACCACAAGTGGAGGTCTGATAAGAGGAGATTTAACGGTGAAGTGGAAATGGGAGAAAGTCCTGAAATATTAACGGGGATAGAGGTTGAGCATATGTTATCTTGAGAATAGTTTTGGGAAGTGTAAGATGAAACAAAAGGCTTCTTCTGATTGCCCTTGGAAGAAAAAGTCCATTTTTTTGAATTACCATATTGGAGTACTCATATGGCCGTTAGACATAACCTTGATGTTATGCATACAGAGAAGAACATTTGTAATAAAATTCTGGGGACTTTGTTATATATAGGGGGCAAGACAAAAGATCATGTTAATAGCTGTCTTGATTTAAAAGAAATGGTGATTAGAAAGATTTAAGAATTTTATTCTCCCCTGCTTGCATCAACAGGTTAACTAGCAAATAAGTAATATGTTGAATATGATACTGCATTTCTGAAGTTTAGGCAGTATTTAAAAATTTTATTGCATATTTATCTTATAACGTATGTCTACAGTTTAATGTAATATACATCTACTTTATATTTTAGAATATTCCAGAATACGAAAGAAAAAGGTTGTTGCGAAAGAAAGAGAACGCTGAGATGATAGAGAAGCTAAGAATAAATAAATTATCAGCTGATCTTGGTATGAAAAAGAAAAAAAGAAAAGAGAAAGTACATGAAGACGATGATTCAATGCTGGAGTTTGATAGGGAGTACATTCCTGGACATGATAGTTTATCTGAGGATGAAAAGGATGATGAAGAGATTATGTCAAAGCAAGTTATGCAACGGAAAAAAGTGAAGCTAGTTTTCGCAGGTAAAAAAATGATCAATACTGCCCCCCGAAGAACACGTTTAGCCACAACTCCTTCGTTTTCGCAGGTAAAAATTCAATTTGTTAATTCTTCTATTTTCTAATTTATCTACTATATTAGCCCGTCATTATAATATATTACCACTAACTGAAAATGCACCCCATCCGCCAACTGAACAAGTACCACCTCCTCCTCCCTTGACAGGTGATTTATCACCCAGCTTGCCCTTGAGAGCAGGGCCAATGCCTCCAAAATATCGTAATGAAGGAATTGGTTCAATGGAGGTTTTTTTGCTAATGCGAAAACGTAAAATAACTTAGAATTTGTAAATGAACATGTGGATGAGGGTACTGGTCAAACTCATGACGAGACACTTGAAATTCTATCAGGTCCTTATAATTGTTTTTTAGTTAGTTAAGTATTAGTTTCAATATTGACAATACTGTTGGAACATTAATTGGTTTATTTGTACTACTTTTAGGTCCATCAAAAGTTATAAAGCTTAGATGACCGCCATTAATGAGTGATGTGTAGACAAGGGACTCTAGCGAAAAGAAGGTTATGTTGAATTCATAATTTCAGGTTGTCTAATGCCATTTTTAACAGTAGTTCAATTAGGAACCGATGTTAAAAAGTATAACGTATATCATGTATTAATATGGAACCGATGTTTAGAAAACCTTTTAACATTAATTATTTTTAGGAACCGATGTTAAATACTAAAATATACATCGGCATTGATGTCAAATACATCCTCTCACATCCGTATTTAAATCCAACCGATGTTAAATACATATATAGACATCATTTTTTTATAAAAAAATTATTTATTTTTCCTTTTTCCTTTCATGGCATATGTTTAAGATGATATAAATATCATATTATTAAGATAACATAAAACAAAGATATCACAAAATTACATAAAACATTGTCTATATTGCTTATAAACATTGGCTAAAAACCGATATCTAATATCCTGAACCTTTTTCTACACATGCAAAAAAATCGCTCGGATTTATGTCTAAGTCAGTTTTTCTAGCATTGAGGTATTATCTTGATTTTACAAAAATACTCCAAATTTTTTTCATATAAAATTCTTTGTATTTGAAGTAACTTAGACTCCCTAATTTCAAATTATAAATATATATTTTTAATTTATGAGTAAGTTATAAGAAAAATTAAATTGCTCGGCAGATATACTCCTTAAACAAATCTTTTCTTACTGTATTATAGCATCACTTGAAAAAGTTGAAGGGGGCTATCATTGTTGACCTTGTGGTTGTAATTATGTAGCCTAATATAAACAAATTGGAGTGTTCTAGATAACATCACCAAACATCTTTTACTCTTTAAAAATCATTGTTTTTCTTGTTTTTTAGAGCAAATACTTAATATATTAAACATAATTAATGGGGGATACATTAGTTTTGAAAGCAACATTTGAGTAATCTTCAACATGTTTATAAGATAATCCCAAATTAAGGAGAGGGATTTGCCACCACCTTCCCAACTTGCCCCATGTTGGGAGTTGCAAGCTTAGAGTAGATTGTTAATTACAGTCATGGATTAATTAATTAATTACTCTTGAACTAAACTAATCAGGCGAAGTTGTTAGACCAAACAAAAACACACATGTTCATATTATATGTAAGCACACCAAACATATATTTGGAAGTCTCAAGTCTTCCAATGTCTCGATTTCAAGGCAAGTAGCCAGATTGCCGTACGGTTAAATATTAAATTGTTCATTAAATTGGAAAAATGATATTATTTTTATTACCCATCTCCACGATTATGTTATTTACGTTGATATAATATTATATTAGTAATTTTTACATAAAAAATAAATATAAATACTTTTTAAATTATTAAAATTTGAATAAATTATTAAAAATCATATAGGTATAAATTTGCATTTATGGATTTTATTATAGAAATAAAATGTGTTTTTTACTATGTTCAATCTTTTTTCTAATAATAAATCAAAAGAAAAAAATTATAAAACTAATAAATAAATAATAATTTTGTTTCTTAAATTTTGAAAATACTACCCAAAATACTAGAATTTATAAGTTTCATTTGATTGAAATAGTATGTGAAACAAATATATAGAACTCAAAAATTGTTATTATCAATTTCCAACACATATTTAGTATTATCAGTATGATATTTATAATTTAAATGAAATAAATAATATATTATTAATATGAGTGACAAAAATAATAGAAAATAACACATCACACGCATGCGTGTTCGGACTTACACATCAAGAAAATGCGTGTGATTTTAATTATTTCGGTCACCCATTCCGTCAAATTTTATTTTGATCAATGTTACCTACAAATATGATATATACGGCTCTCACCCCATTACCCATATAGCTAACATAAATTTAAAATATGGAGATATTCTTGCATTAAACTAGCTTATTTAGAAAAAAGTTTTCAAAAACTTTAATCTCCTTTTACTTTAACATACACTACCTTGTTACCCCTTGACAAAAAATAAAAATACTACGTTGTTACCTCTGCCCCATATTAAACTGCTCTGATGCAATAAGTTTTTGACTGAATGTAGTTGTTGTGTTGGCTAGCAATCATTGTGGTCCACGAAAGTTCAAGGGTGCTTCAAGGTTGAAGCTAGTATTTTTTTTATTTTTAATAATCGGACTAAAGACAAGCTAGTTAAATAATCCTATGTGAGGAACGACAAAAGTTACTTTTTTCTAAAACGTAACGATAATGATATTTTAAAAAATATTGATATTTTTAAATAATTGTAAAGTCAAAACAAATGAACCACTCACAATTGAAACATATTTGAATATAGTATTAAATTGTTGGAAAAGAAGATTTGGAGCATCTTCGATGAAGATATAATGGTTAGTTAAAATGATATAAAATAATACTCTCTTCGTTTCCTTTTAATTGTCTTTTTTGAAAAAATAATATTCTTCTATCTTCTCAAAATAATTTTATAAAGATTTTTTCAAATAATACCCTTTTATTTTAATTTTTAATATTTGACTAATTGAAATATACAAATAATTCAATTAATTTAATGCAATTATAAGGGATAATCATGGAAATAAATTATCTAATTAATATTCTCTTAAAATTAGTATTTTCTTCAAAGGGTCCGGAAATTACATTTTTTGACCAAAAGGACGGGAGAATAATTGCCTAAAATTTACCAGATCGGTAAGGCTTGTACTCTAAAGGGAATATTGGATATAATAGTTGATTATATTTGAAAACAGTATTTTATTATTATTTTTAATAATAATTTTTCATTAAAAATTTAATCTTAACAAACTAATATTAACATTGATTGATTTAAAAAAGTGGTCATATATTTATAATTTTAAATTAAATATTTGATAAATTGTAGTATATGTATAAATTTGAATAAATAAAATTTTAAAAATATTAAATAAAATTGTAAGCTCAGTAGCTTTTATAAAGTGGCTTCGTACCGAAAATCTATTGTTCTCAACAAAATTTTTGTGCTGCCAGGATATGAGTTGGCATTTCTTACGGATATGTTGACCTTCTACAAATATACTCAAGCAATTGTTTTTTTATTGTAATTTTAGCTACCAGGAGCCATCGATTGGATAGAGGAATTCTGATAAGATTGGCTACAATTGGTGCTGTTTAATGCCACTTATAAATTTTAGCTAAGAATTCTAAGGTGTTGGAAATGCTCTTATAAGATGATCTTCTTATCAAGAATTTAAAAATTGTCGATTACATGCACTATGACAGTGGTTTCAACTTCAAACCACGAATTTAACGGTGACTTCAGATTTTTTACATTTTTTTTCAATTTTAATAAGATAGTTATGTAAAATTATACAAGTGCACGATGTATATGGGTAACAAACTGCGCTGCAAGTTTTCGTTGAATAACAAATTCAATTCTTTTAAATACATATTTTGCCGAACCTGCAGTCATGATCGATGTTCTTGTTCATAACTTTCTTAGGATCCTAAGAAACTCAACATCGTCAGATGCTAAAAAACCATACGTATCAAAAGAAAATGAGATAAATCTATGTTGGTTATCTCTACATGCCTGATCATGTTTACGAATTTCTGCCTCTGCGGCTTTAGTCGATGTGTGACTAATTATAAAAATCCTATTACCAAATCCGTTCAAAGGATAAACTCCGATGAGATCAACACAAATATGTTTTCCTGTATCTCAACTGTAAACCATGTAAACCAATATATCAGCTAGCCTAAGAGGTAATCTAACTTCACTTGGAGGGGTGAGAAAGTTGGCGGGTGCCTCCTTCTTAATTGAAATACCTGCTATTTAAAAGACATTTTACAATATATCCCTAACCAAGTCATGCCTATATTTAATATCTGATTGTTTCCGATTGTGAATCGAGTGCTCCTCAGATACATCCATACGACATAAACACAAGGGACATTGCGCCCCATTAGAAAACGGGAATCATGAGCCTGTAACGTAAGATCATATGATACTCTGATGGCGTAATACGTTATCATTATCCCTCTAAAGGAGTAACCAATAAAAAATCTTGAGCATGGTTGGCTCCTAAGGACTAAGGACTGGAAGACTGCTACTTGTCTATCTGAGAAATCAAATTTAGTATTTAGACTTTTGCGAATCCCACTAAAATAAAGGTCTGCCAAGTAGTGCATAGGTTTAGGGGGCAAAGACTCTTTAGTAGTTAATTTTGTCAAATCCACATTTGAGAGTACCGGTTGCGGAGAATCTTTTGACAAAAGAATCCAGAGTCCAATAGGAACCCACCACAATATCGCAAAATATGATCTTGCAAATCAATAGACTAAATACGAGAAGTTACATATGAAAATGTTAAACAGTATGAGTGTTGCAGGGGGGGGGGGGGGTTGAATGCAACTTACAAAATAATTACTTTTCTTGCTAACAACAAACAAGACAGTAATACTAGTAAGTATGAAATGCAAACAAACTTAAGAAAGAATATGAAGACATGTGTTTTAATTTCAAAAAATAATTTTATTATTTTTTGTTTGCTACAACTGACTGTAAAATAATTCCAGCTACAAAGAAACAACAACAAATGATTTGTTAATGATTCTTGCTTGAGAGAATACTTATCTCAGTTGCGTAAGTCAAGAAAATGTTTGTGGGTTATGTGTATTTATACTAAAACACATATCCCACTTACAAGTGCACTTTTTCTTTGTCCTAGAATAAAACTTGAAGTAGAAACTTTGCGTTTCTTGTTCAATCTTGTCTTCATTCCATTTGTAGATAAAGCTGTTATGAGATGTACAGATATCCTTGACTCATTGAGCACACTTTATCTTTTTACTTGTCTTCTCCCAAGTTGCAGTAGTAGACTTGATAGACTAGATAATAATATCAAAATCATTCCTTGTATTTTCACTATCTAGTCTGCTACCTGAAAAAGACTGTCAGCTTCACTAAAAGGGTACTGTTAACTTTTAGCTTCTCTTTGGTGACACTATTTTCGGCTTCGCATACTTTGCTGTCAAGCTTGATAGTCTTCTAAAACATGCTGTCTTCCAAAGCTGCTGTCAAGTATCCCCGCTAATGTTGCTGTCAGTAAAACTTATTGTCTTCAAGTCTTCATTCTCCACCAAGTTTATTGTCAATGGAATAGTTGTTGTTGTCTGTTCCAATTATGCTGTCACTTGAACATGCTGTCGTAGGCTTCAGTTGTAGAATGTTACTGTCAAAGTCTTGACCCATGTTGTGCCTGAATACTTTGTGAACTTCTACTTCGTGGATCATGTTATTTTATTTGTACAAGACAGTAACTATTAAAACTTACTGTCACCTACTTGGGTTTTAAACGTATTGTTATAAGTGACAACTAAACATACTGTCAATATACATATGACATTACATTTTACTTAGTTAATATCTAATTAATCTAAGTAACTTATAGTTGATTGCTATGTTAACACCATAATCCCTAATAATCTCCCCCAAATTATTTTTATGTGAAATAAAGAAAAATTCAAAGTAAATTGCAGATGCTAACTCAACTAACATGATTGAAGTGTTTGTACAAAAAAAAATATTCATGAAAAATTACAAGTACAAATTTATCTCAAACTAAGCTCCTCTGGACTGAGAACTTCTTCAAATTTTAGTTTAAGCTTCATCTTCATTTCTTTGCTGGAATCATTCTGTCATGAAGACCTTCAAGAGCTTTTAGAGCCTGCTTTTCCTCATCTGTCCTGGCATGATTAGAGACATAATCTAAGACTAACCTTACCATCTTATAAGATAGATCCTTCAAATCTCGATAGGTGTAGTAGTTCTTAGCTGGTCCTTTGGAGATGCATAGATACTTCATCCCAAACATGTCTTTGACAAATCTGGCTTTTGTAGATGATAAAATCTGCTTCACTCTAAGTTTGTCTATAGCTTCATCTTCTTCTTCCCTTGACTCAATGATATCCTAAACAAGTTTGGTTAGATCTCTTTTAAACTTTAGGAATGATCCTATAGGTAGTCTGAAGATTCTTTTCATATTTTCATTGTTAAGCACCCTGAAATTAGCAGCCTCCACTTCAATGCTATCAATGATGATTCTTAGGGTTCTAAATAAGACTGGAGAAACATAGTTGGGCCTTCTTGAGAATTGATCATTCAGCTTGGTATGCTTCATGTCAATCTCAGCCTCCTTTATACTTTTAGTGATTTTCTCCACCTTATTCTTGGTAGCTTCAACATCACTATCAAACTTCTTCCTCTTCTTCCTCTTCTCACTTTCTTCTTTCCTCTTAGAGTCACAGATATCTAGTGCTCTGTTCTTCAAATCAAATATCTCAAAATTTGTAATGTTGAGCAACTGCTTCTTGATTAGTTCAATGACGTGAGGATCATTTTCATCTAATCTTTTCAAATGATCAAATGTGATCTCTTCAGAAGTTCCACTTGAGTTGTAGAAGATCATTCTGTCAGAATTCCTGAGAAGACATTGTTGAGTTTTCTCATAATCAACCTTCCTTTCAAATTCCTTCTTCTTCTTAGCTTGAATTATTCTCAGAACATTTGGAATGAAAATTTTCTCCTCAGGGTATGGATACTCTTCCAACTGCTTCACCAACTTTTCTAGGAGTTCCACATTCTTTTCTTGCAAGGAATTCATACTCCAGAACTCCTTGATTCCATCTTCATATGCAAACATCACCCCATCTGAGTACACAATTGTCTCAGGTTCTTCTTCTTCTGTAAAATCCAAGGGGTGAGGTTTGAAAGAATCCATTAGGTCTAGAAATTTTCTGATCAGCATCCCTCGCAAGACTTGGGTTCTTATATTTGTCCCATGAATGACAAGTAACATCTTCTTGATCAAGAAATAGCTGGCATCTTTCATTTCATGGCTCATCTCTTCAATTTCTCCATTTGAGTAGAGAAGAATTATCTTACTTAGTGAGTTGACCTCAGACCATTCAACATTCACCTTGATTAAGGATTCTACCTTGAATTGAGCCAGGTTATTGACTGTAGGCCTCTTGATATCCAGACAATCTTCATGAAGAACTTCAGTTATCAGCTTCTAACTCCTTTTACTTAGATTCCTGCTTGAGTGTGGTTTTGGTCTCTCAGCCATAAAGAAATTTTCTTTGACAGTAATTCTTCCCTCACTTCTTTTGATATTGACTTTGAAGTTACTGTTAATACATGCTTGACAGCAGGTTCAGACTATTTGACAACAACTTCCACCTTATGTCTCCTGACAGTATCATTTTTGTCATTTTCAAATCCAAGAACCACTTGCTTCAATACCTTTCCTTCAATTTCATCCTTATACTCATTTTTCATTCTTCTCCTCATCCTCATCCACCTTATTTCCAGTTCTAGAGGTCACTGCATTATCAATATTGTTGTTATTGGATTTAGAACTACCTGCACCATCATCAGGCTTTTCATCATCATTATCACCATCTCTTTTTTCCTGACTTTTCTTCACAGTCTTCTTTGACTTCATCTCTTCCGGCCTCCTTAATTCCTCAGCTAACACCCTTATCACTTCACTTCTCTTTTCTGCACTTGGCAATTGATTAAAGTAATTGAAAGCCTAATTTATAGATCTAGGCATGCACAAACTAATCCTGTCCAAGTTCATTGACCTGTATTTTCCATCTATTGAGCTGCTAAACTTGATACAGAGAGGATTGAACATCTTATCAACCACCATTCTCTGCAAAATTCTCTTCAGATTTTCATTGAGCCAGGACTTGTCTGACTTGATTTTTAGCTTTATGGCTTCAATTACTGCAATCTCTTGTCTACTCAGGTAACCCGTGCTGATGTACCAATTGAAACCTCCTCCAGTACTAATAGTGATCACCCATTTTTTTGCTCCTAAAGGCCATTACAGCTGCTCCAACTGTTCACTCTCTCATGGCTTCAGAAAATTTCTTGGGATCCCTGTTGGAAAAGTTTATTAGTATATTGATCTTATCATTGAAGATGGAATCTTGAAACATCCTACTGTTCTCATTTTCATCCACCATTAGCAGAGATACTTCTTCATCATTTAAATCTTCCTTCTCTTCAACAATAAAGTCATCAGCATCATCGTTGAATAACTTCTACTTTCCTTTACCAGCTACATGAACATGGGCCTTCACAACACCCTCCATGATCACAATACCTTTCTCCACCTTATCTCCTCCAAGCCTTTCAGCCATCTAAGCAGCCACCTTGGACAATAATGCCATTTGACTCTTCTCCCCCTGAGATGCAGCTTGAGTCTCTTTATCACTCTTGCTCACTTTCTTAGCCACCAACACTTCATCATCACCAACCTTCTCCCCCTTAGTTCAGTTAGCAGCTACAGGGATTGTCAATTGAGTCTTCATCTCTTTCAATTGAGCAAATACAGCCTGAAAACCATCATTTATGCATCTTTCAAATTGCTCCATTTTATCCAGCAGCTTTACTTGATTCCTCCCCACAGTTGTCACCTGCTTAGACAGTTTGAAAAATTTCTTTGAAAGGGATTTCAACCTTCCATCATCTTGTTTAGAACCAAGGGCTGTTGGGGTTCTCACACACTCTTGTTTTTTATGGATGATCTCATCATCCCTCACACACTCACTCTCAGGACCCAGTGCCCTAGATTTTGTAGTTCTCTCTTTTATAGTATGGTCATGCTCAAGGCCCTCTCCTTTTGCCAGGGTCTTTCCCTACCTCTTTGATTTTTTAAACTCACTTATCTCTTTTCTTTTTTTCTTGTTCCTTTTCACTCCCTCACTCACCCCAGGTGCAAAGGACTGAGCAGGTACACCTTGCACAGAAGATTTGAATTTTACCTTTAGAATATAGGAGATAGGAGCTGAATCACTATCTTGAGGAGCTGCAGACCCAGGAGAGTTACTGTCAGGATGTGGAGAGTTGACAGCATCATCAGCTTCAAAGTTACTATCAGGAGGATTGACAACAACTGTGTCATTAACAGCAACAGAGGCTGTGACAATAATCTCTTCTACCCTTTGAGGATAAGGTTCTTGTGGATTACTTTAATCAGTCTCATTCAACTCTTGGAAGAGTACATTAACATTCTGATCTTCAATGTTGGAAAAATATGCTGCAATATAGTTGAATGAGCTGTGTTCCACATTTTCTAGCCCTATATTGTGTATTTCTTTAAGTGTGGGCTCATATTGATGTGTTCAACCTGTTGTGTAGACTCTCTATAGGGTGCCATGGGAGACTGACCAATTTCAATAAATACCTCCTTTTGAGAGGAGACACCTAGATGTGTGTTTTGTTCCCTATTAAGATATGTGCCCTTTTGAGAGGACATACTCTGTCTTACAGAGGTTGATACCCTTGCCTTCTTTCTCCTAGGCTCGCCAGGGTCGTTTGTGGGTTCTGTGGTCTGACTACCACCCTTATTTGTTGCATCTTGTGCAGTTTCACCACCTATCTGTGGAATGACTTCTAACATAGGGTTAATAATCCTCTTCCTTTTAGAAACCTAATCTTTTTGGGAGGAACCAGACTTTTGGCTAACAGATTTAGAGACTCTAGAAGGTCTGATTCCTTCAAAAGGTTTGGAGTGTAGTTTGGAATGGTGAGGTCAACACCATTCTCATCACTCAAGGAAAATACATTGTAGTCCCCAACAATATTTAAATTAAATTTATTAATAGTTGAAAGCATGAAATCAGTAATAAACAATCCCAATTCCGAGTTAAGAGGTTTACTGGCTAACATAGAATGAGTGTTTTTCTTTAATATTGGGGACTCCATGCATTGCACATTGTTTAGATTAAGTATGCCTACTACAGAGTTGATAATAAGCATAAAAAATCTCGGATAGTAGATTACCAGTTTTATGTTATCCTTCTTACCAAGCACCTACTTTAATAGTGGCATCAGGAGTTTTCCAATATGGATTCTGTAGTTGTGCACCATGGAATGCACAATCTTCCTGATATAGGATGACATTTCATTCCAACCACTTGTCTTGCTTGGCATGGCTCTAGTGACAACATCTAGAATCATGCTCCACTTTTTATTCAAGTACTTTCTATACATGCCTCCTGATGGGTACCAATCATTAGTGTCAGGGCCTTTCTTGGGTCTAGTGTACCCAACCATCTTGAAGAACTTTGAGAGTTGTTCTTCACTAGAGGGCTCTTGAAAAGGGACATCCTTCTCAGATTCAATGTGGAGAGCAGTGTTGACATGAGTTAAGTCAATGGTGTAGGAGGTTTTGTTGATTTAGAAAGTTATGGTGCTTGCATCCTGCTCCCCCTCACATGTAGCAGAAGTCCATAGCTGAGATAATCTTAGGATTTCTAATAGTGAGCTCTCTGTTAGGCCATAAGACAAAAAAAGTTATTCATGAAACCAACAAATGGTTTAAAGGTTTCTCCGGCTTCATCTACTGTAGCCATGGTGGTGAAGTTGGTTTGGGCAAGAGTACAGACTATTTGAGGTCCAGACATGGTTAAGAGTTTGAAAGTTTAGAAATATAGAGCAGTTTAGAGAAGAAGTTGCAGAGAAAATAATGGGTTTTTAGGGCATTAAAGAATTAGAAAGTTTAAAGAGAAGTAAAGAGTGAGAGAGATTTTAACTATTTGTATATATATGATGTGAAAAAGTACCTGTCAAAGCTAAATTTCAATCGATTTATTTGGCAGTTGTATCTATTAATCCATTTGCTTCTTGACGGTAACTTCTGCGCTACAAATCACAAACACTCTTGACAGTAACATTAGCGGTTAGAGAATAAATAAAATAAATGAATAACCCTAATATTAATTGTTGATAATATGTTATGCGGGGATTTTAGAAAACTATACTGTCAATGAATACTGACAGTAAATTATTGACAGTAAATTTCAGTCCCGCATACTATGCTGTCAAGACTTCTTAACCGTTCGACAGTAACTTATTACTATATAACAGTATGGATATAGCATACTGTCAAGAACCTTGACAGTATTTTTTATTAACCTCATATTAAATAAGTTACTTAAAAATAAATTAGTTAACCTCTCAGTAAAATATCATTATATGTATCCACTGTGACAAAAATCAAAACACCTCAAGAGGCCATTAATTCACAATGAATTTCAGTTAACAAAATTTTTTGATTAACTAAACAGAATTACATTAACATGATAAATTTAATATATCCAATTCACTCACTAGCCTATTAAATGTCTTTTCATCCAATGGTTTGGTAAAAATATCTGTAAGTTATTTCTTTGTAGGCACATAGATCAGTTTTATTGTGCCTTCCTCCACATGCTCTCGAATGAAATGATGTCTGATGTCAATGTGTTTAGTTTTAGAGTGTTGAACATGATTCTCATAAATTGCTCTGGCACTAGTGTTATCACAAAAGATAGGAATTCCTTGCAGTGTCAACCCATAGTCTAATAGACGGTTCCTCATCCAAAGTAACTGAGCACATCAACTACCAACTACAATGTATTCAGCCTCTGCAGTTTAATTTGACACTAAATGTTGCTTCTTGCTAAACTATGAAACCAATCTTTCTCCCAAAAATTGACAACTTCATGTTGTACTCTTTCTGTCTATTCTGCAAACAGCATAGTCTGAATCTGAATATCCAACCAAGTCAAAACCAGATTCTTTAGGATACCAATGGCCTAAATCTTGAGTGTCTTTCAAGTATCTAAAGATTCTTTTTACATCCATTAAGTGAGACTCCTTTGGATCAGACTAGAACCTTGCACACAACCCTGTTGCAAACATAATGTCAGGCCTGCTAGCTGTTAGGTAAAGAATAGTTCGAATCATTCCTTTATACATCTTGTTGTACACCTTCTTTTATTTTGGATCCTTGTCAAGTTGACTTACTGTTGAGATTGGAGTCTTTGCAGGTGATGAGTCTTCCATATCAAATCTCTTCAAAAGATCTTTGAGATATTAATTTGGCAAATGAATATTCCATCTTTCTTTTGATAGACCTGAAGTCCAAGAAAGAATACTAATTCACCCATCATACTCATCTCATATTTATTCTGCATTAATTCAGAGAATTCTTTGCATAAATCTTCATTTTTTGAGCCAAAGATAATGTCATCAACATATACTTGGACTTGAATGATATCCTTTCCATGCTTTTTGTATAAAAGAGTTTATCCACAATCCCTCTTGTAAATTTGTTATCAAGAAAAAACTTGGAAATAGTATCATACCAAGCCTTTGGTGCATGCTTTAGACAATACAACGCTTTGAGTAGTCTATACACAAAGTTCTTCATTTTTGGATCTTCAAAGCTTGGGGGCTGTTCAACATACATTTCTTCTTCTAGTTCTTCATTAAGGAAAGCACTCTTGACATCCATTTGAAAACCCTTGAAATTATTGAATGCAACAAAAGCTAAAATGATTTTTATTGGCTCAAGTCTGTCAACAGGATCAAATGTTTCTTCATAATCAATCCCTTCATCTTGACAGTAACCTTTTACCACCAGCCTTGCTTTGTTTCTTGTGACAGTAACACAATCATCCATCTTTTTCCTATAAACCCATTTTGTGCCTATTACAGACTTGTTCTTTGGTCTATGAACCAATTTCCAAACAAAGCTTCTTTCAAATTGATTAAGCTCTTCTTGCATGGCATTAATCCAATCTGAATCAGTCAATGCTTCTTCTAGAGTTTTGGGTTCAGTTTGAGAAAGGAAATAAGATTACATTCAATCATTGTTAACATTTCTTCTTGTTTTGACTCCAGTTCCTAGATCACCAATGATTAAATCATTAGTGTAATCTCTGTTCCATTTTGTTTCTCTTAGAGAGTCGCTAGAGTCTTCAACACCTTGTTGGTTGACAACATCTTTTGCTCTTGCACTATTGACAACATCAATTTCTTCAAGTCCACTATTCATGGGAACATTCCTAGAAAGATCAGTTGTTTGAGCAATTCCTTCATTGTCTCCAGACTGGATATGAATAATTATTGGACCAGAAATTTTGTGATCAACTCTTGATGAGTCTTCATCAATCTCTTCTAGATAGCCTTGATTTTCAAAGGCTAAATATTTTGTTTCTTGACTTCATTTAAATCCAGGAAATTTTGTTTCATCAAAGGTAATATTCACACTCTCTTCCACAGTCTTGTGATCAATGATGTTGACTCTGTATGCAGTCCTGCCAATTCTACACCCCATAAAGATTCTTTCAAGTACTTTAGTATCAAATTTTCCTTTGATCTCAGTTGAATCTTTTATGAAGTAGCACCTGCTTCCAAACACATAAAAGTACTTGACAATAGGTTTTCTTCTTGTGAGCAATTTATAGGGTGTCTTTCCACAGGCCTTGTTAACTACAGTCTTGTTTTGAGTATAACAGGCTGTATTGATTTCTTCATCCCAGAAATAAGTAGGAAGTTTTGCTTCACTCAACATTGTTATTGCTGCCTCAATGAGAGTTCTGTTCTTTCTTTCCACAACACTATTTTGTTGAGGTGTCCTTGGTGTAGAGAATTGTCGAGAGATACCATTGTCTTTGCAGAAATCATTCATGATACTGTTTTTAACTTAGTACCATTGTCACTTCTCAGGGTCTGCACCTTATACTTGGGATTCTTGTCAAGAACCATTACCAAATCTATAATCTCTTGAGCAGCTTCATCCTTGATTGCTAGGAACCTCACCCAAGTGTATCATGAAAAGTTATCAACCATCACTAAGGCATATCTTTTTCTTGCCAGTGATTGCACATTCACAGGACCAAATAAGTCCATGTGAATAAGTTGAAATGATTCATTAATTGAACCACTTGGAGTGCTTTTGTGAGTGACTCTCCTTAGCTTCCCTTTTTGGCAATCCTCACACAATTCTTCTTGACATAATTCAAGTTGAGGAAGCCCTTTTACCAACTCTCTCTTCATTAGATAATTCATTGCTTTAAAGTTCAAATGGAAAAGCTTCGTATGCCACAACCAACTTTCAGATGAAGAGCTTATTGTAAAAATAATAGACTTTGTCTTTTCTTACTGAATCCAAGTCAGCTATGAAGAGGCTTCCATTTCTTACTCCTTGAAGTTCTTCTTCTCTTATCTTCTTGTTGACAATGGAGCATCTATCTTGATCAAAACTAACTTGGAATTCTATTTCACAAAATTGAGTTACACTCAATAAATTGTGCTTCAATCCATTTCCTAGGGCAATTTTCTCGATCTTCAAGTTTCCAACTTCCAGTATGCCATATCCTATTGTGAAACTAATGTTTTTTTCACCAAAGGTTACACATGGGCCATCCATTTCCTTGAACTGTGATAACAGGGCTTTATCATTAGTCATGTGTCCTGAGTATCCACTGTCAATGATCCACATGACTCTTTTATTTTTTCTGTTTCCCTGCAATGCAAAGTTTTCAAGTTACTTTTGGTACCCAATTCTCATTGGGTCCATTTTGCTTAGCCAAATCAGAGTTTAAGGCAGGATTAGTTGGTTTTCTTTCATCATCTTTTAGCATGACTATTGTGGCCACCCATTTAGATTTGATACTAGGTTTTGGGTTCTTGTTTCTGAGTTGTTTGCCTCTCCTAGCTTTATGAGGGCTTGGATTCTTTGCCTTCTCAGGTTTGATTGACTTATGTAAACATACATCATTGGAAGCTACAAACATGTTAAAATATATGCTCAGCATATTTAATTTACACGACATGCAATCAAAATTTCTACAATGAGATATTTGTCTATTTAACAAGGGAGTGCTATATAAGTTTTCATTAACAGATATGGCATGTATAGATTTAGACTTACTCTTAGTACAAGTATGAGTTAAATGACTAAAAGACTCACAGTTGTTACACAATTTCCTTGGAGCATTAAGAATAAAACCATAATCATTTTTCTTATTTATTCCCAACTTTCCATTCCTGTTCTTCTTGGTCTTCATGACAGTAGGTTTGGAAGTTACTGGTTTACTAGTGTTGACAGTAGGTTTAGATGAGACTGTCTTGACAGTATGTTTTAATCTTATTGTGTCGATAGAAACTTCTGAACCTGCTGTCTTGCTAGTGTTGACAACATCTTCTAAACCCTGAGTACTGTCAAGGAAAAAACTAACTGTCTTGGGGAGAGTGACAGTATCTTTTGACTTGGGGTTTTTTGTGACAGTAACATTGTCCTCATCATTTAGAATTTGCTTAAGAATTAAAGATTCCTCATCAAATTCAAACTCAGCCTTTTTAAACATTGGATTCTTGACATTTTTTAGTAAAGAGGGTATGACAGTAAGTTTATTCAGAGTAGTGTCCTCCTTTACCACATGCTTCATGCCATTCTTGTTCTCATAGTTAAACCCTATACCTACCTTTTGATTTTCAGTATTATCAGCATGGTAAGATTTTAACAATGAAGAAGAATTTTTGTAAGCTTTGATTTTAAATTCATTTTCACTTATCTGTTTTCTAAGAAACTCCTCAATTTGAGATGCACAAACTACCTTGTTCTTTAAGACTTCATTTTATTGCTATAAGGACTCAAAAGCATGTTGTCTTAGTTCTAGTTCTTCATTTTTGCATTTTAATAATTCATTAGCATTTGTCAGTTTAACAATCTCTTCATTAACATCTAACATGCTTGTATGAATATTAAATATTTCAGAACTTAAGCTTTCAACAGTTTTCTTGTACTGAGATGTAGTTATATCAACAGTAGTAAGAAAATGTACATGTCTTGATGAAGAATGTGACTCTTCTCTAAAATTTTCCATTAAAGCTAGGTTCCCAAATTCTTCCTCCTCTTCATCATCAGATTCCTCCCAGCATTTGCCTTCAGCTACAAATGCCCTACCTTGTTGCTTCTTGAGCAAAGCATTATACTTTGCCTTGAGTTCTTCATAGTCATTGTCATTTCTTCTCACTTGCTTTGACATTTTACATTCAGTTGCAAAATGCCCCATTTCATTGCATTTGTAACACTTTATCTTGGATCTATCTACCATACCTGTTTTGTATCCACCTTTGCTACTTCCTCTAGGTTTTGAAGTATTTGACTTGCTGAACCTGGAGCTTTGTCCTCTGGGTTTGAAAGGTTTGTTCTTCATAAATCTCAGATTGGAGAACTTCCTTGCCATGCAGGCCATTGTTTTGTTTTCCATGTTATCCAGTTCATCCAAAGTGTAGAACTCATCTTCATCACCTTCCTTGAGTTCAAGAGTCACACTTTCATCTTCATCTATGACTTCTTCAATCTTGATTTATTGTTGTTGTTGAGACTCCTGGAGCTTTAACATCTTTGGATCTTGAGCTACTAGAGCATTTGATGTGGTGACCATCTTCCCTCTTTGGCCAGATTGAATAGCTCTCTTTTGTAACAACTCTAGCTCATATGTTTTGAATATGCCATACAAGGTTACAAGAGATACTTTAGACATATCTCTTCCTTCCCTTATAACAGTCACTTTGTGCTCCAAATGCTCTGGAAGTGTCAACATGAATTTCATGTTGACTTCCTTTTTGTCATAGAATTTTTCATGCAGCTGCAGGTCATTTATCAACCTGTTGAACCACTCGAACATCTCAGTCAACCCTTCACTTGGTTTGGCCATAAAAGCCTCATACTGGGACACCAGAATTTGTCTTTGGTTGTCTTTTACCTCCTTTATTCCTTCGCACAGTATCTCAATAGTTTCCTATATTTATTGGCACTTATGCAGATGACAATGTTATTGTACATAACATTGTCAAGAGCTTCAATAATTATAAACTGTAAACAATCATCCAAAGGTACTTTTTCTTTTTCTGTATCATTGTACTATGAATCCTTTTTAGGAACCCACTGGGCAGGTATTGTCTCACCTTCCATTGTGGTTTCAGGTACATATGATTGAGGGATAAAATGACCATTTTCCAAAATGTCAGGATAAAGTGGGTTGACTGTTTTTATGAATAATATCATTTTTCTTTTCCAAAGATTGTAATGTTCTTTATCAAAGGTGGGTATTTTTATGCTGCTTATTTTCTGTGCACTCATATTTAGATCTTTTCAAGTTATGTATATCTAATCTGCTACTCTGATACATGTTGTTAAACAGTATAAGTGTTGTAGAAGGGGGGTTTGAATGCAACTTACAAAATAATTACTTTTCTTGCTAACAACAAACAAGACAGTAATACTAATAAGTATGAAATGCAAAAAAAACTTAAGCAAGCATATGAACACGGGTGTTTTAACTTCAAAAAATAATTTTATTATTTTTTGTTTGCTACAACTGACTAGAAAATAATTCCAGCTACAAAGAAACAAGACCAAAGGATTTGTTAATGATTCTTGCTTGAGAGAATACCTAGCTCAGTTGCATAAGTGAAGAAAATGTGTGTAGATTATGTTTATTTATACTGAAACACACATCTCACTTACAAGTGCACTTTTCCTTTATCCTAGAATAAAGCTTGAAGTAGAAACTTTGCTTTTCTTGTTCAATCTTGTCTTCTTTCCATTTGTAGATAAAGCTATTATGAGATGTACAGATATCCTTGACTCATTAAGCACCCTTTATCTTTTTGCTTGTCTTGTCCCAAGTTGCAGTAGTAGACTTGACATACTAGATAAAAGTGTCAAAATCATTCCTTGTATTTTCACTATCTAGTCTGCTACCTGAAATAGACTGTCAGCTTCACTAAAAGGTTACTGTCAACTTTTAGCTTATCTTTGGCGATAGTATCTTCGGCTCTGCATACTTTACTGTCAAGCTTGATAGTCTTCTAATACATGTTGTCTTCCAAAGCTGGTGTCAACTATCTCCGCTAATGTTGCTGTTAGTAAAACTTGTTGTCTTCAAATTTTCATTCTCCGCCAAGTTTACTGTCAATGGAATAGTTGATGTCATCTGTTCCAATTGTGTTGTCACTTGAATATGTTGTGTAGGCTTCAGTTGTAGAATGTTACTGTCAAAATCTTGACCCATGATGTGCCTGAACACTTTGTGAACTTATACTTCATGGATGATGTTATTGTATGTGTATAAGGCAGTAACTATTGAGACTTACTGTCACCTACTTGAATTTTAAACACACTGTTATAAGTGATAACTAAACATACTGTCAATATACATATGACAATACATTTTACTTAGTTAATTTCTAATTAATCTAAGTAACTTATAGGTGATTGCAATGTTAACACCACAATCCCTAACATAAAACATCATACATCACTTGCGGCATACACACCTGACCAACCTATTCAGATAGGTAATGTTGCCAACCTCCATAGAAGGTCATCAAATCCAGACTCTTTTGACGTCGTTATATTGTCTAGCGCCTTCCTCATCAAAGCAAGCAGAAGCCTCCTTAAAAATTATGGCAAGTAGGTACACAAAGCATAACAAAGTTTACTTAGCCCCATGCAAACTCTAAGTAACACCAAATCACATTGAAGATCATTAAGTTTATCTAAATCACCCATAAGCTCTACGGACTTGGACACTCTTTTTTTAACAAATTCTTCTATAAATCCAATGTCTATACTTATTGATCCTCTAAAAAGTTTGACCCCAACCTGTGGTCTACCATTATTATGAGCAAAAATTCTATCTTGAAAAATGCGCGGATCAGTCACTGGTCGAAAAATCTTAGTCTTTCCTATATTCAGCTCTTACACAAAACTAGATCCTTCTGATTGAATGATGGCAAGGGCTTTACAGACCTCAACTAAATCCCTGATTATGGTACCATCATCCAAATACCACGCTAGAACAAGGATTACTAAACTATCAAACGAATCAACTAAACCCTTAATGTATACGCTGGTATAGAATAAGAGGCGTACTCAAGTATCACATGAATCAGGATTACTCACAATCGTCGCCAGAACATTCTTCCGAGCCCTTGAGAAAGCAAACCGACAAGTAGGTGGAATGCTCTTCACTGTACGAAAGGAGCACTAAAAACTTTCTCCAGTGTTGGGGCATTCAAAATTGGGAGTTGAGTAGTAGTCTCGAAGGATGAGAGATCCACACCATTATTAAGGATATATTTGGGCGAAGAAATACCGCGAATATGACTTGAAATGGAACCATCTAGCTCATAAGGAGGTGAGGAACATATTATGTATTAACATACTTATAATACTTGTGTAATGAAAGTATATTCATGTAATCACCACAAAATATGTGTTCAAGCTTACAAAATTGTAGAAGAATTAAAAGAAAGAGAAAAATATATTGAAAAAAATAAATTTTTTATTTGGACAAAATGTAAACAACTTGCATGGACTGAAGTGTAATATCAATCATGTCACCAAAGATAGCAAAATAAAAAAAAGTCATCAAATTGATGACCCTCCAAATTATAATCAGCCCTGCTTTCAAATTCTTGCAAACTTGTTGAATCTAAATATTTATATATATTTAAATATGTAATTTAATTAAATATATAATTTTAAATAACCCAATAACCTTTTTAAGGTGATTGTTTCTAATTAACACTAAGTTATGGTTCAAAAACCCTATAAGGCTGCCCCAAATTCTTTTTTTTCTTTACTCAGTCATCGGGTTTTTGATCGGTGGAAAGTCACGAATCTCTTTTTTCCCCTTATTTTGCTCTTGTTTTTCAATAATCTTACTCTCTCGGAAAGAATTTCTACCTTTTTAGATTGTTTATTTTGTTAAATAAATCTATTCTTGGTGTTTCTTCTTGTGAGAGTTTGGTGTGTTTTGATGTGATTTAATGTCTAAGATGTTAGATATGAGAGATTTTGAAGGTTTTGATTTAGTGATAATTTTTTTAGTCAATAACTCAAATTAATTGTGATAAAATGGGTACATGTATATATATCAAGTTCAACAAATGATTTGATTGTATCTCTAAGAAGACTGGATTAATTAACAATATGATATGTTTTATTTTTGTTCAACTTGATTATTTTTGTTTTGATGTGGTATGTTTTTTCAAACCACCATTTGCATTTTTGAAAGAAACCGTTGTTATATGGAGAGATTTTTGGTAACATCTTCGAGAGATTTAGGTAAACATCTATATAGTTTTGTATATTAAGCTTTTGTTTGAAATTATTATTGAAAATTAGGAGGAAAAATGTTATTGAAAAAATATTAAATTATTAGATTATTATTTGGTAATATTTTTTATATTTATTAAGATATAAAATTAATTTTTAAATCAAAAACACTTTTTTACATGATAATTTTAAATGTAACCAAACAATTATTTATTTAATTTTCTTCCAAAAACTTTGCAATGCCAAAAGAGCACTAATCTAAATGTTATGAAATTTTAGGGTTTTATGAAATTGAGGAATTGAAAAAACTCTGTACAACTTATTACTCCCTCTCGTCCTTTTGTATTGAATTTTAATTTTTGATGGCATAGTTAAATATAATACTTTTACTTTTATAAAATTAAAATAAATATACAATTTTATTCAAGAAATTTCCAAAATAACCATCTTAATTAAGTGATCAAAATACTATATACAAAATGCCAAACATCCTCTATAAAAAGGATGAGACTAGTGAGCCAAGACTAGTGCTAGGTATTCAAAAATATTTCCAAATTCTTATCAAATAATGTAACATAACATATAACATGTTTTAATTCGTGAAAGTATATATATACATCGGGATTTCATATCATTATTAGAAGAATTACCCATTACGCACGTTATACATCAACATTTTGCTAAAAAATTTCTCTAATGTTTTCCTGGGCCAAAATACTATATACTTATATGTATACATGCTTCTGCGTTCTCGGCTTGGTAAATATTCGACATATTAGTCGTTCAAACCAGAAATTAATCATTCATTAGTGTATAAGTGTACTGATAATTAGCGCAACGACAAGTAGTTTTTATGTACATACATTATAAGTTTAAAACTAAATTAGTGTAACAACAAGGCTTTCTACATCAACTTGTCACTGTAAATAATACTGAATTAACATCTACATCTACTAGCTTTGAACAAAGACAATATAGCCAGGTAAGATCAGTCAAGTGGCCTTAAATATAAAGTACTATATATACATAGTTTCGTTTACCAAGTGGAAAGGATTGTGCTTTACAAAATCAACCGAAACCTCCTAGTTTTTACCATACTCTCAAACAAAGTACTAAAAAACTAATTAAGCAAATTTTGAAACGAAATTTAAATTTAAAGATTTACAAATCTATTTCGGGAGAGGTCCAAATAGATGCTGAGAGTAGCCGTCGAGATTTCCAACCTAAAACAAGCTTATTGCTTGCCAATTCCTCAACTCTATAGCCATCATTAAAGAGTCCTAACAATAACTTTGCTTGACAATGATTTGCAAAGCTTATGTGAGCTCTTTGAAATCCCATTGCACACATATGATTACGTAATGAACATCGTTCCGTTTCTCGATATATTCGATTTAATGATCCTGCTATTCGGGGGCCTAAAAAGACCCGTTCCACCAATGCTCGAGCCCGTCCTTGCATTGGAAATCCGGCCTCGAGTGAATCGTATAAGGCCGAATAACGGTGCAATGATTCCATGAATCGAGCTACGAACCCTCCTTCATCCGCGGATGGTTCTACTTCCTCCTCTTCTTCGACCAGAGTCATTAATCTCGGGTTTAGTGACTTGGCTCCGGATAAAAATGAAACAACGGAATCAGGTGACCGATAACTAAAATGAGGCAAATGTAGCATACAATTAAATACAAGTGCTTCCCCTCTAACCAATTTTAAAGAAGACGGTTTAAAACTTTCATCAGCATCCAATTTAGATTGATGAAATGAAAAAGGCTGTCCAATTGAAGCAGCAAAAGCAGTTAATCGTCTCCCGGTCTCTTGGACACTAGTGATAGATCGCTTGCTACTACCGCCCCTCGACAAGGCCGTGATACGAAGGTGTGGGGCCGGTGGACCCTCCTTCCTCGAAACCAAGGACTGCATAAAAGAGGCCCATTGAATGCCTTCCATTATATCATAGTCCACTATATGAACTCTTTTATCATTAGTCACGGCCTCTAAAATAGCTTGATTGGCAGTGAAGTGCCCGAACATGACATAAGGCGACATATCCTGCAAAAGCTGAAAAGCCGCTAATGCATCTGTCGCCTGATGTTCATTTTGATTGTGGTAAGGACCAGTTAACAAAACATTGTTATTTTTACTCCCGGCCCCTTCTAGCAAGCCCTGCAGGGCCTGGGTAAAATATGCCGCTAGTCTCTCCATGTTAGTACCTTGTGTAGGAGAGACTAATTCCTTGAGCCGAATCAATATCACCCGAGCCAAGTCACGGCTCTTATTCACCCCTGCCATCGCCTCTGCAGCTGCCATCAAGAGATGAACTAGCCTTAACCCTTTGGTATCCTCGGAGTTGTTTGTAATTTGTTCATGATCAGGATGAATCGTCATTAGTTCCGATGAAGAATGTTCATGAAGTTGAGGTGAGGGGTGCTGGTCGAGCTCTGGTGATGAGTAGAAGTGGCTTAAGGAGGCATTGTCATCATCCATTATTGATTCGAAGAGGCCATGGAAGTCTTGGTCATGACCGTTTGAAAGTGCTTCCCAATCCATCAAAGGCGACCAATCATTCCAATTGCATAATTCGTCTTCACTAACACTCGTGGTCGTGGTCGTGGTCGTGGTCGTGGTTGTAGTGGTATTGCTATAGTGGGGAAAATAGAACTCGTTTAAATCGTCGTCTATAACCATTGCCATCGAGCTAGATTATTTATCGACGAAATTAATAGATGTTTAGCAAATAGTATTTTTGATATTAATGAACAACGAAAAAAACAAAAAGCCGAAAGAAGAGACAATGAAGGTAGCTAGATTGTAGTTAAGTTCAAGGCAAGATATATAGGCTAAACATATTTAGTTGTAAATCTTGAGGTCTAGCTAAATTGATATGTGTATATATAGAGGATGCTAGTACTACTCAAGGATTTGAAACTTGAGAGTGTGACATGATGTCCTAAGCTAGCCATTTGACCATAATGCCCCTGATATTGAATTTTATTATTTTAAATATTTTAATAACTATATTTGCTTATTTATTTAAATGAATATTGAACCACCTAAACAAGTTGCATTATTTTTCAAAATAATAATACCTAAGAGTGGAAAATAATGTAATGCATCCAATTATGTGACAACAGTTTACACAAGCTACAGGGAGGTTAAGGAGTCTGATTTAGCAACAGCCAAGCTTCTAATTATAAAGTGATTAATGATTTTTTTATATACAAAATTACTATGATAGGTTGTCTAACTAAATAGTTAACAAACTACTTAGTTGCTTGACACGAGTTCACATGGTTTTAGGTCTTAACATTATATGACAATCAGTATTGGTGTGCCTAATTTTAGGGGTTGCCTAATGTTTAGGAACGTGCTGTTCTTCCAACTCGTGCTTGTGCAATCCATATGTTTTTATTCGAAAATAGCCTAGGTGGTAAACATCTATCTTTTATCTTTTCGTTCAACCGAGATTTGTTAGATCAAATACTAGATTATTATTTTGAATTAAAGTGTTTTGCACTTTTGTTTAACTACTATTTGTTCATAGATTTAATTTTAATTCATTTGACAAACACAAAAAGACATAAATTTTACCTTTCGGAGAATTTGTCAGGTGAGCCATGTTGTTCAGTTATTTTTAACTGAAATTACTGCACAAACGGCAGATTTTAAGGAATATGTAATATAAATATGTGTATTTTAGTGACGATGTGGTAAAATGGCAAAGTGGTAGAGATTTGATTCTGTAAATGATAAAAAACATTGAAAACATCAAAGTGAAAGGTCAGTGGTGAAAAGGGCAGTTTTAGTATCAAAAAGGAATGACAACATATAGATGTATGCATACACTATGTAAATTTTGACTGGTCCATCTAATATAATCACTTCATCATGCAAATGCTTGCAGGCCGGACGGGTTATTTGGCACACTAATTTATTTTTACTTGATTTTTTTTTTAACGATTACAACATGAAAGTACAAGTGATGTTGAATGATGTGAATAATGTAGGCATTTGACAAAGCAAAATGAAGGTTTCAAACTTTTAAGTATTGTTGAGACATGAGGATGATTCAAAGGCCCTGCAAATATTTTAATAAATTCGACTTTTTCTTTGGATTATGCACTTGATTTAAACTAAGACTCGTATTAACTTGGGCTCCGTTTGAGAGTGTTGTTGAAAATTGTTGTGCTGTGAGAAAATGTGCTGGTGAAAAAAGTGATGTCAGAAAAATTAGATGACTGTTTGGTAATTTTTTTATTTATGCATATTTTGAGATATAATATATAAAAATAATGTTTTTGGGAATGTTTGATGATGAAACTGATAGCTATTTCCTGTTAAAACTGAAAGTAGCTTTTTCCAAAAGTATGAGAGCATGTTTTTGTTAACAGCAGCTTTTAGACCAAAAGTGTTTTTTCAGACAGCAGATTTTAGAATTTACCAAACACCTTTCTGACAGTTTTTCAACAAAAAGTTATTATAGTTGTCTGCAACAGTAATACCAAACGGGGACTTAATAATTAATTAATTAACAAAATTAAGTTAGGCTTAGCGAGAAAGTAGTAAAGGGTCCGCTGCGGATGATAATGTTGAAAGTATATAGTTAGCGTGGCCTGTAATTTGAGTTTGATCCTTATACCAAACTCTGGATAACTAGGAGTCTGTTTGACTAAATTTTAAGTCGGGGGCTTAAAATTGTTTCTCTCTGTTTGTTTAATAAATCAAAAACTGACTTAAAGTAACAAATAAGCCAGAAACTGACTTAAAGCCAGAAATAAGTATTATGTACTTTTTTCGGTGACTTATTTTTTTTTTATGTTGATAAAAGTTATTAATATGTCATAAATTACTCATAAGTCACTTTTATTTTTATTATTATATTTTTAAAAACTCATAAGTCACTCATAATACAAAATTACCCAAACATGCATTTTAAGCTCCCGGCTAATCACATTAAGCCACTTTAAGTCATAAGTCACAATTTTAAGTTTAGCCAAACAGGCTCCAATCTCTTAAACGTTTAATAAAATGGAGAAAACTCCCATTTAAAGGACCTAAAGCTTTTCCAGAAGTTTTGACGCAGAACGTAAGAAGAGGGTAAACAAGAGTTAAACTTTAAGAACACAAACGAATCTGCAAGCACAAATACGATTAAGATAATTCTGGAATCCATCAGAAAAGATGAGAAATCTCTCAAAGAGTTTTTAATAATTGAAAAAAAAATAAAGTTTAATAATATTATTAAATCCTGATTAAAATAAAATATTAAATAAAAGCAACGTGACCATGCAGCATGTAGCATGATCATGCATAGTATTTCCTTGTCACAGTTATAATATGCGAGTTTAGCATAACCGCACATTCTCTTCAGCATGTCATATATCCATATATGAGCCATGAGTTTCTATATTTTAGCATGATCATGCAGTCCTCAACAATGTGATCATGCCTTTGTTGTACGGGTACCCTTTCCATGATCCATTACAGCTTCGATACTTGCTATCAATTGGTCTACATCAAGTTTAAAATTCTTACAATTAAAACATACGAAGGATAAGTTGACTCATCTAAACATGTGCGTACTTTCTGTAACATTTTGTTCTTGTATCTAGTATTAAACACCTTCAGGGTGTTCCCCAAATTCTAGGAGCATGGCTTAGTGTTAGTATAACCATATTTAATTTTCCTCAATTTAATAAGCCTCTTTAAAGATTTCACCGAGCTTTCATAGGCTGATTCATCAACAGAAAAGTGCATGAGAAAAGCTCTGCCTCATTGACAAACATAGAGTATAAGAAAAATGAGATGCTAAGGGCTTACGTTAATTGTTTTACAAAGGAAACATTGAAAGTGCTCGACTTGGATAAGAAGGTAGCTATGATCGCAATTTAATAGGAGAATACAAATAATTTTTTTAAGAGGTCTCTAGTACATAGTGCCCTTAAGAGTATGGATGAGCTCCAAGAATGAGTAAGGAAGTACAACGGGTTGAGGAAATCTAGCATGGAGAACATACAACCCCTACCGGACTGAAAAAAGAAGAAACGTGATCGAGATTCCAACACAAGGGAATAGCGGGTTACACGCAATAAGTCGGATGGCCAGATCTCCGGGAAGAGTAGAACCTAATATACTAAATACTCCCAGTTGATTGTGACGCATAATAGAAGTCTAGGAAAAACAAACGTTAATACTTAAGAACACACAAAGAACTCTTATAAAAGAAATCCGTAAACACCCTAAATTCATAAGGAGGTCCTTGAATCAACAAGAAAGAAATCTTAAATGCACAAGAAAAGAAGGAAAAATTCTCTAGGATTTTAATTCAAAAAGATCATCATCTGTTATATCATAATGTTATTTATATAGGGATATAAAAACCCTAAAACTATATCTTAGTTAATATCAAATAATAATAAATCCTAAATAAAATCAAATGTTAAAAAAAAGAAATTTTACCTTGCAGCCTTGAGCATTAGCATGTGTTGACTACAATATCACATGGTTGTATCTTCCTCTTATAGCATGGGTGCTTACTACTATATTGAAATCCAATGTTGGTATGACTATGTGGGTCTCAGCATGATCATGTTGATTTGCCTTTACCTTTTCATTGGTCCTACATCAGTCTCCTCTACCTCCAAATATCAAACTCGACCCCGAGTTCTTATCTAGATAGAGAACCATATTTACTTGTTACTTATCTTTCCATAGTGGTGTCTTTAGAGGCAAACATATTTTTAAAATTTTGTATCTGAACTTTTCAACAAGATCAATATATTGTAATAACAAATCTTGAATCAATCCAGTATAATCTTGATCAACCAATGCCAACATAGAAGTTGAACCAATTGCAACATTTTTAAACCCAATAATTGTACAAACAGACATTAAGCCTTTAAAATATGGATTCAAGACAACCTTATCCTTCAATGAATACAAAATATATTTCTCATCTATGAAGTAAATTATTTCTTCCAACTTTCATAATGTATATCCAAATAAAATTGATATGGTCTATCAAGAACTGCTTGACAAATTTATATCAATCTTATCAAAAATATGAGTACTTTTGTATATGCTCCAACGTTGCAAATTATCTACCAATTTTGAAATCTTCAATGACAATATTTGTACACCTTTAATGAGATGTTCATCATCATTCTCATCTTCATATACATTAAGACTTTCTTTTTTGCCTTCGTCTCCATCGTCATCTTTAAATTTCTTGTTCGCCCATATCAATTTGGTCAACATTTGTAGACACATAATTTCATAACTCTCTCTCAACCTATTCTTCAATTATTTTTGCACTTTCTACATGTTTTAAGTTTTCCTCATTTCATTGAAGACTTTCATCGAACATATTAGCACTTACATCAGTCCCATAACGTTGGATCATATTATCCTCTTACTTTTACTCAATATGTAACTTATATATGTTCCCTTCATGATCCCATAGTAAAAACTTTTCCATCATTAATTGTTTCATTCATCGCCATGTTATGACGGGTTTCTTTCCTTATCACCACCTTTGAAGAACAATTATAACCCACCATATAGAACCAAAGCTTTTTAATCGAACTGCCACCATCTTAAGTTGTATTTTTTCAAAAACCCCCCATACATCAAAAAATTAATCAACATCAGTTTGCCAATTTAGGAACTCCTCAACTCCTAGAGACCCATAAAATGACAATATATCACCAACCTGATTTTTCTCGCCTCAAAGGACTCGATTCAGATCTTCCCTTTCAACTTGTCGATGATTATCGTTGATCATATTCATTCGATTGAATTGTAAATATAGTCATTTAGCCTACAGGGGTACGGGTAAAGCCGTAGTAATACATAATAGGTCTTTTTATTATTATTGATTCTCACATAACGAATCAGGTAACAAGAAGATAGGAAAAACCCTGCTCTGATACCTCCTCGCGCAAAACGGAATCCAAGGATTTTTACATGAGAAATTCTTAAACACCCTGATCCACAAGGTAGTGCTTGAATCCACAAGAAAAGAAGAGAAAATTCTCTATGGTTTTAATTCAAAAAAGAACATCATTTATTACACAGTAATGTTGTTTATATAGGGAAATAAAAACCCTAAAACTATATCCTAATTAAAATTAAATAATAATACTAAATCCTAATAAAAATCAAATATTAAATAAGAGGAACGTGACCATATAGCCTTGAGCATGAATATGCGTTGAATCAAATATCACACAGTTATATCTTCTTCTTCTAGCATGAGCATGCAGTTCTCTTTACTATGATCATGCATAATATTCTCACTTGTGCCGCTTACTACTGTATTGAAATCCAATTTTAGTATGACCCTGCAGGTCTCAACATGATCATATTGATTTGCTTTTGCTTTCTCATTGCTCTTACATCAATCTCATCCACCTCTAAAGAACTCGATCCCGAGTTCTTATCTAGATAAAGAACTGTATTTACTTGTTGTTTATCTCTCAATGGTGGTATCTTTAGAGGTAGACATATTTTTGGAGTTGTTTCTAAACTCTTAAACAAGATCAATATATTGTAATAATTAATTTTGAATCAATCTAGCATAAATTAGATCAACTAATGCCAACATAGAACTTGAACCAACTATAACTTTTTAAATCTATTAATTGTACAAATAGACAACACACCTTTAAAATATGAATTCAAGACACTCTCATCCTTCAATGCATACAAAATATATTTATCATATATGCAGGTAGTGTTTTTCTCCCAACTTTTATAACATATATTCAAATCAAATTGATATGGTCTATCAAGAACTAACAGACATGAATTCATATCAATCTCATCAAAAACTTGGTAAATCATATATTGGTTTATAAATGTCCAATGACAACTTTTGCACACCTTTTAATGACATGTTCATCATCATTCTCATCTTCAAATACATAAAAAAATTCTTTGTTGTGTTATTCTACATCATCAGCCTTGATTTCTTGTTAACCCATATCAAATTGGTCAATATTCGTAGACACATAATTTTTGTAAATCTCTAGCTCACCCATTTCTTCAATTATGTTTGCACTTTCTATATCTTTTATGTTCTCCTCATTTGATTGAAGACTTTTATCAAAAATATTATCACTTTCATCAATGTCATAATGTTAAACCTTATTATCATGTTGCTTTCGCTTAATACTTATACATGTTCTACTTATGATCCCATGATAAAAATCTTTCCATTATTAATTATTTCATCCTTCTCTAGGTTTTGATCGGTTATTTTTTCCTTATCACTGCATTTGAAGAACAATTCTATTTTACCATATAGAAGCAACGCTCTTCAATCAAACCGCCACCATTTTAACTTGTATATTTTCAGGAAATCCTCAACTCCCAGTGATCCATAGAATAACGATATATCACCGACATTATTTTTCTCACCTCGGAGGACTCGGTTCGAGTATTCTCTTTCAACTTGTCGATGATTATCGTTGATCATATTCATTCGATTTGTAAATATATCCATCTAATCTATTAAAGCTTGCAGGATTGCGGGTAAATCTATAGTAATACCTAGAAGGTTTTTTTATTATTGATTCTCTCATAACAAATCAGGTAAGAAAAGACATAAAAAATCATGTTTTGATGCCAAATGATGCAGAACGAAAGCCTAAGAAAATTAAACGTTAACTTATAAAAACACCCAAAAGAGTCTTAACGAGAAATTTTTAAACATCCTGAATCCACAAGGCAGTCCTTAAATCTATAAGGAAGAATGCTTGAGCCCACAATAAAAGAAAAGAAAATTCTCTAGGGTTTTAATTCAAAAAAAGATCATCCTTTATTACATCATAATATTGTTTATATATGGATATAAAAACTCTAAAAATATATCCTAGTTACAAACAAATAATAATACTAAATCCTAACCAAAATTAAATATTAAATAAAAGTATCATGACCATGCATTATATTCCCACTTCTGCCACTTACTACTGTACTGAAACCTAATTTTTTCACGACCATGTAGGTCTCAGCATGATCATGTTGATTTTCCTTTACCCTCTCATTGCTCCTACATCATAATGCCCCAAGAAGTCAGATCCTCATGAATACTAAAATTAAGAGAGATTATCAAATGGTCGAAGCCACTCTATACTGAAATAAAAAGGATGAATAAAAGTTTTTATTATCGAATCCACAAACATGTGACACATGAAACAGATGACTATAGATAATTAAAGGATGAGAAACATTCCATAATTCCGTGGGTAAAGGTTTATGGGTATGTTAAAAATATTCGGTGCAATGATGACTCCCGAGATTTTTATGATCCAAGATATTATCCCTGAGGGCAAGTAGTGAACATGAAAATGGGAGGGCCCATAACAGCTAGAACTTTTAAGAATTCAAGAAAAGCTTATGTTATTGAAATATTGTAAGTCGTAGGAGAAGGACCTAAGTGTGCTAGATTGAAGTCTCATTATCCTTTGTTAACTTTGACTTGGAAGAGATAATATTCTCATGTGATGACCCACTAGTAATTGTGCCTATTATAGGTAATTCTTTCATGAAAAAGGTCCTAGTATACGGAGGAGCACTAGTAAATATGTTACTCTATGAAACTTTTATCTAGATGGTCTCTAATGATAGTCAAATGACTCCATCCAACATGCCCACGTATGATTTTAAAAGAGTAAATACTATGATTAAGGGTACGTTACGGTTTCCTACGATCGTAGGAAATGAGCCCCGAAAGGCTATACAATGATTTATTTTTATAGGAAAAGCGTTAACCTCTTATAATTCAACATTAAAAATAACCAGGTTTCATACCTTTAAGAAGATTGCATCAAGATATCATCTGAAACTCAAAGTTCCAACAAGAAGAGTATGAGAAGATTGGGGAGACCAACAGATAACAAAGAGTTGCTATATCACAACTCAGACCAAAATAAACTAGAGGCCACGTACTCCCAATACAAGATATGGATGCCCTGAATGAAGAGCATAATGGGAAAGTCATGTAGTATTTGATCCCTATATCGCTAGATGATAGTGATCGAAGGATGTGACATACATATGAGTAACCCTCAATGATCCATTGAAATCACAAATTATAAAATTTCTACAAAACAATACTGACGTGTTTCCATATACAGTGACAAGTATTACAGGAATAGATACGTAACTGATGAAATAAGTTAAACATAAATCCTAATAGGCCACTTGTTAGAAATTAGTCTTGATGATAACTTAATAGAATAATATAAATTATATGTTATAACTGATCAATTGATATCTGATTATAAATATAAATTGATTAGGAAACAATTTATCAGTTGAAGTGTTTATAGTATTCAAATGATAATATAGATATTTATTTTAATGAAACATTGTTGTAATTAGTCTTTATCAATGGATAGGGCTAGATCAATTGATAGTGTTCTACTTATCAATTGATATTGGAGTCGATTGATATAAATCATCAATTGATGTATGTCTTAGACTGTCAAAATTGTAAATATTTGAAGGCAGGAAAAATAGAAAATGAAGGATGATCAATTGATGTTGAAAAATCAATGGATAAGTGATCAATTAATATCAAGCCAAGTCAAAGATTGAAGACCATCAACTGATGTGAAGACCCATCAATTGATAAAATCTATCAATAGATAAGTCAATTGCTATTATCAATCGAAGGAAGACATCGGTTGAAGGATGCAAGGAAGAATAAATTGATATGATTAACAGCAAATTATCAATTAATAGGGAAAGCACAAAGGAAAAAATGTCAGGAATCTTGCAGACAAAAGTACAGCTATGGAAGATAGTCTACTCTGACTGTGAAGACTTAAATGAAGTTGTCTTTCCTAGATTAAATAACTTACTCAAAATAGCTAAAGGCAGATAGGAAAGATAGTTTAGTAACATTCCTAGAATAAATACTTTTGTTTTATTCTATTCTCGAGATTGTAAACACTCTTGTGATCAGTTGATTCATAGAATCAACCGTTCAAGCTTCAAAGCACTTATGAAATCAGTTGATTCAATTCTAACTTTGTAAAAGCAGCTAGGTTTTAAACCTAGATAATTTGAGCAATCAATTCAGTGGTGGATCAATCAACCCACCAGTAATTTTTATATATGTGTTCAAATTTATATTTACTTTATTTCTACATCAAGTCTAATATTCGTAATACTTTTCAAACACTGAAAAATTGAAGAACAAATACAAAGTTTTTAATAAGTAAACCAAATTTTTTTTATTTGTATTAATCAACCCCCTACTACAAATATATTGTCATTGTTTGAGGGGAAAATAACACCACTTGTTAAATAAAAAAACTGGTCATTTTTACAATTATGACTAACTCTAGTCGAAGTAATAAATTCAACTCGAACATGTCGAATTAACAAATTTGACCAACCAACGTCAAAGTTATTAATCCGACCGGTGTCAAGCAAATTGTAAATATGACCAGTATCGTTCGAATTCGTAATTTCGACTTAAATCGGTCGAATTTATAAATTCGACTTAAATCGGTCGAATTTATAATTGTATAACTAAAAAAATTAGCAGCAATTTTTCCACCTTAATATTAAATTAGATAGCTTATAATTTCGACCGCTGTCGGTCAAAATATATTTTTGACTTGACAGAAAACTATATCTTTCTTACGGGTGAAATTTCGAATGGTTAAAAAAAATGATCAAATTTAACAAACTTAAATTCTACTGAATACGATTTAATCTAATTCTAAAACGTTTTTATTTTAATTGACTCTAAATTCGACCGAATCGTTCGAATTTAAAGTCAATAAAAAAAATTGATCGAATTTATCTGTGTTTTCTTGTACTATTGTAATGTTACAAATTAACTATGAAACCTATTTTTAAGTTAGTATCTCATGTTGATGAGAAAATGACTAAAATACCTAATTTTGAGAATAGAAGGTCCAAAATACAGTTTGGCGGGAGGCATGGCCCTATTTACCCATTGACTGCGCATAGTAAGAATGCGTATTTCTAATCTCTAAATTCTAGCTAGTGTTGGCAATACATACGTATACACTGACCGGGTTCAATTCCCTAGGTTCTAATTTTTTAATTTTCCCATCATTTGGCATATGAATACATTTAATTGTTATTAAACTATACATATTCTCTACATGACCTAGTTCATATTATGTTGGGATATGTATATATTTTATTTGTAGATATTTGTATGGTTTCTAAACATACATGCACTACTATTTGTTCAAACTATATATAATTGCACATGTACATGTCTATAGGGATTACGCATAAATGTTATGCGTACATCTGACTACGCCTCTTCAGTATGCGTGTAGTACTGTATAAGTTTAGGATTGTAGATTATACTCCCAACGCAATTTCAGAATGCGTATAGATTGTACACATTTGTGCAACATGTGTGTCCTTGAATTTAAAAAAACTTCATTATTATGTATGTGATTGTCAGATATATGTGCACAACTTACGCATAACTCGGATACTCAGACGCGTATATAGTATATAATTTGTGCCACAACTCATGTTGATCGGTATTTTGGTCCAAACTGAATGAAAATTAGCCATTCGAGTCATTCACCCCATGTTGATTTCATCCAAAGACCGTTTAGTTTAATTAATTTGATATATATATATATATAAGTTAATTATTATTATTATTTTTTTCATAAAATTATATATAACTCTTCAAACTAATTTTGCGTTAAATAGTTAGGATCCAACTAAATTGGATTGTGCATGTCAATGTACACATAGTCAACTCACTTCCTCTAAAAGTAAATAACTCACGAAAAATGGTAGATATCCCAAAAATTATTCAAAATGTTGAGTTGTCAGGTGTGTAATTTATAACTTTTCTGTAATAATATGAGACTCCGTGTGTATATATATGCGCCCACGAATTAAAATCAAGCATATGTCAGGACACATCATTTGAAACTTTTTTTGAGAAGAAATTTTTTGGGGTATGTAGCTCATAACTCACAGAAAGCAATTGTATATAAATCTTAAACCGCATATAAATCTAGGTCAACTACGAATAAGATATCATTCCAAAGTTGTCATATAAACTCACCTTCGGCATAATCATTATATTAAATTATATTAACATGAATTATCAATATGATCTCACACCCAAAAGTTCTTACTTGGATTACTTCTCATCATTTGCTTATACATAAATCATACATACTAGCTTATAACCTGTGCAAATCAGTTTTAATAAATTATATATTAATTATTTTATATGATTTAAATATTTAATTTTAATTTTTTTTATAAATTATATATAAATTATTTTATATAATTTAAATATTTAATTTTAATTTTTTATGTCGGTTATAATAATATAATATATAGTAAAAATTATCAAATATAAATAAGCTAATACTATTATTTTAATATTCATGAGATTTAGTTAATAAATTGTAATTTCAAATAAATTGAAGAGTTTGAGGTGAAATGATATATGTTATTAGATTATTGTACAAAAAAGGACTCCCCCATGATAGAGATTTATGTAAAATATACATAGGGCTGTCCCTTGAGATTTGGGTGCCCTAGACAAAATTTTGAAATGGTACCTTTTTTAAGGCTCTAAAAAATATTAACGCATATATAATACATGTGTATAAATGTTTCAGTGCCCCTACAGTGATGGTGCCTTAGGCGGTTGGCTTGGTCGCCTTACCCAAGGGTCGACCCCTAATATACATGTTCTAAAATTAAATTATAATTACATCATAATTGCATAAAAAAGTTTTATAAAAAGATGACTTGCGAATGATAAAAAAAGGACTTACTGGACGGACGACCAATCGATCAAATTTTTGCCACTACGGCTTTAATAATATAGATAGATTATTACGATTTTAAATAAATTAAAGAGGTTGAGCATTGAGTAAGTTGAAACATGAGTAGATTGTAAATAAAACTGTATATTTTAATTAAAATAATCCGTTTGAAATTGAGTAGGAGACAAACATGTGTATTTGAAGTTGAGTGTGTGAGGCAAAATTGCCAGACCAGACGGACGACCGACTGACCAAATATTTGTCCTTCCAGTTTTAATAATATAGTAAAATTTAATTAATATAAATAAAATAATATTATTATTTTGATATTAATAAAATTTAATTAATAAGTTATGATTTTAAATAAATTAAAGAGGTTGAACAATGAGGAAATTGAACATGTTAGTAGATTGTAAGTACAATTGTATATTTTAATTAAAAGAATGTGTTTAAAATTAAGTAGAAGTCAGACTTGTGTATTTGAAATGGAGTGGAAGACAAAATGACCGGACGACTGACAAAACATTTGGTCTTACAACTTTAATAATATAGTATAGATTGTATAAAATAATTATTTTATATGGTTTAAATATTTCATTTAATATGATAATTTATTTCATTTTATTATTAAGAAAAATAACTCTATTGATGATAAAGTTGTATGTATATATATCTATTCTAAATAAAGTTGTATGTATAATATATATATGTTTGATAAAATATATTCGAAGTAAAATTTAATTAAAAGTGTGTTTGAAGTTGAGTAGGAGAATTATAGTATAAATATTATTTTAATTATAATATTATAATTTTAAATAAGTTAAAGTATTTGAACGATGATGAAATTGAAACACGTTAATTAGTAGATTATGAGTAAAACTTTATATTTTAATTAAAACAGTGTATTTAACATAGTATAGTAATAAAATTTAATTAATAAAAATAAAATAATATTATTATTTTAATATCCATAAAATTTAATTAATAAGCTATGATTTTAAATAAATTAAAGAGACTAAACAATGAAAAAATTGAAATATGTTAGTAGATTGTAAGTACACCTAGATATGGCCACGGCTCGTGAACGGCCGGTTCCGGTTCGTGAAAATCTCGAACCTGAACCTGAACCTTAACAAGATATAAACCGCCGGTTCCGGTTTAAACGGTTCAGGTTCAGGGTTTGTCCCGGTTTTGACCCGGTTCAAGATCCGGTTCCGGTTCAGGTTCGAACCTTATAAATAAAAAAATTATTTATATAAGAAATATCGTTAAATTAATTCGTATTTTTTATTAAAAACAAGTAAATATATTACAATAAATTTTATATGTTTTACAACTTACAAGAATACAACAAATCATATAATTTATTACAATAATATTTATAACATATCCTAACTCGATCCACCCAATTTGGAGGTGGTGACAATTGTTGTAGGATCTCCACAATATTCGTCGGATGAGGATGATGAAGCGATGTTGGATTGTGTTATTAATTCTACTATTTTCCAATCATTCAGACAAACTTTTGTTTCTAAAAATTCGGGAGCCAATCTTGATCTCCTTGAATCCAAAATATTTCCCCATATACTGAATGTTTGTTCCACCTCAACAGTTGAGGCTAGACATGGCCACGGTTCGTGAACCGCAGGTTCCGGTTCATGAACCGCCGGTTCCGGTTCGTGAACCGCCAGTTCCGATTCGTGAAAATCTTGAACCGGAACCTGAACCTTAACAAGATATAAACCGCCGGTTTTGGTTCAAACGGTTCAGGTTCAGGGTTTGACCGATTTTGACCCGGTCCGGTTCCGGTCCGGTTTGACCATGTCTAAGTACACCTGTATATTTTAACTAAAAGAGTGAGTTTGAAATTGAGTAGGAGACAAACATGTGTATTTGAAGTTGATTGAGAGACAAAATGACTAGACTGGACGACAGGCCAAATATTTGGCCAAAATTTAATTATTATAAATAAAATAATAATATTATTTTAATATTCATAAAATTTAATTAATAATCTATGATTTTAAATAAATTAAAAAGACTGAGCAATGAGAAAATTGAAAAATGTTAGTAGATTGTAAGTATAACCGTATATTTTAATAAAAAAATGTGTTTGAAATTGGGTAGGAGACAGACGTGTATATTTGAAGTTGACCGGAAGACAAAATGACTAGATCGGATGATGTCAGACATTTGATTTTACAGCTTTAATAATACAGTATAGATATAGTTTACTCATTTTTTCAAGAAAATGACCCTGTCTCGTTTCTACTGCTACTACAGTAGTAGTACTATTCCTATGCGCATGCAATTGTAACAGTTTTGTATAGTCTATGCATCACAACTCGGAAGCTATAAAAAAATATTCCTGCAAATTTAATTGTTAGTCTTTTATACTCACTTGCCCACGGACTTTGGCTGTATTCGCAAATTCATTCGTCGTTCTATTTTTTGGTGAATATTTTTATAACCTAATTATTGCTATGTACAAGTGATCGTCACCTTAATTATGTTGCGACAGTAAATTGAAATGCTATAATACTACAAGAAAAATAGGTCATAAATTATCGAATTAAATAGTCATAAATGACATGTAACGATTGAAACTAATCTTAAAATTATTGACCAATTAATATGATCGTAAATTAAATCAATGATATTTATGACAAAATTAAATGGTTAATAATAATCAATTGACAATAATATTATTTTTACATGTAAGATATTTTGAGAGTTTGAGACACGGTCTACGGGATCATCCTGACCACGATGACCCGTGGTCAGTTATATTCGATCGAAAATAAATTCCAAATTTTTGACGATCATATTCAAATCGATCATTGTAATCCCGTTTTCTCGAAGTACAAACAACATGTTAACAATGAGTTGGTGTGTCCCATCTAAATCATTATTAGAAAATAATTGGTTCATCCGGTACTGTTGGAGGTAGCTTGGTATTGCTAACATAATACACATTAGATCGGCGCACAACTCAGAAAATTATTTAAATATACGGGCCATCGAATCATAAGTCGAGCTTACTAAATTAATTTTGTTGTACTTGGTTGCTTGAGAAAATTATTATGTTGTACTTAAAGGTCAATGACTGTGAGATTGCATCACATTAACTCATAACACTACTTAAATAAATATGTACGTAAGAGAGAGTAAAAATGTGAAACAAAATGTGGGGTTATCACATAAACCGGCCTGCATGTTTTAACACTAATTTTACTCTTATTTGCATGTTAGTGAATTAACTAATCATCCTTCACTTATTGTCTAGTGGATGCGATCACTTATTGTTTTTATTTTTGTAGAAGGTAAATTGAGCTTACTATGTGAATATTATATATATTTTCTGGTTTTTTAAATTATAAATACAAATAGTTAGAAAATTTAATATATATAATGTTGAATTAAGAGTGAATCACATGCGACCATCTTTTAGGGTATAATTTACATTCATGTTTACAATAAATTATGAAAATATTAGAGCCGACAAATAATTGAACTTAAAACCTCGATCTACCCCATGATACCATGTTAACCGTTAAGTTATCCTTTATTCTGACATTTCAGTTTTTAAGAGACCGATTTTTTAAAATTTTATACTGTGAAATTATTAATTACTGAGATAAATAAAAAGTTCCTAGTCTCCTACACGGCCACAACTAATCTATGCCCCCTCAGCCCCTCTCATGCATGTGTGTGTACCGTAATTGCAGTTCTATAAACTTATACTATATCTTATTAGGGACTTTTAAGTATAATTATATATTAGAATATGACAGCTCTTGCATGCTTCCTAGACCCTAAACGAAGGTTACAATAAAAATGTTGGTAATTTTAAAATAATATAAGATGTTGGTAAATCACAACTTAAGTTTTAGGAAAATCGGTAATTATTATAACAAAATGGACGTCCGTGATTCATTCTAAACTCATAAAATAAGTTTTCGTGACGGACAATGTTAGAATGACATACTAACACAAAAAAACTAAAATTGTATTTGGTTGAATCAATGAAATTGGGAAAAGATGAAATGTAATATCAATTATAAAATATGTAAATATTTAAATTTTCATTCAGTTATTCTTACCATTTATTATTTATAATAATCTAAATTATATCATAAACTCACGAGAATGGCTCATTCGCAATCATACCAATTATATTCACACAATTCTTTTTTCAAATTTCCCCTGTTATATTGATTAATTTTTTTAAAATTAATGAATATAAATTATGTAAATTAACTCAGACAATTTTTTAGTATCTAGCATTTTTTATTATAAATTATGTAAATATTTAAATTTTCATTCCCTTATTCTTTCCATTTATAATAATTAAAATTATATTATATCACGAGAATGACTCATTCGCCATCATACCAATTATCTTCATAAATTTCTATATTCAATTCGAAAATTTGCAGTATGTTCATTTCTTTTTTCAAGTTTTCTATGCAATATTCATTAATATTTTTAAATTTGATTACATATGTACCCTCCTCCAAAATACTTGTAATTTCATACATTTTTTATTTCCCTGTAATTTATAAGTTTGTATTGTTTTTTTAAATTAAGTAGTGCGTCAATTTTGTTCTGTATTCCATTCTTCAGTAAGTCAATAATTTTTATTAATTATTCTTGGTGTACACAAACTATAATTTATTACATGATAGGCATAGCTATATATTCGTTTTCTGTTACTATACAATAACAAAATAGGTAAAGTTTAAATATAACTTTTGAACAACCCTACTTAGCATATATATTACACTAAAAAATTAACCAAAACTTATGTAAGACTGATAGGGATTTGCTGAAAATAAAATTTTTAAATCTGACTATATACAAATACATCATTTTATGATTTTGTTTTAATCTTCATATAACAATAAACTATCCCTGCATTGACTAATAAGAAAAAATATGATTAGTTCCCTTGCGGCCGGAAATGGGCTTATCTAATTTTTTATAAGGAAAATGTCAATAATTATTTTCGAGATTGTTGTGTTTTTAAACAAATCAAATTTAATTTTAAGTCCCAAAAACCCTTTGCACATTATTTAGTATTGAAGGTTGTATATTAATTTAATTAATCTCATTGAAAAGAAAAAATTATAATAGAATGTTTTTTATTATTTTTATAGTAATGATATAACTTTTTTCTAAATTACTCCCACGGTTTAATATTAATAGTCCACTTTAAAGAATAAGTTAATTGGTTGTACTCGTATTTATTGCGGTGAATGAATATAATATATGATATGGAGTTCATCTTGGAAATATAAATTAAAAATGTGTGGAATATGGTTGATTTTGAAAATATAAAGTAGATTAAATTTTACATTGAAAGTTGAAGTGAACAATTATTTTGAAATAATTTTTTTTAAAGTGGACTGTTAATATGAAACGGAGGGAGTATTATGTACTAATTACTTATACTAATGAAGAACTTCAACATTTCTTACTGATTTATAATAACTGGTACGGCAAATAAATGTTGCTATGATGAAATTAATACGACTAATTAATTAATCACAGTCAAACTCCTTCTAATTGGGGGATTATTTAATATTCTTCTAATAGATTAAACTAATTTTCATCTAATAATACTGCCCCGTCTTAAAATATTTATAAAATATATTGTCAACTCGTGTATAAAATTACTTGTATAATTATAAACAACTAGCCAAAATAAAAGGAATATATAAATAATGGGACCTTGCGTCTTGATATATTCATTGGTATATTCTCGGATAAGGACGTCATACCTTTGTCCATTGTACAGAGCATGAGATTCTTCGCCTTAAAAGTTAAAATTCGCAATCACTTACACGTAATAACCATTATACAGACTACAGTAATGCATGTTCTGTTATACCTCTCTCTCTATATATATTTTAATTCTCAAACATTTTTTAGATAAAAAATCTAGATATGTTTAGTAGGATAAGTAATGAGAAAAATGGGTATGAAGATGCTCAGGTAACTCCACGAGGTGTTCGCTGAGAGGTTACAAGCTCCTTCCATGCAAATTTAATGGATAAGTAAGGTAAATGCATACGACATATAAGATATAAGGTCCTTTTTATATTGTTGTGAGACGACAACAACTTTTTTGCCTAGAAAAGTAATTTTGATTTAAAAGTTTGGTGTAGAGAAAATATGTAACCCGGTGATTTTGAAAAAAGTGTTTTTCATCTTTGAAGAAAATGACGGCAAGTTTCAATATCAAATCTCCCTAAAAATATTAATTTTTTATATTATATATGAAAATATACATAAATTATAAAGATTATCAAATTTTTCTGACACTTTTTCTATCACCAGCACTTTTTCCAGCACGAATAACAATCCAAAGTGAGCCCGAGTCTATATTGATAAAGGTAAGATTTCCAAAGACTCAAAACCCTTATTCTATTTTATAGTATAGAGATTATATAATTTTTTGTACACATGCAATAAAACTTTTTTATTCTAATATTATTATTATTATTATTATTAATTTTGTTACATATTGGTTTTATATTTTTACTTATAAAAAAGATCGAAAAATAAATATATTAACTATACATAATTTAAACATTTTGAAATATGTATATTTTCAATGAGAAAAACATTTTCGGCTGGACAAATTTGCAGTCGGAGATTAAACTAAGCTTAGAAAGTATGCTCATTCGATCGCGGATTAAATTTATGCAAACACGATAGATGAATCAAAAGTAGGGCACTGTTTATCACCAACCGGCAATAGAGATCATCAACGCATATAGAGTTAATCAAACCTTAATTAAGTACTAAACATTTGTTTTTCTCCTTGTACTCGTGCATGACGCATCATCTACCAAATTAATAATTGAAACTAAACATTGCACTAATCAGAAATTAAAGCGTTCAAAATATACATCTGTTTACTTTGGATCCCTGTAACTAAAATATACTACTAAATATGCTGTATATGGATCGTAAGATCAAATATATTTATATTATATTATTAAAATTAGAATATTAAAAATTGATTTGGATATGCTTAAGTTACGGATCAAAACTATATGTATAATAAATTTTATTTAATATATATAATTGTCATGGAACAAATTATATACAAATCTATATCAAATAAATTATATTTATTATACTCAATTATTATTAATATTAAATTGATTCTTCAAATTAATTTATTATCACACATTTTTTTAAAAAATATTAAATTATATTTAACATATTAATAAAAGTTCTAAGTCATTAAAAGAAAATTAATATCAAATCTATATTTATTATATTATTAAAATTAAAATATTAAAAATAAAAAATTTCATTATATTTAACATATTAATATAAGTTCTAAATCATTAAAAGAAAATTAATATCAAATCTATATTTATTATATTATTAAAATTAAAATATTAAAAATTTTAGTGCATCATTATATTGGTCACCTACCGGACAATATACAATATTAAAATATTTGTATTATTATGTGTAGTTAACGCATTATACACCCAATCTAAGTAATGCAGAGGCCTTCGATCTGCATTAGTTTTTTTTACTGACTTTTGCGTCAAATCCTTGGTCGAGGAAGTTTAGTTAATATTAAAATATTCCGATTTCTTGCAGGACGAATTGCTGTGGCCTAGTGCCATATTATTGGCAGTTAACTCAGTGATGTACTGATGTTCAGATCAACATATATGCATATTGCATGTATAATATATTATAATTAATTAGTGAATTGGAACCTTGAAGACTAATGGACCCAAATCCAACCTGTTATGTCCAAAACATCACATGAGCTGAATTTGAGTTCATAGTTTGTTGGAGATCCAATCCACTAAGTAATTGGTCATCTAAAGAGGTTCCAAGATAGAAGAAAAGTTGGTATGGAGGTTTCATGGTGATCAAGTGAGTTATGGAAACTGCCAAGGAGGTCTAGAAGGTGAAAGGTCCATCCAAGGATGAGGAATCATTAGGGAAGAAGGTCATGGTGATGCGAATGTTCAACTGTCCAAGGAGCTTCCATTATGTCAACCTGGGAGGTCCTGATGTGCTATTGTTTCCCGGGAATAGGTTCCAGGTTTCAGGTTCCAGAAATTAGCTTCCAAGACAGCCGTTCGGTACCTCCTGGCAGGGTAGTTATGCATGGACTGTACCACCTGATTTTTAGAAGACAATCTCTCCACGATTATGGTGATCAAGTGAGTTATGGAAACTGCCAAGGAGGTTTAGAAGGTGAAAGGTCCATCCAAGGATGAGGAATCATTAGGGAAGAAGGTCCTGGTGATGCGAATGTTCAACTGTCCAAGGAGCTTCCATTATGTCAACCTGGGAGGTCCTGATGTGCTATTGTTTCCCGGGAATAGGTTCCAGGTTTCAGGTTCCAGAAATTAGCTTCCAAGACAGCCGTTCGGTACCTCCTGGCAGGGTAGTTATGCATGGACTGTACCACCTGATTTTTAGAAGACAATCTCTCCACGATTATTGGAGATAAATACCATATTATTCCCATCAAATTGAGGATAATTATCAGGAAAATACATATATTCCTAAATCAATTCGATTATATATAATGATAGAGCTTCCCATGAGTCCTAGCCGACTTGGACTCTCATGCTAGCTCAATTATTTCGAGATAAATATCATCTACAGAGGTTAAAGCTTATCACAACATAACTGATCAATCATCAACAAGAGTCATAACAACCAAGCACTACATATGGACTTGATCATTATAAATAGGGTATGTAGGCAACTAGAAAAGGGGTTCGAAAACACTTAGAGGGGGGAGATCATATACAAAACACGAGTGTTCATCAATTAACCAAGGTATTTGACTTGTATAATCTCAGGATTATACGTTGGTGCCTTGGTACTTTGCTAGCTCGGTCTTTTCTTCGTCAAAATCACCATCCACCCTTTGTGAAACTTTGATCAAGAACCTGTTTCTTGATCAATTTGTATAATTTTATTCTCGCTATTTCAGTAAAGGATCTCCACAGGTGTTGTACCAAATTTCTCTCACAACATTTTGGAGCTAGAAGGAGGGCGTTTGACTCATCTTTAGGGATGAAAGATGTCTAATAACTCAGACAATGAAAAAACACCATCGAATGGCATGGAGGTTCCCCAGGGAGAACCTCAAGCTGAAGTAACTCTGAATGATGTTTTTGATTATGTGAAACAATTGGGGGAAAGAGTGGAAACACTCGAGAAGAAACCTTTCAAGAAGGGAAAAAGGAGGTTCAAATCGGCTTCTTCTAGAAAGAAGTTGAAGCAGAAAAGTGTGACCCCCAAACAGTTGGTGTTCAACTCTGAAAGCGGGGAAGGAGAAAAAGAATTAGAAGATGGGGCTGCTAAAGGGGGGTCTCAAACAGATAAAGCTGTTGAAAAGAAGAAACATGAACCTGTACGTTCCTCTAGCCCCACTATTAACATGTTTGTAGGTTGAGAAATAAGCTTAGTGACCAGGACCTTCGACACAAAATCAAGCTAGTGAAAAGGACATTCGTCAATAGTTGTCTAACAAAAGGGCAATTGAGAAGGGCCAACAAGGAGGTTCCAAGACTGAAGGTCACAAGAATCAGAAGGGAGATGAGACTCATTCCATGCAAATATAATCAATATGTTACCATTTCAAACCTCGTCAAAAAATTAATATATAAATTAAAAAGCGAGACAAATAAGGATATTGAGAAATATGTATAAAATATAGGCAGTGACAAGTAAAATTAAATGCTAACAATGTAAAACAATATTTTAATAATAATTATTAAGTCAAAACACTAATAGAAAAATACGGGTCGTCAAACAGGTGAAACATAACAATCTTATAATAATAAACACTAATTAAACAAACAACCCATAAAAATAATATATATATATATATATGTGTGAAAAATTCAAAACATAAACAAAAGGCCAAAAAACTAAAAGCCAGAAGATGTGGAGAGTCAATCCCTTGTGATGAAACTATAAATGCAACGATGGATCTAACAGCTCCTGATAACAATGTTGTGTTAAGACCTACAAAAATATATACATAATTGTGTTGTTAAAGGGAGAAAAATATTGAGTGATATTGGAGTTTTAGTTGTGAATTAAACAACTCATCTCCTTATTCTTAAGTGCCTTTTTCATTGGACATGATTTACTATTTATAAAAAAATCGCTTATTTATTATATATTGGTATATAATGATTATATAAACTTGTAACTTTTTTTTTTGCTAAGTTGGTTATGTTGTATTAAGCAAAAAAACTAAATTCTGCACTGTTGCTGAGTCGTCGGACTTATATTGAATAAGCCTCACCCAGCTCCAAAAGAGAAAGTCATAGATTACATCATGTAGAAGATGTTAGCTCTAATATCCAAACATGAATCAAGAAACATGGAACATGATCTTGGAACACAAACAGATAAAGTCAAAAAGACTTAAAGTCTTAACATTTTAACAAAACAACAAACATAATCAAAGTAACATGAACAAGCATTAGAAGTCATGACCAGGAGAGCAGAGCTCAATATTCCCCCTTCTTCTTTGTCTTCTGGTGATGGGGAGTGGAACTTGCATTCCCAGCAATCTCAACCTCCATATCCAAGCCTTGCTTCACAAAGTGCCTCTGAAATTTATCTTTTTTGCTTTCCCTATCATCCACTTTAAAAGAGATCTCCATAAGGTCATTTGTATCCTCCAGCTGTTGATCCTCAGAAGTAGAGAAAGTGGAGGCAGATGGTTCATCTCCATAGCCACTTGATTCAGAGAATTGATCATCATTCATTGGAATGTCTCATTGGCTTGGAATTGGACACTCAAGAAGGAACAAGTCGTATAGGGTTTGACATGAATAATCATCATGTTTGAAGGATAGGCAGTAGGAGTAGAGCAGGCTTTCTTGATAGGCAAACCAGACTGACACCACAAACTTATCTGATTGACTGAATGCAGAACATCAAGTTCCATAAGAATAGTAGCCTTGACTTCAGGCTCTTTCGTAGAAACAGCACGATAAGTGTCATGAGAAAAAATAAGAGGTTTCCCTATAGCTTTACTTATATAACAAAGACCTTTAAACGACCAATACAGAAAAGGAACTTGAGTAAAAGTGACCCAAACAGTCACTTTACCAGAGGAAAAATGCTTAGGAGCATGTTCAAACCAAGGTTTCAGATGAATAAGAGACCATCAATCTCAAGAGGGCTAAAGTTCAGCGCCCTAGTTACACTGGGCTCCTTCCAAAACTTAAAAACCATATATTTCCAACATGATGTCTAAGAACATTACTGAGACCAGCAAAATCATATATACGAAGAGCAGACTTTTTAATAGCATGAAAATCAAAATCCATCTTATCACACAAACCAAAGCAACAATTTTTCCAAACTAAGGTAGATTCATTCAAAAAATCAATTGGGATTGCACACAAGAATACTCATTTGTTCTAAATAGCTCACTATCATCATTAGTGACTAAAACATGTGAACTAAAAGGAAAATGATGTGAAGAAACCTACTTTTGAATTTCCATTTGAAGCCTAGTTTGAACCAAGTTGTTGAAATCTAGGGTTTAAGAAGAGGGCTTCTGAGTCACCTACTCTGTCACTCGACAATCGTTCACCAATACTTGCTTCTGAGGAGCCCTTGTGCTTGAGACATAGTCTCCCTTCACCTGAAAGTTCAAGTTCAAGTTGTCATTGGTAAGGGTTTGAGAGTCAGAGGTCCCAACCTTGGATTCATCTTCAAGCTTGAGAGGACTAGTCAATCTGTGACTAGGTAGCTTCGCTTGAAGAGACTGGTTGTGAGAGATCGATGAAAAAATCTAACATCGTGACATCGCGAGGAAATAGCAAACAGAATTGCTCGAGAGAGTGAGAACGAAACGAAAGGAAGTATAAACTTGTAACTTACAAACACAATTAATATAATTAATTCTCTTATTTATAACAATTAATACATTCTTCTTCTTTTTTGTCAGTAAATTAATACACTATTCATTTATTACAAAATTTATATAATTTTGACAAAATAAGTTAAATATTAAGCACCCTTCTATTGCTAGAGTTCCTTTTAATTTTTGTTCGCCCGCCAACTAACTTCAAGAGAATGCAGCCTAATGTAATGGTCCCCTGTTGGCCTATTTTAAACTAAAAATTCTTCGTTCTGAAATCTGCACTTGTCAGGAGTTAATTTAAAATTCTGCTGCAGCATGTCTTATTCAGTTGGTAATAGTTTCATCATTCTGTGTTCTCACTTGTCGATAGTGAATTGAAAATTCTGATGCAGCACGTCATTATTCCCTGCAATCAAATTTGAGCTCCTTAGGAGGGTATATAGCATATACTCCCGGTATTCCCGTTAGAAATTAAATTCAACAAGATTTTCCGATATAACTTGGGTTTAAGGGACGAAAACACCATGTATTATTTATGGAGTAACAAATAAATCATGTATTTTAGTATAGTTCAAATAAGTCATTTATCTATGAAATATAGGTTCAGATCAGCTTTTATGGTTAAATTTGATTAATTATGATTAAGTATATTTTTGAAATTTGAAAAAATATGAAATTTTATTATAAAATCTATTTTAAAATATTATAAAATTGAAATAAATTATATTATATCATCGGTGTGGGGGACAAAATAACTCTATAATTTGAGTGAAACATCAAATAAGTTTTTATAATTTTATATGCTCACCTAAATTTTAATTTTTAAGGTGATAGTTAAAATTAGAAAATATTGTTAAATTGTGTTAAACATGATCAATATATAAGTTTAAATTATTAAAAAAATTAATAATAACACTAAATATTTATAATAAATATTTTTAAAATATCAAGATCCTGTTAAAAAAATATAGTAAGTAAAAAAAGAAATATTTGTGTATACAATAATGTTACAAATTCATTTTTATATGTTTTAATTATTAGTATTATAATAATTACAAAAATTCTATATTAATAGATGTTTTATGTAATCGAATTTTTATCTTTAGTAAAAATTTGACCAAATATATTTAGATGCTAACATATTATTTGATAAATTATTATTATAGTTAATTTTATGCGTTAGCAATTTGATTTTAGTTTGTAATTGATTTCTTTGATTTCTCTTATTAATTTTATTCCAAATAATTAATAAAAATAATTTTAACACATATTTGAATTTTGAAATAATTCTATAATAAAATTGATTAATTTAATTATATTTTAAAATCAAATAAATAGTCAAATATCATTTTTGTCAAATTTTAAATTAATATTTGACCCTATTTATTAAATTATTTTTACCCTCAAACTAATTCTATAATGTAACCTATTTGGTCTTATAATATTTTAAAATAAAATTTATAAATAAATATTATATTATTTCAAATTTCAAACATATATTTAATCATAGTTAATCAAATCTACCCATAAGGGCTATTTTGAACATACATTATATAAATGAAAGGCTTATTTGGAATATATTAAAATATAGAGACTTATTTCCTCCTCCGTCTAAAATAGAGGGGTGTTTTCGCTCCTTAACCTTATAATCTGTTACTCATTTATCACATCCACGATATAATAAGGGTATTTATGGAATCAATATAGTAATTCAGTATTTTAAAATTTGATTTTAAAGTAGTTAAAAAGGAATAAAAACAATTTTTCAAATATAGAAGAGGGGCTACCTTAATGTCCCCTTAAAATTGTAATTCTGTTTGATCTGGGTCCAAAACCTAAACAAATTTCTCAATGAAGTGTGCAAATAAACAAATCCAACTCTAAGAAAAGTGTTCGACTTCAGCTCATCACCAGTTTGAGTTCATAATCTAAATTACAGCATTCAAAATAACAAACCTAAATCTAAGAACGAGCATTGGACATTTCAAAAACAAAAAAACGAATTCTAGCAAAACTCAAACATAACAGAGCTCGAAACCATATGTGCTGAGCTCAAGCTTGTGCTTGCACTCGTCGAGACGAGTCGTACTAACTTGATGAGCAAAAAGAGGTCGTTCAAGCTCGAACTCGTTTAAACCAACTGAGTTTGCCATGTAATCTGTGGATATCGGAGGGCCCTCATTAACTTAATGAGCAAAGAGGTTGTTCGGGCTCTAGCTCATTCAAACGAACTGAGCAAATAGGTAGTTTGAGCTCATTTGAACCATAGAAGTTACGCACGGCAATGGATGGTCCAAGTTTGCATGAATATTGACCAGCCCATTCCATGCAGCAAGAAGATATACATGGTGTCTTAGAGCATCCTGGCAACTTCACAAATTAACTATAACGCAAACCATTGCTAAAAACATACGTAGCTATACTCATTATATATTTTTTCTATAGTTATTTTGGATAAATATAAATCTAAGTATGCGACCATATTGGCAATTTTAGAATGGCCAACTATTAGAGAAGATTTTAGAGAAAATAAAAAGAATAATATATATGCTTATCTGATTTGTCAATGATTGACAGTGTTTTTGCGGCAACCCCTGCTGGTGATACTCTTAGAAAGCACATGGAAAAACACATAGGTAAGATTAAGAATGACCATCTAAGTAGTAACTCACTTTCGAGTGTTCAACATGGTTTTATAGATCCAGTGGTGCCTAAGATTCCAGCACTAAAAACTCTAAAAAAGTTTTGTAACCTAACACTGCCTCAGATATATAGTTATAACGTGTCATACTTGGCAGTCGGCACAAAGACTACAACTTCAACTGTTAGGACGGGAGAGGGAAAGATGATGCAATTGATATTATTGCAATGCAACAAGTAAAGCTTCCAACAACATGAATAGCTAAAGCTAGATTTGCCATCTTCAACTTAGTTGAATGTGCGTAGTACCAAAAACTACACAATGAATGTCACCTGACCTACGTAGAACATCTACTCAGCACTGCAAATTGTCAACAATGGATATCTTGGGAAGCTATTAAGTTTGCAGCTTCACCTGTATGTCACTTCTAACATAATTTCCTATTATGAACTGCAATGCATTTTCACCAAAAATCGAATTTCTACACAGCAAGGAGTGTAGCAATTGTCATAATTTTTATATTGTATTAGAGTATGCACCAGATGAAATTATGAAGATCAACCTATTCTGCTTGTCTCTTTTTTTTTGTTTTGACATTTTTCCTGTAACGTCACCCTTTCTAGACCAATTTCATGAGCAGTCATGGGTTCTTTAAATCTAAAACATCATCTTTCCACTTTAAATTGCTGTGGATAGCTCTGGCTTCTGCTACAGCATCATCACCCCTCTTGATTATTTTCTCTAGCTCCTGTATCTTCTCCGACAGTAAGCCAACATTGGAACTGGTAGTCTGAACCAGCTGGTTAGCAGTTTCCAAAGCAGCACATAACTGTACCTCAGACCAAAGATAGAGGATGTCAGAATATTTATAAAAGCTTTCTATTTGACCACAAGAATACTAGCAATAATACCATAACCGTATCACTAGACCTGACAATTCGGGTAACCGGATCGGATCAATTTTCGGTTATTAGATCGGATTGAATCGGATCTAGTTCGGATTAAAATTGGATAAATTTCGGATTAAGATCGAATTAAGTTTGGTTCGGATTAAGTTCGTTTCGGATTAAGTTCGGTTTAGATCATTTTGAATTTTTATTATTTTGAAACGGAAAATACAGTATAAATTAATCTTGAATTAGTTTTTAATTATATTAAAACTAAAATAATTTAGCAAAAAACTAAAAATATAAATTTTTAAGTAAGTTTATCGAAATAATACCTTATTCATTATCTTTCTCTTTGTGTTTTTTAATTTGTTAGATTTTAAAAAATTATTTTATTATTAAATATATCAGTTGTAATATAAAATATCATAATTTTGAAAACTTTGACTGTATAACCATTTTAATTTTTTGATATAAAATTATTTTAAATATGAATTTTACGTAAGAATATATTAATTTAGTGAATAAACAATGGGTTAATATATAAACTATATGTTATGTCTCATTCAAATATGACTATTACATTAAAATTCAATTAATTTATTTTCTAATTCGTTGTAATTTGTATTTATATTGAATTTGATCTCGTACTTCGAGTCATATTCGATTTATATGATTTTATATTCAGTTTTAATTGGTTCCTATGTCGTTATCGGATCTAGTATTTCAGATTATTTTTGGTTAATTTTTCGATTCGGATAATTTTCGGTTCAGGTTAAATCGGTTTTCGGATCATCATCGGATTGTATAATTCAGATATAAAATCGGATCTCAGTTCCATGTATTTCGGTTCGGTTTTTCGGATCCGGTACCCGTTTTGCCAGGTCTACGTATCACACACATCTAATATATAGAACAGTGTTATTAAACGCGCAACGCGCACCGAAACGCAAAGGCCTCCCGGAGCTTAAGCGAGAAGCGCAGACGCGAAACGCGGATTCATCGAAGATGAGAAAATATACATATATACATATATATATATTGTCAAATAGATAAATAATAAGCAACCAAATTGTCATAAAATAGTCAAATTAAAAAATGAGGTGTAAAACATAGGCAAATTAAGAGATCTAAGGTCTAAAACATATTATAGTCATAATAAAAGAGAAATACATAGCTAATTAACTATTCTTCAACACTATCTTCATCATCAAGATTCACAAACTCATCTACTTCACCATCATGATTTGAATTTTGATCAAATTCAACTTCATCTTCGTCAGCGACTTCATCCTCGTCAACCAAACGTCTTTTAGATGATGATCCCTCCGAGGCATACCAGCCGAGGCATACCAGCTGTATAGATCATCAGGAGAGAAGAAATGAAACAGAGAATATGGAGTTGTAGGCTTGTAGCAATCGGCCTCTTGAGGGGGTCTGAGTATGGGTGGTCAGGCGGGTATTTATATTTAGGGACTTTTATAAAATAAAATGGGTGGGTATGGTTTTTTTTATAATCTAGTCAAAATATACGGTCAAAATAAAAAAGTGCGCTTAAGTGCGCTTCATGTGCGCTTCGCGCTCCGCGCATAAGCCCCAGAAGCGCTCGCTTCATTGAATGCGCTTCGCTCCAGCTGTGCGATGCGCTTTTTCTGCGCTTCGTTGCGCTTCGCGCTTCATCATGCGCTTCATCGCGTTTTTAACAACACTGAATAGAATATAGCAAATACCGCATTCCTAAAGTTTGGTAAATCTTTAGTTGGTTAGAATTTTCCCACACCAGTTAATTAGTAGATAAAATTTCGCTAATTAGTTAATTAGTAAAATTATTATACAATTCACATTAATTATCTCTAGGTTTGGTTGTTCCAATCATAAAATTCGACGCATGAATGATCTATGGCCCAAAGTGTTAATGATGGTATGTTATCTTATTGATGATTTCTTCCAATTTATATAAGTTATTATAAACTTTCAATCTATAGCAATTTCAATTTTTATTCAACTATTTCAATATCATTTTTAAATTCTTTCTTTACATATTGAATTAACCAATAACTTGATTTGAAATTTTAAAGAATAATATTAATATTAGTACAAGAGCGTACACCCTTCCTGATAGCAATAGAAAGATTAAGAGTGGGATAAGATTGTTACCTATTATCAGGGGATCTATAGGACCAGAAGTCTATGGATGTGGTAAAGCAATAATATCATCATTTCTCCGTCTAGAATATGTAATCAAATCTGGCCTATCAAATCTATTAAGAACATCTGACTCACTACAAACAAAGAAAAGATGTGTACGAACGAGATATCCACCAACAAGAAGGAAAAGGATTTAATTGAGGAACTCCCAAACATTTGGCACTCTCAGGTGTGTCAATATCAATGGTGACTCATTATTTCAATCAAACATTTCTTCGGATAGAAGAAGATTATGAAAACACCGGAGGTATAGATGATGTGTTTAGACAAGTGTTTGGACTTGGCACACAAATGGTTTCACGCGTACACGAAAAACAAGTGGTAGATGATATTATTGAGACTGAGCATATCGAGTTTATGATTCCAGAATACTCAATTGAATCTCCTCACTTGCTAGTCAGTTTTTAGGATTCTTTCCTCTCATTCGTTCTTCAAGCAAGAAAAGTTTTTCTTAATCCCAGTTCAGTCTTGCATGGTTGTTCTTAGATTTCTACAAAACTCGTGGACGAGTTTTTTATAGGAGATACTGTCGGGGAATGAAAATAAAGAATTAGTATATATATGTTATTAATTGGTTTGTATTTGTTTAGTGTAGAGATAAATATTGTATTTATCTGTATGTTATATATGAAAGGCTAGAAGTTTATTAAATAAGTAGTTTATTTATAATAAAGCTCAATTATTTATAGGCCTTAGTCTGTTATTTTAGTAGGGTTTCTATTCCCTCTATAAACATTGTAATCATCGAATATTATTTTATATTTGGTTGATATGAATTGATTCTGATATCCATATTGATTTGAGCCTCATAGGTTGCAATCCATCTTAATTTATCCCTTTTGCAGTTGGGAAACTCTTTGCTAGTGGATTTTCTGCAGTAAATGCATCCGAGTTCATCTTTTTTTCATTTTTATCTCATATATCCATTTTTTTAAAGTTGTCCGGCATCAATTTATATATATGTATTTGATATTGAGATCTTTTTTGAGGTAGTGATCGAGTTGCGATTCAACCACCCAAGTCATTCTTTCTTGTTATTTCATTAGTTTTATCTTTTAATATTATCATCATTGTTCCATTTCAGTTATTGTCCAACATCACTATGTTAGCTTACGGATTACGACTAATAATATATTTTAAATTACCACATAACTATTATAACTGAAAGACATGTTGATCAATGATTTTATTAAATAAATAATATATTATCAATAAATATTACTATCACGATCACTAAAATTATAGATATAATATAATTTAAATTTTTTGGGAAAGGGTGCAAAGCATGGGTGATTGGCTAGCTCTTATAATTACTGAATCAAAGTTATTGACTATGTCTGTGATTTTCTAAAGTGTGCTGATAAACCAATTACAAACGCTACATTTCCATATAATATCTTAAGTGAAACATGGGCATTGGACCATTAGAAGAACAAGAACATGATGAGTAGAAATTACTGGATAATATAGAATACACTAAAGGCATGTTCAGCATGTAAATATTGAACAACAAAATAATTAATGTAATACAAACATTACCTTCAGTGTGAGAGCAGTCCATGAGTGGTCACTACCTCCCAGTGCTTCCTTTAATTGGTCATAGGTTTCCTAAAGCAAGCGGAGATGAGATGCAATCTAATTGCCAACTTGACATATTCAAAACTGAAGGAAATCTTTCTATGACATTATTAAAAAAAATAGAACCAACGACGAAGAAAATTAACTAATAGAAGGGGAAAAAATAAATACCGACTGTAGTTGTAATCTCAAAGAAGCATGTAGCTCTAATGGCTATGAACTAGGACAAGAAAATAAAATTGACCACGCAAGATTAACTTCCATGAAATGAAATGAATCAAAGACGAAGAAGTAAGAAGCAATGACAGACCCTGATGCTGGCCCAGTAAAAAATGAGAAACTTGGCTTAGGTGGAATTACAGTACCAAGCTTGCATTGAGAGAAATCATGTAAGCTTCCACACAATCAATACTAATTCGGCCTATACTAAAGTTGCATAGAAAGGAACACAACCAGTTGACGAATCACAAATAGGGTAGGATTCTATTGTTCAGGAGATTAAGACAAAAACTTAGTGTGCCACAATGGTGGTTAGGGAAAAACTTGTTAAGAAGTTCTTTGAGCTCTGTAATTATGTTCATAGTATACCCTGTTTTCATCCAAATTTCATATTTAAAAGTGCCCATTTATCCATCTACGACATGAATATATCCCTCATGGTGCCATTCAACAAGTGCAAGGTTCTGCCCATAATATTCAAGGTTGTGTTTTTTCCAGCAAGTTCTAAGAATAATTAAGTGCATGTAAAATTAAATATAATAAGATTTTAAAAATATCTATTACAGAGAGAGAAGTGCATGTAAAATTAAATATAATAAGATTTTAACAATATCTATTACAGAGAGATATGATGTGACCTAATATTTTAGTAGTAGTAAGGGATTTAGGATACTAGTTATTGAGAAACCCAACTGGTTTATTGGGAAACACATAAAAAACTTAAAATAGTTAGCATGTTACTCTTGAAGTTAACTTAGGATATCATGCCTTAAAAACAAGCATAATCCAACATATCTAATAAACTATTGATCAGTGAATAATCCTGGAATCCATTAGGAAAGAAGAAAAGTATCGGACATCAATAATAAAAAGAAAAGAGCCTGAGAGGTGGCAAAGGTGCTCCTATTGCTAGAAGAGGTCAAGAGTTCAAGTATTATCTTCCCTCCCCGGCTCCCCCTAAATTTAAATATATCCTTAAAAAAGTATCTGAGAATCAAGCTGTGGGATGTGGCATAGGTGATTCTAGTGCAAGAGGTTTACATTTTATTTTTAACTCCCCTCCCATGTACTTTAAATATATCGACCATCATAAACAAAAAGTCTTCTATTTCTTTAAATTAACATGTCCTGTTCCCTTCCACAGATGTTTTAGAAATAATGAACATTTTGTGGCCGATTATTTTTAGCATTATGATTTTATTGGTTTCTGTTAGTATACCCTCACAGAAATAATACTGATAAACATTTGTTCAATTGAGAAACTTCTATACGGTCCAGTAAAAAGTTTGCGCCTTCTTTAACCATATCAACCAACCAAACTCGGTCTCTCTACCAAAAAGGCTGCATATAATTTCTCTTCAATTCATAATCTTACATTTCTACAACATAACAGGATTCTTATCCACGTACTAATACTAGTCGAAGCTATCATAATTGTGGCTTATAAGCCCAAATTTATCACTTACAATTTATACAAGATGTTGCCGTAAAATCTCCCCCCCCCCCAACAAATTTCAACTAAATAACTGAACCCCACAAAAATATACACAAGTCTACTTTCTAATACATGTCAACACAATCAAAATGTTAATCTCACAAAAACCGAATGAATTATAACAAGGGTCATCAAGAAAATTGACAAAAAGCAATCAAACAAATTCATAAACTGTAAAAACATCAATAATTATGAATAAATCAATAAACACACACACACACATACCTGAAAGAGCTGTGGGAGATGAGAAGATTGAAGATTGAGATCTGAAAATGAAGATGAACCAACTTGAACACCATCATCAACAACAACAACATCTGCTGATTCTTGTCCAACATCACTCAACAAATCCCCAATGCAAAGCAGGGGCCCACCTATTCCTCTCATCATCCTTCCAAGATTTTATCTTTTTCTTCTCAAATTTTATTTTCAAGAATATAATAATTGGGTTCTCTTTATTTTTAACTAAACGACAGCCTACCCTGTCGTATTGCATTTTTAACATATCACTCTTGACCCCTTCACTTTCTTTTCTCGAGTTCAGTAAACAAAATAGAGATACAATAGATACAAATAGATGGCAGGCAAAGAGGAAGTGAAGCATATTGAGGAGTGTTCTGTTGCCAAGTTAGTATCTTTTCTTTGTTTCTTGATGTTTCTTGATAGATACAAATAGATTGTATATGTATTGATTGTTTTATATGTTTTAGCAAGTTGGGGTTTTTGATTTCTTGCTTAGTGTTGATAATCTTGACAACCCATTAACTTGATTTTGTGTATTTCATTTTATAAATTTTGATCAGATTATTTTTCTTGTAATATTAGAAAAAAATTCAATATATTACAACTCAAAAGAGAGACATAGAATTTTATACATTTTTGGGATTGTGTAAGATTTTTTTAGGCACTTTTATAATGTGCATTAGTTGTGCGTAACTAACAGACGCAGTTGCTTGTGCATGCTAATTCGTGCAGTGTGCGTTATAGAAAAGAATTTAAAGACGCAGGCACAATGTGTTTCATTTTAAATATTGCAAATTTAGAGATGCTCAGATTGGTGTTGTAATGTTTGAGCCTCCTCCCAGATTTTGGCATTTTGATCCGCACTTCTATATGTTTTGATATCGTGGACATTTTTCAGATATGCATAGTTTTGCCTAATTATTAAGTGTGTGGAGTATATATATATATTTGGCATATTCGGCATATTTGGCACTATGTAAGTTTGTAGTCGATGGAAAATAATATTAGTTATGTGTTCACATTATGTTCTAGATGGTCCTCTTGGGCGATAATGGACACTTATTCCTACTCCACCACACATGAAAGGTAAAACTAGATGTTAGGGATTTAGTTAAAACCAAACAAAACTGAAGGTGCTGTTATTTGTTATTCGGAATTTAAAAGCACTGCAGAGCTTAAACCTTTGTAGGTATGATTTGGTAAGAAGCTTTGTGTTTGAGGATTAGTAAAAGTGGGTCAAATTCGATTGTTGCAAGTGTTAATATTGGAGACAACTTAGAATATTGCAGTGGGGTACGAGAGAAGGTCATTTTTTAAAATAGACAGAAGTTTTAGCCAGTATGTTAGTCTAGGAGTATTGGTTAATATTCACAATGCCTTGCCAATTGTTTTATTGGAGAAAAATTGAATGTTTCTTGCTCTACCAGATTTTAGCAAATCGGTTATTATGGTGAATATTATTGGTATTTGTACTTTTCAGCATAGGCCCTTTACCTCATTTGTGCTAATAAGAATCGGAAAATGGTATCTGAGTTTCCATATGTCATCCTAACAATCTATACTGTTTGTCTGTTGGATGTCTTCACAAACTCTACATAAACCAATTCCAATAGCATGATAAATGCCGCCTCCAAATGTATAGGATCCTCTCGTAAACCAAAATGACTAAATAAGCACTCTCCATCTTAGATTGTACCTTCAATTAAATTTTTTACAACTACTTTTCAGCCCAAGTCTTGCTTACAAGACCAAATTTTGATACTTTAGTCTGCTTCACTCGTCCGGAAGTAAACCTAGTTCTAATCTAGCATGTTAATTCTATGTTACTCGGACTCTTCATTTTACCATCTAATGTCCGTGTCGGACACTCGACACTCGGACTTGGACACTTATCTTAGGCCAAAAACATGTATATTTTTCAAAATATTGCCAAATCCGATACTGGGACACGTACCCTTGTTGGACACTTCTAGCCGAGTCCGAGTAACATAGTGTTAATTTGTCTATGCTTCACTCCACTACTAAAGAGAATTTTCTCATGAGCTAATGGAACCTCTTACACACCAACACTTGAAATTTAAACTGCAGTCTGGCACTAGCTACTTGAAGGAATCCTGAACTTGTGCTCAGATATACAGTTGAACCTCGATAAATGAATAACCTCGAATGTTTATATTTTTTTCAAGCTGACTGAAACAATTCAATGAAGCTTGTGTAGTTCCACATTTAGGAAGATTGAGACTCATGGCATGTTTTAACTATCAAGAGATTAGGACAAAGTTATTGTACATGTTGAAGATCTCAAGTTGAGTTACGTGTCTTCACAAAGAGTACATAGGTATCCTTCCCATATAATTCAAGATGAAGGCCTTTCACCGATTTGAGGGATCCCGATACCAGGACATGGGTCACAGTTCCCTTACTTCTTTCAGTTCCCCTTCTAGTCTCTTTCATCAGAGACAGATGGATAGTTAGAAGACACTTCAAGACTATCTGTCCCCCCGTTCCTAGCATTCTTCTTGATCTTCTCGAGTTTCTATCCTCCATTTTGTTACCTTTCCTTAATGGTTTTGACCCCAAAACTTCAATTATTGTAAATGACTAAAAGAATTTGATATAAGTTGGTTAGGTGTACAACTTCAGCTACTGTATGAACAAGAATTGGTAGAGGGAGACATTTTGAACTCCCTTGAAGTGTACACATCTCAAGTGATGCTCCTCTCCGTCAAAATATCGACTAGTGTTTTATATCAGCACTTCATGGGCTAATGCTGAAAAGGTTGCGATCGGGTCAACTTCTTTTCTCAGTGTTTAAATCAGTTACATTTGACAGGTAGTAAACATCACTAGGAAAAGAAAATATTATACCAGTAATTGCTTTAGGATCTTCCTATCCAGTCTCCACAATGATGTGAGCATAGTTGCATGGATCACGGGTCGATTGGGTACATGGTACGAGTACGGGTACGTGGGACGTTAGTTTGCATGAATTGGGTACGACGAGTCATGAATCGGGTTCACGGGTCGATACAAGGATCCCTCGCTATAGTTATTTTTTAAATAAATATTATGTATTTATTTGTAATTACATTTATGATTTAGTTATTGTTTTATAATTAAAATATTTATTTTAACCAAAAATATAAAAATTAATCAAAAAATGTAAAATTTTAAAATTACTAATAAAGTGGTGAGAACTTTCAAACCTTATTTTTAAGGAGATTACAATCTGTTCTTGTAATCGAGGCATGTGTTATGTGTCTTGGCGTGTCTTGTCTTCCATCTGCATTATCTTCCCCACTTCGTCCTTTTATTATTCCTTTTAGAGATTTACCTTTCAAAAATAATTTTAATCTAGATAATGTCAAGCTATCTTCTTTTTTATTATAATTATTTCTACTCTTTTACATAATGATCGCTAGAGTTAAAGATGGATCGCTGGAATTGGCGAATTGGAGCGTGAATCCCAGCGATCCGGGTCGAAGAGGAATCGTGTTCCGGTACGAGAGAACTGGATCGGGGTTCCATAGGCTGACCCACGAACCATGCAACTATGGATGTGAGTCACATGGCGCATAAACCTTGTAGATTGTTCTTACAAGTAATACTTCTTGCATATTAAGATAGGTGCATGTGATGCTTTTTAACTTTGAACTCAAATCATTGTGATCAAATTATTGTATGTTGTCATTCAAACAAATGTGCATAATAATTGTTTTTGACTTTCTGCTAGATATCTAATAGTAAAGGTTTGGCATACAGATCATTGTGATCAAATTATTGTATTTTGTCATTCAAATTTTCTGTCTTGTTAGAAGTAAAGAAATTTATTTGCATTTCTAATAGTTTTTCATATAAATTTGAGTGAAAATGCTCTATGTGCAGTGCTCTGGGCACTTGGGTCTTCTCTGTTGCTGGTGCTTTGATTGCTATACCCGTTGGTATTAAACGGAAATCTTTGGCACCCCTAGTGTTCTTTGGCACCACAGGCACTATGGTGGATATAATGCTGGGGATCAGTGCTTGCGAAAGGGAGCATGCAGAACGGCAACAGAAACTTCTGGAAGAACAGAACTCTGCAGCTACTGGTACTTTAGCAGATGCTGCAACGGAGACTTGACTCAGCAAATGTATCTTCTTGTTATTGAGTCACAATATTGTCTTTGAACAACATATTCTATCGGTTCAGATCATTTTCAGCTTTGTCAAATACATTAATACATTACTGCCAAGCTCCTTGAGTTTTGGTCTGAATTATATGCTAATTGTTCTTGCAATATTTTCTTTCATGTTCAAGTCAAGCTTAAGGTTTTACTCAGTTTTTACCTTGATGCTTATGTTCAATTTGCAAAATATACATTAATTCATTAGCATGCACGTTACAGGCATACTTTCCTAGACATCCAAATTAATCCGTTCCAGATCCAAAGTTCAGCCAAGGATATAATAGCCCCACTCATGTCCAAAGCAGAAGACGATTTTAATTCGCATCTAGAGGTGAGTGTGACATGATATGGTATATCATTATCATAAACAACACTAGATCTGATCAAAAATATCATTATAGAGATTGAATTGAGAGAGATAATTTCTCTAATGCAAAAATATCAAATTTTCTTTTTATGTTGCTAATTCCCAGAATAAGAAGGGAATGATTCTTGCGCTTGGTTCTTGCCCTCTCATCCAACTAATTATCTACGTATCTTCTGTGCCATAATTGAAAAAACGTGTTATCTTCATGTAAGACACACTGCATGGCATCCTTGAAGGCTTGAACGAATTAATTATTTCGTTAATAATGTAAGAAAAAAGATAAAAATTAGGGGTCTTGCATCCATTTTCTTTTGTTGGTTCTCCAGTAGGTGTGTTAGTATGGCACCACAGAAGCATGTTATATTCAGTTTGCCACATTCTGATTGGAACATAGGGATCTTATGGGCAACTAGGAGAGGGAGAGTAAACACATTGTTAGCATTGCTCATCGTATGTTTTATGCTTGCTCTCGTATACCTCATTTGACAAGAGAGGGCGAGAAGAGATTTGGCCAGAGGACACGGGATCCTCATACCATTACTTTCCAGGTTATTGGGATAGTTCACAATGTTATTTCTCATAGGCTGTGTTCACTTTGATGGAATGGAATGAAGAGAGAATGAAATGAAATTTGAACTATTATTTAAGTGAGCTCAAGAAAAATGTTTAAAATTTTCATTTTTTCTTTCATTCCATTCCAAACTATTTGAACTAAAATTATAACCCACGTGTTTTGGAAGGAATTCTCTTTCCATTTCTACATCAATTTTCCTACAATCCTCGTCATGAAAAATTTAGACTACCTCATGTTCATTCATGATTTCACTCATATATTTTTTTTCTTCATAAATTTTTTATATAATTTTCATTCCATTCCTTCCTCATTTCATTCTCACCAAGTGAACAGAACCATAGAGGTTTGCCTCAATCTCTTTCTTAATACGACTGTGAGACATATTTGGAAGATTGTTGGGTAGTAAGTCTTGTATTTGTAAAATGTATTTTATTTAATTTTTGTAGTTAGTGTTGGTGCTATGCTACACTTGTATCAGGTATTTTATTTGGTTCCTTTAGTTAGTGTTGGTGTTATGATGTTTAGCTGGGGAACTGGTCTTGTTGGTCACTGATAATGCCTTCGGTCCTCCGGTGGCCGGGACCGCTCCACGCCATAATGAGGTGGCAAAACAGTGGCGGTTTACTGTAGGTGTGGGTCCTTCAAAACAATGCTCGGACGGGGGTGTGGGGCCGTCAAGAACCTTTGGTGTGAGAATCAGTACGGTTTATTGGGAGGAAATATTCGAGGCATGTATCTGTATTTAAATCTCTTGTGACTGACTTTAATGCGTGTGTTTTATGTCTATGGTATTCAGAGGATACCAGTACGTATCTGAGTGTGAGAGCGTATTGAATGACTTATATTTCCTATTAATGACCGTGGTATATATATACCTGTTTGTGAAAAGGTTGCACAGCCTATGCCTGCCAGATATGAGGATTACCCGGTTGGGCGCTGCGTATCCTTTTCCACTATTTGTCCTTCTCTACTATTGTCCTTTTAGTGGCCACAATACTGTCCTTTTTCCTTTATTTTAATATCACCTAGGTTATCCTTGATTGGGTAATACATCAAACCATTATATTTACCTTTTGTCCTCAAAATTCAGTTGTCATGCTTCTGCCAACTGCCACTTTTTGTCCTTCTCGCGTTACTTTCGGCTGTTATCCAACATGTCCTCCTAATGTCCGGGTGCTTTGGACTCTGAGAATTTGGGGTACTTATCATTGCCCCCTACTCCTGTAAGTTACTTTAGTGGGTGACAAGAGTATGGTGTGTTATGAGCCCATGATGGGCTTCCTCTTATAAATAGCTTGCATCACTTCTATTGACTTCGCATCATTTTCATTCATCTTTCTTTTCAGACAAGAGTGTGAGCTGTCATGGATAGACGTTTGGGTAAATGCTTCTGTGAATTGCATCCCGTTATTAAGACTCATTGGCATGGAATCGACGCTGGGCGTCGCCAACAAGCCTGCCACTATTTGGTGTGGCCTGACGAGCCTCTAAGTAACCGTGCCCGCGAAGCTATAGCCGAGCTCATTCATCAAAAATAGTCACTACTCATGCATCGCTGGAGAGGTGCTAACGCCACCCGCGCTTGGGAATCGGAACGTCGGGCTGAGGTGAAGCGCCGACTTGAGGAGCTGCATACCAAGGTGGAGAATGTTCGTGTGGACATGCAGGAGATCATTGGTTAGGTTGGGGCGGAAGAGCCCATGGAGAGTGATGATGACATCAACTACTGAACTCTCTGTGGTGCTTTTGATGGGGGAATGATGTTTCTGAAGTATTTTTAATATTATTGTTTGTGTGTCGTTTTAGCCTTTGCTAGCCATTTTTGTGTATGTGGTAATGTTCCCCCCTTTAGGATACCTAGGTGTACTAGCATGTACTCGCGTGTTTATGTTGCATGTTCTGTGTTGTAGTTAGGCTGATGTTATCACCCGCTAGCAATGACTAAAATGAAATTGAAATATGACTGAGAAAATTGAAATTTGGTGCCCATATCCATTGGGAGCGGGTGATTCCCGCTATCAATGACTTAAGTGAAATTGAAAAAATGATTGAGAAAATTGAAATTTGGTACCCCCCCCCCCCCAGAAATTGAAATAAATATGGGAATATAATTGAAGTTTATTTGAGAATGAAATTAAAATTTGGTGCCCCCAGAAATTGAAATAATTATGGGAATATAATTGAAATTTATCTAAAAATGAAATTGAAATTTGTGGCCCCCAACCATTGGGAGCGGGTGATTCCCGTTAGAAATGACTTAAGTGAAGTTGAAAAAATGAATGAGAAAATTAAAATTTGATGCCCCCAGAAATTGAAATAAATATGGGAATATAATTGAAATTTATCTGAGAATGAAATTGAAATTTGGTGCCCCCAGAAATTGAAATAATTATGGTAATATAATTGAAATTTATCTGAGAATTAAATTGAAATTTACGCGCCCCCCCCCCCTCCCGGGCCATTGGGAGCGGGTGATTCCCGCTAACAATGACTTATTAAGTGAAGTTGAAAAAATGACTGAGAAAATTGAAATTTGGTGCCCCCAGAAATTGAAATAAATACGGGAATATAATTGAAATTTATGTGAGAATGAAATTGAAATTTGTGCCCCCCATCCATTGGGAGTGGGTGATTCCCGTTATCAATGACTTAAAATTGAAATTTGACTGGATAAAAATTGAAATTGGATGTCAAGTGGTTGATGTATTATGGAGGTCAACTATTTAAGTAATGTGTTGATGAGGTGGGGGACAAGAGAGTAAATCATGATACCTTTTCGTTGGGGTACGTGAATAATAAAGAAATTGGTTGGATGTCAATCGAATAGTGCCATTATAGGTGACTGTGTGGGGGTTGAGTTGTAAAGTACTGGGTTACATAGCTGTATTTTTTGGGTATTTTTGTTGGTACGAGGTATATGGACTTTTGTATTTTTATGAGTATGTGTGGGCCCATTCAAAATAACAATTTATTTAAACATAGTAAAATATGTCAAATAAAATGTGATAGACTTGATATTGGGTGGTAAGTCGGTCAAATTGCATTTGGAGGGAAAACCATTGAGTTGTGTGGATAATGTTGAAACTTGTGTTTCCTCATTCATGGCACCTCCATCAATACGTTGGAACTCTTCGTATTTGACTAGTAGCCATCCATTTGCTCATTTTCCCCTATAAAAGGCCACCCTTATTCAATTATGTCTATCACTTCTCCTTTCACTTTTTCTAACTCCAAAAGTGGAGATGGTTGGCAGCAACAAGAAGCAAGGTGATGACATTGCTAAGTCCATGACCGCCCGTGAGACCATGATGCAGATGTTGACCGGTCCTTGACCGGATGTTGGTCGTTTCATGGCGGAGTTTCACCGTTAGTAGGTGGTGGCAAGAGCTGAGCGAGAGGCATAGGAAGCCAAGCAGGAGGAGGAGAAAATATGGTGAGGTGATTGTGATGTTGGTGAAGAGAAAGTTGGTGGGGTCATCCCTCCAAAACCGTCGAATGACGGTGGTGCTGGTGGGGATGGTGGTGGCCCACCAAAAGTTGAAAATTTGTAATAGGACTGTGTTCCCTCCTCTTTATATTATTAATAAAATAATATTATCTAAAAACCTTCGCCTGTCTCTTTTATTTTTCCGTATATTTTTCTCTATGATTTGATTGAGCCGAAATGGGTGCATATAGTTATGTATCTATATGTATATATCTGTTTGGGTGTGTGGGTTTTGTGTTTAAGGCGATTGGATATGATTAGAATAGTGTAAGAAAAAACCCCAATAAAAACAGTTGCACACTCTGATAATAGGAGAGAGAAACATAAAATAATATATGAAAAAGAAAAAGGCAAATGCCATTTTCTCCTTAAAAGTTACGCTTCAATGAAAAAGGTTTCCAACCTTAATTTGAAACAGTTCATTTAACCAATGCATCCTCATTATAAAAGCTCACTTTCAAACTCTAAGCATAACTTACTCTCGAGAGGGAAAATCTGCTCTATAATTTTCCAAGTAGTCGGCGATAACATAACATACAAATTCAACACTCGACTGTCAATCGGTTTCTTATAAGTAAGTGTTTCGAATATTCAAGTGTACTGTGTTTCATAATGTGTCATGTGTATAAGTGTTTGGATCATCGTGTTTAATGGGTGTATTGCTTGTTAACGTACATTGTCGTGTATATCATGTATGTATCGCATATTTTGTGACTAGGATAAAGAGAAAGAGGAACTTGTAAAATATTTTTTGATTTTGTTTATGATGTGTATCCAGGAATCGAAACCCTAATTGTGAGATGTGTGCATAAATATAGGAAGGTGTATGCGTAATGTGTTTACTGATTAAGAGATGTTTGTAGATAGAAATTTGTAATTTCAAATTCGAGGGAAATTTTGTGCTGGTGATGCTATATGATGTAAGCCTGGCATGGCAATGATGTAATTATGGCGTACGTGGTAACGGGTAAAAACAGGGATGTAAGGTGTTTGATGTTATAGCTTTGAAAGAAAGACGTATTGTACCCGGATAAAAGGTTTCTTTTTACTCTTGTATAGATTGTTGTGTCTGTACCATTTTTGTAGAAAAGTGGTCCGTGTATTCTCTAATGGATCCTCTCCTGTATTTGTTGCATTGTGCAGAGTCTGTTATGTCTTCTTCCAGTCGGGGGCAAGAACGGGAGAGCCTTTTGAAATCTGATGGAACTTGAGAGCACAGTTATACTCTTTTGTTGCCATTGTCGTCTAACCATCAGGTAGATGATTATTTTGTTAGTTTCGAGGAATATTTGTGCAGAAAAGGGTATTCCTCATATTGTTTATAATCAAAATCAAATGGAGAAGTCATTTGCAAAGTATCCGGCTCTTTGCCATATGAGCACTTTTCAGCACCTCAAACGCTTAGATCTTATCCAAAAGGCTTTTCAAATTGGGGATCGGTATGATTAGAGACCTGTCACCCCCATGAGAGGTTGTACTCGAGGGATTCAAACGGGTATTTTGTTGTTCCGGTTGAGACCCTGAAGGTCGGCTTCCGTCCCAAGGCTCGTCATTTTCTGGTTGCTTTATTTAAGCAAGTGTTTAAATGCTCCATTGCTCAGTTCTCTCCTAATGCTATGTGTTCGATCCTGTGGTTCATTGGGACCTGTCATGTATACAAAGCGCAACCTACATTTGTTTCTTTCTTTGCAATGTTCTCTTTAAAAATTTCTCGTGTGAAACTGCTCTATGAATTGTACTTCTGCCACAAGGACACTTTCAAGCCAGTTGCATTGTCGTCTAGTATGAAGGACTGGTATAAAGAGTTTATTATGGTGAAGGGGTGACTGCGCTTTCATGCCCAATTTTGCAGAAAATGTGCAAATGAATCTATCTGGCAGAAGGGAGCTGACTTATGAAGATGTTGGCTTTCTAAAGAGTTTTTGTCAAACTTTCACCACTCCTTGGAAACGTTCAGACTACCATGATATTTCCCACTTTATTTAATATGGTTATGAGTAAACTTTATTTCCATTCTTGCTTTGTGTTTGATCTTTGTTCGTTGAGGTGTCTACTATCGCTGACTTGTGTGATTTGATGTATGTAGTGTTTCCCCCTCATATTGGTTGCCAGAGTTTGAATACTTAGGAGATGAGGATAAGGGACATATCCAAGCATTCTTGAAGTCTTATCCCCCTATTCCTCCCAAGAAGACGAGGGCCAAGTGGGCATCTTTATCAAGAATGAGAGTGAGGATATTGCCTCCAGTGGCGAAGATGAGGGAATAGAGGAGGAGGATGAGAGCGTGTTGGAGCGTGATTGCAGTAACTCTACATTGGAAATGGGTGATAGCCTTAGTCCGGAGAGAAGCGTATTTGCAGGGGATGATGAATTGATAGTGACGAGATTCCTTTGCAGGCCGCAATGGAGAGGAGGAAAGGCAAGATGCCTAATGATGCAGGTGCATCCGGTGTTAGTCCATCGTTTACTGTTATCCCCGGGAAAATTATAAAAGAGGTTGTTGTTGTTGATCCTCAAGATGTGGTGAATGAGGAGAGGTTAGAGGACGTTCCTGCAACTGAAAGACTGATAAGCGGTATTCCTGATCCTGATATTGTCGTGGCTGGCAAGAGTCCCTCGATTGAGGAAACATCGTTGGGGAGTAGTGAGCCATACGAACCTCCCTATACTCTCATGCACTTCGAGGTGGATCTTATTGACGAGATAGAGCCGTTGGCGGACGAATTGGAAGTGAGGGAAGACCTTCTCATTGAAGGGGATTTTGTTGCTAAGGTTTTAGAAAAGATGAACAAGGAAGCTCCTGTCGACCAGAGTGAAACCGTTGTTGGTGCAAAAAGGGCTGGAGATATGCTTGAAGATGTTGCTGCTAAGAGGGCCCGCTAAGAGAGAAGTGTGGCGGGGCCAAGTGGGATTATTTCAAATGTAATGACCAAGGCCCGTGTCAAATATCTGATGCATCGGGGTCGTGTTGGTCGTCGGGGTAGGAGAGATCGTCGGGATAAGCAGGCTAGAGGCATTACTTACGATGCCTCTTCTGGTGATGATGATGTTGGGCAAGGTGAAACCCGGAGGCCCGGGGTAGGTTATCTATTTTCTCAAGCTCCTGAAAGCTTGGCCTAACTTTTTCTAACGGAAGATGACCGTGAAAAACTCAATCTACGTAGTGTAGAGCAGAAGATGGACATGTTCGAGAAGAACGGTGCTCGGGTATAATTTATATCATTCATCTGCCGTACTCCTTCTATTTATTTTGACAGTGTATCTGTACTTTGATTCTTTTTACGTTGTTTTTTATTGTAAGTTTTTGAGCTATGGTTTGAGTTTGGCGGAGGAAGCCTTAGCAGGTAAGGAACGAAGGCTCAGACTGTTTATAAGGCTTCATTCGTTGGAAGAGCATAATGAGAATCTTCAAGCGAAGATAACAACCTTGGAGGAAATAGGCAAGTCCTTCGATGTAGCCAAAGGCCAGTTGGAAAAGTTGGCAGATAAGAATTTTGAGAAGAATCGTAGCCTGTTGCAGAAGTGTGAATTGACTGAGCAGAGGGTCGAAGATTTGACTAATGAGGTAGGTACTTTATGAACCAATTGTGGCCGAATAAACCTGGAGTTGGATAACGCCAATAATGAGCTGGTTAACTTGAGATTTCGTGCATCCGTAGCTGAGAAGGCATCGATTACTCTGGAAAATCGTCTGAAGGAGAAGGATGAAGCTTTGGCTTCCCTGCAAGCGGAACTGCACGTTGTGCCTAAAGAGGAAGATATAATAGCCAAGTTCAAATCCAGTCCTGAAATGCAAGTATTGAAATAGGCTTCCGTGGAGGAGTATAAACGTGGACCGGCTCTAGGAGTTGTTTGGGCTTCTGTTGTGGAGGAGTTTAAAGCAGGTCAAGAGTACGCCTTGGGTTTAGAGAAAGCTGGCTGGACGGGTATTCCTCCTACTGACTTGAAGAAAATGGTCGAGGATAAGATGTCTCGTATGATTCCGCTGATGGTTGAGAGTTGTCGAGAATTTTTTAAGGATAGTCTTCAACGTTCCCAGAATGATTTCCAAGTTTTCTTTCATGAGTGGCAGGCTAAGATGAAAGGTGAGCAGTCCCGTGAGCGGGCTACAAAGGCGGGTGCTGGTGGCTCTTCTAAACCTGCTCATATGTGAGCATTGTGTTTCCATCTATGGTTATTTATCTATATTTTCGGAATTTCTATTTGTACTGGATGTGACCTTTGTTTCTATGTTGGGAAGTTATTGGTCCTTGCACACTTCTTTATATTTGACTTTTGCCAGCGAAGTGAATATCATAGTGACTTTGTTGTTTATTTTCTTTCATGACTACAAATTTAGTTGTGACTTGGTGTCTGAAATGTCTCATATGAAACTATGTTGCTTTGTTGTCTGAGAAGTCTCATATGAAACTATGTTGCTTTGTTGTCTGAGATGTTTTCATTGTGTCTGAAGTATTCCATATGAAACATTTGTTACTTTGTGTTTGAGGTGCTCCATATGAAATTGGGTTTACTTTGTTGTCTAAGTGTTTCATATGGAACTATGTTACTTTGTTGTCTGAGGTGTTCCATATGAAACTGGTATCACTTTGGTGTCTGAATTTTTCATATGTAACTAGTGTTACTTTGGTGTCTGGGCTGTTCCACATGAAATCGGTAGTACTTTGGTGTCTGAGCGTTTCATATGGAATTAGTGTTACTTTGGTGTCAGAAGGGTTCCATATTAAACTGGTATTACTTTGTTGTCTAAAGTGTTCCATATGAAACTGGAGTTACTTTGGTGTCTGAATGTTTCATATGGAACTAGTGTTACTTTGGTGTCTAAAGTGTTCCATATGAAACTGGTGTTACTTTGTTGTCTAAGTGTTTCATATGGAACTACGTTACTTTCTTGTCTGAGGTGTTCCATATGAAACTGGTGTCACTTTGATGTTTGAATGTTTTATATGGAACTAGTGTTACTTTGGTGTCTAAAGTGTTCCATATGAAACTGGTGTTACTTTGTTGTCTGGGTGTTTCATATGGAACTATGTTACTTTGTTGTCTGAGGTGTTCTATATGAAACTGGTGTCACTTTGGTGTCTGAATGTTTCATATGGAACTAGTGTTACTTTGGTTTCTGAGGCGGATTTGGGATGTAGAATTTCCCGTATGCCCGTAGAAATTTTCAGTTGCTCGAGGCAAAAGATTAGATCTTTGCATTGTCAATATCTTGAAAATACATGTGCGGGGAAAGTTTTTGCTTTTGTCCTGCTCTTGATACAAAAGTTTGCTCTTCGGACTTAGGGTATAAATTTCTTCAATTTGTCTGCATGTCAGGTGTTGTTAACCTCTACCCCGTTCAGGCGCTTCAGTTTGTATGAGCCTGGGTGTAGCACGTGTTTGACCCTGTAAAGGCCTTCCCACTTGGGCATGAGTTTTCCTGTGTGTCTGGGGTTTGAAGCTTCTGTTACTCTTAGGACATATTCTCCTTCGTCAAACTCTCGAACTTTAGTCTTGCAGGCAAAATATACCCATGTTCGCTCTTTATACTTATCCATGACTAACACAGCATTGTCGCGGGTTTCATTAATCAAATCTAGGTTGGTGTGCAGTCCTTGAGAGTTGGGTTCCTCTTCAAAGTTGAGTATCCGGAAAGAGGGTGAGCCCACCTCTACCGGTAACAATGCTTTCGTACAAAAAGTGAGTTTGAACGGGGTTTCCTTAGTTCCGGCTTTGGAAGTTGTGCGGTATGCCCATAATACATTGGGTAACTCTTCTAGCCATTTTTTCTTGAAATTTTGAAACCTTTTTTTCCAATCCACGGACTATGATCCTGTTGGTCACTTCGACCTGCCCATTGCTTTGTGGATGGCACACTGAAGCTTTCTTGTGCTTGATTCCCCGATCAGAAAAATATTTGCTGAATTTCGTCCCCAGAAACTGGGTGCCATTATCAGATATCAACACCCTAAGTATCCCAAAACGAGTAACAATGTGTTCATCCACAAACTTTATTGCATCTTCTTAGGTGATGTTCCTGAGGGCTTTTGTTTCTGCCCATTTTGTCATGTAGTCTATAGTCACCATGATATATTGTAGCTCATTCTTCGCCTTAGGAAAGGGGCCCATTATGTATATTCCCCATACTGCGAATGGTATCGGGGATAAGATGGAGGAAGGCAATGCAGGCACTTTCCGGGGAATATTCCCGTACAGTTGGCATTCAGTGCATTTCTTAGCATATTCTTCGCAATCTTGTGCTAGCGTGGGCCAGAAGTATCCTTGCCTTAATATTTTATGGGCCAACGCCTTGCCCCACATATGGTCACCGCATATGCCTTCATGTACTTCTCTCATATAATAGAAAGCTTCATCTTGATCGATGCATTTTAACACTGGTGAGTCAAAAGATCTCTTGTATAAGGTATCATTTTGGATGAAATATTATGCCGCTTGGGCTTTGAGTTATTTGGCCTTCGTGATTCCCTCAGGCAATGTCCTATCTTTCAAGTAATCAATTATGGGTTTCATCCATGTTTGACCCAACACATCAATTTCCATGATTTGATGGTTTTCCGTAGTAGGCACTTTTAGTTCTTTAAAATATACGGATGCATCTAGGCCTTCTCTTTCTCCTTCGATTAGCTTAGATAACCCGTCAGCAATTGAGTTGTTTTCTCTATCAATTTGTGTCAGGGTGTGTTCTTTGAAATTTCCTAATAACGACTTCACCAAAGCCTGATATCTTACCAACATGGTGTCTTTAGTGGCATAATCCCCAGTCGTTTGTCGGACCATAATTTGTGAATCGCTGTAGATTGTAATGTTGGACACTTGTAGACTTCTCCGCAAATTTAGACCGGTTATGAGTGCTTCATATTCAGTTTGGTTGTTGGTGGCTTTGGAGGCGAATCTAATGGATTGGCTGACTGTAAAACCTTCGGGCTAATTAAGATTAAACCGTCCCCACTTCGGTTAGCGGTGGATGAACCATCCATGTATAATTTCAAAGTATTGGCGGGTTTTTCAGTCCCCGATAGTATGCCCGGGTTGTTTTCCTTGTCTTGTTTGCCTTTCTTGAAAAAGCATTCGACTATGAAGTCTGATAACGCATATGCCTTGATGGCCCATCTTGGTTCGTAGATCAAAGAGAACTGGCTCAATTCTATAGCCCATTTGATCAATCTTCTTAACATGTCAGGTTTATCCAAGATCTTTTTCAGTGGTTGGTTTGTGATTACCTTAATGTCTCTTCCTTGAAAATAGTGCCTCAACTTTCGGCTAGCTACTACTAAAGCTAGGGCGAATTTTTCTGTGGGCGGATAACGGGTTTTTGCATCTTTAAGCACCTGGCTTATGTAGTAGATCAGTTGTTGCCCGTTCCCATCTTCCTTTACTAACACAGCCACAATTGCTGCATTAGTGGAAGAGAGATATAAGGATAAAGGATGTGTTGGTTCTGCCGTTGCTAATAGCGGTGGCGAAGAGAGATATGTATTGAGTTCCTCAAAAGCCTTTTGACATTTTGGAGTCCACTCTATGGTTTTGCCTTCGCTACCCCTCTCAAGGTGTCAAAGAATGGCAGGCATCTTTCTGCCAATTTGGATACGAACCTCATTAAGGCCGCCAAATCGTCCTGTAAGCTTCTGTACTTCTTTAATGGTGTGGGGTGGTTTCATATCTAAGACTGCTTGTATTTTTTCGGGGTTTTCCTCAATCCCTTTTTGACTAACTAAGAATCCGAGGAATTTACCCGCCTTCACCCCGAATGGTCATTTGTGTGGGTTCAACTTCATATTATGTGCCCGCAATCGTTCGAAACATTCTCTTAAATCTTCCAGATAAGTACCAGCAACTTGGATTTAACAATCATATCATCCACACAGACTTCCATATTCCTGCCCAATTTTTCCGTAAACAGCTTATTGGGGTTTGGCTCAATCCCTTAACAACTTAGTGACTCCTTCTTTAAATACAAAGTCTAGTCCTGCCCCAATACTAATTATTTTCTTTCCCTCTCCTGGGATAGGCTCGATCTATTCTGTGACTACGGCGGGAGTGACTGCCGGGGTTTTCTCCTTTTGCAAACACTATTTTAGTGTATTATCAATTCTGCCCTCATCTTCTTCCATTTGTTCTGAGGATAATTCTACCACCTGGACCTTTCGGGCCCTTTTACGTTGACTTTGTTGATGTTCTAGATGTCTTTTCTTCTTTTCTTTCTTACAGTGAGAAGTCTTGACACACCTCAAGTTACTGGGGTCTGATTGTGCCAAAGTGAGGGCTGATCCGTAACAATAACGAGAAGTTTTGAAATCTCCCTTGATTTCACCAACTCCCCCCTCCGTAGGAAATTTCATTTTTAAGTGTGTGGTGGACGTAATTGCCCTTAGACGTGTCAATGTGGGGTGCCCCAAGATCATATTATACGACGATGCAGTATTGATCACATAGAGTTTGATGAAATGGGTTACCTGAAGGGGACTAGTCCCGAAGATGATGGGCAATCTCATGATTCCCGCTATTGGTACTGCATTGTGTCTGAATCCATAGAGTGGTGCTTCTTTCGGACATTCCTCTAGTTTGATGTCCCATAGCTTGAGGCATTCCCAACAGTGCATAAACAGAATATCCACAGATGATCTATTGTCTATTAATACTTTCTTGATGACGTTTTCTCCAGTTTCTATGCTGACCACTAAGGCTTCTGTGTGGTTAGGGTCCACCACTTCCAAGTCGGCGTCGGTGAAAGAGATGGCATGGTTTTTGCCTTCCGGGGCTTGGTCTATGGTCATGATTTCTTTTCCCGTAAAGACCCTAGGTGGTGACCGAGTACCTCTAAATACTACATTGATTACATTTTTGCCTTTGTTCCCAGAGGCAGATCCATGTTGCCCCCCCCCCCTTATGCATGCTGATGCTCCACAATTTGTCGTGGAAGATACTAATTGAGGAGTCCTTGTCGATTAAGCCTTTCCAAAAAGTGTTTGAGAGATGTGCAATTGTCTGTTGTGTGCCCATGAGTTTCATGGTATTCGCAGTGCTTCGAAGTGTCTCGGTCCGCAGGTAAGGTCCACATAGGAGGTGGGGCTTGATAAAAGGGCTTGTTCTTGATTTCTTTGAGTATACTGGTGCGAGGCATGCTAAACACCGTTCATTCGGGTTCTGGCCTCTTTTGATTCTTTTGTTGGTTTCCTAGCCTTGATTTGTCAAAACTTCTAGGATTCTTTCCCGTTGCCAGACCATGCGTGGTCTGGACTTGGTGGGTTTCGGTCTGTGGCTTTCGGGTGTGTTGGAAAGTGAAGCGTTCCTTTTGAAAGTAAGGATGCTGGTTGTTATCAGCTGGGTTTCGTGTTTGCTTCATGACCTTCATTGCTTCCGTCTCCGATATGAAATATGATGCTAACTCGTATGCCTTGGCCAGCTTTGTGGGCTTGTGTTCCATTAACTTACAGTTGTATCTCTCGCAATCGTAAGGGTCTAACACCCGTCTCAAATGTACTAAAGCTTCAGTTTCATTTACGGATGCCACCTTGTTGACTCTCTCTTTGAATCGTGTGAGGTAACTTTCCAAGGTTTCCCCGCTTCTTTGTGCGATGGTTTCTAGGTATACGGTGTGTACTTCATGGGTTTGGTTAGCTTTGAATTTGTTCAAGAATGCTTTCCTGAAATCTCCCCAAGTGTCGATTGACCGGGGAGTGAGTCGACAGAACCATCTTTGTGCATTACCCTGGAGAGTGAAGGCAAAGAAACGGCATCTAGTTAGGTCCTTGTACTCGTAAAATAACGCCAGTTGATCAAAATAACTAAGATGTTCTTCGGGATCTTATAACAACCCAGATTTTTAAGAATTTAATTTTTATTATTATTTAAATAATTATTGATTTTCTGAAATATTGGAGGAATAAAATTTTTAATATTTTATTATAGTTGGATGGATTTTCAACATTATTTATTTAGGTAATTCCTAGTTAAGAGAAATTAGGTTTGTTTAAAAATTTTACTAAATGAGCTGGTATCTCGAGTCGGTATTTTATTCAGGTGAAAAATATTTCTTTAATTATTGGAGGGATATAAAATTGTCTGAAAATATTTTTCAATTTTATCTGAGGATTTACAAAAATTTGTAGAGATTGAGATTTTAATTTTTATTAAGTCCTGGTTGAATAAATTTTAAATATATTTTATTCAAATCAAGGGGAAATCAATTAATTTTGATTTTTCGCTTATAAAAATTTTGAGATATTTTTAAGAATGAGATTACATATTTATAAATATGATTTCAGTCCATGAATATTTTTATTCTCATTCTTATTTATTTTTAAAATGGGTTTCATTCTTAAAATCATTAAAAGATTTGAGGAATTGTAAAATTCATATCAAATTGGAAAAATTAGATTTAATTCTAATTTCTTTTCCATAAGTCCTCAAAAATATTCTAGTATTTAATTATGCTAGAAATAAATTTTTTACAAATTAGAATTTGCAAGCTCGAATTATTAATTTTCAAAGCAAGTAGTAAACAATGCTTTGCCATCTGTCATTGTGGGATTAACTCAAACCACTTATTAATATAATAAGCAAATCTAGAGACTTCTATTATTATCCAAGAGCAATAGAAATTAGCACCCACCCCATTTCCTATGCAAACCCCGATGAAAATAAAGAGAGAGAGAGAGAGAGAAGATGATGAAGAAAGAGGATCATCTTCCCCATTCTACACTTAAAAATCTGTCATGAAAGAAGATTAAGGAGGAGAGTAGAGATTTTGGGGAAATCAAGAAGCTTGGTGGAATTTAGAAGCAATCAAGGTATGGTGGTTCTTGATGCTTGTTCTTCGTCTTTCAAGCTTCAATTTCAATTTTATTTTGTATGAGCATATTTCCTTAATTTGGGCAACTCCTAGGGTTCATGTGAATCAGGTTGTGTTGGGATGATGGTTATTGATTTGGGTTATTTATTGTAATAGAGATGATGAATGAGGATGGTTGTGTGCAGCTTGCCAAGCAACTACTCTTCCCTGTTTTGCCAACTGAACTAGGACGTTTGAGCACTGGTTTGTGCAGTGGGTATGTGATAAATGTGTTCCTTATGTGTTCTAGTTTATTTGGGCGCTAATTTTGCGTCATTTGGATTAACGAGTCAAAAGTTATAAATGTTTTAGTAAGAATCGAGCAGAGCAGAATTGTGCGTTCGGGTTTTAGAGTTTGATTACTTCGTTTTTCGGTTAAATAAAATGATTTTGAGATGAAATATTTATGAGAACTTTACCAGATATTCATGAAGATATTCGGTCCTCCGGTAACCGGGACCGCTCCACGTCATGATGAGGTGGCAGAACAGTGGCGGTTTACTGTAGGTGTTGGTCCTGCAAAACAATGCTTGGACGGGGGTGTGAGGCCGTCAAGGACCTCCGGCGTGAGAATCAGTACGGTTTATTGGGAGGAAATAGCTGAGACATGTATCTGTGTTTAAATCTCTGGTGACTGACTTTAATGCGTGTGTTTTATGTTTATGGTATTCAGAGGATACCAGTACGTATCTGAGTGTGAGAGCGTATTGAATGACTTACCTTTCCTATTAATGACGGTGGTATATATATACTTGTTTGTGAAAAGGTGGTACAGCCTTTGCCTACCAGATATAAGGATTATCCGGTCAGGCGCCGCGTATCCCTTCCACTGTTTGTCCTTCTCTATTGTTGTCTTTTTAGCGGCCACAATACTGTCATTTGTCCTTTATTTTAACATCACCTAGGTTGTCCTTGATTGGGTAATACATCAAACCATTATATTTACCTTTTGTCCTCAGGAATAAGTTGTCATGCTTCTGCCAACTGCCACTTTTTGTCCTTCTCGCGTTACTTTCGGCTGTTATCAACATGTCTTCCTAATGTCCGGTGCTTTGGACTCCAGGAATTAGGGGTACTTATCAGTCACATACATCCATTATTTCATTTTACGTATTGACCTTCATCAAAAACAAATTAAAAACCAACCAAGGATACACCATATATTAAGATAATTCAAAACAAAAATTGCTAACTCATAAATTATTATGTTGAGTTTAGTTGGGGGAGAGGAATAGAAGGGAATGGAATGAACAAGGTTAAGGGAAATAATTGAGGTTTGACTAAAGATTTGAAAAAAATTAAGTGTAAATTTTTAGTGACGAGAATTATCAAGAAAATGTGTTTCGATGGACAATTGGACACCAGATAGTGGGATTGAAAGTATGAGTTTTATGTTTATGCGGTTGTAAAATGTAATGGAAAAAAGAATGAAAATTTTAAACATTTACTTAAAATATAGTTTAAATTTTACTTCATTACTTCTGATTCTATTCATCCCATCCAAACAAAGTATTGTTACTTTTAACTTCTCTGCAAATAGCATTTGCTCTTACATTGCAAACAAAAATATCTGATTGTCAGATTTGTACAAAAAAATATGCTTATCATGACACTCTTTTAGCTTGCCGCTCATTGCACATGGTAATGGGACAAACTTAATTCATACTAAATAAGATAATGAACTCAGTCTATGAAGCTGCAATTAACGAATCAATTAAATGCTGCATATCCAGAAATAAATCGAATTGCAACTGCTTCAAATTGAGTTGCCGAATTAAGATTATACGTCCTTTTGTGACATGCATATACAGATACATATATACCTGTGTTTTCTAAGCTTAACAAGTGGAAAACCTGTACTGGTTTTCCCTCACAGCTGATATACATTGTAATATAAAGCTAACATATATCCTCATTTAATAGGAAACATATACATGCAAATCATCAGTACTAGTAATAACATAAAAAGAGGAGACTGGTCCAACAACTAATAAACGTTTTATTCAACCTAGCCGGTTTATTAAGGAATTCCAACATTCCAGACAGAAGATGATAATTCAAAGTCAACATCAGAAAACCCAAAGTTAAAATTATTGGGTCACAACCTATTGAGGCAGAAAATTCTAATGAACAGAAAAAGTAGGATGTAACCTTCTTAAAATTGAGATTGTTACCAGGAATGAGTAGAATGACCCACGGAAAAAAACTAGGGCCTCTTCCTGCACCTTTATAATAACTTAAAACAGGGACAGGGTTTGAGCAAAAAATATAACACCCCCCCCCCCCAACCAAACCACCATAACAGTAGTCCTGTCAAGGCCTCTCCCTTGTCCACAACACTACCAGTTCCACATCTAGCAATAAGCATGTCTTACCATAGATTCTCTTTTCCGATGATAACTATATGGTAACCTTAACTAACACAACTAGAAATTACTGTATATCATATCATCTTCAGCAACCACTAGCTCTACTAAGTATTAGTCCAGGAAGAAAAATCCTTATCCGAAGTAGGAGCTGACATACAACTTTGCTCCTATGTCATGAGGACCATCATCAGCACCAACAGCATGAAGAGCAATAGAAATTGTTGATAAGATGCGAATTGTGAGAGGAAAAGCAGCTGGTTCTACTTCTTGAACATGTACAACGCTAGCTGAGGCATCTCCTTCTTCAATCTGTGAAGTACCCACCGCATTATGATTCTCACCAGAGGAATCCATTGCTGGCATTAAGTTATGTGGACTGACGATCAACATAACATCTTCAAGTGGTCTGCAATTAGCCGGACTTCCTCTTCTTTGAAAACGTTTATTTTTGCTCAAACTAAGTACCAATGTACACGTAGCATCAAGCCATTCTGCAGTTAATCCTTCAACTTCATCATAATAGATACGCCGCTCAATCTGGGTGCACATCGATGACACAAAACATAGTAAAAAAAATTAGTGATATTATCAGCTAACAAACTAATAAGTTTTCTTAAAGAGGAAAAAAGGGGAAGATATATTTAAACTTGTAATATGAGGAGTTGGAGAAGCACATACAGCTAGCTTCTGAATGTAGATTGACATGAATTTAGGGCCAAGACCAACTACACGAGCTTTTGAAAATAAAACCTACAGCAAAAATAAAAGAGAGAATGAGGGAAAGGTAAACATTATCAACATGTTATGTACGCGCAAAAAAATTCATATTCTTCGAAATTATTAGGTTAAAATATTACACATCAACATATCAAACTATCAAACTATTACATATCACTATTTTGGACTATTAGAGTAACTATATCAACAGATTTATACAGGGTTTGTTTCTCTAGCTGGTCACTTCTACACGCATCTCCATACCTCTCCAACTCTACTCCATTTCTCCACTTTCAAATTCTTTCATAATTTTTCACATTTGACCATTTACATGTTTTAATTACTTTAAATCATTATTTTTAACCGTGTGAAGTAAGAAATGTTGGGTTGATACTTCATCTTCTTTCAATCACGTCCCGTGCATTGAAAACCTATATAAAACATATATTAATACAAACATAAGATCATTACTTTTACACTCTTTTCAAAATTCAATATTTAAAAAAAAAACAAGCTACCTATGTTTTCCCCCTCATTTCACAGATGTACCTAAGCATTCTCTTTATTTATTTTAGTGTTTAATCTTTGTATTCATTTAGTTGCATTTTGATAGTATAATATATATTATATTACACAAAAAATTGATATTAAATAATAAAAATTAAATTTATAAAGCCCATCCAAACTTTCTTTCATTACTAAGATTCTCCACTATATCGTGAGTCATCTGATTGACTTTCCTCAATTAGAAGATACGCCAACTCATAATGATTCAACTCTTGACTTTCTCCCCAAGTAAGAAGATATTTTACCTTCCCATATCAATTATGACATGTCCTATCCCACTTTCCATATTTGTAAGATAGGTTCATTCATACATGATATGTGCATGCCCATGTCCTCCTGTTCTTCTTACTCATTCCTCGAGTCTCATGACTAAAAACCTTTTTCACCTTGTCAAACTATTTCCTGATCACTAGAGTTGCCTATTTTTCTTCTGCTTCCATCAAGAAACAATTATTGGTGGAACATCTTCAAAAACCTAACATTAAACGTGGGATGTAGTTTCAATCTATCCAACAAGTTGAAACGATAATCCACCACGCCCACATTCTTCACGATCTCAAAAGGACCATCCCTTTGTGGGTCTTTTTGGATTTGATCTTCTTCCAGATTTGTGGTGTTAGTTTCAACCAACACCCGGTCGACAACCTCAAACGCCTCTGATCAGCCTACTTCTCCATCCTTCTCACAGCTTTCTCCAGATTAGCCTTGACCTCATCAATCATTTCCTGTCTCCCAATAGCATACATATAAACTACAGAACCTTCGTCTCTGTATTGCCACTTCGTTTGGGGTACGTGGCTGAACACCAAAAATCACCACGAAAGGGCTATTCCTAGTCACCGAAGAACGCAGCAAATTGTGACAAAACTATGCTACATCCATCAACTTTAGCCAATTTTTCTAACTATCTGAAACATAGTGCGTGATATACTCCTCCAACAACTGATTTATCCGCTCCGTATGACCATCTATTTGGGGATGATTTGCAATAAAGAACTTCAACTCACTCCCCAAGAATCCAAACAATGCAACCCAGATGTTACAATGAATCGGCTATCTCGATTACCGATAATATCCTCTAACTACCCAAAATGTTTCACAACATGCAGAGAGAATAGGTCAGCCGCCATATTCGATGTACATTTCTTTGGTGCTGAAAGATTGTCGACATTACTTGTTGCCTATTCTCAGCATGTTGTGAAACATTTTGGGTTGCCAAAGTGGCCAATTCATAGGACATTTCTAGGTTGCAAATCATTCCCAAACATATGATCATACGAAGCGGATAAATCAGTTATTGGAGAAGTATATCACGCACTATGTTTCAACTAGTTAGAAAAAGTGGCTAGAGTTGATGGATGTAGCACAGTTTTGTTACGATTTGCAACAGTCTTGGGCGACTGGCAAGAGCCCATCTAGGTGATTTTTGGAGTTTAGTCACGAATCCCAAACGAAGTGGTAGTATAGAGATCAGACAGAGGGTCTGCAGCTTATAGGTATGTTATTAGGAGACAGGAAATGATTGATGAGGCCAAGGTAATCTGGAGAAAGCTGTGAAAATGATGAAGTATGTTGATCAGAGGCATCATACCTTGGAGTTTGAGTTTGGGTGCCATGTGTTTTTGAAACTAACCACGCAAATCTGGAAGAAGATCACATCCTTAGTTATAAAACTTAAGGGATGAGTAAGAAGCACAAGAGGACTGATTAAAATGGGAAGGTAAGAAAAAAGTATCAGGCTTGGGTGTGACTTCAATAGGGCACAACCGGCTCAAGGAAGAGTCATCATTAACCATTAGGGCACATAGGCAATATGGCAGATGAGTTCTTAAGGAGTCGGACATAGTGGGGCACAGCTAAGGCATATATATATATATATATATAAGGTCCCACTCTAATAGAAACCAACTTTTAATAGAAACCAGAAACTATCATATATTTATAAATATTATAAAATTTAAAATTAAATAAATAATTTAATTAATAATATGTTAATATTGATTTTCTGCCACAGTTTCAATCACTATTTATACAAGGACAATCATTAATATACAGTCACTATTTTATACAGTTACGATCACTATTTTAGTGATTCTTATAATTATATTTAGTGATTTTTTAAAATTTTCATTCAAATAGATATATTCAACCATTGTCACTGCTCCGGCCACCATCATTATTATATATGATATATTGATATGTATGACAATAAATTGCTACATCTATACATAAATCATTAAACTGTCACCAAATCTACACTCCAATCACTAATTCGTATTACTGAAATCACTATTTTATGCTAAAAAAATCACTGCACATACAACATTTTTCTTTTTCTATCTTTAATCTTCATCTCTCTATATTTCATCTGCACCAACTATTACCAAAATAGGGCTGGGTTGAGGGGTTGGGGTTGGGGTTGGGGTTGGGGTTGGGGTTGGGGGGGGGGGGGGGGGGGGGGGGGGGGGGCGGGGGCGGGGGCTGGATGGAGACGGGGAGGGGGGGTAGCACGGGCACGAGTGCAGGGTGAAGAGGCTGGGGTGCGGTGGCGGTGAGGGAAGGGAGCTAGGTAAGGGGGTGGGTTGGGTGATGAGATGGGTTGGAGAAGAGGAGACCCATTTTAATTTTAAAAAAATGAATGGCTAGCATTGGTTTCTAGTTTCTAACTTTGACTTGGTTTCTATTTGAGCAAAAGCATATATATATATATATATATATAAGAATCAGTGGGTGGGTTGGGTGATGAGATGGGTTGGAGAAGAGGAGGCCCATTTTAATTTAAAAAAAATGAATGGCTAGCATTGGTTTCTAGTTTCTAGCTTTGACTTGGTTTCTATTTGAGCAAAAGCCTATATATATATATATATATATAAGAATCATTATGTGTATGTATATATACATACATACGTGTGTGTGTGTATATATATTTGATACATATGCCTCGCTTCTCGCACTACGCTTCTCTACATCGCATATGTAAAGCGACACCCCGGAACTGTGCATCTTTGCACTTCTCGCATATGCACGCTTTTAATAACACTAATTTTACCCCAATCTCAAAGTTGTAGCTTACAAATTTTTGTTTCAAAAATTTAAACAAAAGCTTATTTCACAACCTAGTTTATTTCACAATCTAGTTTATTTCACAACCTAGATACAATGAAAGAATTTTTCTAAAAAAATTAAACTAGTTTATTTCTAACCTAATTTCAAGTCTAATATGATTGACTAAAAATATTTAAAAGATAAACTAAAAAAAATTATATTTGTGTTGCACATCAACATATCAGACTATTACATATTACTATTTTAGACTACTAGCGTATAACTATATCAATAGATTTCTAGATCTAGGGTTTTTATTTCTCTAGATCTTCATTCTACACGCATCTCCACTTCTACTCCATTTCTCCACTTTCAAATTCCTTCACATATCTGACTGATTACATGTTTAAATTAATTTCAATCACTTTCACAATTTCTACTGCTTCCAACATGGATTAACTAGATCAGTGTACACGGTAACATTCCCCTTTAAAGTTTATTCGCTTCTTTCAGATTTCCTATGTCTTGCTGCTATGTGCATATCATTATATGCATGTGTGTATGTATGTTAAGTTTAGAATGAGATACTATAATTTACATTTTACTCCAACTCCCCCTTCCCCAGCAGTAGTACTGTAGTAGCAAGTTGCAAACCTAAATAATTTAGTTGATCTTTTGGCAACTATGTATCTTACATAGACAGTGGGAAAACGACTACTAGCTGAAGCAGTGTTGCACGGTTCACGAGTCGTTAGGGTACGTGGTACGTGGTCAGGTACGTGAAACGTTAGTTTTTATGAATCGGATACGGTGACCCGCGAATCGGATACACGGGTTGATACGAGGATCCCTTTTATAGTTATTTCTTTAGAAAATATTATATATATTTGCTATTGTATCTATGTTTCAGTTACTATTTTATAACTAAAATAAATAAGTAAATTAATCGGGAAATGTAAAATTTTAAAGTTACTACACATAATATTAAGGGGATTCAAATATGTTCAAGTAATCGAGGTTGTCTTCCTATTTTTTATTCTTCTCCTTTTTACATAATGATTTTCGGAGTTAAAAGGGGGATCGTCGGAGTTGGCGAACTGAAGTGTGATCCGAGTGATCCGGGTCGAAAAGGAATTGTGTTCCGGAACGATGGAACTGGATCGCGGTTCCATAGGCTGACCCACGAACCATGCAACACTGAGCTGAAGTCAGCAATACAGCCGTAGGGTATTTTTGCAACATCTATGAGAATCATAACCACTATCAATTATCAATCGCAACTACTAATCATGTCAAAAGGAAAAACATTTACCTCTTTCTTCCTGAGTAAAAGCCACATGTAAAGTTTAACTGTAGCATCATTGGCATGCCTGCTAGCCAGTTTTCTTTCATTGCAATGAGCAGCAATACCTTTAAGCATTTCGGTGCATGGTACACTATGCTCTGCTGCAGCAACCAATAATGCCTCCTGAGCTTCATGAGATTCTACAGCATCCTTGTCAAAATATATACTAGTGAAGCATCCTCTTGTCCTGTACACATTTAAGTTGAGCAGCTTGTTTCTCTTCATGTAAATTGCTTCTGCTTCAACTGCTGCGGCTAGCGTCCTATGAACTACAATGTCAGGGTAGCGACGCAATGGAGAAGTGAAGTGTGTATAGAGGGGCACAGCCAAAGCATAGTGACCCCAATCATTCTCACATTCTTCTGAAATTCCGCTACAGAAGTACGTAGCTATCTGCATTGGTCTCGTCGCATATGACAAAAAAATATCAAACAATACAGGGTCGTCTTTGAGTTCTTGTCTAATACGTTCCAATGAGAGATGAAGTTGACCAGAAGAAGAAATATCCAAACTCAGACCATGTTTGCAGCAGAAGGCTTCAAACTCTCTAAGCTTCCGCAAATTAGGTTCAGGATGCCTTCGCAACAAAGCAGAAGAAGGATATGCCCTAGTTATTACTTCTGCAGCTGTCGTGTTAGCCAAAAGCATAAACTCCTCAACAAGAGATTTCGACTCCATTGTGCCACGGAATACAAAATCATATGGGGTCCCATCCTCGTTGAATAAGAAATCCAGTTTGGGATTAGCTAATGAGAGAGCACCATTATTATACCTCTTCTCCTTCAAAGTTTTAGATATGGCATGAAGACTCTTAACAGATTTAACCACATTGGACCACTGAAATTGACCATGCACATGGGGCAAACCATTCTTTAATGTAGTGAAACCCTCAACATCAAACTTCCCATCGATAATGTCCTGAGCATGCTCATATGAGAGCTTGCAACAAGATTGCATTATTGTACGGCCAATCCAGCGATCAAGAACCTCCCCAGAGAGATTAATATCCCAAAAAATAGAAAATGCAAGTCTTTCTACTCCAGGCTTCAGTGAACCTAGATTCTCCGAAAGAAATGATGGCAACATGGGCAACTTGCGCCTTAACAAGTAGACACTTGTTGAACGAAATTGAGCTTCAACATCTAAGGCAGTGTCAGGAAGAACGAAGTATGATGCATCAGCAATGTGGACACCAACCCTGCAGATGCCACTGGATAACCAATTAACAGAAAGTGCATCATCAATATCAGTTGTAGAAGCTGGATCAATTGTAAAAACACATAAATCTCTTATATCCCGCCTAGTTTGATATTCTTCTAACGGTACCACCCAATTGTCACTTGGAAGGCAGGAGAGTGTCTCTGAGGAAAATTCTAAGAAATGGATTGCATTTTCAAATAAAATTGCAGAAATACATGGCTCTACATCTCCACCACATCCAAAAACTCGAATTACATGAGCTTCTGGAGCATTATTTTCTTCCCCCCAATCAACAATTTGTGCAGCTACAAGTTCTGTGCCAATTGTTGCATCACCAACCTCAAGTCTTTTTTTGATACAGACAGGTAGACTTCTAACAGGAACCATCATTTTTGGAAACTTTGAATCAGTTGGAATAAATGGTATGTACTCTACAAAAGAAAATGATGATGAAATTTTGATAGCGTCAGGATTCTCCGAATAATCATTTCTATTGGAAATGCACTGCTTTACATCAAGAAAACCAACAACACCATCCCGACGACGGGAATATTCGATAATGGTAACAACTTTTCCTGTTGGACGTTTCAATGGAAATGCCCCTGTCATGGCACACAACCTTTGCTCTGCAGTTACATCATTATGGTGCTCACTAGAACAGCCGATCAATGTGTTTCCATTGACCAAACCATGGCCTGCTAGGAAAACTGGTTCTTGACTACCATTTTCCCAATGGTACGTATTGCTCTCGTTATAAATATCAATATCTAATTTACCTCTCTCTTTACAGTTATTACCAACTGGAACTGTGGCTCCTCGAACCAAATTACAAGCATCACTCATGGAAGCATTGCAGGACGCCCCAGATGACCCCTTCATCTTGGTCCATGAAGACGATGGATCTATTTTAATAACAACAATGTCGCCTTCTACCTGCAAAAAATATGTTGTTAAATACATACATGTTTAAGATCCCTACACACATGTGGCAGCTCAAACATAAGTATATGCAAATACATACCCTAAGCATTTAACAATCTATGAGTTTAGGCATAAAAAAGGAGCAAAAAATTTAATATCATAGAAACAGAAACCACCATCATATAAAAAAGGTTAAATAGATTCATAACACTATACCTATACATGACAAGCGGTTATAGTAATCTAAAATTTTGTCATCATGTTATGCTCAAAAAAAGTTGAAGGTTCTACTATTAGTTGTCTAACAAGCATAAAATACATTGCACATGTGAGAATCTCTCAGAATATGAATCATTAAATGCTTTTGAACTCAGAACTTGCCTGATATTCATAAGCCAAGTAAATCATTTATAAGATTTGAAGAATTTTAAATGAGTGTAATCAGTAATAACTGGTCATTGACTCTAGGAAAACATTTTAACCTTCTGGCGTCTTGATCGCCGTAGTATCTAAGCCATAGCTTATCCGCCAAAGTATCTCTAACCCATATCTTATCCGCCAAAGAATCAAATTTCTAAACGTCTATATCAGAAAATGGCAGAACTAAAGATATGACACAATGATCTCACAACTAACAAGAAAAAATAAAGAGCTAGCTCTAAACATATTCTTACTTAACAGCAAAAGAAGCTGAAAGCTCAGAGGAACTAGCTACAGTCATCTTCATTATTGCTAACATTGGTTGTATTGGGATAGCTATAAGATGTTTCCCGTCCATCCACTCGCTACAAGAAGTTGATAAACTGTCCGATCTATCTAGCACAGAAAGAAACATCTGTAGGTCACTCGGTCCATTTCTCTTCTTTTTATTATGCATATTTACTTTGCTCTCTATACTTTCCCTTTGTATCATCTACAATTCCGAGAAGTTTAGGCAATATTGCATCTAACAAGACCCTCATGGGAACTCATCCATTAGATATTTCTGCTACAAAGATATGCAGATGCCTGCTCAGAATATGAACTACATAAAATCTAAATTCAAAACAAATCTCAAACTAATTTTTTAGTGACATCAAAATTATTCTACTTATGTTTATTTTTTCATTGTTGGCTGTAGTGAAATCAGATATGAGAAAAATATTTCATCTATATGTTGTACTCCAACTATAATATAGTACAATTGCTATGTACTTGTAAAAATAAATGTTGTGCCTCTTAGCTTGGCATTGAGAAAAATTTTGACTCAATTCACTGAACCCCTCCTATTTACATGTGTATAATATATGTGTTGAAACGCTATACATTAATAAATTTGTGTGTGCGCGCGCAACTCTGCAATTGTCCAAATATGTAATGACTGATGAGCAACAATTTTGTTGACATGGTCATATCAGAGGTTTACAGCTATCAATATGAATAACTTAAGTATTAAAAATATGTCTCGAATAATCTTATAACTTAGATGGGGAAATTTACAACCAAAAAAATTATAAAAGGAAAAATAGGGAGACTTACGGCTCGATTTTGGGCAGCGGTTCCACTAATAAGGATATCTATGGGTACTCCTTCAATCTTGCAGTAAGCCTATCAAAAATTTAGTGCATTAAAAATAATAGGTATACAAACAAATGCTTATAGATACGGACGAGAAGAAAATATGGGAACTATCCTCGACATACGCATACCTCGAGGCGATTGTGAGCATTGACACGAATTAATGCCCTAAAAACGTCACCTTTCTGTAAAAGGAAAATGTAAGAGGGTAGGAAATTTCCCTTTTGAGATACAATTCAAAATTTTACAAGGACTTCAAAGCAATTAATTCATTGTACATATTACACAAACCTCCAATGCTGCAGTAATAGCTTCCTCGGACCAGTATGAGGTATAATATTTTCTCTGAATTTGACTGTGTCGAGAAAAATGATGACCATTCCTTAAATTTGAATCAGCCACTGATTTCTCACAAGCTACTGGGTGAGGACATAATCTTAAAAGTTGTTGATTTATAATAGTCCCGCCCTCATGTTGCACTGGCTCTTCATCTATATAAATTGTCAGCAAAGAAGTGAAAGTAACATTAGATACTTATGGCATCACGTACAAGAAATTTGAATTGAATAGTGGAAATTATCCACATTTACCACCAAAAACATATGCACTAGAACAAAAGGAATAAGCTTAGTTTAAAATAAGCAAATGTGTTGTTCACCCATCACAGATTATAATTACCAACTTGCTAAAACTTGAAAATAGAATTCCTAAACATATATATCAATCAATTTTCTACAATAAATAGTTTTAGGTATCAGTTTAAGTGTGACTACAGTTACCTGGCTCGTACATATACACAACTAAGTCCAGTCATACCCTAATATATTAGTCCATTAACCAATTATAATATTTTTCTTTTCTTCTTTTCTTAATAAAAATTTTATTTGTTGCTTACAATCTTACATTGTAGGGCATTTCTTTAGAAATTTAGATACTTCATTCTTACTCTAAAATATAATAATAAATTTGCCACTTATAAGATTTTACCTTCAAAGTGTGAATAAGTTTTGTAGTCCTTCAAAAATTTGTTTTACATCATCTAATAAATTAACCTCTAAGATTAAAAGTTATGCACACTTTAAAGTATTCAAACCACAAATTAGAGTGTAAGCAATGCTATGTCAACCAGATTAACAAGCCAAACTTATAACCCATATAAGTCAGCTTGGTAGTTGGTTCTAATGCATGTGGGGCTCATCATAACACCAGGACTCATCAATACAACAAGGCTCTTTTCATAGAGAGACTGTTATTTAACACGTCAGCAACCATTTTTCTTTAGTCCAAAAGTTTCTAATTATCTAACACTTATTATGAAGTACTGTGAAGTTTAACAAAGTTACAGTCTCGTATTTGAGAACTACTATTAGGGTGGAATTTATTATTTTCAAAGTAATTTAAATTAATTGTCATTTAGACCATAAAAGATTGTGCTGGTTATGAAGCGGTGGACAGAATTCTAACTCTCTAATAATTTATGATTTATCTTTCTATTATATTAATGGATGTTTAGATACGTTGATATTTTGAATTTTTTAGCCTAACATGGAACTAAGGGGAGGAATGAGTATTCAAGCTTTTATATACCATCCTAGGATTAGCTATTTTTAGTCATTGTTCTCCTTGATCATTGGTTCGGTTTCGGTAGATTTAGTTTGTAAATTGGTAGTAGATTATCAATTTGGTCTGCGGAATGATTGTGGAAAGAAATTTACATTATTTACTACTAAAAGGTAGAATAACCGTCTTTAAAGTAAATACACGAGAACATCTGTAACTGAATGTTCGGTAAATGAATAACTTCGTTAAATAAATTTTTCTTCTGGTCCTAACCTAGGAAAAGGAGTTAAATGAAGAATCTCGTTGAATGCATTATTATTTATTTAGTTTATAAATAAATAGACATCCTATTCCTGTTTCATCATACACGTCGCATCAAGTATATACAATTTAACCTAAGACTAAATATTACCATCTCTGCCGTAGAAATTTCAAATTTAGCTAAAACTAACAATAAAACAGTATCAAACATTTAATAACAGCAGCAAAAAAACCGTAATCGAATCAATAAACAAATAACCTCGTCAAATAAATATTTTTTTCTGGTCCCAACATAATAGAGACAGTATATTTTTTACCTCGATAAATGAATAATCTCGATTAATGAATATAATTTTACGGTCCTGAGCGTATTCATTTATCGAGGTTTAACTGTATCCAATATCCAATAGCACGGTTTTCAGTTCGGTTTCGATTTACTGCTAAAACTTATACGCGAATAAATCAGACCAGTTCAACACATATATACATGACTGCATACATAGACATGTATTATAAGTGTATGTATATGTGTATACCTGGAAGAGGAGAGATCTGCCTTAATTTTCTGTTAGATCGACGGTTCTTCTTGTTATCTTTACTATCAACAAAGTGATGAGACTGATCGAGAATAATCATCTCTCTCATTATTTGATGAATCAAATCTCTACACGATCTGTAAATGTTGTGAAATAATTAACCTAATTGAAGCGAGATTATTATATATATATAGATAGATACGGAGTCCTTCCGATCGGAAAAAATATATACGGAAGCCACCGATTGTGTTTCAATAGAACAAACAAATGCGAACAAGCGAGAGAGATACAGAGAGTGGGGAGAGAGAGAGAGAGGGACTAGTTTGATCGGCGAGGGCAAAGGCGCCGATTACCTACATCTTTTGTTGTTCTTTTGTTTTAAACTCCGGACTCGTTCACGAAATTAGAATAATATTTTTATTTTAATATTTTTTATATGATTTGAATTTATTTTTAATTTATATAATAATAATTTAAATTTTATTTAATTTTACATGTATATAATATAATGTATTTATAAATTAGTATTTTATAATATCAACTCAATTTTATCAATTACTAATTAAAATCTATTTTTTTATAATCATTGACTCTATATATATATTAAAAATATTTTTAATTTAAATTAAGAAAGAAAATTAAAGTTTTTCATTTTCCATAAATAAATTAAGAGAGAAAATTAAGATTTTCACTTTCCAGCTATAAATGATGCTAACTTATATCCCTTGCGATACACATATAAATTTTTTTAGTTTTTTAATATTTTTATTTTAATATTTTTTTATATGATTTAAATTTATTTCTATTGGTATAATAATACTATAAACTTTACTTCATATTATATGTATATATTTTTATATAATTTATTTATAGATTTTTTTTAATAGGTTAATATTTTTATATTTTGTATAGAGATATTCCCTCCGTCCCATTTTATATGACCCTTATTCTTTTTTAGGACGTCCCAAAAAGAATGAACTTACTGTTAGATATGAGATTCTCAAAAGTGACACAGAGGGGGGTGAATGTGTTTTGATTTCTTTTACTTTACTTTTCTTATATGAAATGTATTTGATGAACTTAACTAACAAGATATGTAGCTTATGAAAGATTATAGTGTTCTATAAGATTGCGGAATATAAATAGAAACACAGTTAACTTTCAATCTAATATTTTATTAGACTTGAATTACTACAATCTGAGATTCTTGAGTTGAATCTCAGCTTCTTGTTCTTAGAAGTTACAATGTATTGAAAAACACTTGATAATTTGCTAAGATACTTACTAATGAGGCTGTGTATATACTATATAGACAACATGTCTTTTGGCACATGTTTTTACTAGACAGTTTAGCTAAAACTAGAAATAGACAAGAAACACTTTACATTAGACTATCATGTATTTCTAGCTAACACAATCTGTTGACAGTCTTTTGCTTTTAGCCTTATCTCTTCTGCCTTTTGTCTTACTCTTCTTCCAAGCTACATTTTAGACTTGTCTCCATCTCCACATATTTGACTGATCCTGTAATGACAGAGATGAAATTATTTGTCTTGTTCTTCTGTAATTTTCCTTGAAACTAGCTCTTTGAAGCAGTCTAATACTCTGTTGATTTTGCTTCGAGAAGTCATGGTGATTGATTTCTCGATTAGGTACATGCTGAGACTTCTCGATTAGTCCATGAGTGGCTTACTTCTTGAATGACTAGAATTCTCGATTGCATACTTCATTTGATGACTTATCGATTAGACTAGACTTCTTGAATGGATACTTGAAACTCAGACTTCTCGATTGGTTCAGCCTTATCACTTCTCGATTACTCATTTGGCTAACTTCTCGAATTGTTCTTCTAGACTTCTCGAATGATTCACATTTTAACATTTCTCGAATAACTACAGTTACTTTGACTTCTCGATCATTTCTCACTTCTCGATCGATTATTGAGTTACTTGAGCATTTGAGACTTCTCTACTAGTTTCACTTGTCTGACTTCTCTACCAGGATGACTTCTCGACCGCATACTTGCCTTAGAACATTTTTCACTATAATTCTTATTTGAAGAAGTCTTCATTGTTTTAATGCCTGATTCAGATTTGAATCTTCTATCATTCTTTATTCTTGACTCATTATTTACAAACAGTCTTCACAATAGAAACAAACTTCTATCTCAAGTATATTGAGATATTCTAAGTACACATCCTAATACTGAAGCATTACATGTTCAAGACAAGTAATTCCATAGAATGGGCTTGATTTAGTCCAACAATCTCCCCCTATTTGGGAAAAGACAGTTTTATAAATTAATACAAGATACCAAGCCTACATATTTCTGTTGTTGAAGTTGTTGAAGGGTTTCGAGGCACAAACGCAGCGGAATAAACAAAAAAAATAAATCAAAATAGCGAAACCCTCCGCAGGATCCATGCGAAAACAAAAGATTTAATTTAGAGATAAAGAATAAATACATTTTGAAGCTTTAACAGTTCATTAATGGAAGATTAATGGAGGTCAAAAGCTTGTTTAATCACCACGTATCCCGCTCTCGCGATCTACGCTCTACGGTATCCACACGAACACTTTTCATGAAGGATTGATGTGTACTAGCACCCGAAAACTGCTTCTCTCTCTCTATCTTCCTCTTTTCTCAAAACGGCTAGGGTTTTAGTAAAAAAATATTTCTCTTTTATTAAATCAGCCCATAAAGAGATTATATAGAGAGATGAATAAGTTTTCTAATTATAATCCAATTATAATTAATACTAATCCAAAATTCTAAATTATTTAATTAAGTCTCACTTAATTAATTAATTATTAATTTTGGAATTAGTTTAAATAATTCGATTATTCTATTTATATAATTAATTAAGTCATACTTACTTAATATCATAAATAAAATAAATTACTTATTTAATTTAAATTCATAATTTAAATTATTTCTCCTTCAAACGTTCTTTGTGTGTGACCATGTAGGTTATTATTACGTTGGCGAAAATTTTAATATCTAATTAAAATTGTAAACAATAAGCGGCATCTAGTAATACATCATTGCTACCCAAGTAATAATAATAAATCGATGATTCGATTAAGCCTTTCGTGAATAATGTTCCATGTAATATAATCCCTTTAATCTTGATATTATAGATTAAACTCAAGGCATGTCTCGTGTCATCCTCTTCATAATTTAATCTTTATTTTCTTGATCAATGAGTAGACTATTAAAATCAAATCAACATTTGAGCACGACCGTGCATTTCATAGTCTCACTCAAACAAGAGGCCAATAATATCACTCCTAAAATTAGGAGGATTAAATCTCATCTAGATCATTCATATTTCTCATACGATTCATAATATACCCAATGTCCACTTTTATCATCACCCGGTCAAAGGTAACTTTTAATGTAATCAAAGTATATTAATTCTCGTATAGAAATATAATGATTTCAGGTCTAAGGATCATTACACTATTATCACAGTGAGAATTACTTATTTAACATGTAGAATCTCACGGCGGGTCATTTCAGTGACGTGCATTGAGACATGCACTTATGTTCTTGACTTTAGTATCACCATACCTATGACCAATGAGATGTAGTCATCTGTCAAGAAACATACTAGTCTTTGTGCATTATTATTGTCCTTAAATAATAATACTCAACTAGGGAATTTTAGGAATAAGATACTATTCATATAATCTCATTTTTAAGTCACATACTTAAAGATATATATAATACGTATCAAAATTCCAAGGACATTTATTATGTTTTCAATTTATTACGCAGTAAATAAAACATAATAAATAAATAATAATCAATAAAACATAATCCTTAATAATAAATATTTTCCTTAAAATATAAAAAGTATTGTCTCTAGCGCACAATTACTAACAATCTCCCACTTGCACTAGAGTCAATTACCCAAGTATCCAATACTCATGGAACTAGTGTGACTTTCATGCTTTTGCTGCGACAAAGTCATAGTCAGTGGGTCTGCAATATTATTATTAGTATGCACTTTACATATATGTATATCTCCTTGATCATTAATCTCATTAATTAGGTGATATCTCCTAAGTACATGCCCAAACAGCCTCCTTGGCTGCTTCGCAAGCATCAATATACTCAGGCTCTATTGTAGAATCAACAATTGTCTCTGCTGTGAACCATTCCAGCATACAACATCTCAATAAAAATAGATAAAACACAAAGCTAGACAGAAACATTAAATCATCGTTGTCTGTCTAGAAACTAGCATCACTGAAACCTCTTACAACTAGCTTCACATCTCCTCCATATAACAAGAATGAATCTTTAGTCCTCTTCAAGTACTTAAGAATATTCTTGACTGCCGTCCAGTGATCTTCACCTGGATTAGACCGGTATCTACTCGTCATGCTTAAAGCATACGAGACATCAGGACGAGTACATATCATTGCATACATTATAAAACCAATTGCTAACGCATATGGAACTTTACTCATGCGGTCCTTATCATCCAATGATTTAGGACAAATTTTATTTTGAGATCATTATCCCATGAGACATTGGGACATATCCATTTAGCCTCTTTGCATTCGAAATCGATGTAAAACTTTGTCAATGTATGTACTCTAACTTAGGCCGATCAATCTCATTGATCTATCTCTATAGATCATGAACCCTAATATATAGGTCGCATCGCCTAAGTCTTTCATTGAGAAATTATTTCTCAACCACGTCTCCACAGTCTATAGAGAAGGAATGTCATTCCCTATTAGTAATATATCATCAACATATAATACTAGGAATGCCACATGACTCTCACTAAACTTCTTGTAAACACAAGTTTCATCTTCATTCTGAATAAAGTCAAACTCTTTTTTACTGTTTCATGAAAATAAAGGTTTCATCTCTTAGAATCTGGAGTGTTCATAGCGTCTTGGTAGGTGAGAGGCTCATCTTCATCCACAAGCATCACATCACCATCTTGAGTCAAGAGAAATCCATAATATCTCTCGGGCTCATGGTGAATCCTACCAGACCTACGAACAACCTGTGTTTCTTGAGCAATATTGTTTTCTTGTACATACTGCTTAGGTTCCTCCATTGGTTCAATGTTATCATGTGGGTCTCGAACTTCATCGAGATCTATTATCCTCCCACTGTCTTTCTTAGAGAGCATCTCTCTCAAGGAACATAGCAGTTCAAGCAACAAACACTTTGTTCTCAGAAGGATTATAGAAAGAATAACCCCCTGTTTCAGTTGGGTATCCCACAAAATTACATTTATCTGATTTTGGTCCTAGCTTGTCAGAGATTAGACGTTTCACAAACGCTTTACATCCCTAAATTTTCATAAATGACATGCTGTGACGTTTCTTAGTCCATATCTCATAAGAAGTCTTTTGAACCATTTTAGTAGGAATACAATTAAGTGTATATGGAGCCATTTCCAGGGTGCAACCCCAGAAACTAATTGGAAGATTCATTGACTCAACATTGATCGCACCATGTCCAACAAGGTGTGATCCCTCCTATCAAAAAAAACTTTTCTTTGATATTTTCTACTTCATCTTTATAGTCTTTGAACTTTTCAAATGATTTGGATTAGTTCTTCAAAAGATACATATATTCGTATCTACTAAAATAATTAGTAAGTTTTATGAAGTTAATAAAATCTACCTTTTGTCGTCGTACACATATGACCACATACATCACTATGTATAAGTCATACCCGTTCAATGACCCCTTCACCATGTCCGGTAAAAGGAGCTTTAGTCATTTTGCCAAATAAACCAAGATTTGCATCCTTTTGTATAATTCATAATCAAACTTATCCATGAATGCATCCTTATGTATTCTGGAAATGCGTTTCTCATTAATATGGCCTCAACAACAGTGCCAAAGGTAATATTTGATTTGAGTCACTTTAGAACATATAAATTGTTAATTAGTTGTGCAACATTATAAGCCTCATCATCAAAATAGAATAAACAACTATTGTTATTTAATTAAAATGAAAAAGCCTTTCTTGTCCAAACAAGAAACTGAAATAATGTCTCTGCCAATTGCAAGCACGTTATAACAATTATCAAGTTCTAAATTTTCCTTATAGGTTAAAAGTTAAGTAACGAGTTCCTTTAACTAGAGCAACTACTTTTACTCCAATTCCAACCCAATACCTAAAGCTTGACCCTTATTAATCATCTTTTTCAGATTTTCCAAATAAGCATGACAGTTTAATTTCCAGTCTCCCAATTTTCCACAGAAGCGACAATCGTCTTCTTTATCAACACCTCATTCAGACTTTAGAGTCTACTTTAGGGATTGGACTTTGGTTTGACAACGGAACTAGATCAAATCTTCTCATTGTCTTTCCATTTTCCTTTCCCTTTTGCATTCCCTATGTTTACCATCAATATAGTAGTAGTTCATGCATTTATCATATTGCTTTCAGCAGTTCTCAACATGCTTAGCAACTCAATGGGTGTTTTACCAATCTTATTCATTTTATTGTTCATAACAAACTAAGAATAATATTTGTCCAACGATTGTAAGATCAAATCTAACTAAGTCTCCAGACCATTCTGGAAACCCAAAATATCAAAGGTACTCATTATACCCTATAATCTTTAGAATATGTGGTGTAACCGGGTCTCACTCTCCCTACTTGTAAGTGTATAGTGCCCTTTTATTTTCAAATATATCTTGTGCTCAATCGTCTCATAAGCATCTATATGCTCGTGTTGCTTCTTAAGCTCAACACATATATTTGCGAGCATGAGACATGAAACATCAGTCACAATATCAATTTGCTTCCAATAAGCACTATGATTTGCACAAGTTACATTCTCAACTTTAAGAGCAGGGGAAGAGATTTGACTAACATCGTGGTGTCCGAGGACTATCTTCAAGCTCCTATATCAATCAAGGAAATATATTCTCGTCAACTTGTCCTTCTTAAGAACTGATCGCATAGAGAAGTTGTTTGTGTTTATCATTTGATATCTACAATATTAAAGTGTATAAAATAAACTAGATTGCAAATTTAATATTAATTAAGTTTAAGTGATTATGGTATATCACCATATACCTCCCACTATTTTTATCAAACTAATAGCCCTAACTATTAATTCGGAAAATATTTCTTTAAATCTTTCTAGTGAGCCAAGATCCATATTTCATCCATGTTTTAAGATAGCGTTGGCTAATACACTCAAAACATGACTATTTAGGTAGACAACATTTGTCGATTATATCAAATATAACTCTTGGAAAGTTTGGGGGAACAACCATTTGTACACATTTTTCCAATAAATCTCACCAAACTCTATGCCTCTAAACCCACAATCCTATTGTGATGATTTAGTTAAGTTAGACCCAATGTTTCAACAAACTAAGTACACTTACTTATCACGTCTTCCCATGATTGATAAAAGCACCTTGCTTTGGCAAGCCCACTTCTTCTCAATCTAGATCTTGACGAGTATTAAACATTGGAAGACATCCGATTAACTTAATATGTATTTAGGGATTTTTATTGTTTATTTTAACGATCATGATCCCATCATAAAGAGATTCTCAATTTTTCCTTGATCAAATAATTCATTTCAATATTCGTCAATGGATTGATTTCCAGGTCGTCGGAGAAGTCACAAGCGGTCTCACTTAAAACCCAACTTCCTTACGAATTAAACTAATAATCCGCTTTTGACAAAATCTCCCCATATCAGAAAAAGAAAATTCATATTTAATACCGTGTTCATAAACACAAGAATCTCATGATCGTTTGTTCAATTTTAAAATCTTGAATCGTTACAGATTTTATCTTTCTTAAGCAAACATGGCATGAGTGTCGTATCTAATACATACATGATTAATCAATATTAAGCATGCATCTCGATTATATCTACGCATACATACTAACATATGCAATCATATACATATATGTAATGTGCATAAATTAAACGTGTTTGGTTATGGCCCCATCTTATGTGATCTTTCCAAGCTAATGGAAATATCAAGGCCAGTCTATGGTGGTTTTAAAAATACTATCTATTACATGTCTTCTTTCTTCATTGCTCCATCATCCCCTTTTGGATCGCCTCCTTGCTTGCAAGCCTTCATTGATAATTACATTGAATAATAAAAATAAAACTACTCTAATGAAATTACAAGAAGAACTCGAGTTACATTCAAGATAATTAAATTACAATGAATAAACGACATGCAAGTCGTATTTAGAAACCAAAACCATAAATAAAAACCACTATACTATGGGTCTTTAGGCCATAACCATCCACCATGCTATCACATAACACATATAATATATCTCATATTATATAAACATATCATATAATCATATATAACAAATTTTGAAATTTCAGAAAATTAAAAACAGATTTCTGAAGACAATAAATCGCTGTTTCGAGGCCCTTAATGACGTCAAACGCCTTACAAACCTGTCGATGATAGCATAGCTATCTGTTTTGTTCATTGGCCCGATTCCAGTCAGAAAACACATATCGTTTGCGAAAATCGGATTCGGCAATCAGATTTCACCAAATCTGACGGTGTTTCGGAAATCGTATCATATACAATCCCCATAACAAGAAGAAGAATATATCATATATACATACACAGTGATACATATAATCATCATATGATTATACATCATATGAATATCATATATTCATAATATATACATACATATACTAAAAATTTTAGAAAATCAAATAATTTTCAGAAAATAATAAATCAGCGTTTTGGGGCCTGTAACGACATATAATGGCTTACAGACGTAGATCTGAATTTGTCAGTATTGCTCAATGACCCGATTCCAGTCAGAAAACACATATCATTTGCGAAAATCGGACAACGGACACAGATTTCAGAAAATCTACGGTAGCTGTTTCAGAATTCGTATCGAATACGATTCTCATCAATAAGAACAAACATGTATCATATACATACATCAATACACACAATCATCACATGATTATACATCATATGAATATCATATATTCATAAGATATAAAATATATACATATTGTATCAATACAAAATCATGATAGATCGCATACATGCTTACATATCGAAAACTATTAAGCACATAACCGAATTAAAACGTTTCACAAGTAGCTCTGATGCCATTAAAGGGTTTCGAGGCACAAACGCAGCGGAATAAACGCGAAAAAATAAATCAAAATAGCGAAACCCTCCGCAGGATCCATGCGAAAACAAAAGATTTAATTCAGAGATAAAGAATAAATACCTTTAGAAGCTTTAACAGTTCATTAATGGAAGATTAATGGAGGTCCAAAGCTTGTTTAATCACCACGTATCCCGCTCTCGCGATCTACGCTCTACGGTATCCACACGAACACTTTTCATGAAGGATTGATATGTACTAGCACCCGAAAACTGCTTCTCTCTCTATCTTCCTCTTTTCTCAAAACGGCTAGGGTTTTAGTAAAAAAATATTTCTCTTTTATTAAATCAGCCCATAAAGAGATTATATAGAGAGAGGAATAAGTTTTCTAATTATAATCCAATTATAATTAATACTAATCCAAAATTCTAAATTATTTAATTAAGTCTCACTTAATTAATTAATTATTAATTTTGGAATTAGTTTAAATAATTCATTTATTCTATTTATATAATTAATTAAGTCATACTTAATTAATATCATAAATAAAATAAATTACTTATTTAATTTAAATTATTTCTCCTTCAAACGTTCTTTGTGTGTGACCCTGTAGGTTATTATTACGTTGGCAACAATTTTAGTATCTAATTAAAATTGTAAACAATGAGCGGCATCTAGTAATACATCATTGCTACCCAAGTAATAATAATAAATCGGTGATTCGATTAAGCCTTTCGTGAATAATGTTCCATGTAATATAATCCCTTTAATCTTGATATTATAAATTAAACTCAAGGCATGTCTCGTGTCATCCTCTTTATAATTTAATCTTTATTTTCTTGATCAATGAGTAGACTATTAAAATCAAATCAACATTTGAGCACGGCCGTGCATTTCATAGTCTCACTCAAACAAGAGGTCAATAATATCACTCCTAAAATTAGGAGGATTAAATCTCATATAGATCATTCATATTTCTCATACGATTCATAATATACCCAATGTCCACTTTTATCATCACCCGGTCAAAGGTAACTTTTAATGTAATCAAAGTATATTAATTATCGTATAGAAATATAATGATTTCAGGTCTAAGGATCATTACACCATTATCACAGTGAGAATTACTTATGACACTTATTTAACATGTAGAATCTCACGGCGGGTCATTTCAGTGACGTGCATTGAGACATGCACTTATGTTCTTGACTTTAGTATCACCATACCTATGACCAATGAGATGTAGTCATCTGTCAAGAAACATACTAGTCTTTGTGCATTATTATTGTCCTTAAATAATAATACTCAATTAGGGAATTTTAGGAATAAGATATTATTCATATAATCTCATTTTTAAGTCACATACTTAAAGATATATATAATACGTATCAAAATTCCAAGGACATTTATTATGTTTTCAATTTATTACGCAGTAAATAAAACATAATAAATAAATAATAATCAATAAAACATAATCCTTAATAATAAATATTTTCCTTAAAATATAAAAAGTATTGTCTCTAGCGCACAATTACTAACAGTTGTTGCATGAATAGATCATATTTTGCTTTCTTTTCTTTTTCTTCCCTGGCTTTGATTTCTTCAATGGCTTGAAGAATTTCTTGCCTAGTCATGACTTCTTCATTCAAAATTGTATTTTCTAGAATATCAGCTGCAACTTGTAGAGATTGTATGGGATAATCTTTGACAAACTTGAGTCTTATTCTTGAACTTACTCCATCTTTGAGTTTAAACTCAACTCTGTTTGGATCTTTGAAAACTCTGCACTTTCCCAATCTCCTCAGCTCTTCAGACTTTCTTTCCAACTCCATTTTCTCCTTGATCTTCCTCTCTGTCATTTCCTTCCTCTCATTCACCTTGTCAATCTTTTTCTGATATTTTCTTGCCAAATACTCAGCTATTTCAACTATCTTCAATTTGTTCACCATTCTCTTTTTATCATAAAGGTTGATTACCCTTTTGATATCATGAGTAGTAGACTTTGAGTTTTCATGGTAGAATTCATTTTCTTCTCCATCAACATTTGTCACAAACACCTTCATGTCCTTTAGCTCAACCTTACAAAACATGTCTGCCTTTCATTGTTTGAGTCTCACCTTATCAATTACAACTGCTTCTTGGATGAGATGGATAAATAGACCTTTATTAGGTATAATAAGCTACTTCTTTCATTTTGGACACCTTACTAGCAATGAGCTAGTAGGCTTCTTGAACTTTATCCTAATAACTGAGTTGACTTTGATTTGTTGGCATGAAAAAGTAACAGCTTTCACGTATGGTAATTTCCGTCGATCCTCAAAGTTGGGTTATATAGAAAGTCGAACAAATCTTACTAAGGCGTAACGATCTGGGAACTGTCTCGGAGAGAGGCTCAGTGAAATAAAATGCTGCATATTTTATTCCATCCATAAATAGATTTTCTCGAAAACCAATATCCCCTTCTGTTTTTCCGCTTTTTCAGGAGTAGAAGTGTTCCAAAAACGTGAATTAGCTACCACCTGAACCTTTTGTATAAGGTTCGAAATGGTGAATTGAGGTGAAATTGAGACTGCTCGATCTCGGAAGCTAATATATATCCCTTCAACACAACATAGGTCATCGAAAGGATCTCGGAGACTCGCCCTTTGAAGAAAAGAGATAGAGGTTCTCAAGAATGGATCTTCAAGAGCAAAGCCCTTCAATGAAACTTCCTTTTCTTTTTTTTATTCGGATCGGATTTATGTTTAGGTTCTTGACATGGTCTTTCTTTATCTCCCTCCTTATTACTCCATTTATTGTTACCTTGACAATATATCTTCTAGATGATTTGGATTTTGGGATTATAATAGTTTCAGAAACTGTTGGATCCATATTAACACCCTGAATTTTGGTAGGTGTATTAACATGACTACCAAAGCTTGCTGCTTTGATGGTTTCTTTCTTTCATATGTCTTTTCTTTTCTTGAGTCATCTCTCTTTTTCTTGCCATCACTTTCCTTCTTCTTATCATCTTTCTTTCCATCCTTATTACTCCTGGAATCAGGTTTCTTGTCTTCTTTGCCCTATCCCTTGTTTTCATCATCCTTCTTTTTCTTCTTTAACTCATCATTTGCAAAAGTTGACACTTAACCATTGATGAATTTTCTCAACTTTTCCATAATCAACTTGTCTTCTTCTCTAATGACTGACTTTTTCTTTAACAAATCAAAGAGACTTATGATTTGGCTTCTGTTGCCAGGATTAAAATGCTGAGGAATTCTGAAATGAGAGAGAGTCTTTGACTTGGTCATGTAGAGAATTCCATCAGGGTTGCAGCAGGCTTCAGGAAGTGATTTGGGCATCAAGGGGCCTAGCATGTTTTTCAATTCATTATCTTCATTTATCACATTTTTTATTACTTTATGCAGACACTCTAGTTCTATATATGAAAGTCCATGAAACAGTCCTAGAGATACCCTGTAGTAGCCAGATTCTATCTACACTACTGGCACTTTGACCTCTTCACCATTTACTTGTATCTTCACATCTCTCACCATATAGATACTGTTTTGTTACATTTTCCTATAGTTCCAATGATTGTCCTTTACATTTGCCTTCATTGCTTTCAAATTTAGCATGAACTCCTTGTCTACAAGTGGCTTCCTGGCCTCTTCCCTTAATATTGCCATAACAGCTTTTTGTCTTTCAGCTTCTATCTCATCCATTTGTCTTTCAATCTCCTCATTTGTCTTCTCCCCTTTAGGTTTGATATCTTATTTTTGAGGAAGGAAAGAAGATGCACTAGGTTTGAACTGAGAAGAGACTTGCACTGGAGGTGCCTGACTAGGCATAGTAGATAGAAGAGCCTGGATAGAAGTCAATTGAGTTGAAACTTGAAGAAGAGTTATGCTAAAAGAAGAGTTGAAGATAAAAGAATATGCATACTACTAGTGCAACGAACAACATAACATTTAAATTAGTTTTGGATAATTCAAGTAATGTTATTCAAACATATGAATATTGAGGATAAAATAAAAGATAATACGTTTGAAAGTTTAAATCTCAATATAAGTTTGACATTAGATAAGGATTTGTTCAAAAGATAAGAAAGAGATAAGTAACAAATCCCTGTAAAGTAGGAAAACGTTTTGGCATAGATAAAATAGATTTAAATAATATTTTTGAGCTCTAATATAATATATTCACATATTTATATTAGATAAGTTCGAACAATTAAAGATCCTAAAAGATCTCTTATTAAATCGAACTCCAGAAAATTATTCTGCACAAAGCTGCTTCTAGTGCTAGCTTGCTGAGATACTCTGTTTCACTACTGTTAGCTTGCTAAGATCACATACTGATATAACATATCAGCAAACTAAATCCCTGCAAGACAAAATTAGTACCAGCATGTTAAAACATAATCAATCAAGGTTATCATCTTGCTAACTATGCAATCATCAAAATCAAAAGAGTTTCATTAACCTATGCATTTACAAGTACGTTTTCAAGTGTACATGTAAATTAAGTTTTCAGTTATAGTTCTCAGTTGAGTTGTAGTAGGTTGGTGTTTCACAGGAAAGCGTGAGTATTCACTGTTTTAAAGTCCAATATGTATAATTTTACACTTCTTGATGGAAGGGTGCTACTCTAATATAAACCAACTTTGACTAGAAACTAGAAACTAAACTTAACTCTCATTTTTAATTTGATTTTTCCCGTCAACTGGCTTACTTTTTTTTCAAATCTAATTTCACCACATTTTTCTCCTTCTCTCAACGATCAATTTGCATACCATATGTGTTATATTTCAACGACTTCAAAATTAATCACAAATTTATATTACATCTTTCATCAGATCGAACTGCAATCACTAATTTATATTAGATAAATCATAAATTTGCACTATAAAAATCACTAATTTATATTATAAGAATCACCAAAATCATCAGTTTTGTAAAATAAATATATATGGAGGTCGCCGGAAAAATAAAAGTCGTCATAATATAGCACATATGGTATGTAAACTGATCGTTGGGAGATGGAAAAAAATGTGCTGAAGTTAGATTTGAAAAAAGGTTCACCAATTGGCGAGAAAAATCAAATTAAAAATGGAGGGATTTAGATGAGATTGTGTAATTGGGAAAAAAATAAATATATATGGAGATCGCCGGAAAAATGAAAGTCACCGTAATATAGCACATATGGTATGCAAACTGATCGTTGAGAGATGAAAAAAAATGTGCTGAAATTAGATTTGAAAAAAGGTTCACCAATTGGCGAGAAAAATCAAATTAAAAATGGAGGGAATTAGATTTAAATAATATTTTTGAGCTCTAATATAATATATTTACATATTTATATTAGATAAGTTCGAACAATTAAAGATCCTAAAAGATCTCCTATTAAATCGAACTCCAGAAAATTATTCTGCACAAAGATGTTTCTAGTGCTAGCTTGCGGAGATACTCTGTTTCACTACTGTTAGCTTGCTAAGATCACATACTGATATAACATATCAATAAACTAAATCCCTGCAAGACAAAACTAGTACCAACATGCTAAAACACATTCAATCAAGGTTATCAGCTTGCTAACTATGCAATCATCAAAATCAAAAGGGTTTCATTAACCTATGCATTTACAAGTATGTTTTCAAGTGTACTTGTAAATTAAGTTTTCAGTTATAGTTCTCGCTTGAGTTGTAGTAGGTTGGTGTTTCACAGGAAATAATGAGTATTCACTGTTTTAAAGTCCAATATGTATAATTTTATACTTCTTTGATGGAAGGGGTGCTACTCTAATAAAAACCAACTTTGACTCGAAACTAAACTTAACTCTCATTTTTAATTTGATTTTTCCCGTAAATTGGTTTACTTTTTTTCAAATCTAACTTCACCACATTTTTCTCATTCTCTCAACGATCAATTTGCATACCATATGTGCTATATTTCAGCGACTTCAAAATTAATCACAAATTTATATTATATCTCTTACCAGATCGAACTGCAATCACTAATTTATATTAGATAAATCACAAATTTGTATTATAAAAATCACTAATTTATATTATAAGAATCACCAAAATCATCAATTTTGTTAAATAAATATATATGGAGGTAGCCGAAAAAGTGAAAGTCACTGTAATATAGCACATATGGTATGCAAAATGATCGTTATGAGATGGAAAAAAATGTGATGAAGTTATATTTGAAAAAAGGTTCATCAATTGGCGTAGATTTGGAAAAAAAATTCATCAATTGACGAGAAAAATCAAATTAAAAACAGAGGGAATTAGATGTGATTGTGTATTAGAGGGTGTATTTAATTGTATGTGATACTTGTATTGTATGGGCCATTAGATTAGATTAAGGCCCTGTTTGGCTGCACTTATTTTCCGGAAATAAGCTCTTATTTTCGGGAAAAAGTAGGTATGTATGTACTTTTTCTGAAAATAAGTAACTTAATTTTTATTTTGAAAATAATATTTGATTTTAAAATTCTAAAATAAATATTTATCTTTAAAAAAATATGAAAATATGTAAAAAATAAAAATAAAATAAGTAACTTATTTTAAGTTTAAGGAATCCCAAACGGCCATTAAATATGTGACTTATATTAGTTTCTGGGTTTTACTTGGTTTACATTTGATCACTTGCCTGAAAGTATATATCAAAAAAATGAAGGTTATTTTCATTATAAAAACTATACATTTTTAACTGCACCTCTTTAAAAAGGTAAAATATTTTTTATTCTAAAAAATATACATTTTGAAATATACCTCAACTATTCCTTATATTTATAAATAAATAATCAATCTGTCAAAAAAAATCATTATTTAACTTTCTGTACGTACTTTAAAATATTCTGGTCATATAAATAAAACTATTTATATACTAATTTTTTTAAAAAAATGTAATTCTAGTTATATTATGAAAACTCTTATAATCAAAATCAACCACCAATATTTCAGTTTCTTCAAAAAAAAAAATCCAAAAATCATCAAATTTGAAAAGAGAGAGGGAGCAGCAAAGAATACGGATATATGTAATGCGTAGGTGGCGTGTAAAGGAACAGGAACACAATGCCCAACCTATAAAGCCCATTTAGTAAGGGGCCAATTAAACCCTCTCTCAAAACCCTAGCTTCTCGAAAATGGCGATTAAGCTCTGCGACTCCGATTCCGACGGCGATGACATCTCGAAAATCGAGATTAATCAGGAGTTCGCACGGCGATACGAGCATAACAAGAAGCGCGAAGATTTGCACCGACTCGATGAGCTTAAGAAGAAAGGCATCGTTGATGATGATGAAGATGATGATGATGAAGGTGATGATGATGATGGAGTTGATGATTTGGAGTATTTGGATGTGTTGCTTAAGGTTAGGAATAAAGATCCTGTTTTGAAAGATAAAGAAATTAAGTTGTTTGAATCTGATGATGAGGAGGTTGTTGAGAGAATGTCGAAAGCGAAAGTGAAGCCGATTTATTTGAAAGATGTGATAGCTAAGCATTTGATTGAAGGTGGTGGTGGTGATATGGATGAGGATGAGGATGAGGATGAGGAGGAGGAGGGGAGGAGGAGTAATGTGGTTGGGAAGAGTTATGTTGAGGAGCAGGAGGAGTTGAAGAAGCCGTTTTTACGAGACGAGGAGGAGGAGGATGGGGAGGGGTTTTTTAAGGTGAAGGAGAGGGGTGAGGAGGAGGAGGGGGATGATGAGGAGGAGGAGGTCAGTAAGAAGTTGGATGAGTATTTCGGTGAGGATGACAAGTTGGATGAGAATGCGATGTTTTTGAAGGATTATTTTAAGAATAAAATGTGGTTGGATAAGAGTGAGGAGAGGAAGGAGGTGGAGGATGAGGAGGAGGTGGAGGAGGATGAGGAAGAGGTTGAGAGGCAAGAGGATTACGAGAGGGAGTTTAATTTTAGGTATGAGGAGAATCCGGGGGATAGGGTGTTGGGACATTCGAGGGTTGTTGAGGGATCGGTGAGGAAGAAGACGAATACGAGGAAGTTGCAGAGGGAGAGGAAGGAGGAGAGGATGGCGCAAGCGGAGTTTCAGAGGAAGGAGGAGTTGAAGTATTTGAAGAATTTGAAGAAGAAAGAGATGAATGAGAAGTTGAAGAAGATTAGGGAGATTGCGGGGATTGGGGAAGGTGGGGATTGTCGGTTGGATTTGTCGGATTTGGAAGATGAGTTTGATCCGGACCAGCATGATAACAAGATGAAAGTGGCTTTTGGTGATGATTATTATGAGGCGAACGATGCTGACCCGGATTTTGCAAGTGATGGAGAGGAAGATGGGGAGATTGAGAAGCCTGATTTTGACAAGGAAGACGAGTTACTTGGGCTTAAAGAAGGTTGGGATGATATGGATGGGTCGGGTGATGGGTTTAGAGCTGCTAGAGAAAGGTTTTTGAAAAAGAAGGTAGAAACGGAGGAAGGGGTGGATGTTGTTGAGGGTAAAAAGAAGAAAAAAAAGAAAATGTCTGCTTTAGAGGAAGAGGTACTTAATAAAGAGTTGGACGAGTACTACAAACTTGATTATGAGGATACAATTGGTAATTTGAAGACACGGTTCAAATACAGACCTGTTAATGCTAAAAGATATGGACTGAAGTCCAAGGAGGTATTATTTTTGGATGAAAAGGACTTGAACCAGCTTGTTCCTTTAAAAAAACTGGCTCCTTATAGGGAGAAGGAATGGAAGGTCCCTCGTATTAAGATATACAACCAGAAGCTGAAGATTAAATCACTTCTTGAAGGAGAGACGTCAGATGGTCAGAAAACTCACAAGAGGAAGTCTAGAGATGATGAGATATCTAAAGAAGAAGATAAACTGCATCATGAAGATTCAGATGGAGATCTACACAATTTGTCGAAGAGTGGTAAGAGAAAACATCGTCAAGCATCATTGAAGATATCACAATCGAGGCGTAAGGCATATGGAGAAATTTCTTCTAAATCTAAGAGCAAGAAACAAAAATAAACCTTCAGACTTAATTCAGTCATGTATACTATACAAGGTATTATCCTTTCACTTGCAGTTTATTGTTGCCCTATGCATTTTCATGTTTTATTCATCTGCACATGCTATGCTATTTCCCATGGATTTTTTTAATATTTTCTAGTTTGAAATGAGGGTTCTTTTATATCATGAGCATCTGAAGTGATATCTACTGTGTGTTTGGATTGTATTCATTTTTACTTCTGAGTTCTTATCTAGTATTATTATTATCATTATTTTTTTGTAATAAATTGGGAAGGCATTCGGTTAAATTAATCAAGCCTCTTGAAACAATCTCCAAGAGGGATGCCAATCTGATAATCTTACAAATGTGTGGAGAAAAAACTTTTTATATATGAAAATTGATATGACTATTTTCTAACACTTAATGTAATTTAGCAATTGTAAATTATGATTACACAAGATTTTTATGCTCAAATCAGTAAAATATTGTGGCAGCAACTAATTTTCAAACAACTAATTTACATAATAACAAGAACCAAAAAAGAATATGAACGATTTTAAGATTGACCTCCTCACATTAGACTTTTAGATGGAAGGTGTTCGGCATGTCCCTTACTCCCTTGCCAACTTCTGTAATTTTAGTAATTCCATTTCATTCAATAATGTCTAGGTTTCCACAGTTCTTGAATCTATACCAGGATCTTTTAGCTCATTATCTGAAGATATGCTGTTATTTCTGCGAAGATAAACATGACAAGGATTAGAAAAGACATTGCGTTTGGAACAGGGGTTTCCAAATGAACATTGTTTTATGTAATTTTCAATCATGCTGTCAGATCAATGATTGTTTTCTTAAAAACATAAAAGCGTCGAATTGAATTGGATATACTGTCATGACGTAAATTTGCTAAACGTACATACCTTTCAGCCAATGCTGGTGAATATTCTTTTTCCTCAGTGGCGGTGTTCAAATTGTGAGCTCCATATTCTGCTTCTTCCCTTATTCCCTGTCTTCCTTCATCTGTTTTAACACAATTGTGAGTCCTTGTATAAATGGTTCTTATAAGGTGTTTCAAACCAAATATCTGACTAGAATTCTATCTTGGCACCAAATTCACACTATAATTTTTTATTATAATAATGCCCAATTTTAAAGAACCCTATGGAACAAAAATTTCCTACCTTTTGGCATTCGTAGCTGCTGAAACTTGCTGCATTTTTATTGAGAATTACCAAACTTTTTTCTAGATCTTCAATCTTCCTTTCGAGATCTTGTTCCTTCACCGCAAATGTTTTTGATGACACCTCGAGAGCAGCTTCTTTCTGCTTTATTTGACCCCTCAGATCATGGAAAGATATGATGAAACTAATTCAATTACTACTGCATCTTGGGTGACCATTTTTTTTTTTGATCAATGATTAACAAAGGATGATAAATTAATCATGAAAAATAACATTACTGCAATTTTACCTCGATTAATTTTATTTTCCCCCCTTCAGATTTACAACCTCTTTAGAGCCATGAGGAACAGGGACATTTATTATTTTTTGTTTTGGCTACCTCAGAAACTGGCATTCATCCATTGCCATCTTTAGTTTTTTTCTCTACAAAGCTTAATGCATCTTCCTTGTTTTTTAGCTCACCTTTTAGTTGAATAACCTGCTTCTGAAGTTTTTCTTTCTGTGACTCTTCCACTGCTGAAATATGTTTCAACTCAATATATTGAGTTTTAAGGGTTTCCAGCTCTGCCCACAGATTTTCAGTCATACCTTAACGCTTCTCATCATGTTCAAATCTTTTGAGCAAAGTCTGAGCTTCCATCTTCAGCAATGCTGTCATGTTTTTTAAGTCATTTTTTTCAGTAGCCTCTTTTTCCAGTAGCAATTCAGTATCCTTTACCGATGCCTTCATTTCTTCTAGCTCAGCTCGCAAAGTTTCATTTTCCTCTGTTTTCTTGGAGGAGACAAATGAAGAGATCAGATCTCCTGAGACAGATTTCTACGAGTTTGTTCAGCATTCTTTCTTTGATTTTTGAATTCAACAGACCTATATTCAACTTCTGATTGCAACTTTTCTATTTGATTTAACTTTGATTCAAGCTGCCTCGAAATTTCAAACAGATTTGCTTCATGATGCTCCGTAACTGATTTGAACTCTTTCTTAGCTTGCTGCAGCATTTCTTCTAGACAATTTTTCTCTAGCTGAAGTGTATCAGCTTCAGCCTATGCTTTCTTAGCTGGTTTTTCATTTGCTAAAAATGTAGAATCCATCTGCTCAGAGTGCCTTTTGAATTCTTTCTGAAGCCCAACTGCTGTATTGGAATTATGCAATTGCATCTTTCTTAGATTCTCCTCTGCTCGTATGGCTCTCTGCTCCTGCTCAACTTTGGAACGAGTAAGGTTTTCTAGATCAGTTTCAAAGCCTCGTGCCTGCTTCTCTAGCTCTTCCTTTAAGCTTCTAACATGATTTTCAAGGTTACTTGCGTTGAACAAAGAGTCACAAATTTTTTTGACTGTTTCTTCAGCTCAGTTTCCAAGCTCTCAATCTTAGATTTGTAGCCATCTAGAGGGGAATAAGAAGTTGCACACTCAGAAAATTTATACTACATTTTCAGTTGATCCTGCAACTGACTTTATTTTAATTGATTTGAGATGTCATGGTTTTCTTGTTTCAAGATCTCGTAATCAAGGGTAAGCTGCTCCATTTTCATCTCTTTCACTCTTGTAGATCTCTACTTCACCACAGAGGTCTATGATCTTTTTCTCCTGCATGTACACATCCGTGTCATCAGTGTGCTCCATGACAAGCTTTTCCAATGATTTTTTATCTCCGTCAAGATCGGCACTGGATCTGGAGTTGGTTTCCCAGATGTTTTTTGCATTCTCAGTTGTTGATCTGTTGGATAGGTCCAGTATCTCCTTGTTCTTTTCTTCCAACATGTCATCCAGGTCTTGCACAGCAAGAATCAACTCACTGTTTGATTCTTTTTCTTTTGAAGTTGTATACGAAGATTTGCGTTTAGATCCTTCTCATGGTTCAGTTCTTGCCTTAGTTCTTCAAAAAGTGCCCGAGGACCACCTCCTTTGTATTGCAATTTGTTTCGCATTTTAGCTTTTTCACACTCTTCTTTATATGAGTTTCGCTCTTTCTTTAGGCTAAAAACCTCTCTTGAAAGATCTGAAAGATCCGTATACCCATCTGTACTACTTAATGCAGCACCCCATGAAGCATTAGAAGATTGCACTGTGGCAGGCTTCCACATTTCAGCTGGCACATGCTTATATGTATAATTATTTTCGGTGGAATAGCTGAACTAATACTCCTGTGTACTAAACAGTAAAAACTTATTTAATTGGGAAAAAACACAATCTTTCACATGTAAAAGTACAAAGCAATAATTGATTTGAAATAATTAAATATTAATAGGAAATTATCAACAATAGGCCGGATGTGATCGACAATAGTTTTCGTACTACCAGATGTAAAAGGGGCTAGTTTCTTAATATTGATTGACATGAATCTAGGATCAAGATCATGCGGACGTGCCTCGAAATTTTAAACCGAAAGAAAAGTATGAATGAATTGAAACAATGGGAAGATGAAAAACAATAAAAAAACCGTAAAGATATATGCATAAAACTAGGAGATCATGAGGAAAACGAATTTTTTTAGAGCAAAAAACATTCATAAACTGTTAATTAGGTTGGCAGAGCAAGTAGATCTTCAAATATTATAAATATGTTGGGAAATAAGTTACCTTGCGAGGATCTTGATCCTAATATTCATATTTAATTGAAGATGTTGGGAGTGAAGCTACAAGATTAATATGCCGGTCAAGTTGATAAAAGACAGCAGTTAAGTAAAAACTCTCGCCAAAACTTATTGTGTTAAAGTTGTACAAAGTTTAATGACTGACGTATTGATAGTTCCATCCTCTGTTAGTCTTGCACGTGTACTACTACTGCCCCCGTCTTTTTCTGTCATTAAGGTGGAGAACTGAAGAGTGGGGAGGAGTATCTCATCAAAGTACGGGACAACATGTTTATGTTGAACAAGGAACTAATCTCTTATTTTACTTCTAAACCGTTTATTTTATATTTTCTTGTACCCATATTTAGCTTTTAAATAGATACATTGCATACTCTATGTGATACGTGTCTGTGTGTGTGTCTTGCCATATATTTTTGGACATATCTAATTGTTTGTGCTAAAGTTATGGCTTGTTATTTTTTATTACTACGTAAACTCATATTTACATGCTGGATTCATGTTAAACCTTGCATAGTAACCATATAAAAGTTGTGGGGTTATAACTTCTCTATTATCTAAAGTACCATATATATGAATATGGGGAAACATCATATAGAATTCAGATTATATTTAAATGATTAGTTGGAGTCCACCCAATGTTAGTCGGTCTTGTGTAGATAGATTATAAAAGCTAATCCAGCATGAGTGGTACTAATTACTATTGTGCCATTGAGCTAAATTTGATGAGCTTACACAACTGTAATTTTCAGGTTTAATTGCTACATGTTAACATTTCAAAAAAAGTTTAGAACTTTGACAAGGTGCCTAGCTTCAATCTTTGACAAAGAGAGCAAAAGCTATTATACTATTTGAAGTTTAGCAATTATATAATTGACTGTATATGGACAAATTTTATTTCGTTCCACTCATTGACATATTGTTCAGTGACTTCAAAGTTAATAACATCAAACTTCTATCCCAAGTTGGAAATAAATTGGCATTCAACTTTTTAGTAGCCATTTTTTTTCTTGTAAAATTTAAATCATTAATGTCATGGGATTTATTTTGACCGACAAATCTGTCCAAGTCATTGTTTTGATGACAAGCATCTGACATGATTTCCAGTTGCCTTAAGTTGACCAAACAAACTTATACTAGGCAAATTGTAGTTGAAAATTGGTGATGATTAAATACTATTTGGCATTATAGAAAGCTCATTTGATTTGTGCATGTCCTTTTTTCAGAACACAATATGCTGAACCAGCTGTGATGTAGTCTATATGAAAGATAAACTGATTTCTTTCAAAGATGTTATAACCTTACAAGGTTGTTGTGGATCACCCATCAACAAAGGTGTGCCCATATGATTCAGTACAAAAGAAGCTTGATTGAGAAATTCCAAGAATGTGCTGTAGTGGGAAACTTCATTAACCTTTTGTTGTATTGTAGTCTTATGAGTAGGAACTGTCACCTGATGATGGCCTTTTTTACTTGGTGTATTGAGATTTAAAGACTTTCTTAAAGGCTAATGTGAGAATGCGAAAGTAGTTCCATAGTTTGATAATGCATGTCCTTTTAAATTTTGGATTACTTTATTTGTGCGTATAAATTTTTCTCCTTGATTCTCAGTGCTCTTGGCTCTCAGTTAAAATATATGAAGTATGCACTAGCGGTGTAGATTAGGAATCGATTAAGGCAAACATAGTTGGATCTTGTGAGAGTTGCCGCTTGGTATAATGACGGAAGTAAAACTTCAACTCCTGGCTGGAGAAGCAATTGACTTGGCACCTTGCTTTAATGAACGGTCAGAAATACAAGCTCTCTTTCTGTTTAGATACATGATTTTGTTTTCTTAAATACCCCCACTTAATTTTCCTTGACCAAACTCATTAAAAACCTAGGTTATATGAAAGCTTGTACACTTTAAAGCTCAACATAGGCATTGTAGGTGCTATACAGGGTATGAGAGGTTTGAAATTCGGTATTCGAATTATTATATGTCAGAAGAGCTTGTGATCAGGGTGAGCACACACCATAACAGGATGATCATCAAGCATGTTAATAGTATATGATAGTTCAAAAATCTTTTAATGTCCATAAAGCTCTCATATAAAGTCAACCAGTATTCTCACCTAGTTCAGCCTTTGGGTTGGCTGGTGTTCTCCGGTTCTTGAGGCTATTTGGCAAGACAACATTCCCGAAGCTATAAAAATCTGGTTCTTTTCTGGCTTTGCATTGCTTTGGGTTGGCTGCTGAATTCGACTGTCCCGACTGGAAAAGTTTCTCCAATTCCTTTTTCATATTCCACAAGTTTAGCTTACCCAAAATTCACAAGTTTAGCATTGAATGACATGTTGCAGTCTTAAAAATTGTAGAATTGCAGCACACTTAATTATTGAAATGAGTTTTCAGGGTATCTCATACAATTACTATAAAAAGTGTTATACCTCATTATTTATGTCTAGGTCATGCCCTTGAAAATATGGTAATATAAGCCTACCATTAGGCATAAACTCCTCAACAAATGAAATTCCATTTGCTTCTCGTCACCAACCTGTCTTGATAGTAACCTGGATGTGTCATTGCTAATTATATTTAGTGGTATAAATATGATTAACTGAGCTTAGTACTCGTGTCTTAATAGTAATTTTGAAGTTCCATTGCTAATTATATTTATAGGGGTATCAAGTAAACAGATTCAAGGGTGAACAATGTAAATTTGATGTTATTTGGATGACATTTACATTTATGTTGTTAATATGTTACAAGTATAGAACATATTTTTACTTGGCAAAAAAAAAATCTTTTTTTTACTAAGCTATTATATGTGAACATAGTGGAGAGATCAATATAGTATAAATGCTATCGAGTTCGATGCTCGTAGAGCTTAGTACACTCGTTTAAGGTTCGTTCGAATGAACTAATAACCAAGTCGAAACCATCATCCCTTACTTTGTGCAAACTGTAGAATCTTCTTTCTTGTTGCATCTGCCAGGCTTCTTCCAGCTTTAAAGTGACCCCATTTCTCTGCTCCTTCACTACCTGCATCCGAAGATTTCATCAACATCATGTTTCCAATCATGGGCGCACCAAAAGGCCATCAAAGTCAAGAATGCCATCCTTTAAAGCATAGGCTACCGAAAGCCAACAGCAATGTCAAGCCTTCTTGTATGGGTTCAATGTCAAGCATAGGCTGAAGAGTTGCAACATAACTGCAACAGAGAAGCTCTACTCCTACAACACAAAGGTGCTTAAATTCCCTCACAAGCCTTACCCAAATTGAGCTTGTCACAATAATATTGCAGCATCTTGCAATGATATATCGTGACTCGAGGCATGAGTCTTACGTTCTTGAGAAAATCTATTAACTCATCGATTTCATTCTTGACCATCCCATATAGATGCTAAAAATTCCCAGAACAATCTCATACTCAATTTCAGATAACCAGGATACATAATGATCCAGCACAGACTATTTAAGAATAGTAGACATCATAATGTGGTATAGCTAACCATCAAACTATCTTAACATGGTGAACAGCCATTTCCTGCAGCATAACAATTTCCCAATATGTGTTTTTCCAGAAACAAAGCAAAACAGGCTTAGAGAAACAGATCCTAGTAACATCTTCATGAACCTCAGAAAAAAAATGTAATTTCTTGGAACAGAGTAAGAGCCTGCCATAAATCCATAACAATGCACATGTTTTTCCAACCTCTGCCGACAGGTTCAGTTATTGAAGCTCCTGAAATCTAGGTAAAGCTAGCTATTTGCGGGTAAGCAACCTGCATAGTCAAGCATCTTCAACCCATCATTAACCATGCCCTGACCTATATTTTTGGAGCAATGCTACGTACCAAAAAATTATCCCAATTTTTTCAGCAAATGACGTGTCATGACCCATGATATATGGTTTGTTTTAATTCGTGGGCGCATATGTTGGGAAAATGATTCCTGATAGATTGTGAATCAATACCATCCCTAAAATATGTCACATCATCGTATATCCAGCTAATATAGATAATTGCAACCCAAGACTCTGACCATTTTTCTTATTGAAATATGGGTGAGAAAGATAATTAAAATAATAGTTAAATATTATTTTTAAAGTATAGATAACAAATACAAGAAATATCATTGGAATAAATTAACTTTTTGATTTCCTATCATTTAGGTAGTCATTATTCTACTATATTTTATGGGGCTAAAATAGGAAGCGAGGTTAGAGGCGGATTTCGGTGACCCTTTTGCGAGTAAGAAATTCCGATTAGTCAAAGATTATTTCTCATTCTGCAAGATAATGTACAAATTGAAACTTTTATAAATAATATATAGAGATATAAATAAAGTATATAAGGTATATAAATATTGAACCAAAATGTATAATTCTTTCAATAATATAGCCGGACAATTGTAATATTTATTTTTATCAAAAACTCTCAAAAAATGTCACAATAAGTTTTTGTACATTAATATTATTCAACTAAAAATAGGTTATATTGTTAGGTTCTTATTATAAATTATCATTTTTAACTAATGTCAAACTATAAAAATAAAAAATTACTAAATAATAAAAACGATTGTTTTTTTACATGAGATACTCAGTAATTTGTTCTCTTAGATATTTTGATAGCGGAAAGTTAGTCATTAAGCAGAAATTTGAATATTGAAATTTATTAAGGCCCCGTTTGAAAGTGCTGTTGAAAACTGCTATTAGAAAAAATGCTGATAGAAAAAGTGATGTCAGGAAAATCAAACGACTGTTTGTTAATTTTTTTGATTTATACATATTTTAAGATATAATATATAAAAATAATATTTTTGAGAAAATTTAATAATGAAACTGATAGTTACTTACTGGAAAAGTTGAAAGCAGCGTTTTTCAAAAGCTGAAAACAGCTTTTTCCAAAAGCATGAGGTACATGTTTTTGCTAACGATAGTTTTTAGACTAAAAACGCTTTTCCACACCGCAGTTTTTATAATTTACTAAACACCTTTCTGACAGTTTTTCAGCAAAAAGCTGTTGTTACTGTCTGTATCAGTAATACTAAAGTGGACCTAAGATTAATTTATAAAAATCAACCTATCACCCTGTTAAAAAGCAAATTGTTGACTTAGAAAGTCATTTAGCTCCTCGGTTCTCACTTCTCACCCGTGATTTAAGAGCGTCCTCGTTCCATCCCCATTCTCGGCTCTATTATTATTATTATTATTAAATTAAATAAATTTTATAATATTTATTTAATATGTTTTCCATCCACAATCCCTAAATGAAGTATAATTTTGATGAATAAAATAAGATTTCATCTTTAATTTCATTAAATATGTAATAAGATAAAAATTGGTAATTAAAATTACAAATAAAAGAAAGAGAAAAAATTAATTTAAAAAAAAGGAAAGATGAAAAATGGAATATAGGAATATTTTAAAAAATAAATAAAATTTAAAAATAATTTTGTGGAATCAGTTAGTATTTTAATACACCAGTAAGGGATGAGAATCAGGATTTGGGAGGAAGCTCTAAAATGCTACTGTAATATTTATTGGACTTGATATGTCTGAGAATTATCTCAGGTAGTACCTTGATATTAAAATATTTTATAATACAAACACAAGTGTATTTGTTTAATGCACATGAAAGAATTTAATATTTATAAAAATGACACTCAAAATTTACTAAAAACTCAGGTAGCAGCACCTGGGGTGATCCTCAGACCCGGTTTTCTCATATTTATTTAGGTTCCGTCAATTTTGCTGATTTTAAAAAAAATGATTATCCGGTGTTTGTTTGGTTAAGATTAAATAATTTCTTGGTTTTCAATTGATCTGGCAGTTGCTGAATTTAGGGAAAATATTTTCCATATATTTTCAGTGTTTATTATTTCATAGAAATTAAAACATTTTTCAAAGGAGGAAAATCCTTTAAATAACGTTATAATACTTGAGAAATTGACCTTTCATTGTTAAATGATTGAGAAATAATCGATGTATCATTTGTAATATTATAAATAAAATTAATCATATGCAAATTTTCATTTAAAATACAAAATTTTATATCTCATTACATTTACTATACATGTGATCTATTTTAACTAATTGAAATATTTATAGTCTAACATTTGTTTTGATAATTAAAATTTTTAATTGGAACAATATATATGAACAAATATAATTATTTAAATTTAAATAAATATTTATTTTTCATAATTAAATAAAACAATAAAATATAAACTTTAATATTGTAAATAATAATTTTATGAAATAGTATTGGTCAAATACAAAACAATGTTACTCTAAGCAAAGAGAGTCATGTGGAGAACATGAGCAGAAGTTGCTTAAAATTAATGATAAGAGGCGGTGGTTTGTAGCATCCATATTTTTTATTTTTGTAAATTACTAAAAAGCTTAGTTAAGAGTGTATTCCTCTCTTACATTTAATTTTTAATATTCTATCTACTTTTCTAAATAACATATTTCGTAATAAAAATTTGTAAGTCCTATAAATTTAAAAAAAAAAATTCTTTCCTTTTTAATTTTTTTAGCCTCCTTACTCTCCCAAAATTTTAACAATGGGATCGGATGGTAGGAGTGTTTTTTTGCAAGTGTAATGTCAATTTAAAGGAAAAGAGCACAAATTATCTTTCAAATTTATTCCTAAATACTTTTTTTTTTGAAATGATTGTACTTGCATTAAATTAAATCATATGTAAGTACATTCGATAAAAAGCTAGGAGCAACACTATCCCATTCTTGCAGATCTGACATAGAACGAGATACCCTAGCTAACATATGAGCGACTTCATTCGCAGACCTATGCACAAAACGCATTAGCACATTTTCAAAGTGCTTAATCAAATCAACACACTCTCTAACAATGATATGAAAATAGGATCGTCCAGGACTTCCATTACAAGCATCTGCCAATAGTTTTGAATCCGTTTCGAAAATACACCGTGTAAAGCCATACTACTTCGTCCAAGATAATATCTCTTTAAGACTTAAAGCCTCCGCCTCCCTTGGTGACCACGATCCCTCCATCTGCTTGCACATTGCCTTCAAAAAGGTCCCATTTGCATCTCGAATTACCCCTCCTATGCCCACTGTTCTTGTATCAGCAAAAATCGCAGCGTCCATATTTACTTTCACCCAGTCTTGCTGAGGTACCTGCCATCCTCTTACATTAGTACTCGGTACGGATGTATGCCTGACATGATCCAACTGAGCATTTTTCCAATCCGCCAACAAATTCATTGCACTACTTGTTGTACCAAAAACAGAAACTGCAACTCGGTTCCATAGCCACTTGTTTCGTCGATTCCAGAGACTCCAACAAATTAATGCTAGTAGAGCACACTGTTCTCTCGTACCGCTACTAAACAATCTTCTGAAAAACTCTGGTACCGTCTCCCCTGGACTAGTCTGAACCCATTGCACCATGCTCGTTGATGTCCAAACCTCTTTTGCAAACTGACATTCAAACAAAACATGCCTTTCATCCTCTTCTTCCAACCGACACCAAGGACATTTACCATCAATATTCACCCTTTTATTCACCAATGTCCTACCAGTTGGCAAACATGATCGACACATCCTCCATAGAAAAAAACGAACCTTCTCAAGCAATTCTAAACTCCATAATTTCTTCCAAAATCCTGCACCCGATGTATTACTCTCTCTAGCCAACTGCCGATAACAACTCTTTACCGTGAACTCTCCTTTTGCATCAAACAACCATAGCCAAGAATCGTTTCTATCTCTTGAGGACAAAGGAACATTCTTTATCAGTTGAACATCCCTGCTATTAAACAAATCATTCAGAATTTCAACATCCCATTTTCTCTGATGAACCTCTATTAAATCACACACTTTTATACCTTTAAACTCTTGAGGCATACTTGTCATTAAATACCCATTCTCAGTACATGACAGCCACGGAATTTTCCACACAAACGTGTCACTCCCCGTGCCAATACTTCTCCGACACCCTTACTTTACCACCCCCTGAGCTGCAAATATACTCCTCCACATATAACTCGGATTATCTCCCAATTTCGCATTTAAGAAATCAGTTTTTGGGAAGTACTTTGCCTTCATAATACTCGTAACTAAAGGGTTTGAGTCATTTAGAAACCTCCACCCCTGCTTTGCTAGCATTGCAATATTAAATTGTTGAAGGTTTTTAAAGCCCAGACCTCCTGCTTCTTTAACATCACAAAGCTTCTCCCAAGCCATCTAACGCACTCCTTTACTCTCATTTCCACTCCCCCACCAGAACCCGTTCATTTGTCGTTGGATTGTAGTACATATCTCATTAGGAATAAGCATCAAATTCATCCAAAATTTTGTTATCGTTTATGCTGCCGTTTTCAAAAAAAGACATTTACCTGCCCTTGATAAATTCGTACTCTTCCACCCTTGCAATTTCTGACGAACTCGATCATTTAGGAAATTAAACACCTCATTTTTTTTCTTCCTATTGACATTGGTAACCCAATATACTTCCCTGGTGTCATACTTTCCTTCACTTCTAACACCCCATAAATTAATTCTCTGTTTGCTGCCGTTATGTTCGGGCTAAAAGTGATTATGGACTTGTTGAAATTGACAGCTTGACCAGATAGATCCTCATACCTCTGTATAATCTGCTTCATCACCCTTGCTTCTGATTCAACTGCCTTAAAGAAAAAGTAGCAATCATCCGCAAAAAGTAAATGTGAGACAGCTGGTGCCTTTCTTGCAATACTACACCCATGAATCAATCCCATCTCTTCGTTCCTCTTAATTATTGAGCTAAGACCTTCAACACAAAGAATATATAAGTAAGGGGATATAGGATCCCCTTGCCTAATCCCTTTTTGAGGTCGAACATCACCAAAAACTACTCCCTATTGTATGAAGCTGTACGAAACAGTCTTAATACAAGTCATAACTCTCCTAATCCACTGCTCATAAAACCCAAACTTTATCAACATACCTTCAATGAAGTTCCACTCGAGTCTGTCATACACCTTTGATATGTCGATCTTTAACCCAGTAACACCATTACTCCCTTGAGAACGACGCTTGATATAGTGATTTATTTCAAAAGCAATCAGAGCATTATCAGTTAATAAACGCCTTTCTATAAATGCACTATGATTTGCAGACATTAACAATGGCAATCACTTTTTCAACCAATTTGCTAGCACTTTGGATAAAATTCTGAACAAAACATTACAAAGGGATATGAGACGTAATTCACTCATCTGTTGTGGTTGTTTTACCTTTTGAATCAAGCATACTAAAGTACGGTTAAATTCCATTTGAAGTTCTCCAGTAGCAAAGAAACGCTGACAAAATCCCACCACATACTCTTCGACAACACTCCAATAAGTTTAATAGAAAGCAGGGTTTAACCCATCATAACCAGGCGCTTTTTCTGCATGTATTGAAAAAACTGCTTCCTTTACTTCCTCATTTGAGACAACCTCCATTAACTGTGCATTTTGCTCGCTTGTAACCCTGTTTACCTTATCGTTTTCTGATAGATACCCTGCTGTCATTTTGGACTTAAACAATTCAGAAAAGTATTCCATAATGACCCTCTGCACTCCTTGAGCATTATCTACCCATTCACCATTCATGTCCTTTAGTCTTAATATCTAATTATTCTTTCTTCTACCCGATGCAAATTTATGAAAGAAACGAGTGTTCTTATCCCCTTCCCGTAACCAAAATTGCTTTGATCGCTGTTTCCAATACACTTCTTGTTGCTCCAACAAATTTAAGAACTCGTCTCTAGTCTCATTATACTTCCTCACCCCATACGCGTCTCGTCGTGATCTGAATCTTCTCATAACCCCTCTATAATGTTTAATCTTATTACACAAATCCTTTACTTTCCCTCCTCCCCATTCATCCAGCTTTAGACAACAATACTCAATTTTCTCCAAAATATTCCCAAGCCCACTTTTGTTCCAACTACGTTGTACTAAATTCTTACAATCAGCCTCATGGATCCATACATTCTCGAACCTGAACCTTCTGGATTTTGGCACATAGACCTACATATTCAACTGTAAGAGTAGTGGCAAATGGTCTGAAGTGGATACTTCCAGCACTTGAACTTCTGCATTTGGAAACAACTGCCTCCAACTTTGATTTGCAATCCCCCTATCCAATCGTTCTTGTATCCACCGTATTGTTCCACGAGACCTCTCCCATGTAAACTCACACCCCTTAAATCCAAGATCTTCAAGACCATAGTCTATAATCGCTTTATTAAATCCCTCTAATAAATTTCTTGGTTGTGGTCTGCCTCCCTTCTTCTCAAAATCATAAAGCATATCATTAAAATCCCCAAATACACATCAAGGTAAATTCGATCCTGTTGCAAGGTCACGAAGCAAATTCCCTGATTCTTGGCGCCTCTCTCTTTCCAGACACCCATAAAAACCTGTGTAACGCCATCGACCAATCTGTTCACATAGAACCTCAAAATCGATATAGTGATTATAATTACCTTTTATTTCTACTGCTCCTGCATTCTTCCATAACAAAGCTAATCCTCCACCATGCCCTTGCGCATCAATAGTAAATGAACCAGTAAAATGAATCGATTTATAGAGAGCTTCAATCTTATTCTTCTTAACTAAAATTTCTGATAAAAAACTAAAATGGGCCTATGCTTTTGAACGATCTCTTTCAGAAATCTAACTGCTCGTGGATTGCCCATTCCACTACAGTTCCACACTAAAGCACTCATAATGCTAGGCGGGCCTGAGGTCCAGAGCCCGCCACATTCAAGTTTTTTGGAACAGTTGTACGATCCTTTTGGACTGTTAAAGAAGGCCCATCTGTTTGCATTTTTGTTGGCCCATTATCTACTAAAATCAAATCCTCCTCTGTACGCCTTCTTTTTGGATCTACAACGTAATTTTCTCCCCCATTTATTTCTCCTTGCGAATCTGTTTCATTTAAAATTTTCCCGCCCACATCTTTAATCCCCTGATTTCGTGTTATATCCATAATTCTGCCATTATCCTCCAAATTTGTTACAACCAAACTTCCATCCTCCTTGAATTTCGCCTCATCTACCTCCTTTCCACTTTCAGTCGCTGCCGTACCTGAATTTCCAACACTCCCTCCCCAGTTGCCTTTACTTTCTCCGTTTCTTAACCATCTTGAAGCAGTTTCATTTTTTATATTTTTACTTTGTGCCCGTAACTACGTGCCATATGTTCATTCAAGCTCTTTACCTGGATTTGCATAAACCACATTACAATCCATCTCTGAATGCCATAATTTCCCACAAACAAAACAAAAGGTACCGAGTCTCTCATACTTGAAGTTGACCCAACTCCACTCTCCTCCCGCCCGTTTGATTTTCATCCTCCTCTTCAGTGGCTTACAAACATCTATCTGAACCCTGATTCTGTAATATGCTTTCCATAATCCATTAAAATTTGTTAGGTCAGATTTCACAAAATTTCCGATGTAATTAGCAATACCTTGCAATATGTTTTCTGAGACAAGACCTTTAGGAATATCATACACTTGTATCCATATATCAGCTTCATTCAACATTATCTCCTTAGGATCTTCACCCCTCGCTAACTGCTTGTAGACTAATATCCCCTATTCAAATGACCATGGTCCCCCATCAATTACCTTCTGCACATCCATGGGATGATAAAACACAAAAGAATATCGCATTTCCCCTACATCATGGATTTCCACCCCTTCTTTTGGCCGCCATACCGTTGAGAGAACATTCTGCATCGCCTTGAAATTAATATTCCTTTCCGTAAGGAATCGCCCAATTAGCACAAAAGATTCTTTGTCTTGTTCAATCACATCATTTTCTTCAACCATCCCCCCTTCGTCATCATCGTCAATCGATAACTTTGCATATAAGTTATTTAAACTAGAGTTTGAGTATTCCATTGTTTTATTGAGAGATTTTGAAAGAGACAAAAGACAGATAAAAAAGCTTTTACGTAAATAAGATAAAACTCTCATACAGAGAGAAAAAACCTCTCATTCTAGAGAGAAAAAAAATAGAAGTTGGATTTTGAATGTTTATTTTATTTATTCCTAAATACTTGATTTTAATTTAATTAATAATTGAATCCACTACATTCGCATAAATGTCATTTATTAGAATTAAATGAGAGTCGTTCTATCTTCTCACTCTCTCTTCTGTAACCTTCTTTTCTCTAACTCTCCTCCCCCTTTTATGCCGCCCCTTTTCCCGCTTCCGTTTCTTCTCTGTCTTTCTCACCTTCCTTTCCTTGCTTTTCCGGTGCTTCTACCATGTCCTTTATTTCTATCTCTTCGGACTCAGTTTCCCAGAGTTTGTATGTTAACCCACTTTTCATCTAAGAAGATGTTGGTTTCGCTCACTACGTTCTAGGGGCTTCTCTTTCAAAGCCCAAAAACAAGATCTCTCATGTCTCTCCTCCACCTAAGAAGATGGCTGCCTCTAGAAAAGTTCAGTTACAAACTCTGGGTCAAGACAATGAACCTCTCAACGAGCTCAAGAACTCAAGTAACAAAGTCTCTTTGTCTTTTGTAGGGCTGTCAAAGTCGTCTTCTCAAGTTGATATCGCTAATGGCCCGTTAGATTTACAAGCTATGAACAATTCCAATGTTAGTTGCGAAGCATGAACAATTCCAAGGTTAGTTGCGAAGCAATTGAATGACATCTGGATAAAGTTCTTTTGAAGTATAATTGTTAGGTTTGTATCAAACCCTCTAATGCTATTTTTGATAAGTACTGAAAGTTCTAAAGAAATTGTTATTTAGGTTATTTTAAGTCCATGAATGATTTTAAGGTCATCAATGAACTGTTACTTGAGAAATATGCTCCTATTAGTCTTGTTAAAGTTCATGAACATTTTCTAGGTAATTTTGTTTTAATTTTTGACTCCCTTAACTCGTATAAGCTTGCTTTTAGGTATAGTCTTTTAGAAGTTGGATCTCACAAAATGTATCTAAACCCTTGGCATGAACATATCCATAGCCTTACTTTTGTTGTTAAGCATAATATTTGGGTCTCACTCATTAATGTTCCTTGCACTTACTGGTCTTTAGATGCTATTTGTGCCATTAGTATTGCTATTAGGAAGCCAATGACTTTTTTTAAGAGTACTTGGATGAAAGTTCAAAGTATGGAGATAGCCTCTAAGACTCATGTTCTTGTTGAATTAGATGCCCAAAATACCAAACCCATTGTTGTGCTTGGTCCCTTACCTGGTCAGTCCAGTCATTTTCAGAGTTAATCCTGGTCAATGGTGTTCCATGTGCTTTTCTAACGATCACTCCGTCTTTTCTTGCCTTGTTTTCATGGATATCATACATTCTAAGAAACCTAGTCATCACATTGACAATATCTTTAATCCCAGTGATGAATATCAGTCTTTCAATGATTCTCTTATGTCACATCCTTCTCCTAACAAAAGGAATAGAGAAATTAACATGGTTTATTAAAGGAAGTCTCCTTCTGAGGACAAGGGTAAAGGTAAAAAGGTTATCTTGGATTTGAATCTTGACTCAACTACTTTATACAAGGCTGGTGATCATGAAAGTGCAGAAAAAAGGGTTTAGAAGAGCAAATAATGTGCCACAACAAAGGAAAAGGCATAACATAAGTGGAGATTATTGAAGGTGCTGCCTCTAAAAATGGGACTGAGCAGGTGGTTGAAGATGGAGCTCAGTTTAATGTGCCTCCACTGGAACAAGGTCGTGTTGTGGTTATTGGCTTGCCTTCATGCAATAATGAGCGTTTTGACCAGAGGCTGCTGCCAAACAATGTTTAAATCTATGTTGTTGAATGCTGAACTTGTTAGTTTATTTCATTTATATTTTGTAAACTTGTTTATGTGTTGGTGTAGTTGTTGCTGCACCACATTTTGAACTACGATAACTCTTGGAGCTTGTATTATGATCTTCCTCCTTAGGAGACGTGGTGGAGCTATAATTCACTCGTATTTTTATAAAATATATAAGTTTAGCTAAAAAAATCTCATGTCATTTGTGATTCAAATTTGAAAAATAATTTGTAATCCTCTAGTATTACGCATCTTAAAGTGAATAATAACCCTATAAAATCATTATCTTTCTTATTTTTATAAAATTTTACGTAGTTAAAAGAATTTTTTGCATTAAATTGCTTTAGAAAAAATTGGATAGATGGAAATTCGTTAGAGGGATAATTTTACTATTATCCTCATCCGTATTTACATGTCCACTTTGTTTTTGTCTAGTCAAATTATCTTATCTTTGACTATAATTTAAAAATAATATATAATTGAAATAAAATTAAAATATCATATTTTAAAAAGTATAGGCTCATTCTAGTGCTGGTGACATTGATAGCTTTGGTGCAAGGCTCTCCAAGGAAAGAGCTAGCAAGGACGTTGGAGGTTCTGATTCTCTTGCCACTAGGAGTGTAGTTGTGAAAGACAAAGGAAAATGCAGTGCTAGTACTCCCATCAATAAGCGTATTGATGAGTTCTCATCTAATTCTTCTAACACAAACTCACTAGATGCTCTTGCCAATATTGCCACTCATTGACATCCTAGAACCTATTTTGTTTCTTGATACAATCGATGGACATGGCCCCAAATCTATCAATCAAGTCCTGGTTTAGGCTGTTGGACAAGCTTTTCATGGACACATCTATTCTTTTCTCTCTCTCGGTATGTCCTGAATATTATCATTATATTCATGTCCTCACCTATTGATTTTTTAATTTCAGGGTTCCAAGCTTCCTTGTTGTCTCATGCTACTTATATTAAGTTTTCTAAAGACTTTGCAGCTTTGAAGGATGAACATGCTGGATGTGAGGAACTGATTCATGTGATGAAGGAGCAAGTGATTCTGTATGAAAGAGTTACCAATGAAATAAGGAAGGAAATTACCGTCTTTTCTGCTAAAGCCCAGCAATTAGAAGACAATCTGCTTGAGGAAGCTAAGAATGCAGCCACTCAAGCTGTTAGGGATGGGCACCGAGCCACTTTGGGGTCGGGGAATACTATCTCTCCCCCGATCCCCGAACCCAAATCATATCCCCGAACCAGCCCCAATCCCCGAACGAGGATTGTTTTGCTCCCTGATCACTGCCCCAAATGGGTAACGGGGATCCCCGCCAAGAATTGAAGAATTTTTATTTTTTATAAAATATATTTTTAAAATAGATATTAATATGATAAATTATAATATGTTATATGCATTTTTTTACTTAATTACTATATTTTAATCCCGAATTCAAATTAACATTTATTTACAATATATATAAAAGATTAAAATTAAATTATACAAGCTTATAACACGTGCTTCGTACAGGATAACTAATATTTAAGTAAATTATTTTTTTTATTTTTATTTTTATTGATATTTAATATAAAATTTTATAATATTACGAATTTCTGTTAATATTATATGTTCTCTTATATTATATAAATTTATTCTAAATATAAATATGTTATAATCTTGACCCGTGTTATAGTAATATATAATTAGACCTAAAAATTAAAATTTTTAAATATATAAATGGGCCTAAAAGGTAAAAATTTAGGTAATATAGATATGTATATAATCAGGGTTCGTATTATAAATACATTTATATTTTTAGGCTTGTGGCCTAGTACCGATCGACCAAAATTTTTAATTTTTCGGTTATATGAATATAGTATAGATTATAGTATGAAAATTTTAAAATAATAATATGGAATTAAAAATTAAAATTATATATAAATTATATATATATTGTTAATAATTTATTTGATACATATAAATATATATTAAATATTAAATTTATTAGATATTGGAAATATGGATCGGGGCGGAAAGACCCTAATCCCCGACCCATCCCGATTCCCGAAATTTTTATAAGTTTTTGCCCATTCCCCATCCCAAACCTAGAAAATTCTCCGATTCCCCGACCCGGACGTGGCGGGATCGAGATCGGGATCAGGCGGGTTGAATGCCCATCCATACAAGTTGTCCTACGCTATCGTATTAAGACTATGTTAGAATTTTGTCGAGGTGAATGGGCTAATCAAGATGTTGATAAAACGCTTAATATCTATAACATGACCAACCTAGAGGATGTTATAGAAGCTAGGTGTAACAGTCCTTGGTCTTACATAGGCGCAATTGAAGTGCCATGACACTAGTGCATGAGTGTCAAAGTGGGAACTGGTTCTGTTGGCTTTGGACATGTGGGGGCGACACATAGGTGAGCTATTAATCAAGGCAGAGTCAGATTGTGGGTTTAGTCAGCTGGGCGCAGTTAGCTTGGCGACAGATTTTGTGTGGCGCGGCGCTAGCTAGCATTGGGCGCCAAGGTCAATCATGAAAAATTGGCCAAGGCAAGGACATAATCAGGTTGGGAATACTCTAAGGAAATGTGGGCTGGACATTGGCACTAAATAGGATGGAAGCTGGTCTACTTGGTTAGATGTGCGCCAAGTCAAATTGGCTTGGCGCCAGACTGTTTTGATGGTGGCAGCCTTAGCATATTTATGTGCAATTTAAATGGGCATGGATTAAGTACTTGGGCATTCAAAGAGGATTATTGGGCTGGTCTAAAGTGATCCAAAATGAAGTGGGGGTCCAGGAAGGCAAAACATGTGCATGGCTTGTGACAGGTGGTTGGCGGCGGTTACCAAGCAAAGAAACTGCTCCAAAGGACATGGGCAACTCACATGGCATTGCTGGGACATTGATATATATGTATATATATATCTAATAGGTGGACATAAAGGATGAGAAGGCAGTTGGATGTTGAAGGACAGTTTTGTGACACATGGCAACAGTTACAAAACTGCTAGGCAGTTTTATAAACTGCCCATAGATGCAAATTCGTGGCATCTATATATCTATGTTAGGCATTCATTTGTAAACAGAGATAGAGGGAGGAAAACACTTGTATTCTCTAGTATTGTGTTAGGCAAACTGTTGTAAACACTTAGAGAATTCTGGGTAGGCTTTAGAGTGTGTTTGGTGAGGTAATCCTTTGTAAACCTCGGCCGAAAGTCTCTAGTCCTTTGTATTGAGTTGAGCAATAAAAGGTTGGACATTTGTCCGTAATTGCTGGTGTGCTTTATTTGATTTGCTTGATAAATATGCATGCCATGACACCTGCCCAGAGTTGTTGATCCGCTGCATGAGTGTGCGCTTTGCAGAAAACCCAAGGCGACATTGAAGGCTGCTGTTCTTGGTGCAAGGGCAGGACGCACAGGGGCGCAAATTTGGAGTCGAAAAAGTGACCCTGTGACACTAGGGATGGTAATGACGGATATGCTGCTCCTAAAGATTCTTATGCATTCCTTAGCCCAAAAGGCATGACTATGTAACAATATATCGCCTATTTTTATGATCGTTGTCTTTTCTACATCTGACGGATGAATTTGTATTTGGTTGAAATCACTCGACGCGTCCAGAAACGTCAACAGTTCATGTCCTGCAGTTGAGTCAACCATTGTGTCGATGTGAGACAAATGGTATTGATCCTTTGGGCATGATTTGTTTAAGTCCATATAGTTGACACAAACTCTCCATTTTCCATTCTTCTTTTATACTATGACCATATTTGCTAACCATTCATAATAATCTACTTCTCGTATCATACCTGCTTTCAACAACCTGTTCACTTCGACATTAATGATTTTATTTCTTTCTGGACCAAATTTCCTTCTTTTCTGTTGGACAGGTGCATGCCTAGGGTTGAAGTTAAATTTGTGTGTGATCACGTCAGGCTTGATACCTGTGATGTCTTCATGATCCCATACGAATGCATCCAATCGTGTTGTTAGGAACTCAACCAATTTAGCCTCAACTTTAGGAAAGACATCTTCACCAACCAACACCTTCTTGTCGCTTGTAGTGAAGTTAATCACCGTCAACTTTTCAGGGTCAGGTAATCATTTATCAAGAACTTTTATAATAGATTAATTCCTTGAGCATCAGTAGGCAGAGATATCTCCCCAATCATTCTCTTTGTTTTCCCATTAAATCCCACAAGTACTGTAGACTTATTGACGATTTCGGCTTCTGTCAACCCCATTTACTACAAGGTCTCAAGCATTATAATGTTCACAGTGCTCTCGTTATCCACCAGAGTCCTCTTTATGAGACAGTTGCCTATTAGCAATGAGACAGCCAAACAGTCAAGTTGTGGTTCCGTTACATGTTCTCTATCCGTCATGTCGAAATGAATGACATGCATGTTAACTTCAGCAATGTCACCACGTCATACTCGTGTCCCTGCTTCTCTAACAATCCTTTAAACTTGTGAATATGTTTCCCCGCGCACTTCTGATCCCCTGCTATGAAATTTATGACTTTGTGATGTGGTGGATGTGGTGGCTGTTTTGTTGGCATCGCGTCCCTTCTGACATGATTAGTCTTCTGTTTATAAATGTATTCCGCCAGGTACCCTTTTTTGTCGAGGGCCTGAAATTCCTTTCTTAACGCAACACAAACATACGCCTTATTCCCATAATCTCTGTGAAAGTCACACCACAACATGGAATCTAGATTAGCTTTCTACTTATTTGATTTTGGGGGCCATTTTACGATGTCTTTCAATTTGTTGAACTCCCTGACAAGTGCAGACAGACCAATGTTAAAACCATAACTGTCAAAGGTTAGTGGTAAATTAGGACCCTTTCCTCCAATCTGTTCGTCCTTGCAAGGAATTGGCACGTTGATCATCTCGTCCACTTCTCGAGTAGGGCTTGTAGTCCCTTGATTTCTGCATCACCGCCTTCCTGTTAGGACAATAATAATTGTCTTCTTCCTCCCTTCTGTCTTCATCTAACTCACCTGAACTATCAATTTCGCTTACATATCATCTATAGTTTTGCATGGATATTTCTTCAATTCGTCATAAAGTGGTGAATCTCTAATCAAACCCCTACGAAATGCGTCAACGGCCGTTGGTGTCTCACAATTTATAATAGTTACAGTACGTTGTGTTGTAGTTTTGTTGTTAGATTTTATCGTAGTTAGCTCCCTTTTCAAGTTCTCATTCTCAGACCTTAAAGCATCCATGTTAGACTGTAGCTTCTTGATGGCAGAAATAATCCTTTCATTACCAGTTGCGTCGTAACCTTGATTCGAAGGACTAGCATGTAGAAGATCGTCAACCATTGTTGAGTATGTCACTGGAAATGTCTAAACTCTTTATCTATTTCCCACAGATGGCACCAAACTATTTTGGTTAAATTTTGAGGGTTAAATATTAAGTCTAATCGATTTTAGGTGTGTTTAATTCATATGAACAAAAAAATAACAAGAACAAACATAAAAATTGACAGAAAGAATTAATGACGTGGAAAACCCCCGTTGAGAGGTAAAAACCACGGGTGAGACCTTTCCCAGCCAAATGTGATCCACTAAAAATAATGTTAAAGTGTTTACAAGTGATATAAATGAAATTATCTATATGGTGCTTATCTATATGATAAGTGGAATCAAAATAAGGTGGTAAGATACCTTCTTCATTCCACTTATCATAGAAGTAAGCACCATTTTCACCCAAAGAAATCTTCTCGACCAAAAAATAATCATTTTTCCATCGATGATCATTCACGATGCCCATGTTCAAAATCAAGGGGTCATCTTTCTTCTTGAACACTAACCCATACCTGTAGTTATAAAAAATTTTGGTATTGGAAGCATGTCGAACAAGATCAACACCTTGATTTCAATTAAATTTGGTTACTGGGTTATAAATACAGTGGATATGCTAACAACCTGTTTTACCAAATATTATCTTCTTCAGCTCTTGTTTTAGTTCATAAGCCCACCATATAGCTTTCTAAAGATAATGTGGTCATATCCTTAAATCGCTGATGGATGTAATCCTACGTTCAAGATGATCTGCAGTATTAGCATGAACTTCCTGTAATCTCCCTATAGAATACCCTTTAAGGCTTTCAACTGAGATAGCAGGATGTCCAGTCTGTTCTCCTTCACTACTTTAACCCCTAAGATTTTTCATTCAAAAATTCAACTCGAATCAATCAAAAATTGCACCCAAATAATTTCTTCTTTTCCAGCATCCGAATAACCAGTGTGATCCTATGGAGTAAACCTCTGAGAAAATTAATATCAGTTTTTCTTCAGCTTGTTCCAGAATTAACTTCATTGAGTTTTCTTCAGTCAATCTTAGTTGTCTTCAATACTCAGAAAAATCTTCAACTACTAACTTTTGAGCACCCTCGACTTAATATTTAAGAAAAATTTAAATTTACAGAATTTTTAATTTTCTTAGAAAATACATTAATCAAAAATAAAAATTTACAAATAATTAATTTTCAAGAATATTTGAAATTTCATAAAAATTAAAAATCCGTAAATTAATAATTTAAGAAAAAATTTAATTTTCAAGAATTTTAAATTTTTTGAAAAAATAAATAAATCAAAAATAAAATAAAAAATTATGTATCGAGTGCCATAAACTCACTTATAACAACTTGAGACTACTTATAATTTTAAATTATGTACTTTCTTGAGACTTGATATGTGCCGATGGCTTGGGTGAAATACTTTTCCTTATATATTAAATACAAGTCATGCGTGTGCACTCTGGTTTACATTGTTGACCACATGACCACTCTAACAAAGTGTCGAACACTTCAAAGCCTGGTCAACATCACCGCTAAACATATATTTCAAAAACAGTTCATGTTTTATTTGTTAAATAGATTTAAAAGAAATTATTTTATAAAATTTATAAAATAAACTACTTAAAATTTATAACATAAACTTATAAAAGTTTATAAAATAAATTTTATAGAAGTTTATAAAATAAATTTAATATAAAATTTATAAAATAAACTAATTAAAATTTATAACATAAAGTTATAAAAGTTTATAAAATAAATTTTATAAAAGTTTATAAAATAAATTTTATAAAAGTTTATAAAATAAATTTAATATAAAATTTATAAAATAAACCTATAAAGGTTATAAAATAAATTTTATAACAGTTTATAAAATAAACTTATTAAAAGTTTATAATGAAAATTATTTAATAAGAACTCCATTCTGAGTCAAAATAGTTTCGACATCTTGAGCTTCACTCACCTACGGATCTTGATTTGTATATCAATCAGCAAACTCTTATACCAATTGTTAGGTCCCGGAAGTATCGTAGAAGGGGGGTTGAATACGATACTCAAAACAATTTAATTTTTTTTTCAGAATTTGCGGATAATTAAATTATTACTTTTGTTGAGGGTTCGAGTACTTGTAGTATTTAGGAGACTGACTTGCTAATTTTCTATTTTTATGAATAAACATTTAAAATCTAGAAAATTAGCAAGTAAATAAACGAGACAAGTTTCGAAGAATATATCTTTCGTATATAAACCTATAGGGGTGCTATACCCGGTTTTAATGAACCAGTTTCCGAAGAACAAATTAGTTATTCGCTATAACAAAGAGATCTGACTGATTCCTATTACAATGTATAGATCTATGAATGTACAAAAGAAAAATCAATCTAACGGAGAGTTTTTTATAATAACCCTATATATTTAAAAATTAATGAACCGACTAGATTATAAAACTTCGGTGAAGAAGGTATGTATATGGATTTGTATCTCTTCTTCTCCGGCTTCTGTTTCCCTCTGTATCTCTCTGTGTGGTTGTGTGTATTCTCAACTCCAAATGAATTAGATTCATTTATTTATATTGTATAGGCTTTACAATAATTAAACTGCCTTCTAAGTGTCGACAGCTTCTCCCCTGTATGTTGACTTGAGTTGACTTTGAGAATCCTGTGAATATTTTCTAAGTGTCAAAGTGTGTTTCCTTGTATTGGGACTTAGAAAATAATTCATCCTTTCATAGAGAGTCTAAGTGTCTAATTATATTGCCCTGTATGCATGATTTAGTCAATTTGATACAACTTGAATAAAGGTGTCAAATTCTTCTCCCTGTATAGACCAAGTGTCGAATTCTTCTCCTTGTATGACCTAGTGTCGAATTCTTCTCCTTGTATGACCTTTGTGTCGAATTAAATCCCTTTGTACATGCCTTAGAATAATTATCATGAAGTAAAGAAGTTAAGTGTCAATTTCATCAAACCTTATATAGCCATGTGTCGATTTCTTCCATCATGTATCCATGACTTAGATTCCTTTTGGCATATGAAAGGCTAGGTGTTGAATATTAACTCCCTTGTATAGCATGTGTGGAATTTCTTCACCTAGTAATACTATGTGTCAATTTTCTCCACCTTGTATAATGAATTGGAGTAATTTCAACTTCTATTAAATCCTTGCATACTTGGTTTCCTGTTAATTCTTCTTGTACAATGAACATGTTAACCAAATCCTTTCTATTGACACTTAGTGCACTAGTCTGGTTCACAACTGACTAACACTGTATTAATCTTCATATTCTCAATTAAATCAAATGACAGGATGCAACAGTTCTTTATTGCTTCGAACACATACTATCAATAAACATTGTACTTTCACTAGAATCTTTTCTGGTACTTAGACAAAGTCTTCATTACTACTACAATCTTGAATACTTCATTCTCTGTCTTCACTAACACTTGAACATATAAACAAACTTCTTTCAGTGAGTATAACTTCAAGACTACAACAATCTTCTTTAACCTTTGTCTTTACCATGTCTTCAACTCTAACAGATTCCTATGTTTCGAAAACTGTTTATCTTCAATCAATGCTAATACACTGAAATCTTTTAGTGACACTTTTATACTGAATATTCAACACTTCTGAAACCCTGAAAGTCTTTAAACATTATTCTTCACTAAGGCATGAACATATTAATGAACTTCTTTCAGTGACCTGTAGTTGACTTTAAAACTTCTTCTAGTCTCTTGATTCACTGTATTTGCCTCATCTTCATTTCTTCCTGATTTCTGTGTAGACGTAGTATTATTTATATGTCATATTCTAGTGTTGAGTTATCACAAATTCTGTTCATACAACTTCACAATCTCACCAACAAAGTATTACTAGGTACAGAAGTTAAATTAACTTCAGAACAGACAAAGGTGAAAAGTCTACCTTTCTTTATACGCCATGCGACATACTTAGGATATTCCTTTTTCACATTCCCAGATTTCTTAAAAAAGAAACATGTAACAACTCGATCTTATGTCTTTTATTAGGTTGTGATTTTCCAATTACAGTCTCTTTATCTTTAGTCCTCGTTCGGTAGTTAACCTTTGAGTTAGTTGTAACGTGAGCACTTTCAGTTTTTTCACACTTCAATCTATCTTCTTCTTGCACACGGTGTGAAATAAGCTCATTAAGAGTCCATTTATCCTTCCGAGTATTATAACTCACTATAAAATGTCTGTATTGTGTAGGAAGAGAGATGAGTACCAAATGCACAATAAAATCATCAGGCAGATCAAGCTTTAATGCCTTAAGTTTTGAAGCAATGTTAGACATCTCCATAATGTACTCCTGAATATTTCCTTTAGCTTTATACCTCATCTGAACAAGATCAGCTAGAAGCTTACTTGTCTTAACATTTTCATTTTTCGCAAAACGCTTTTCAAGCTCATCAAAGAAATCTTTCACAGATACCTCATCGGAGTCATTAGACATACCGCCCCTAAATGCCTCAGGAATGCTGCGCTTTATCATCATTAGACTTAAGCGATTATAACGTTCACACTTCTAAAAGTTCAATTTTTCTATAGCAGAACTTTCATCTGTAAGAGAAGCATGTGGTTATTTCCTTATAGCACAGTCTAAATCCATGTAGCCGAGAACTAGTAGAACGTTTTCTTTTCAGCTCTTAAAGTTTGTGCCGTTAAGCATATGAATGGAGCTTATGTTGGCAGTTATATAAGCAGCATATGCATTTACTAGCAAGTAGGAACCAAAACAACAGAGTAGGAACCAAAACAACATAGGCTCGCATAAAATTGAAATTCATGTCATACAAATAAATATTTAAAAACTTAAAATGAGGCATATGTGACATAAAATTCAAAAAACTATAACAATATGGGCCCATTGTCACAAGATACCGCCTCTGGGCGTGTAGCCGAGTTGGTGAAAACACTGGTTATTGAACAATACAACCAAGATTTGATTCCTGGTGACGTGGAGAGTTTTTCACACACTCTAGGTTGAAATTCCACCAGTGTGGTATTGCCGCTCAATTAATCCGATTTACATGTCACGTGTTGGGTCTGAGGCGGTCTGGCATAATATCGGTTGGGGTGTCCGGAAATTACGACTTTTGACCAATTGTCACAAGATACCTAATACAACATTAATATTTAGTCTTTGGACAGAAACATTAATTTGTAAGTAACAACCTAACTTTGGGTCAGTTTATTACTCACAAGAAAATTAATAATTATTACATATTTATTTCCGCACGTATATTCATTACTTTGCATTAAACAACCTACCTTTGAGCCGATTGCTATAACACATAAATAATAAATATAAACATCCTTTAATTTTAAAATAAATAAATCTACACAAAAATACTACTTTGGTAATATTTTTCTTTAACTCGTTTATTTATAAAATAAAGGACTTTAACACAAGTTAAAAAATGCCTAAATCCGTAAGTTTGTAAAAATATTAAAAAAATACCACAGTTTAATATTATTACAAAAGAAATGATTTTTTCATATTAATTAAAATATGAAAACCTCAGTTTAATTTTATTCTTTATACACGTACACATGTAGATTTTAGCACATGGCAGCAGTACCCAGCAATCGAAAAAAGTCCAAAAAAAATAATGACAACCATGTAAAACATGTATAATCATTGGTCCAAAAACCAAACAACGTAACCATATATATACTCGATCAAAATAATTGACCAAAACATGTGATTCCAATAATTTACATCAGTGCATTGCCGTAGCCATGTACTGTAATTCAATGTATATGCACGTCATGCTAATTTCATTAAAACAACGTATAATCGACGACGAGAGAATGGATAATTTAAAACCAACATAACATACAGTGGCGGACGCAGGAAATTTTGTGAGGGGGATCCAAAATATAATTTTTTTTGTCAACTAAGTATATTGTCTGTCTACTATGTTGATATTTTTTTTCTCCGTGTGTATATCTTCTCTCTACTATTTGTTCTAATTTATTTTTACTTTTACAATATGGGTCAAACCAAATTTCAGCATGAACCAAATATAAATATTTATGAATTGAACAATATATTAAAATTTTTTTTTTTTTTTAAAGTCCAGAAAACTCAGCATAGGCCGAGACATACCCTCGCGGGGCTGTCGGTCCGCCACTGATAACATATATACACATGTGGGGAATTTTAATCGAAAAAAAATCATATATTATATATGATCAACCCTAATAATCCACATAAGAGAGGCTCTAATACCACTTGTTTTGAAATATAAACACATAACGACGGATCATCTTATGCGATGTTATCAAGGTTACAATGTAAAATCGTAATGCAGAGTTTCTATCTGATTCCATGATAATAAATATGAATACGGATTGGGACTTGACCTCTTGATTGTGGGATTTAATCTTCCACAGATTTGATTCGCCTCTAGTCGTATCTGTAACTGATGATAATGGAGGAGTAGAGGTTGTGAATAAGTTTCAGGACCAAAACCCTATTATGTTTTTTATATATTAGTCTAAATTACACAATACTAACTCTAAGAAGGCTTACTATGGATATTACACATTACATAACATATAACTTTGAATACTTAATTAATCTATTCGAGAAGTCCAGAAAATCAATTCGAGAAGTTAGCAAAAGGAGCATTCGAGAAGTGGTAGAGCTGAACCAATCGAGAACTCTCAGTTTCAAGTGATCATTCGAGAAGTATAGTCTAATCGAAAAGTCATCAAATTTAGTATGCAATCGAGAAGTCTAAACATTTGAGAAGTCAGTCATTCAAGGACTAATCGAGAAGTCACAGCTAGTACTCAATCGAGAAGTCAATCACCATGACTTCTCGAAGTAATTTCAACAGAGTACTCGACTGTTCCAAAGAGCTATTTTCAAGGAGAATTGCAGAAGAACAAGACAAATAATTTGCAGCTCTGTCTTTGCAGGATAAGTCAAGCCTGTGAAGATAGAGACAAGACTACAATGAAGCTGGGAAGATATGCAAGACAAGTGACAGAAGATATAAAGCTGAACATAGTAGACTGTCAAAACAAGTGTTAGCTAGAAATAGATATTAGTCAAATGTAAAGTATTTCTTGTCTATTTCTAGTTTTAGCTAAACTGTCTTATGTGAGCATGTGCACAGGACATGTTGTCTATATATTTTATGCACAACCTCATTTGACAGTATAACGCCCCCAAATTCGGGGTCAGGGATTTGAGTCGTCACGTCACCATCCAATCTTTTAAAACCTGCAATACTCAATAATCCAACAAAGTCACATCATAGACCCCTCTCTCACACATACAAGTTATAACCTTAGAAACGATATACGACCAGTACCATTAGTTATTACAAACCAAATGTACTTATCCAGGATCTCAAGCTATCAATGATAACCCCTACATGAAGTAACATTAATAACTAGATCAATACTGAAAACCTATTCAACTTACTCCTGCGGAATCATTCTGAACTGAACCACTTCAAAGATGAATCTCTTACTTCTTTTCCTCGAAGTATAGAGCCAATCGGGTGTATTATCACTTTCTCTGAAAAATTTAATATAAAGCAAGAATGAGCGAAAAAATGCTCAGCAAATTATCCACCCAATTATCTATATGACTCTCATCTAAGAACATGATAATCACTACTATCTCAATAGTATAACATAGGTTACCGGTATAGGGTAAGCATAGCAAAATATCTCTCGATGATACATATAGTCGAAGTTTTCTTGTTAAAAGCATTTATACTCAACATGAAGTTTAGAAGAATATAATCTAAACAATTTAGTTCATTATATAAAATAAGACACTATTAAATATAGTGTTACCACTCTTTCATACTTCCTCTGAAGCTTTTGAAATAGAACCTAGTGAACTATTTAAGTTCACTGTTTTGAAATAATATATCAGTAACTTATCAAGATAACATCAACTATAGCTTTGCTAAACTCCCATAAAATAATGAGTACACAGTTCAAGATACTGCAATAATAGTCGTTTCTCATCATAAGAGAATCAAATCACGTTGAACCATACCATTCGTAAGGTTTAAAATCCAGTAAAACATTTTAAGGATTTATAAACTGTTTGGTGTACCTCATGTACCCGCTTAAGTTTTCAAAATAACTTTTTGTCAAAACATCTCGACTGACCTGTTGTGTTGTGATATATATAAAGAAAGCAAGAGTGAGCAATATAGCTCAGCAAGAACATATATAACTGTAAATATACTCTTTTTAAACATCGTTTAAAACTACAATATTATGCATACTTTACGTACTCTACGAGTTTGCAAAATAAACTTTTTGTCAAAGTAGTTTGAAGGAGTACAAAGATATCAACATATCAACCACTGATAACACCCTCAGTAAATCAGCTCATAGGCTATCATAATTACGATGTTTCAGCACAATTCCAATTGGAAGATGAGACTGTATCCGGGGCCTTTCACCACGCTGCTACCGCACATACACGATGATCAGTCGCAACCTACGGCAGCTCTTGTTGTTTTTCTACATGTAGAAGGGGGAGCCGACGGAAATACCTCCATCCTTGGTAATCACCCTAGACCGCATATGGGCCAAAGTGCTGGACCGTGCGTCACTCGGCCTCTTACGCTGTATCTCCTAGTCTACTGGAATAATCTATAAACCTGGAACATGAATTTAATCCTAGTTCCCCAAGTATATCATACTTGTTAATAGATGAATCTATCTAACCTGGAGCCAGAATTAAATCATGGCTCCCCAAGTATATCATACTTGTTAATAGATTCATATCTCGGAATGGAACAATCTATAAACTTGGAACTGGAATTTAATCCTAGTTCCCCAAGTATACAATACTTGTTAATAGATTTACCAAACTCCGAATAGGTACTGCCAGAACAATCGGGGCAGTCCTCTTACCACAAAGGTACATTGGCTTCCGCCAACTGATGTCTTTTATCAAAGAATGAAAATCATTTAAAACCACGACCCGGGAGTTAGTCGGAAAACCTCTTATGATTTTGATAAGTTGAAAACCCTACTACAGTAGGTCAGTGATGTCAAAACACAACCGCTTTTGAGAAAGTAAATGACCTTTTACTCCATAGACTGAGTTCCCTATTTTTGATAAGTCCAAGAATATTTCATTCTTATTAACAGAATAAAATAGAATATAAACAGATATTAGGGAACCCTCACTATATTTAAATAAATTTTATGAAGGTCAGAAAATATTTTAAATAATTATTAAAGACCTTCATTTATTTTTAAATCGATTTATAATATTTAATAAATATTTAAATAATATTTATTAAATAATAAACAATTAATAAACCCTTTTTAAATGAATATTCAAAATAATATTCATTAATTAAATAAATATTCAAATCATATTTATTAACACTATTTAACATCTTTATCAAAGTAATATTCAAAATATAAATATTGGAATATTCTTAATCGTTATTTTTAAAATAATCTGTCTCCGGCATATCCCGGATTACAACAGTATTTAAAATAACTTCCCGACTCCCGGTCTACGTTCGAACAAACGAAATCCGCTCTACTCTTAGAGTCTCTATACAATACCGGTATATATCTATAATATTTTATAGCATATAAACCAAACATTTGCGAAAGGTTAACAACAGTTAAATCAATTCGAATATTTAAGTAAACAGTTATATCACAACATCAACAGTAGAACATAAGGTATAGGTTTTGAAAGCTTGCATACACATACTTTAACTTTATATGCAAGGTCAAGAATATAACATTTTGATATTGAAAGTATAAGGTTAGGAAAACTTGCCTGGAGTCTAAGATACGTTCTCAGAGTCTCACTCGTTCCGGATTCTCTATCAATAGATATCATAATCCTGATTAGTACACTTAATCCCATCAACTACTTATATTATTAATAAGTATAATCCCATATTGAGTCCATTTATGACAACTTCAATTTGTACTTAGTATTTTTACTAACACTTATTCTACCCGGCATTCACCTCCTCGAGTCTATCTCGGCCGTCCATAAACCATCTCATCAATGGCTTTTAATCTAATCTTTTTACTCCAATACATAGTCAAGTTATTCCTCAACATCTTTCGTGTTTTAACCGACTCGATATGATCATTTTATCTTGGCCAACGTGGCTCGTCGCAACGGTGCCCCTAGCGTTGACTTTTCTGCGAATTACTATTGCGCGACTCGCACTCCAACAATTTTAATAAATCAGAAAATGCATAATTAAATGCGAAATCACCTCAAGGAGCTTCTTGAGTATTTGAAATATTTAACAAAAATATTTTGATTTGAAACACTAGAGTTTAACTGAGCGAAAAGCATTTTAGAAATCGAGTCAACTACGTGGTTTTGCTATTTGCACCGCTTTCACTAAAACGCTCATAACTTATTAACCGTTAACTCAAATGACGCACCTTTTTCGCATGCACGATCTAGAGAATGTCTAGAATACAATCCATTAAAAGTTTATTCTGGACAGAGGGACCATTTTCCCGAATTTACTGAAGAAGGCAGTAGCTTCTCAATGAATAGTGTCATCACACAACTTTGGTTCCAACATTTTTATAAAATCGAAAAATTCACTTATGCCCTTGAAATTTTGGATAGGCCTTATTAACGGACCATATTACTGAACCTCCAAATTTCCAAATTTTTGAAAATGTCTAAGTGGTTCGTTTAAGTCTCCAAAGTGAGTTCAATGTAGCAGTTTGCTCGATCGAACTACTTTCACTAAATCGGTTGGTTCTCCTAAACTGTAAATCGTATCGACGTGATTCAAATGTCAAAACAAACTATGAAATAAGGTTTACACATCCATGGTCAGTGGTGTCCAGAAATATTGCATTGACAGTTTGTAAATCTTTGTCAAAACTGGTCTATATGCAAACGGACATTACGACGGCTATAAACGGAACGTTTTCCGAATTTAACTATGTTAATTTCATTAAACAACAACCCAATCCTCAAACTAATAAATTTAACCGCAACATCAGTTCATCCTCTTTACAATCTCATCACCATCATCAATTTATAATATTCATCCAACAATATTCATTCATTTACTTCCAAACTCCTTAAATCAACATGTACTTAAACATAACTTAAACTCAAGCTTATAACTCAATGTAAATCAAAGGGTGGGTGGTGTTTATACCTTCCTTGGATACTTAAACATACTAACAAGAGCTTGTAAGCCTTAAGGGAGCCTTGATCTATGCTTATCATCCTCAAACTTGCAAGAGAAATCAAGAAACAAGTTAGTAAATTTTCGGAGTTACTATTCAGCCTCAACTTCTACAATTTATTTACCTAATCAAAACACCTCCAAAAATTATGAAATTAAATACGTACCTACCCTAGGATGTATAGAAGGCCTATGATGTTTCTTGGGATTTTTAAGTGTCACGAATTTGAAGAAAAAAATTCGTTGATCCTCCTGCCCAGACTTGCTCAACAGAATTGTGAAATGAAGAATAAGGGGGAGAGAGCTTTTTCTACTTTACTTGCTTTTTGTGTTGGTTTATTTGTGTTTGTATAAAGTGTATATGGCTGATATCTATCAAGAGATATGGCCTTTGATGGATGTCAAGTACATCAAATAGTAACTAAGGTATGACTTGACAACTTGACCCTTAATTCATGGAACTATGTTTCCTTAACTTGGCTAGTTGCTTGATCACTTGGTTTGGTTTGTTTCTAACCAATTCGGTTGCATGGTTATTGCATGGGACTTGTATTTAGTCACTTATCATCCAACACTTAACCATTAATCCTCCACGTAAGTTCGATTAATTTTCGAAAGCTTTTCGTCATAGAAATTCCGTAGCATAAATCCTTAATATTCCAAATACTCTAATTTGATTATAACCATGAACTTTCTAAATTATAATCCTCTTGGTCACAAATTAATTCTCTTATTCATCGATATCTCATAAATTACGAAACAATTAGTAAAAACGAAAATCTTTCGGATTCCGACGGCTTTTACATACACTCATTTTCTTCATACAATAATATGACATCTCCGGATTTCTAATATTCCAACACTTACTTAGTGTGGGCTAAAATGTTTTTCATAATCCGTAGAATCACTATTCATCAGGATCGTTTATAAATAAAAATAAAAAAAATACGTCCAAAAATCCGGGTTATTATAGACAGTGTCTTCTTTGAATTTGTTTCAAGTGTATTCATACATTTGTATTCTTCCTAGAACAAAAAGCTGAAATTCAAGTTGAATTTCAGATTGTAGCAAAGTTCATTATAATATAATTAGATTGAAAGTTACATTTGGTGTTTTATTATTAATTGCTTTATGCTCTTGAAAACACCAAGTTTGTTTCAATAAACTCTCGAATCAAACATCTAACAGTTCATCACAGTTTAAAAAGAAGGGTAAAAGTTTTGAAGTATACATTCACCCCCCCTCTGTAAACTTCTGGGACTCCTAATTCCTAACAATAATGATTTCGTGAACAATTCAGCGATATTGTCACATGATTGAATATGTTGTAAATCAACTTCACCATTCTCTTGGAGCTCATGGATGTAGAAATTTTTTGGTGGAATGTTCTTTGTTCTGTCTCCTTTGATATATCCTTCCTTGAGTTGATCAATACATATCGTGTTGTCTTCAAACATAACAGTGAGATTTCTCGTGATGTCTGGTAATACACATGATTCTTGAATATTCTTGATGACGTACCACAACCATACACATTTTCTGCTAGCTTCATGAATCGCAATTAGTTCTGAGTAATTTGATGAGGTTGCCACCATAGTTTGCTTTGTGGATTTCCAGGAAATAGTTATGCCGCAGTAGGTAAATACATATCCGGTTTGTGATTTTTCAAATGAGGATCTAACAAATATCTGGCATCTGTATATCCGATCAATTAAGATGTTGAGTTATTTGGATAGAATAACCCAAAATCAATTGTTCCACGAAGATAACGAAATATATGTTTGATCCCGTTCCAATGTCTGTTTACTAGACCAGAGCTGAATCTTGCCAATAAATTCACGGCAAATGCAATATCCGGCCTTGTATTGTTTGCCAAGTACATGAGTACACCAATTACACCAAGATATGGAATTTCAGGCCCGAGAACTTTTTCACATCTTCTTTTGGTCGAAATGGATCTTTGTCAGGTTCCAGAGATCGAACTACCATTGGAGTAGTTAAAGGATGAGATTTATCCATGTAAAATATGTTCAAGATTTTTTCTGTATATGTGGATTGATGTAGGAATATTCCTGATGACAAGTGTTCTACTTGTATACCAAGACAATATTTTATTTTTCCAAGATCTTTCATTTCAAAATTTGTCTTTAAATATATGACATCATCATTAACCTCTTTAGATGTTCCTACTAGATTCAAATCATCCACATATATAGCAATAATCACAAAACCAATTTGTGATTTCTTAATGAAAACACATGGATAGACCTGATTGCTTATATACCCATTCTTTTGTAAATAATGACTAAGTCTATTATACAACATGCGATCATATTGTTTTAATCCATACAATGATCGTTGAAGTTTAATGGAGTATATATATGACGAGGTTTCTTGAACCCATCCATTTTCAATCCTTTGGGGATTTTCATATAAATTTCACTATCAAGTGAACCATAGAGGTATGCGGTAACAACGTCCATAAGACACGTTTCTATCTTTTCTTTAGATGTCATACCTAATATAAAATGAAAAGTAATTCCACCCATTATTGGCGAGTATTTCTTTTGATAATCAATGTCAGGCCTTTGAGAAAACCCTTGAGCTACAAGTCGGGCTTTATATCTCATGATTTCATTTCTTTCATTTAGTTTTCTTATGAATACCCATTTGTTTCCAACAGGGTTAGACTACAGGTCCAAATACTTCTCTCTTGCGTGACAGTTTAATTCTGTTTGAATTGCATCTTTCTATTTAAGCCAGTCTTTTCGTCGAAGGCATTCATCAACACTATGTGGTTCAGGATTGGAATTTATGTCGATATCTAATGCCACATAGTGCACACATACATCATCGATTACGACTTTACTTAGATCCTATAATTTCATATCATGTACATAATTTATTAAAATTTCATGATTATTTAATCCCGTGTCTTCGGGGACTAAAATCTCTTTAGGAGATAATACCTCTTCAGGGGTAATTGCTACTTCTGGAGCATGTGCCACTTCCGGAGTAATTTTCTTTGTTTTTCATTTTCGTGGTGCAATATCTTTTGCATTGACCGGTCTATCACGCTTCAAACGCGGGTTTGATTCTGTAACCAATTCTTTAAAATTTAATTTTTGAATTGGTATATCTATTCTAGCTAGAGTATTTACTGCATGTATATGAGATTTTATTACTATTCTAGAATCGTTAAATGCGTCTGGCATTTGATTTGCGATATTTTGCATGTAAATAATAATACAAACTTATAACTCGTGTCAAGCACGGAATAACTAATATTTAGGTAAATTAATTTTTTATTTATATTTTTATTGATATTTAATATAAAATTTTATAGTATTAAGAATTTATGTTAATATTATATGTTCTCTTCTTTTATAAAATTTATTATATTTAATATTAATATGTTATAATTTGGACCCGTGTTATAATAAATATATAATTGAGTCTAAAAAGTAGTAGTCAATATAAATATGTATATAGTGTGGGGAGAATTGTATAAAAGGAGGACTATCGGGGTTAGAGTTATATGTATGATATATATTCTTTCTAAAATTAGATTTTATTAAAATTAAATAGTTAAAGATCATTTCTATGGTTCACCTAGAATTGGACGGTTAGGACCTTTTTTATGGTGACCAAAAATTTTAATCTTTCGGCTATAATAATATAGTATAGATATGTGTAAACTTAAAATTATACTATTACTTTAAAAAATTGTCACATAACAAATATATTTCATATTATTAGCATTTTTTACCTTTTTATTGAGATTTAAAATAAAAACCTTTAATTTTCAATTTTATAATAAAAATTGAATGTTTATAAAAATTTAGAAAGGAAGATTAAAATTTTAATATAAAAAATTATTATCAATTTGAACATTTATATAAATTTTAAAAAGTTTGAGATCTTAAAATAAAAAATTAATTTTCAATTTTAAAAATAAAATTTGAATATTTTTATAAATTTTAAATTGAAGATTAAGCTTTTAATATAAAAAATTTATTTTCCGATTTTAAAATAAAAATTGAACACTTTTAAAATTTTGAAAAGAAAGATTTAGATCTTAAAATAAAAACTAGTTTTTGATTTTCAAATGAATATTTATTTTATAAATTTTATTAATAATATAATAATTAATTATATGTTACTGTACTCATCATTAATAAAGTTTATCAAATTGTAGCGCATTCGTTTCTGTCATCACTTTAAATGCCAACATTTGCCACATAACAGATTAAAAGCATTTGCCACGTATAAGACTAACAACATCGGGACATTTTCCGTCTAACTTACTTCAGCCGGATGAAAGGAAACTTTCACGGAAAAAAAAAAGAAAAAGTGTATTCAACAGCTTCGAGACTTGACATATCTGTTGTATTTGCTTCTCCCGATGGTTGGTCAAGTAATAAAAATGTTTTATTTTCTGGTAATTAGCGGTAGTATTATTATTGATCACTATAATTATTCAAATGATATGCAGTTAACTATCATCAAATAATTGATATATAGGGTTCACTCATGCGATATTTAACCCGTCATGAATCATGTCTCATGTGTGAGGAACATATTTTTTAATCATTTAATACTCCTCGATCTCAAATTACTTACTATCATTTAAAAAAAAATTATGTATATATGAAAATCCTAACATAAAAAATTTGTATCCATATTATATGAATAAATTAATTTATGTTCTACATGGACTTGAAGTTTTAATAAAATTTTCATTTGCGGCAAGAAAAAACAAATTAATTTCAATGGTAATTTGAATGATAATTATATTTATATTAATTATTATTATTATTAGTACTAATACTCTAGTTAAAAGATTATTTTCAATTTTTTTCAATAGAAACTTTCACGTCAATTAGTTGTACTCAAAATAAAATCCCGTAAAAGCGGAATTCTCTTATTCTAGAAAATTTATCATCTAACCAAAACACATGTGTGATGTCTATGAAAATTTAGACAATAAAACTTTAATTTCTGAAAATAAAAAACATGCAGTAAAAATTCAAAAAGTAATTAATACCACATTTGAGATAAAAAGAAATGAAAAAACCATAATTATAAAATTACACTAAAATTAGATAGCGAACATGTATTATGTGATTTTTTTAAATAACGTATAAAATAGAATGGAATGAAGGAGTAATATTTAAAATTTATGTGTTTATTCATCCAAATATTTATGATCTATGATATCGTTGCATTGGTCGGAAGATGTTTTGTTTGACATTTTCTTATTCAAATTTTTTGTTTTTTAAACCTTTTCAAGCATTTTAAAGTACATGAAAAAATAGTTTTATAAATTATTTTTTAAAATTTTATATTTTTAAATAAATATTTGAATAATAAATTTAAATTAAAAAAAATAAAAATTTAACAATAATTAATGAAATTATTTTTTAATATATCTTAAAATATGTTTAAAAAGTCAACAATACAGATAATTTGGAATATACGAAGCATTTTTAATAAAATGTATGTTTTAGTTAAAACTAGGGGCACACGGTATGCGATTAAGGAAGTAAAAACCACATCGAATCGCATGTAACAGTTTTATAAAATCTCCTATTACAATCGTAAATATGGTAATGGTGAATCGCAACATTTTAAACCGTGAATTTGTGATTAGTGCTGTTAGGTTTGCGTTTCAACCGCTTTAAAAAGTATATAATAAATTAGATATAGTTATTATAAATTCATGTAGTATTATTATGGGGGTGTTTGACTTAACTTATAAGTAATAAGTTATTTAAAAAAAAAAGTATTTTCATATTTTTTTTGAAAATTAATATTTATTTTAGAAATTTAAGACCAAATCTTATTTCCAAATTTGAAAATAAGTTACTTATTTTCAGAAAAAGTATATATATACCAACTTTTTCAATTTATAAGCTGCTTATAAGTTAAGCCAAACGGGGTCTCTATATATATAGTACAATAAAAAAAATTAAGTTAAGGAACAATATAATTAATAAAGAAAAATAATAGATTTTTCAAATTATGTCATTAAATATTTTTGTCGATAAAAATATATCCCTATGATCCCTATTTACTTTTTGACTTTTTAACACGCATGTTTAACAGTAAAAAAATACATAAATATATTTAACAAAAAAAAATAGAATTTAAAAATTAATATTAATTAAAAATTAATATTTGATATAAAAAATTTAAATTTAAAATTTAGAATTTTTATATGATATAAAAATTAAAAACTAATATCAATTATAACTATATGTTTTTTACTCCTAAATATGTATGCTAAAAAGTCAAAAATATATTATTTAGGACTAGATGAAGTAATATATATATAATAAAAAGGTTTGATACAAAATTAAAGAATTACAATTATGTATACTCAATTGTGTTAATAATAACACTGTTTTGGAGTATATTTTTTTTGAATGATTAAAATATAAGTAAATAAATAAATAAATAAATATATATATAAATTTATATATTTATAAATATAATTAATAATTTTAATTTTACATTTAAGTATATATATATATTTTTTTTTTGCGGTTTAGTTTTTGTGATTTTTCAAAATTTAAAATCACAACTAAAATACAAATAAACGGTTATAAAAAAATTAAATCCGTAGTTATTTATATTTTACATTTATCCATAAAATGCGATTTTATAACGGAAGTCTAAGGATGTGGCGTCTTGTGTACCAATTCCGAGGCATAGGGGTCAGTTGAATACTTTTTAACTTGATAAAGTATTCCTAATATAAGTCAAATTATATCGCAAGCTTGATGTTTACGGCGCAACAAACCAGTATGTTTACATTGAGAAGAATCAGGATTTCGATACAATCGGGGTTTAAAAAAATATTGTAAATAATTTGAATTTAGTTTCGGGCTAAATATTTTTTAAATTAATTTTTAACTGAAAACTGGGGGTTGAAAAATAATATTCTGTACTAATGTTTGATGTTATGTGCCCTATGAAGTTTAACTTTAAAATTTGTTATTTGTTAAGATGTAGGGTTTGTTTAACTTATCTTACAAGTAATTTATAAGTAATTTAGAAGCGGAAAAATATATGTATTTTACGACTTATAACCCAACGGGGTTGTAATGGGCTCTGTGATCTTGTTTTAATTATTCCTCAACTATCATAATGGAATGATGTAATAGTGGTGACAGCTTAATAAAATATTTGGAAGTAAACGCTTAGGTAAGATGTAGAATAAATAGTAATATATACAAAGACAGGCATGCATGATCTTGTTTTTGCTATGACTTGTTAAATACACAACTGGGACAGATCAGACCTGAGATTCATGCTTTTAGCTCCCTGGTGATGTTAGCAACAAGTAGTAGGTGTCGTTAAGCGATAGTGTAGAGCTAATTTCAAAGGCCAGAGTTGAATTTCGAAGCAAAAAGGAAGAAATGAAACCAAACAGCTAGATTAGACCATTTCAATAAAACAGTTCTGTTTCAGCCTATTTGTTCTTTCTTGGTTTTTTTTTCTGATGGCTTCCTTCATATTTTTCCTTTGTTTTTCGTTTTCTTGGGCTATAGTCTCAGGGATTTCTTGGTCGGAATTTGTGTATCCGAATTTTACTGCTTCACACTATAAATTTATTGATGGTGGTGGTAGTTTTTTGTTTTCTCGTAATGGTACGTTTAAAGCTGCCATGTCAAGTCCTGGTACTCAACAGACCAGATACTACTTTTGTGTTATCCATGTGGTGTCTCACAACATCATTTGGTCTGGGAATCGTGATGCACCTGTTTCAAGCTCTGGAAAAATGATTTTAGACATAAATGGTATTAAGATCATTGAGGAAGACGGAAGTTTAAAATGGTCAAGTCCGCAATTGAAGTCATCAGTATCAGCACTACAGCTAACTGATACAGGTAATCTCGTCTTGATGGATAAGTTTAATGGGACTCTTTGGGAAAGTTTTGATCATCCAACAGACACGATTCTGATTGGGCAGAATTTGCCGATTGGTACATGGTTGTCCAGTGCTAAAACAGATGATGACTTGTCAACTGGTGACTACAAGCTTTTAATTACTGAGTCTGATGCTATTCTGCAGTGGCAGAATCAAACTTACTGGAAATTTTCTATGGCAACCAAGGCTTATACAAATTCAAATTACGCAGTGGATTATATGGCAGTAAACCAGACAGGTTTTTATCTGCTTGGTCATAATGGATCGGTGGTGGTTATTCAGCTGAACTTAATGCAATCTTATTTCAGAATGGCCAAGTTGGATGCGACAGGCCAGTTCATTGTCAGCAGCTTTTCCAATTCTGAAGGAAACACGGATTTTTCTGGGCCAATTGATCGATGCAGAATTCCTTATATCTGTGGGAGTGTCGGTTTATGCACAGATGATTCTCAATCCGGGGCTCCTCTATGTTCATGTCCGTCTAAATTTAAAGCTGGATCTTCGAAAACTACTAATTGTATGCCAAGTGATGCTTCTTATTCTTTGCCCGTTTCTTGCAATTCAACCAGTACCAGCACTAAGTTTAATTCTTCGTCATTGATATCCTATTTGAGGTTTGGCTATGGGACCGATTACTTTGCTAATGATTTCACCCCACCTATCAAGTATGGTGTGGATTTGACCACTTGCCAAGATCTGTGCTCAGCACGATGTTCTTGCTTGGGGTTTTTCTTTGGAAACTCATCTGGTTCTTGTTACCAACTTGAAAATGTGTTGGGATCTTTCAGGTTGAGCAGCTCAAGTGAAAACGATCGCTTGGGCTTTATCAAAACTCTTTTTGATCCCTCAACATCAAGAGTTAATGGTGAGTCATCAAATTTTCCTCTTATAGCTCTAGTGCTCCTGCCATCTACTGGATTCTTTTTGTTAGTTTTACTAGCATTCCTTTGGTGGAGACGATCTAGAGTCTACACCACAGGAAAGGCTAAAATCAGGCGCCCAAGCTCCCCATCTGAGGATATCGATGCCTTCTCTATTATGGGATTGCCTATGAGATTTGATTATGAAGAGCTCGAGAAAGCTACTAATAATTTTAAGTTTAAGATCGGAGCAGGTGGATTTGGTACAGTATACAAGGGAACTTTACCTGACGGAAGTGTGGTGGCAGTCAAAAAGATTACCAACTTGGGCTTGCAGGGCAAGAAGGATTTCTGCACGGAGATAGCAATAATCGGAAATATTCACCATGTCAACTTGGTAAAGTTGAAAGGTTTTTGTGCTCAAGGAAGAGAACGCATGTTAGTTTATGAATATATGAATCGAGGTTCCCTGGACTGTACTCTCTTTGGCACTGGACCGGTCTTGGAATGGCAAGAAAGGCTTGAGATAGCCCTTGGGATAGCACGTGGCCTTGCGTATTTGCACAGTGGATGTGAACACAAAATTATACACTGCGATGTCAAGCCAGAAAATATTCTACTCCAAGAACAGTTCCAGGCAAAAATATCAGATTTTGGACTTTCAAAACTTTTAACTCCTGAACAGTCCAGTCTATTTACAACCATGCGGGGTACTCGTGGGTATCTTGCTCCTGAATGGCTTACTAGCTCTGCAATTTCCGATAAAACTGATGTTTATAGTTATGGTATGGTACTACTTGAACTTGTGAGTGGAAGGAAAAATTGCTTGTTTCGAACACGAAGCCATAGCACTAGCGATGATAATAGTAATGGTCCTCCCTCGCCATCTTCATCCACCCAAGGATTTGTTTACTTCCCACTTTTTGCACTGGATATGCATGAGGAGGGGCGTTATTTGGAACTTGTTGACTCGAGGCTAGAAGGTCGTGTGACAAGTGAAGAAGTGGAGAAGTTGGTCCGTGTAGCATTATGCTGTGTTCATGAGGAGCCAACACTAAGGCCTAATATGGGTAGTGTTGTGAGTATGTTGGAAGGTGAGATCCCTCTTTGTCAGCCAAGTCTTGCATCCTTGAACTTTTTGCGCTTTTATGGCCGGAGGTTTGCAGAGTCTTCTGCTGTAGAAGAAAGCAGTGGGAAAGACAGTGTGACGTTATTTTCAAAAGCAAATGTTCCTCGTTCTAGGAAAAACAGTGGTTCTAACACTTACTTCTCTTATATCTCATCTCATCAGGTCTCAGGTCCAAGATAGGCTTGAACATCCGAGTTCTTATAGTATTACTAGTGCACATGTGAAATTTGTACATGTAGAGGCTCTTGCCAGAATGATAACTTTGTACTTGATCAGATGCCAAGTTCTTTTCATCTTGGAGTTACGATTAGCCATAAGTTCTAGTTTTATACAAGACGGTTGTCTTTTCTAATGTTGTTAACACATCAATTCCACTTTAATGTTCTCATGTTTGTCCAGATATTAGTTCAAGTTTAATTGTTAATTCATTTGTTTAGTTTTGATTGACAGAGAAACCAATCCTTTTGTAATCGCAGGCATCTCCTTTTCGTAATCTAGGGCATCCACATTCAGCACTTGTTCATTTGTTATAGAATTTATGAGAGCGGAATCCCTGTGTTGTTTTTTAAGCCTAGTCTTTTAGAGCTGCGAGAAAAATTATTCTACCTTGTCTAATTTAATTGAAGTCGAAGCACTGCTACTACTTCCAACTTGGTAGGGAATGTTACTGCAAAGATATTAGGATATTACCAAATTATATTTTCCAGAGGAGAGTGTCAATTTCTATCCAGAATCGTATCAAGAACAATCCTCTGCAGACTGCAAATATGTGATCTTGTATGTTTAAATACAATAATATAGTCAATCACATATTTGTACAACGTGTCCCTCTATCTTTTCTGTTTGATTTAGATCCATACATATTAATGTCTGGAATCAACTATGATTTACCTCTTTTAGGGAATGTGCATAGTCTTATGTTTGATTAGATCCGTATAATATCCGGAGTCAACTATGATTTACCTCTTTTGGGAAATGTAGTCTTGCTTTTTCCGGTCTACTATCTCAGTTTTTATCAAGGCAAAACTCTGTTCTTGTTCAAGCTCCCAATGGAACTTACCCTTTTTCAAACATTCAGTGATCAGAGCAGTAATAGTACTAAAATCTCTAACAAATTGCCAATAGAAAGCAGCTAAACCATGAAAACTTCGTACCTCGATAATAGATTTAGGAACATGCAAGTCTCGAGTAGCTCTAACTTTTTCTTCATGATCAGCTTGAATACCATCTTCTCCCACAATGAAACCCAAAAATAACAATTTATTGGTGCAGAATGTAAACTTCTTCAAATTAATGTATAACTGATTCTTTTCTAGAACATTTAACACTTGTTTTAGGTGCTCTAAATGCTCCTCTTTATTCTTACTATAGATCAGAATATCATCGAAATAGACTACCACCAAAGAACTAATAAAAGGACAAAGTACCTGATTTATCAACCTCATGAAAGTAGTTGGGGTATTAGATATCCCAAAAGGTAGCACCAATCACTCAAACAACTACTCATCTTCAGGCCGAATACGCAGAACGAAAGCGTATAATAAGTAAACGTTAATCCTTAAGAACACACAAAGTATTATACGAGAAATCTTTAAGCACCCTGAATTCCCAACGAAGAATTTTTGAGTCTACAAGAAAAAAAGAGAAAACTCTTAAGAGTTTTTAACTCAATCAAAGATAATAAGTAATGCATCTTAATGTTGTTTATATAGGGATATAAAAACCATAAAATCACATCCTATTTAGAATTTAAATAATAATACTAAATCCTAATTAAAATCAAATAATAAATAAAAAACAGTGTGAGCATGTCAAGCTTTGAGCATGGTCAAATAATTAAAGTCTATGGACTACTGTAAAAAATCCCAACTTTGACATAATCGCCATTGCCTTATTATGATCCATCCTGACATTGATTCACGTGAATTGTTCTTGCATCACTTCAAGTCTTATACTGAACCTATCGAATTCAAACTTTATATCTTAGATTCTTATGGATCTATTTTCATAGAAATAGACAAATCCCCTCACGAATATTTGGTCCTTTTTACTAAGTTTATTCTTTTTAATTGGATTTTAATTATTGGATTTCGCAAACCTATTTATAAAAATATTGATTTAATTTTTCTAACTTATATTTGAGTTTAAAATAATTTTTAGCTAGTGTCAATTATTTAATTATGTACTTCACGACTTATTTGGTCATAACTAAATTTAAAATTATTTTAAGGGATTTAAAACAATTAAATTCATAAAAATATAATTTTCATGAAAATATTATTTTCAAAATTTATTTTGGTGCCATCAGACATATTTTAAATGATATTTTTGAATATATAACCAAACAATTATTTAAATATACGAGTAGCGCATACGTGCATTTTTTAATTTTTTAAGTGTCATTTTATAATTTTGCCACACATATCTTTTTTATAATTTAACGAAAATCATTTTATAATTTTGGTCGGTTGGTCAATACATAAATTTATATCAAATATTTTTTTTTTGCAATTAATCTTAGTTTCATTCTAAAAAATAATTGAAATACATATATATTTCATAAAGATTGTTTTAATTCGATTAGTGATTATTGTGACAAGTTTTTGTTGTGACAAGTTTTATGAGCCTAATTTATATTTGTTTAGGAGCAGCCTCTCAAAATTACGACAAATTCCATAATTTCTAATGGAGTAATTAAAATATTTATTTTCTCTTTAAATGTTTTTGTGAATGTTTTTATTAGGGTTTGAGTGAAATTTATAGATCAAAGAGGATATGATTTCGAGTCGGGTAAATAGACGATTTTCAAGAGACGCTAGTAGTGATAGAGATGATAAAGACCGAATTATGCTACCTTCATATTAGTGCTCGATGCAATGTTAATAAGGTACTAATAATTAAGCAATCAAATCATATGGAGTCAAAGAATTTAATGTTTTCATTTTACCTATTTATCATAACGTGAGTAAATTAAAAATTTCGCATGTAAGTTCCATGTCAAGGAAACTAATGATGTAACATCCCTAAACTTTTTCGGAATATTAAATCAATACTAGAATATAATAATCAAACACTTATTCAATTAATTCAAACAATAATCAAATAAAAGTCAAATATGTTAATCGAAACGATAAAAATTCAGAATCGCAGTTCCACGTATTCAATAACTAACACATAAAAAACTCTTCTATACAAATATGTCTTATTCAATGATTGTCATAAATCAAGTAACACAAAATCTGCAAGACTCACATTCTTATTCAATCCAAAACTTAATAACCTGAAATATGTTAAAAACAATGAGCTGCGAAACTTAGCAAGTAACTATCGTTCGACGGCTCAAAATAATATACTTTCCAAATCAATTCTTAAACTTTTAAAAAGATGTTGAAATCTAAATAATTATTCAAAACTTAATCTCACATTCTTAAGTTATGGTCACAATAACACGGCTTCTATAGTTTGATAGGGGCTAGTTTACATCCCTCATTAAGACAAGTAAAGCCTAACTCAACAAAACATCTATGTGTTCCGGATTATGCGTAAACTAGTTCTATATGTCACACTACCTCAGTGACTGGGTTCAATGATTTGATACGCAACTAAAACTGGGGAGTTCTGAATGTCTTTTTTATTTTTGATAATCAAATCGATCATATATTTTGAAAATAGTATAACTGAATCGAATAAAAACAGATTTGATAATATTAGTGAGCAACAAAAAGTCACTTACCTCGATCTCGATGTCGTACCCTGAAAATAAAATCGCAAAGAGACCTTAGGTATTACTCTACAGTTAGCTACAGAATTAACCACCAAACAATTCAGAACAATTATAATTATAACAATAACTATACAACAAACCTTAGTCTAGACCAGTCCGGAAAATAGCAAATTGCATTAAGTAAATGATAAATTCTGAAAAAGTTCAAAACATGAAAGTTGTAAACAAATCCGACAGCTTTCCAGAATAATAAGCTTCATTAAAAACGAAGAAACAAAGAATACAAAAAATAAATAAATATGGGCTGCTAGAGTAGAATTAGTTCACAATCAGACATGTATTTTGATGTTTTGGACCTCAACATCACATAATTTATAAACAGGATGTAAACGAAATATATAAATTTTGGAAATAACTTTCCAGAATGATATCGCTCATAATTTTTAGATAAAGAAACAATTTACTACGAATTTTCAAAATTATAACACAACAACTCTTTTTGACACGAATAGATTTGATAAAAGGTAGATCTTGACATACTTAAAGCCGAATTTTAGAAAACTCAAAGAACGAAAGTTGTAGATAATTGAAATATCTTTCCAGGTACAATAAAATCACCAAAATCCAATAAATAACGAATTAAATACAAATTATACAAGAACTCGGCAAAGACACAAAGCACTACACAACATACATACGACGATACAAGAACTAAAACAATTAACCAAATCGGATAATCAAAATTATCTATATATAATATATATCCACACAATTCAAAAAAATAACCCATGTAAAGATTTATACAAGATTATGTAGAGACTCATACAAAATCATACAGACATAGATTATACCACAAATAGGGTTTTGATATCAATCAATCTATTAACATGTAATGAATCACTTATACATATTATCATATACATACACACACATACATACATATATATATACAATCGTACAATTGCTGGTACAAAAAGTGTGTTCAATGAATTGGTCCACAACCTCCTATCTAGATCTCCTCTCTTCTTCTTTTGAGTGAACCCTTCTGTGCTTCTTGCGTTATTCTATTCTCTATGTGTTTTGTGTAATATAATGTCTAGGTGCATGCCAGTTACAACCCTAATTATTAACCATACCATAATTACTATTTTTAAATAATATTGTTATTATAATATTTACATATTTTCAATTTTAAAACATTCTCAACTATAAAAAGAACCTTTTACCAAGTCAAACTCTATAAAATAGACCATAATACTATTATTTACAATTAAAGCCAACATATTAACAATTAATTAAATCACAAAAATTGGGGATATTACAATCTACCCTCCTTAAAAAATTTGGTCCCCAAATTTCAAAAACACAGACTCTCATATATACAATACATAGTCACAAAAGATCACTTAACACATAGTCACACATCTAAAATAAAACAAATTAGCCCTAAATTATTCATCATAACCGTTAGGGATTGTGATACTAATATTGTAATTGACTAATAAGATACTTATATTAATTAGAAATTAACTAAGTAAAACATACTGTCATATACATATTGACATTATGTTTAAATGTCACTTGAAATAGTATGTACAAAAAGTCAAGTAGGTGACAGTAAGTATCAATAGTTACTGTCTTATAAAAATGTAATAAATGATCTATGAAGTAGAAGTTCACAAAGTGTTCATGCACAACATGGATCAAATCATTGACAGTAACATTCTGCAAATTGAAGCCTACGACAACATATTCAAGTAAAAGTACATTTGGAACAGACGACAACAACTATTCCCTTGATAGTAAACTTGGCGGAGAATGAAAATTCGAAGACAACAAGTTTTACTAACATCAACTATTCCCTTGACAGTAAACTTGGCGGAGAATGGAGATTCGAAGACAACAAGTTTTACTGACAGCAACTATTCCCTTGACAGTAAACTTGGTAGAAATTGAAGAATCGAAGACATCAAGTTTTACTAACAGTAACTTTGGGGGAGATAGTTGACAGCAACATTGGCGAGATAGTTGACAGTAGCTTTGAATGACAGTATATTTTAGAAGACTATCAAGCTCGACAGTAAAGTATGCAGAGTCAAAGATGCTGTCACCAAAGAGAAGCTAAAGTTTGACAGTAACCTTTTGGTGAAACTGACAGTCTGTTTCAAGTAGCAGACTAGGTAGTGAAAATTCAAAGATTGATCTTGACAACTCTATCTACTCTTTCAAGTCTACTACTACAACTTGAGAAAAGGCAAGCAAAAAGATAAAGCATGCTCAAGGAGTCAAGGATATCAAATCATCTCAGAGCAACTTTATCTATAAATGGAATGAAGACAAATTTGAATTATACAAGAACTCGGCAAAGACACGAACCACTACACAACATACATACGACGATACAAGAACTAAAATGATTAACCAAATCGGATAATCAAAATTATCTATATATAAATATATATACACACAATTCAAAACAATAACTCATGTAAAGATTTATACAAGATTATGAAGAGACTCTTACAAAATCATACAAACATAGATTATACCACAAATAGGGTTTTGATATAAATCAATCTATTAACATATATTATATACAAGCATATAATTACCGGTACAAAAAGTGTGTTCAATGAATTTGTCCACAACCTCCTCTCCAGATCTCCTCTCTTCCTCTTTTGAGTCAACTCTTTTGTTCTTCTTGTGTTATTCTATTCTCTATGTGTTTTGTGTAATATAATGTCTAGGTGCATGCCAGTTACAACCCTAATTATTAATCATACCATAATTACTATTTTTAATTAATATTGTTATTTTAATATTTACATATTTTCAATTTTAAAACATTCTCAACTAGAAAAAAAAACCTTTTACCAAGTCAAACTCTATAAAATAGACTATAATACTATTATTTACAGTTAAAGCCAATGTATTAACAATTAATTAAATCACAAAAATTGGGGATATTACAAGTGAGTTCAGATAATGTCAAAAATCTTTACATATTATATGACCAAAAATATGTTTGTTTAAAATTAATATTAAAATCTTCTCATGTGTATATAATATTATAGGGTACTACTCTACTAGAACCCCATCTATCCAATAAACTAGAAATCTCAAATAAAATATTAACTCCACCCACACATCCACACATCTCTACTCCTTCCCATCTTATCTCTTTTCTCTAAACACAATTACCACGTACTCCACCACTTCCAGATCTATTGTAGTACATCATATCACCACCAACAATGATACTCTTTCTTTTTCTCTCACCCAACGACCTTTACATCATCGCTTACAGAGTTCTACACTGCATGATTAAATCTATATCAACCAGAAAATCCTCTCACTTATATTTCTATTGTTGTGAGAGTAATTTGGTTACAACACTATGGAGGCCATTTACTGGAATATCAGAAAAAAAGTAATGAAAACCAGTTAAGAAACATCTTTCTAACCGAGCTTCCATAGAAAGTGGATAGTAGGTTTTGTGAGGATGAGACTGAGCTAGAATGTATCTAAAGCACAAGTGTGTAACCACTGGTGATTACACAGGCCAAGTACCTTAGATGTCAATGAATATTCGAGTTTCATATGCTCTCTCTTACTTTTGAATATTTTTTGAGCTCCCTTGCTAGTTGCCTATGTACCCTATTTATAGGGATCAAGTCTGTAACGCCCTCTAAATCCGGGGTCTAGACTTGGGGGTCACAAACTAACCAACAACCAACAACAACAATAAATAATATAAACCAGAGGCACACTGGCCCGCCAACATCCAACAATAATAAAATAATCAATCAGAGGCGCACTGACCCCGCCAAACCAAAGATCGCAAACAGGTTATAGTATGAAATTAAGCAGCTGAAACTAAAAGTAAATCCAAACTATTTTATTACACATCAACCAGTATCTCACGAACCTAAACCAAAAGTTTATATCAGTTTTACGCCTACTTTATTTTATTACAAACTTCTATTTACTGACCACTACGACAGCTAAATACCTGGGAGGCCCGAGGGGCGAGCGATCCCGAGATCCTGTGTCGGCTACTCCTAGAAGAACTGATGCGATGACTCATACTGATTAGCTGGCTGAGGTAAATTGAAAGCAAGAGTGAGCCAAAGAAATGCTCAGCAAGTATATAAACAATTGAAATTAAATCATGATATGAGATTTGTATAGAGAACGGAATATAACACAGTTTATTATCAAAACTGAACAGTAAATAAATCACAGTATATTTCAACTGAAACAAATGCAGTATGTCATCAAAATGAATCAAGTACTCAAAATCAATATATAATAGCCAAACTGGCACTATGGATTGGATATAACATATAATAAACACTATTGCCACCTGATCAGTTCAAAAGCAATAGGAGCTCTTTATAGCCTATCGGTACATTTTTATACCCATAGTTATAACAAGGATTCTCTATAATGGGTACCAAATAGGCAAGTAATGTTAGCCTATAGGAAGATGGAATGGTTACCATATCCTCCTCAATAAATGCTGGGCTATTATTTCACAGCCTCTTACGCTAGAATTCAAATCCAATAGAGCAAACCCAAGTAAATAAGGTATGCTTAGTTTCAACTACAGATCATATCCTCGTTATTTATACAATAATTCGCTAGATATGATGAGTTTATTATAATCATCTTCCAATATTCAGAGTACGAATAACAAGTAGCTCTAATGCACAGAATAAAACAAGAATCATAAATAGCTCTGAACAATAATTATTTATCATGATATGAATAATCGAGACAGTAAAAATAAATAAAAGTGTTTGAGATTATCAAGGTGAAGATACTTGCCTGGTATAGATGCTGTCCTAGCGTGAATGGGACGACTACACACTGACCGTCTATCTACTGGCTCACTGGTAACTACAATTAAAATATTCTAATTTAGATTCTAGTGTCTACCAATGCGTTCCATTAATAACAATTATCAAATAATAATTAATAAATAAGTAACATCAATTAGCAGGTGAGTAGGCACGTAAATTATGTAGCAAATAAGACTCGCAAATTAAAGAGCAGTCAAAGAATTAAAAGTAGACTCTAAAATATTATTTAAGTCAAAGTGAATCGTTATTATCTCTTCCGGATAATAATTGGATCCCTAAAATATTTTATAAAATATTAATCCGGGTTTATAAATAAATTAGGGAGTCTCAAACTATTTTATGTTAACTCTGAATTATTTTTAGGGTCTCAAACAAATTTTTTTTATTTAAAACGGGTAAAAGAATTATTTAAATAAATGAATAATAAATAAATAAAAATAAATAAATCATTTTTATTTCTCAAAATAATTAAATCTAATTATTTTTAATTATATTTAAATAATACTTAATTAATCAAATTAATTGATTAAATAAATTAACCAATTAATTATAATTAATTAAATTATTATCTAAATAAATTAAAATAATTAAATCAAATTGATTTTGAAAAAAAAATAATTTATTTTAGTTTTTAAAACAATTTTCGAATTTAATATAATTTATAAAATAATTTTTGGATTTAAAACTAATTTTTGAAAATAAAAACAATTTTTAATCCCAGAAACATTTTCAGAAAAGGGGTTAGGGTTTTAGAAGATCTAACTGATCTCAAGGTAGGGGATGACCGGAGAATATGAAGGTCCGCCGGACTTTTCCAGAATCCGGCCACCGGCCCGGATCCGGTCAAACTCCGGTGACCCCCAATCTTGGTCAAAACAGCTTATTTACAACCGTGTTTCGATGCTAAATACATCTATGAGTACTCAGGAGTGCACGACACCTATCATAAAGAACGGACAAGGCATGTAGCTCGTTTTCCGGTGAAACAAAGCCGCAGCGACCGGAACAAAATCCGATGACAGAAAAACAGAACCAAAACTCAGCCAAACAAGTGCCAAAACGAAGCTACTACAACCAGGATTACATATATACCATGCATACACACAAACTCACAGTGACGCAGCCGGAAAAATCAATATAAGGTCGGAGCTCTATTTTTCCGGTGACCAAAAACTAGCACGAATAGCCACACAAATCATACCTACATATTGCCGGGCTCACAAGAAACACAACCAAGTAAACAAAACTATGAACCAAGCTTTGCAATTCAATTTCCGGCCAAAGCAAGTAACTTACGGCCAAACTCCGGCCAACATAAAACGGTCACATAAAATTATACAAAAATTATTCAGGAACTTGCAAGGCTACGATCTACAAGCTTATGGTCTCAAGTTATTCAAATAACCATCACAAAATCATATGTAAAAATTGCATCAAACCCAGTTAATAATGAATTAAAAAATTAAGAAACCAACTTATGAAATTGACACTAAAAACTAGTAGCTTATGTTACCATCTTTGATTCGACTATAAGAACACCCGATTTGGACTTCACTAACACTTTGAATCGATTGAATCAATCCAAACCCTAATTGCTCAACTTATTCTTCCCCAATTCCACAAAAACCCAGCTGATATTTACTATTTTTAGTAAATTTTAATAAAAATTTTATTAATCAAAACTATATATATTTTTGGAAAATCTTAGGGCTTTAATTTGATTAAAAGATAAATCACCTTATAATTAAAATAAAAAGCCCAAAAATAATTTTTATGGGATAAAATATAAAAATAAATATTTTTGAATAAATACAATATATATGTCAAAATTCCCCAAAAATTATAAATGTTTTAAAAATAATAAAGCAAAGTCATTTTGAGGATTTTACCATTTTCATAAAAATGAAGGTAACAAAAATAAGGTCTCAAGTCTATAACAGGGGCTAGGTCCGATAATCATAAATCGAAATAACCCTATTTTAACGATACAAAAATTACAGTAGGATAGAATAAAATATTTCAAGCTACACAGAATTCACATAACACATATCGGGTAATTTTTCTATTTAATAAAAAAAATCCAAACTCAGATAATTGCATTAAAAATACTCTAAATCACAATAAATTATAATAAAAGCATATTTAAATGTTATAAAATGCATGTAATTTTCCCGGTCATTACAAAGTCCATATGTAGTTCTAGGCTTCATGACTCTGTTGATGAGTGATCAACTGTTTTTGATAAGGTTTATCCTCTGCGTGAGTGTCTATCTCGAAGTAGTTGTTTTGAAAAGGAGAGTCAAAGCCGACTAGGACTCCATAGAAGCTCTTTTGTGATAAATAATCGGCCACATATATAAATATATGTATGTTTCTATTAATTATCCTTTATTGGATATGAATATCATGATAATTATCTCCTGCAATCGAGGAGAGATCATCTCCTAAAAATCAGGTGAAATAGTCTAAGTAGGACAATTCTTCCAAGAGGTACCCAGCAGCTGTTCTGGAAGCTGGTTTCTGGAAGCTGTCCAATGGAACATGAAACTTGTTTTCTGGACACTAGAACATGCTAGGAACTCCCAAGTAAAACCCCAACTTCATTGGCCTCTTAGAACCCCTCCAAAATAGGTTATAGTCTCGATATAGTGGAACCCATCTACAGTAAAACCTCTGTAAATTAATACTCGATTAATTAATAATCTCTCTAAATTAATAATTTTGTCCGGTCCCGACTTGGGCCAGTTCAAAAAATGATCAATTTCGATAAGATAATAAGATAATAATTTTTTTGAAAACCCTGTATAAAAATTGGTCCCAATAAAACTATAAATTAATAATTCCCTTATATTCATAAAAATATAGCTAATACATCTTTGTAAAATATGATTCAATTGTAGTTTGTTTTTTTATATAATTTAAATCAACATGAAGCTCATCCCTAATCTTCCTTATTGCATCCAAAAACTCGGGTGTGGTGCTTTCATGTTGCATCAAAAAGTTATTAAGCATTTTTGATGCCTTGAGTGCTTCTTTACGTGTAACCGGCTCCAACGGTGTTGTATCGTCTTCAAGATCATCTTCAACACTATTTTCAAGGATGGTGTTTGCAATCTCTTCTATACTCTGGACCTCGGAACATGATTCATTTTCACCCGGATAATCTAAGAAGTTATTAACATCCATTTTATTACGATAACCTAGATCCTTAATCATCACCTCAAGTTCATGAATGTATTCTTCCGGAGTTGTATGTTCATTTAAATTGCTCGAAACTTCATCTATGGAACGAATTTTGCAATGTTGAAAGCACCTTGCTATTGACTCTTGTTTTACATTTGTCGTCCACGTCGCGACTGCATAATTGATAGCATCCAAAACATTAATCTTTCCTGGATCAGATTGTCCCAACTCATAACCTTCTAATAACCCACGATAAAATCTCCTGCGATAGTGCATGTTGAAAGCTCTTATAATTCCTGCATCACAAGGTTGGATTTTTGATGTCATGTTAGGTGGCAAGAAGTACAACTTAACATTTTGTAGTCCTTCAATATTTTTTGGATGTGCTGGACAGTTATCTACCACAAACAAAATTCTTCTGCCTTGCATTTGGCTATCAAACCAACGAATGTATTCATCAAAAAGTACACTAGTCATCCAAGCTCTTTTGTTTGCACGATAATGACAATTCAAGCTGCCCATGTTAACATTCTTGAAGCACCGTGGCTTTGCATACTTTCCAATAATCCATAAAGGAATTTTTTCAGAGCCATCTTCATTGCAACATATAACAACCGTGAGCCTTTCTTTGTCTTGTTTTCTTCCTTCAAGTTGTTTCGTAGCAAGAGAGTGACCAGCTTGTAACCTGTAAAACAAACCAGTTTCGTCCATGTTAAAAACATCTTTCATAGGGAACTGGTTTATTTTTTCCCTTATGGACTCCAGTTTCTTCTCCATGTCCTGTACATCAACAGAACCACTTTCTCCAAAGCGACGAAATGACTTAATACCATGTCTTAACTTGAATTTCTCAAGCCAACCTTGAGAAAAAGTGTGATCTTGATCTTGTTGAGGGTATAAAATTTTCATGGTCTCTTTTGCCTTCTCTAAAATTAGCTCTCCTGTCATATTAACACGATCTTGGTACTGGAGAAACCATTCATAGAGAACCTTCTCCATATCTGGATATTTTGCTGGTTTATGTCGCTTAATATCTTTTCTTTTCTCCGAGTAATTAGCTGCAAGATAGTCTGCTGACCTTTTCAGTGTATTTGATATTGTACCTTGACTAACTTTTAGATGAAACTTATTCTCGAGCCACAACTGGAGATCTTTTTGAGTGCATGATGAATTTTCTCTTTTATATTCACATAATGCTTTTCTTGCTTCATCCGTCATTGTTGATTTTGTGACACCTTTTAGATGAGAAGCCATTGTTTTGTTTGTATAATTTTTTCCCCAATCTAGTATATACAGTATATATAATATATTTTATGACTACACATACATTGAATACTTTCTATGTAAAATACAATGAATTAAATTAATTCATGTACTTTGAATTTTCCTAATATACATTGAATATTTTCTATGTAAAATACAATGAATTTAACTTATACACTACATGGACTTTGAATCTAATATATTGTACATTACATTGACTTTCTAAATTCATATACATTGAATTAATTGAATTAAGTATAAAATATAAATTGTACAATTCATTTTATTTAAATTTATGTGAATAAAAATTTAATCAAAAGTTAATTTTGTTTGCTACCGAAAATTCTCTATAAATTAATAATTATTAATTTATCGATTAATTAATACCTCTCTAAATTAATAGAATTCTCCGGTCCCAACTATATTAATTTATAGAGGTTTTACTGTAGTCTGTGGAATCTCCACCTTAATAAACCTTTCTCCCTTGGTGGTTCCTCACCCTCTGGACTTTTTTAACAGCTTCCATGGTTCACTTTAACACAATGGAACCTCTATAACTCTTCTCAACCGACCTTGGAACCTCTTCAGGTGCCCAATTATATGATGGATTGGATCTCAAACAACCTATGGACCTAAATCTATCATATGTGAGATTTTGGGCACAACAACTACCATTAACTCCGATCATCTCTCCGATTTATCATCAATTTCTTAACATTTTGAGCTATATATAAAAATAAATCTCTAGAGCTGAATCAAAATCACCATTTATACTCGCAGGAATCACTAAAATTTTAGTGATTCTCATAAATAAAAATAGTGATTCTCGTAAGTAAAAATAGTGATTTTTTAATTAATTTTTATAATGATAAATAATCATTTTCCTAACTGATTTGTGGCGATTATAACACGATAAACATGACGACTTTCATTGTCGGAATCAATAATGATGAGGTTTACTAATAATCAAGGGTGATGATATATATACAATACATGTGTATATGTATATAGTGAGGGGTTTAAGAAAAGTAGCGTAAAAAGTTTAAGGAGATGATGATATGAGAGTGACGAAGTCACCGGAATAGAAAAAGACTATCGGAAAAGAAGGTTCGTTTAATTAGTGACTCGATCTCCACCTCGATCAACGAAATTTATAGGTTATGTGGGTGAATCATCATCGGAATCAATGTCATTGACTGTAAGTAAGGAAACAATTTTATCATCTGAAAACATATACATACATGATACATATAATGTACAAGAGTAAAACAATGAAAGAGACAGGAGAGAGAAGAAATGGAGGTATAAAATGTTAGGATAAGATTTATGTGGTGGAAATTTAATTAAAATTAAATAAACAAATGGTTATGATAAGTTTCTAGAAAGTTTTTAGTTTCTATGAGTTTTCATTTGAGTAAAAGCCTAATATTATATCTGTATTATATATCACTCATGACATGCATTAAAACGGAGGTGTTCATGAAAATAATCTCCCTAATTTTTTTTAAAGTATTGGCATAGTATGCGTATATTTTACCCTTCCAGTTTTAAATAATGTATGTTTGATTTAATTTGCTTTATTAAATTCTAAACATTTTTTTATATTAATCTATACTATATTATTAAAGCCGAAAGATTAAAAGTTTTGGTCATCGGTATGGTACTGGGTGAACCATAGAAAAGATCTTGACCGTCCAATTTTAAGTGAACCATAGAAACAATCTTAACCGTTGAATTTTAATAAAATATAATTTTAAAAGAATATAATCATACATACAATTCTAACACCAGTAGTCCTCCTTTTATGCAAACAACTCATAAACATTATACTTCTAAAAAATATAAACATTACTTTTATGTAAGAATATAATTCCGTTGATATGATAATATTATATTATATTTAAATAAAATTCTATATTTCTTATTTTACGAATCTCGCTTATCCTATAATTTTTATTTAATATATCATTAAAGTTTATCCTATAATTTTAATTTAATATATCATTAAAATTTATGATAATATTGAAAATTTGGTAGTCGGTCGATATTTGGGCCGGATAATTGATTAATTATTGGGCCTAATTTTAAAATATTAATCTTCTAACTAAAATACAATCTCATATTAATCTTGTAACTAAAATATCACATATTAATCTCCTAAGTAAAATACATCTCAATACAAAACAAACAAAAATTATCCTATTAAAATATAAATATAAATAAATTATATAAAAACATATACATATAATATTAAATAAAATTTAAATTATTATTATACAAATACAAATAAATTCAAATCATTAAAAAATATTAAAATAAAAATATTAAAAAATTAAACAAAATCATCCGTGCATCGCACGGGATATAAGCTAGTATGCAGTAAATACTATTCAATTCAATTCTTCAATACAGTAGCTCACCGAAAATTTATGGTCACCATTTGAGTTGGCGAATTAATACTCTCAGGCTCTCCGCCAATTAAAACAAGGGGAACACGTATGCACAATTGCACAGTGCAAATAATAAACACAACATATACATATATTTTCATAATATTATTATAAAAAAGTCGACCCAACAATTAACGGAAGACTCTGGAAGATCGAGGATAATTTCCATGGCGTACGTCGAGAGAGGTACCTATACATACATATATATGTATGTATGTACGTTTAGATATGTATGAATCATGTGCTCTATGTTGGCAGATCTACTGTGTGATTGATGATTGTTGCTTCTCATATTTAATGTTTTATATATTTATGTAATTTGATCATTAATTTGTTTATCTTGTGAAAATTCTATGCGAAATATGTTTAGATTGAGGTTAATACAAATAATTTGAAGGTGTTATGTTGTATTTTTATAACTAGGTTGTGATAATTTGTAATTGATTGAATGGGTAATTTTCTCGAGAAATAAGAATGATTTGGAGACATTTGTATGATGTATGTATGATAAGGTTTTTAGGATTTTTTTAATTTTTAGGTTTTGTTTGCTGGTAAAATGAATGAATTGACATTGTGAAATAAATTCGCGATTGATGGAAGGTTTAGTTTGGTGAGCATAATAATAATCTTAAATTTCGGTTAATTAGACTAAATACTGTATTGTCTATTTCACGGATTTTAATTGCGCCAAACAATTACGACCAGTGGTGTAGCCATGGTTTACATGAGGGTGGTTTTATATGTACAACCTAATTTTTTTTGTAAGATATTGTATTTTTTTTATACAATAAATATTTTGCATATGATTAAATTTTGTCATTAATGGAGAAATTTATACAAACGTCGTATTAGGATTTATTTGATTCAAGTTGATGATTTTTCAGTGAGATTCATCTTTCTAATTACTACCCTAGTGTTAACTTAAGATTTAAAGAATACATGTAAGGTTGCTTATATATTTCATGTACTAATGTAATAAGTTGACTCATATTCCTGGATGGGTATTATTTATTTAATAAAAATTAATATGGTAAACCACATGAAATAGGAAGGACCAGGTACAATTGTTTAAAACAAGTTTGCATAGGTGAAACGGCCATGTCTTTCATGACATCGTAATTTGCGCTATATAACTTCTTCCAAGAAATGTTGTTATGTTCTTATGGTGTTAAGTTACTCAAACTAGAACTTGAACCTTGCTTATATCTATACTATCTAAGAAAACATCAAAAAAAAAAAAAAGAGAATCAAACTTTTTATAGTTTATTTTTTTCTAGAAGCCTTAGGTTCAATAATTTATATAAACTTTAAATTGTGCTATCCCAGTTGACTCCCTTAAATTTTTAATTGCTTTGAAGACTCTGTCGGGTTTGAACTTGGGCTATTTTGATCTGAATTTAGCTGCATAGGATATTTTTGGTCTGACTTTTGCATATGAAAAAAAACGGTAATTTTAAGTTGCGGTCATTTGATTCTAATTACTTTAAATTAAGTTGAGGTGATCATAGAAATTGTTAGATTATAATGATAACAAGATCTTACACATGTGATCCAACCCTGACCTTTATTATTCATTCTCCAATTACAAGATGGTGACCTTATGTACCCTGTAATTTTTTTTACTGCTTTCAGTTGTTTAAAACTGTACAGTTATTCGTTAAAATCCATCCCCCCTTCTGCGGCTCTGCCCTCAAATTATCTCTTCTCCATGGCTTCTTTTACTTTTATTTTTAGTGCTTTTACCGGACGTGGACCTCGTGAAGCATTCTTTAGTGTGGAGTGTAGAATTAAAGAAATACCACTTAATTATTTCTATTTTTACTTAGGAATTGAAGTAATATAATCTGAATCTGAAACTCAAATATTCAGCTACTATCAAGTTTTAAAAGCTTCTATTAGGTATAGGTGAAATTAAAGACTTGCTTCCATGATGGTTGATTTTAAAATAATATGATCATAGAGTTCGGTCTTCGCTTTTTTTTTAGTCTGAGTTTCTCTGTACCAGGGATATGGAACTTGTAAATTTCTTTTTTTTTTTGGGGGGGGGAGGGTGAGGGGTGGGGGGCGGGCATAGTGCTCGCACTAAACTATAGTTGTAACTACGTGACCATCGATTGTATTTCAGGTGTTTTGAAGTCTAAGCAGTCTATATGGCGACTCAGAACAATCACCAATTTTTTCTGGGCTATTATAAACATCATTGGCGTGTTCTTTTCAACTATGTTCTCGGTAATTTATACTACAGCAGCAAGTAATAGTAGTTTATTTGTATTGACCGGCTAATATAATTTTCCTATATTCCGTAGCTCTGCTTAACTTTTTTGCTTGGTTGTTTTGTTTGGGCAGATGGAAAAAACAGATGCTTATAAGAAAAGTTCAGGGGCAAGCAAGAAATGGGATGGTGGTGGTCCTGGAGGTCCTGGAGGTCCTGGTGGTCCATATGGTGGTGGGCCTGGTGGTCCACGCCGACCACCACGTGGACTGGACAATGTTAGGGGGATTGATCACAGTAAGTTACTTGCATCCTTGTTTGATTTTTCAGTACTATTATTAATTTGGTTTTAATTTTTTTAAAATATATATGTTTAATTGTTTCCCAACTGAAGATAAACTTTGTATCCCAAACTGCAGGTTCTCTCCCTGCATGCGGATCCTGCTGTGGCTAAATGGCGCATTAAGGTTTATCATGTGGTGATGTAACAAGAGTTTATTTTGTTCAGTTTAGCAGTTGTTAGCCTTGTGAACATTGTTCAATACATACATACCTACTTGTGAATGTGATTTGACGTCCTAAATATTATGAACAATCAACTTCTAAATAAATGAACATATTACTGTATTATGTTTGCATGTTATATAGCTCGAAATGTGGTATTTGATGAATCTAATTTTCCCGTTGTAAGACATAGATCTTTGCAATCCTTGCCTGAAGACGACATGTCAATGTGGGGTTTATACCCACATTTTCCAACACATATTAGTAGTTGACAATATACATTATTTAGAATTTACCATAAATCAAGAATATATAAAAATTTACGACTTAAGCTTGCATGGCGAGTCATGCATATATATATATATATATATATATATATATAGACACACACACACAAGAATCCTTCTACATTTCAAGGTTCAAACGCTTTATTCTATAACATGTTCAACTCCCACTCTGAGTACAGGATGGAAGTGGTATGGTTGAGAGCAATAACATTCAAGTTATATTTATGATGCTAGTAAAATTGATATTGAGTTTCACACAGCAAAACCAGAGGGGAAGTCTTGTGGGTGTTTTCCTTGGTAGTTTCTGTTAGTGACCTCTCCTGCTCCTGGAGATTTGAGGGTATGTCATGATACATATCAGTGAACAAATCTGTTAGCGGTGGTTTCTCTACTTTCTCTGCAACTTGAATTGCATTCATAAGCTGCAACACGACATTGCAACAGATCAAAATTCAATTTCTTCTAAACCATAATGTTGAGTGATAAACTCGTAAAAATTCATATTTCACCTGTTTTGTAACACTTCCACGGAGCTCAGATTCCTGTTCTTCATTCCACCATCCATTTCTCTCTACCCAATTTCTGTATCTAGATATAGGATTTTGAGCTGTTTTCCAATGCTCAATTTTCATCTCTAGCCCGGTACTTGGTGGAATCATCAGAAGTAGAGTGATGTCCTACTCGGTATGTGAGAGCCTAAAAGTGAAGATGCAGGAAAATGTATATCATGCTGTAAGGACATCTAAATTCATCTTGCAGGAAAATGTATATCATGCGGTAAGGACATCTAAATTCATCTTGCAGACATTTTAGTTTTTCATGACATTTAATTTTGTTGAAGACCATCTTTTATGTATGTTCTCTATCGTTTATGGTAAAATGTGTAAGAAATGAACGAATTAGAACCTCAATTAAAACGGGTTTCTGTTCTATAATAGCTATTTTACGAGCTTCATGCACTGCATCATAAATAGCCAGAGCATCATTTCCATCGACTCGTATACTTGGGATCCCGTAAGCCTGACCTTTGACAGCAATTCCATCACCTGTCAAGAATTTTTTTAAATAATTGTCAGAAAACAAACACAATCTATGTCCAAACATATGAATCAGGACCTAGCAGTCCAGACAAAAAAATTATGATTATACGAGAGTAAAGACACAACTTGACATGACATCTAATAAACGAGGGTTTGTAGGGGTGAATCACTTACTCCGAAACTGATCTGCGACAGGGGTGCTTATCGCCCAACCATTGTTCCTACAGAAGAAAATGACTGGAGCCTTCAAAACTGCTGCAAATTTTAAACCAACATGGAAATCTCCCTGACAAGTTACAGGCAGAATTATAATGTGAAATCGGAGCAAATGGATGTGAGGCAGAATTACCTCACTAGTAGTGCCCTCCTCAAAATAAGTAACAAAGCATGCATCCTTTTTTTCAATTTTAAGAGAATAAGCAACCCCAACAGCCTGTGGAATTTTACTAATGAAACACAAGACAATCCTGTGAGTAAATGCATGATTATTGAACAAGAATATCATACACACACAGGCTATGTTCTTACGCTTAAGGCGATGAGACGGTCACGTAGTTGTGCTTATTAGACCCATAATGTACAGGCATTTGCCTGCCTTTCCCATTATCTTCTTCATTTCCAAACAATTGGGTGGTGAATTCTCGCAGGCTGAAACCACGCCATAAAAGAACTCCATGCTCGCGATACTGCAAATTTACATCAACATTTTGTTCATTTGCATCACTTCTGGTTACATAACTCTTAATTTATAAGTAGTTCCAATCAATTTTTTCTTCTTTCCTTATTTTAACGAATTACGTTTCTTTAAAAGTCTATATGGTATTCTCACACTGACCTGTGGCAAGATAACATCATTGTTACTTAATGCAGCAGCTGATGCTATGTTGAATGCCTCTTCTCCATGAGAGGTCATATAAAATGAAGTTCTTCCTTGCCTCTGCAATTCATTAAAGATGGTGTCCATCATTTGAAGTGTAACCATGCTACTATATAACTTCACTGCAAGTTCCTTGCTTATCTGATCAGATAATAAGACAGTAAAAAATATTTTCAGACCTTCGGTAAAAATAAATTTTTCGAGGTATTCGGGGATCAAGAATTACCAATTCTGAAGGGTAGGAGAGCATTTGATGACAAGTATTGTCAAGAACGCGATAGCAATGTATCCTTTCCTTGGAAGAACCGGCAATGAACTTAATCTTCGAAGTAAATCGAACTGTACCACTCGGAAAGTCCCATGCCTGAGACATCAGGACCAATCAAAACAGGAAAAAAAACACATACAGATAATCAGAGACGGCAAAGCCGGCTCTGAGACCAAGCCTTTATGCTATTGAAAAATTATTTTTTAGGCGCACATTTTTTATATACATATACATGGGAGCACAAAAGAAATTTTAGGGGTAGATATTGATTTTAAAATAGCACCAAAATAAATAATTTAAAATGTAAGTAATACAAAAATTATAAACAATTATGAGCTCATTCTTTTTTTGTATTATAAGATAGATTGAATGGATTATCCATGATATCCATTGAGAATGATATGCTTCCAAATCTTGATTATGAGGTATAAGATAGATTGAATGGATTATCCATTATATCCATTAAGAAGGATATGCTTCCAAATCTTGATTATGAGAGGCTCATGAATTCTTTTACTAGCAAAACAGATAGAAGAATAGTCTTTCAAAAGTAATAAATCATATGTATTTGATTGCACAATTTTTTTTTCCACTTCAGACTTTAAATATCTCAGACAGGCCCGTGAGAGAGGTTAATGTCTCATTGTCTCCAAGTGAAATGAACATAAAGCTTGAGTACTCGAGTAGCATAAGAGTACAATGAGTTACTCTGTTTCTTTTAGCTAGTTATAAATTAAATTACCTATAATTTTACTACTTTATAAAAAAAAGAAAAGTCAACTATACCGAACTTAACTTTATACTTCTTCCGTCTCAAAATAGTCGTTTTCAATTGTAAATGGTCAAATTGAACAATGATTGAAAATTAAAATTTATTTATTTATAATTTTAAATGATTGAAAATTTATTTTAAATTGAATTGACTACACTTTCTAATAATATATTTTTAAAAAATTCTTAATTATATAATTTGTGTAACTTTCGATCAAAATTTAATCAATTTCACTAATAATAGTCAAAATACAATTATTATTTTGATATGAAGGGAGTACTACATTGCATATATAATTTAAATTATGCTTCCAACAACATTTTAATTTCATTTAATATCTTATGTAGAAATATTTTAAATAACTTTTTTATTGTTGGAACTGATCAGTTTGTCATTAGCAAAAAAATTTATTAGCAAAAAAACACAAACAAACTTCTTTTTTTCATAATTACCAAAAATACTAAATTTATTTAACATGTTTTTATTTTGTAAATACTATTCTTGAACTTGAAAATTCTTGTTTAATTCATATTATTCGATTTAAATACGCATAAAAATCACTGAATCATAATATAACATCTCGATGATTTAATAAAAAACATGTGTATGAATGAAATAAACAAAAGGCAATAATGTACCTCATTTTCAGAGCAATCTGAACCTTGTACAAGTTGTGAAGCTTTGAAATGCTGGGAAGCTCGAAAACCAACTTTGTAAACAGGAAGGCCAAGCAACGATAAAGGACTGGATGTACTCGTAACTAAAACATTGCAGTGATGTGTTGAACAACCAAACAAGCTCTTGTTGAAAATTTCATGCAAAGAGCTTCTAGATTTCAACAACCAACCTGCCATTATATGTACTGTATATTATATGTATTAAATTAAGGGAGGTGTTATTAAATTTAGAGACCAGAGCCGGCCTTGAGGCCAAGCGGCTTATACTATTGAATTGGGGCACCAAAAAATAAAAAAATTAGGGGCACATTTTTTTTCTAAAAGAGTGAAAAAAAATAAAAAAAAAATGTAGAGACAAAAAAAAAATTAGGGGCACAATATTTTTATAAAAGAACACCAAATTTTTTTAAGATATAAGAACCAAATAATAATAATAATAATAATAATTAGGGCCAAAATAATTTCTTTTTTGTTTTTGTTTATGTAAAGAAACACAATAAAATTAAAAATATGTAAATATTAGATATCAATCTCCATATTTTATAAAAACTAACGCTTCCTGTAACGCCCCCAAATCCGGGGTCGGGGATCTGGTCGTCACGTGAAAATCCTCAATAGAAAATCACCTGTTTAATAATATTTTAAACCACCTGTAGTCATTCAATATCTGAAAACTACAGCTACGACCCCAATTACCGAGATCTTTTAGATTATAGTTCTAGAAACAAGAATCCAAAAACCAATTATCAATTATTATAAACCTCAAATAATAAAATCAAATCTCGCTTGTTACCCCATCCATAAAATTCCAAAATTGATTTCAACAATCTCTTTAAACCAATCTTATATTACCGGTATAACCTCGATGAAAAGTATATCAGCAGTTAGGATGGGTCTATACCAAGCAATATATATAATATATAATATACCAATATATATAAATAAAACTTACTCCAGATACAGACGTTCTGGATCCGAAAACTTCTTCGTAAAGATATCTTACTTTCTTCTTCCGAGCTATGCGGATAAATCTCGTCAATCTACTTTTTCTGAAAGGCTAATAGTTTCTCATCCTGTCTGGAAAAGTGTATGATGAAAAGCAAGAGTGAGCCAAAGAAATGCTCAGCAAGTATATGAACAATTGAAATGTGGTCAATATTTGAGATCTGTATCGAGAATGGAATATAACACAGTTTATTATGAAAACTGAACAGTAAATAAATCACAGTTTATTTCAACTGAAACAATGCAGTATGTCATCAAAATGAATCAACTGCTCAAAATCAATATATAATAGCCACACAGGCAATATGGATTGGATACAACACAAATAAACACTATTGCTCCCTGATCAGTCTAAAAGCAATAGGACCTCTTTATACCCTACCGGTACATTTCTATACCCGTAGTTATAACAAGGATTCATAAAATGGGTACCAAATAGGCAAGTAATGTTAGCCTATAGGAAGATGGAATGGTTACCATATCCTCCTCAATAAATGCTGGGCTATTATTTCAGAGCCTCTTACGCTAGAATTCCAATCCAATAGAGCAAACCCAAGTAAATAAGGTATGTTTAGTTTCAACTACAGACCATATCCTCGTTATTTATACAATAATTCGCTGGATATGACGAGTTTATTATAATCAACTTCCAATATTCAGAGTACGAATAACAAGTAGCTCTGATGCACAGAATAAAATAGGAATCATAAATAGCTCTGAACAATAACTATTTATCATGATATGAATAATCGCAACAGTAAAATAAAAGTGTTTAGGATGATCAAGGAGAAAATACTTGCCTGATATCGAAGTTGTCCTAAGCTGGAATGGGACGACTACACTGCTCATCTCACAGTATCACCTTTTAACAATTCTTTAATCTGACGCTCATGCGGTTGCTACGAGTCTGAATTATTAAGATCGAGTCTGCACATCTACATCTATAGTCAAATATAATACGGTACTTTAGTCCTTGAAGTACCTCGTTGTATTCTACGAGCATTTATAACTTAACTATCCGTATATACTTATCTCAGACATATTCCTATTAACAAGAAAATTCACATCAAACCTAGCAAACCAATAAATAAAATATAAACCCAATTATTAACTAATCCTCAAACAACCAATTAACCCTCGAGACTTGAGTATTAAACAACAATTAAACCTCGAGACACGAACATAAATAAACAATTAATCCTCAAGACTCGAATATAATTAAACAACTAATCCTCGAGACTCGTATATAAATAAACAATTAATCCTCGAGACTCGAATATAAATAAACAATTAATCCTCGAGACTCAAATATAAGTAAACAATTAATCCTCGAAACTCGCATATAAGTAAACAATTAATCTCGAATAAAAAGGAATAAAAACTAACAATTCTAATTCATACTTTAAAACTTATAACGTCTACCCTCGATGACGTTATCAAATTAAACAAGTAAACATAACGTCACACATTTTATAAATATTTTTAGGCTAGAAACGGATCACTAAAAAGTCGTAAAATATTTAATCCGGGTTCGTAAAGAAATTTAGAATTTAAAACTATTTTTATAATCTCCGGATTATTTTTCTAATAATAGGAATATTTGTTTCGTTTAAAACAGATAAACAAAATAATAAAATTTTAATTAATAAGAATAAATCAATTAATAATTAAATCAACTGATTATTCAAATTAATTAATTATTAATCATTCTTAAATAAATCATTCTTCAAAATAGTTAACTACTTAATATTTTTAATCAAATAATAATTGAAACTTAAAATAAATACTTTATTATAAGAAAAAATTTCGAAATAAGGGCTTTGAAAAATGAACTTTTCCCGGGATCACAGTCCCTCAAAAACAGTCTCAAACGATACAATCCAACTATACTAAAATAAAGTAAATAAATTTAACCCACAAAATAAATTATACCTAAACACATAAAATTACCAGAAACAAAGAACACAGTCATCAAAACCCAAAAATTCGGCTAACAGGTAACTATCTGTAGTATAAAAACAATCTCTAAAAATTATGAAATTAACATATATAAACTAACATGCCCGAATATTTACAAGTGTCAAGTCAGGATCTTAAAAACCTTACCATAAGATCAATTACGGACACCCCACAAGTCTTTTCTGATGCCCGGAAAATATGTCCAGAAAAATCCGAGATTAATACTCATGCATATACACGTGTTGCACTGCCTCCTAGCTTCATCACCATCTTCAAATCACCTTTCTATACTCCTAAATAAATTAAAAAGAAAAACCTGCCCATAAAATAATCTTCTCAAAACTTAACCAAAATTATACCTATACGTAGGCCTTAAAACGCTGATCATTTATATATATAGATATCGAAGATTGGATGCACGGTTTGTAAGATATGAATTTTGAAAGATTTTAAATATATAAATATACGCGTTCCGCGGAGGGAGAGAACGGAGACAGATGATGTGCACGGCTGACTGCGTGTGTTTAACAAACAAAACGAAAAGAAAAAGAAAAGGGGGAGCAACTTTTTAACAGAAAGGGGATGGGGGAATTTTCGACAGGAGATAGAATAGGGGGAGGGGAATTTGGGATTGGGAAACCGGTGGGGGGTAGTGTAGGTTTAATATAAATATAATTAAAAACTTTTTTTTTTATAAATTATAAAACATATAACTTAAAATCATTGTAATCTCACGTTTAATCTCTAAATAAAATTTAATAATCTCAAAAATCCTAAAAAAATATTTTACGGAAAAAATATATTTTATTATTTTTAAAATGAATTAAAATAATAACTTTTCAAAATATTTATATATTTCGAATATTAAAAAAATATAAAAATATTAAATTTTGAATATTTAAATAATTTACTCAAATAAAATTTTCACCCGAATAAAATACCGACTCGAGATACTAACCCGATCAGTAAAATAATATTAAAAAATTTAAATCGAACTCAGCCCACTGAACTGAAAATAATTTCTAAAATAATAATAAAAATATGGAAATGCATCCAAATGGAATAAAATATAAAAAAAATTATTCCTCCTCTTTTGAGAAAACCAATAAAATATTTAAATAATAATAATAAAATTTAAAAAATATCTGGGTTGTTACAGTCTACCCTCCTTATAAGGATTCCGTCCTCGGAATCATATGAGAAAAGCACTAGGGTTCGCTTTTGCCAACTTTCTATTCCCGATATCTAATTTGACATTCCAACTTATTGAGTCCTTCGTAACATCCTCGACAATACTACCCATTTAATCTTTAACGCTAGTCTCGTTGGTCTAAAATTTCTATTGGTTTCTCTATATAGGACAAATCTAGTTGTACCACTACATTTTCATACTCCATCATGAGCCTGGTAATTGGATAAGACGTTCTTCACCTTAATACTGGAAATAATATATACACGCATTTTACAATTCCGGTGATCGCATCAATTCATATGTAATTTTTCCCAAAAATCTCGAACTAAATCGGCAACCTTATCGCAGCTTTAAATTCCTGTCAGCAAGATTAACTCATTCCGACCTGGTTGGCATACCTCCAAAACTTTTAGAGATAATAAGAATCACGGAACTTTGAAGAGAAAAAATTTTGATCACAAAGAAAGTGTCACAAAATTTGAGGTTATAAATTTTTGAATTTTACAATAAATCTCATTTGAAATGTAAAAATAACCGAGTGATCAATATGATCAAAAGAACTTAATGTTGTGTGCCTTAGTTAAGACACTTACAAGTAAAGGTAATTAGCCTTCTTGTAATGCACAACTCACAAGTGATGGCGTCCCATCAAACTTTCTATCACAGAGACAGATAGTCCTTGTGTCCCCTATAAATAAGGTTGTTCGCCTCAGTTGGAGTAGAGAAATAGGAAAGGAATTTAAAATCAGGTTAATAATTGATGTCTTTTGACGAATAATATTTTTGATGCACACCTTGGATTAAAACTGAACAAACTCCAAAGGTACTATTTATGGAGAAAAGAATAACCAGAAAAGAAAATATTAGTACATAATAAGCAAGTGCGGGATATATTCTTTATCAAAAGTCTTTCTGGAAAAGGTGTTAAAATAATCACTGATGGGAAAGTAATTAAAATAATTCAGAAATAGGGAAGGTATTGCCAAGGTCTCCATCGATGTCTTCTTTGTCGGCTCTTCTGATGGATAGTCGTTCAATTCTAAACTTTTCTTCTCCGCGTTCGAAATTTATCGATACCCTACTTCATCGTCGACTTGTAATAGTCCTTGAAGATTCCACAATAAATATCTATAGCCGCAAGGAATTCTATCAAGCTTAGCACAACCATCTCTAACAAATATAACAATCTTAACTTAATCATTGGTACTATATCCAATAGTCCAACACGAACTCTATACGAGCTCTGACGTTCCTCACTTAACTATACACACTCCTACACACTCTCGTTTCTAGTTTCTATAATCTTAGCTCTGATACCACCTTGTAACGCCCCCAAATCCGGGGTCGGGGATCTGGTCGTCACGTGAAAATCCTCAATAGAAAATCACCTGTTTAATAATATTTTAAACCACCTGTAGTCATTCAATATCTGAAAACTACAGCTACGACCCCAATTACCGAGATCTTTTAGATTATAGTTCTAGAAACAAGAATCCAAAAACCAATTATCAATTATTATAAACCTCAAATAATAAAATCAAATCTCGCTTGTTACCCCATCCATAAAATTCCAAAATTGATTTCAACAATCTCTTTAAACCAATCTTATATTACCGGTATAACCTCGATGAAAAGTATACCAGCAGTTAGGATGGGTCTATACCAAGCAATATATATAATATATAATATACCAATATATATAAATAAAACTTACTCCAGATACAGACATTCTGGATCCGAAAACTTCTTCGTAAAGATATCTTACTTTCTTCTTCCGAGCTATGCGGATAAATCTCGTCAATCTACTTTTTCTGAAAGGCTAATATTTTCTCATCCTGTCTGGAAAAGTGTATGATGAAAAGCAAGAGTGAGCCAAAGAAATGCTCAGCAAGTATATGAACAATTGAAATGTGGTCAATATTTGAGATCTGTATCGAGAATGGAATATAACACAGTTTATTATGAAAACTGAACAGTAAATAAATCACAGTTTATTTCAACTGAAACAATGCAGTATGTCATCAAAATGAATCAACTGCTCAAAATCAATATATAATAGCCACACAGGCAATATGGATTGGATACAACACAAATAAACACTATTGCTCCCTGATCAGTCTAAAAGCAATAGGACCTCTTTATACCCTACCGGTACATTTCTATACCCGTAGTTATAACAAGGATTCATAAAATGGGTACCAAATAGGCAAGTAATGTTAGCCTATAGGAAGATGGAATGGTTACCATATCCTCCTCAATAAATGCTGGGCTATTATTTCAGAGCCTCTTACGCTAGAATTCCAATCCAATAGAGCAAACCCAAGTAAATAAGGTATGTTTAGTTTCAACTACAGACCATATCCTCGTTATTTATACAATAATTCGCTGGATATGACGAGTTTATTATAATCAACTTCCAATATTCAGAGTACGAATAACAAGTAGCTCTGATGCACAGAATAAAATAGGAATCATAAATAGCTCTGAACAATAACTATTTATCATGATATGAATAATCGCAACAGTAAAATAAAAGTGTTTAGGATGATCAAGGAGAAAATACTTGCCTGATATCGAAGTTGTCCTAAGCTGGAATGGGACGACTACACTGCTCATCTCACAGTATCACCTTTTAACAATTCTTTAATCTGACGCTCATGCGGTTGCTACGAGTCTGAATTATTAAGATCGAGTCCGCACATCTACATCTATAGTCAAATATAATACGGTACTTTAGTCCTTGAAGTACCTCGTTGTATTCTACGAGCATTTATAACTTAACTATCCGTATATACTTATCTCAGACATATTCCTATTAACAAGAAAATTCACATCAAACCTAGCAAACCAATAAATAAAATATAAACCCAATTATTAACTAATCCTCAAACAACCAATTAACCCTCGAGACTTGAGTATTAAACAACAATTAAACCTCGAGACACGAACATAAATAAACAATTAATCCTCAAGACTCGAATATAATTAAACAACTAATCCTCGAGACTCGTATATAAATAAACAATTAATCCTCGAGACTCGAATATAAATAAACAATTAATCCTCGAGACTCAAATATAAGTAAACAATTAATCCTCGAAACTCGCATATAAGTAAACAATTAATCTCGAATAAAAAGGAATAAAAACTAACAATTCTAATTCATACTTTAAAACTTATAACGTCTACCCTCGATGACGTTATCAAATTAAACAAGTAAACATAACGTCACACATTTTATAAATATTTTTAGGCTAGAAACGGATCACTAAAAAGTCGTAAAATATTTAATCCGGGTTCGTAAAGAAATTTAGAATTTAAAACTATTTTTATAATCTCCGGATTATTTTTCTAATAATAGGAATATTTGTTTCGTTTAAAACAGATAAACAAAATAATAAAATTTTAATTAATAAGAATAAATCAATTAATAATTAAATCAACTGATTATTCAAATTAATTAATTATTAATCATTCTTAAATAAATCATTCTTCAAAATAGTTAACTACTTAATATTTTTAATCAAATAATAATTGAAACTTAAAATAAATACTTTATTATAAGAAAATTTTTCGAAATAAGGGCTTTGAAAAATGAACTTTTCCCGGGATCACAGTCCCTCAAAAACAGTCTCAAACGATACAATCCAACTATACTAAAATAAAGTAAATAAATTTAACCCACAAAATAAATTATACCTAAACACATAAAATTACCAGAAACAAAGAACACAGTCATCAAAACCCAAAAATTCGGCTAACAGGTAACTATCTGTAGTATAAAAACAATCTCTAAAAATTATGAAATTAACATATATAAACTAACATGCCCGAATATTTACAAGTGTCAAGTCAGGATCTTAAAAACCTTACCATAAGATCAATTACGGACACCCCACAAGTCTTTTCTGATGCCCGGAAAATATGTCCAGAAAAATCCGAGATTAATACTCATGCATATACACGTGTTGCACTGCCTCCTAGCTTCATCACCATCTTCAAATCACCTTTCTATACTCCTAAATAAATTAAAAAGAAAAACCTGCCCATAAAATAATCTTCTCAAAACTTAACCAAAATTATACCTATACGTAGGCCTTAAAACGCTGATCATTTATATATATAGATATCGAAGATTGGATGCACGGTTTGTAAGATATGAATTTTGAAAGATTTTAAATATATAAATATACGCGTTCCGCGGAGGGAGAGAACGGAGACAGATGATGTGCACGGCTGACTGCGTGTGTTTAACAAACAAAACGAAAAGAAAAAGAAAAGGGGGAGCAACTTTTTAACAGAAAGGGGATGGGGGAATTTTCGACAGGAGATAGAATAGGGGGAGGGGAATTTGGGATTGGGAAACCGGTGGGGGGTAGTGTAGGTTTAATATAAATATAATTAAAAACTTTTTTTTTTATAAATTATAAAACATATAACTTAAAATCATTGTAATCTCACGTTTAATCTCTAAATAAAATTTAATAATCTCAAAAATCCTAAAAAAATATTTTACGGAAAAAATATATTTTATTATTTTTAAAATGAATTAAAATAATAACTTTTCAAAATATTTATATATTTCGAATATTAAAAAAATATAAAAATATTAAATTTTGAATATTTAAATAATTTACTCAAATAAAATTTTCACCCGAATAAAATACCGACTCGAGATACTAACCCGATCAGTAAAATAATATTAAAAAATTTAAATCGAACTCAGCCCACTGAACTGAAAATAATTTCTAAAATAATAATAAAAATATGGAAATGCATCCAAATGGAATAAAATATAAAAAAAATTATTCCTCCTCTTTTGAGAAAACCAATAAAATATTTAAATAATAATAATAAAATTTAAAAAATATCTGGGTTGTTACACTTCCTCTTCTTATTATCATTGGCTTTCAAATCCCTAATTACAGTGACATTTAATTAGGATGAAAAAACATCGATCTGGAGCCGAAGGAATAAAAATCAATCAAAAAAAAGTTTATTTTTTAAAAGATTATACAAAAGGTGGAGGACTTCTTAGGTTTATGAAATCAACAACTTCTTAGTGTTTCACGTTTAAAAAAAAAAAAGACAACAAGATGAAAGTGAAGAAGAAGGTGTTGTTTTATCAGGTGAACAAAATCTCAGAGTTAACTATTTTATGCACTTACTTGATCATGTTGATTCATTACTTCGTTTTAGATTCGACCAATTTCAATTATATAAGAAAACCTTTGATTTTTTATTTAGTGTGAAAAAGTTGAAGTCTGCAAGTGATGATAGTTTAAGAGCTTCATACATAAATCTTGAAAATTTTTTGAAACATGATGATGTCTCTGATATTAACGCAGAAATCTTGTTTCTTGAGTTAAGAATTTTGAGAGAGTGTTTACCAATTGAAGTTAACAAAGCTATTGAGATACTAAATTATTTGAAAGTGATGAGAGAATGCTATCTGAATGCCACTATTGCTTATAAGATTCTGTTAGCTATATTAGTTACAGTGGCTTCCGCGGAAATAAATTTTTCGAAATTAAAGTTGATCAAGTCTTATCTTCGTTTGAGTATGCCACAAAAAAGATTGAATGGATTGTTCATGATATCCATTGAGAATGATATGCTTCCAAATCTTAATTATGAAAGACTTATGAATGATTTTGTTAGCAAAACCGCTAGAAAGATAATTTTTCAAAAATAATCTTGTTTGTAAGTAAAAAAAATTAATAATTTGGGCACAAAATTTTAATTCGCTTGGGATTTTGAATTTATCGGGTACGGCAATATTAGAGACCAACTTAGAAATATAGGTGGCAGAAATGAGTAGAACCAAAGAAGTACGTATAAAAATTCCTTTATATACTTAGACAGACACCATCATACCAATGTTGAAAAAGATAACGAAAAGCATGTAAAATCTACATTAGGCAAAGTATGTAAACTCTACGTTAGGCATATTAGGATGATAATTTAGAAATATTCTGAAGATTTTTTTTGTCAGGATATCTTCAAACATATATCAAGGGTATATCAAGGGTAGGGCTGTTCACGAGCCGAGCCGAGTTTTACTTTAAACAAGTGGAGTTTAATTTTTTTTAGACGAAGTGGGCTAAGCCAAGCCTTCTTATCGTACAAAAAATGTGTTTGCACTCGAGCCCTTAATGAGAAACTCGTGAACAGTAAAATTTTACATGAAAAAAAAAGGTTCAAACTCACTTAACTCAACTAATTATCGATTTTCGCCTCAACTCAATATCAAATTCTAATCTTTTATCCCAAATGATTTACATATTAAATATTTCGATTGTAATTTTAAACTTAAAGTGCTAGGAGTATTATAAAAATATTTAGGATATATTCTATTTTTTTTCTCGAGTTTTAACTAGCCAAGTTCGAGCCGAACGAGTTCAAACCGAGCTCGAGCCGAACATACTAAAATCTCAACTCGATCTTAATGTATGTATTTAAAGTAGATAATATTTGTGGGTTTTATTTAGAAGTGTATTTTAATTAGGAAATTAATTTTTAGAATTAGATTCAATAATTAATCAACTATCGATCTACATCAACTACCATATTAATAATAGACAACTGAGTACTAAATTTTTAATGCTTTAATTTTAATAATACAGTATAGATATATACGTCTATACTATATTATTATAGCTGAAATACTAAAAGTTTTGGTCGGTTGGCTGGACTACGAGCCTAAAAAATAAACATGTATTAGATATAATTTTATTTATTATAATATGAGCCCTAACTATATACATATTTACATTAAATAAAATTTTATTTTTTAGACCCAATTATATATTTATTATAACACGATTCCAAATTATAACATATTTATATTAAATAAAATAAATTTATAGTATAAAATAATAGAACATATAATATTAACATAAATTTTTAATATTATAAAATTTTATATTAAATATCAATAAATAAAAAAACAATCGGGTTATAAGCTTGTATCAATATAAGTTCTCAAACCAAAAAAAAAATCATACGAAATATAAATAAAAACATAATATAAAATATATTTATTTAAATATTACTTAATCCATACAACACACGGATTATATATAATACCCATTTGTTTTTATTCATTTTAAACTAAGTATTACTATAATTTTTCTTACACAAAGCCTGTGCCTATATTTATGAAAGCCCAGTTTTCATATTTCATTTGGGATACTTCACACAGCCCACTTAGCCCACTCGAAAGTATATTAGAGCCACAGGGTCCAATATAGATATATTTGCTTGAATTTTGGTAAGCTTGCACATAGGCATGGCCACGGTTCGTGAACCGCCGGTTCCGGTTCGTGAAAATCTTGAACCGGAACCTGAACCTTAATAAGATATAAACCGCTGGTTCCGGTTCAAACAGTTCAGGTTCAGGGTTTGCCCGGTTTTGACCCGGTTCTGGTTCAGGTTCGAACCTTATAAATAAAAAAATAATTTATATAAGAAATATCGTTAAATTAATTCGTATTTTTTATTTAAAACAAGTAAATATATTACAATAAATTTTATATGTTTTACAATTTATAAGAATACAACAAATCATATAATTTATTACAATAATATTTATAACATATACTAACTCGATCCACCCGATTCGGAGGTAGTGAGAATTGTTATAGGATTTCCACAATATTCATCGAATGAGGATTGTGTTATTAATTATGCTCTTTTCCAATCATTCACACAAACTTGTGTTTCTAAAGATTCGGGAGTCAATCTTGATCTCCTTGGATTCAAAATATTTCCTCCTATGCTGAATGTTTGTTCCACCGCAACAGTTGATCAGTAGACATGGTCACGGTTCGTGAATCGCGGGTTCCGGTTCGTGAACCGTCGGTTCCGGTTCGTGAAAATCTTGAACCGGAACCTGAACCTTAACAAGATATAAACCGCCGGTTCCGGTTCAAACGGTTCAGGTTCAGGTTCAGGGTTTGATCGGTTTTGACCCGGTCCGGTTCCGAGCCGGTTAGCTGGTTCCGGTCTGGTTTGGCCATGTCTACTTGCACACCATTATTGCGTGACCCCTACTATATAACTTGTAATTTAAGCGTTAAAAGTTTTTTATTTATTATACGAAAATCAGTCTCCGAAGTTTTCAGAAACAAATACCGTAAGAGCTAAACAAACTAAAGAAAGGAAACATATTATGGGAGTTAAATTAGGGTTTAAAACGAATTCGAGTAATTCGGATTTGAATTCGGTAAAAATGAATATAATTTATATTCGTATAGAAAATGAGCGAATTCGAACTTATTTTATAATTTAAACGAAAACCGAGTCGGATATTACCACTCTGTTATACGATGATATTTATTTTGAGTAGTGTCGAATAATTTTAGAGTACTCGAATACATATTTATTATACGTAATCGACTCGAATTCATAACTTACATATATTATTATATACAATATATAATATTTATATTAAAACAATATTATACAAAATGATTACATTTTAATTTTTAATGAATAATTATTCGAGTATTCTTAATTTTATAAAATTACTCCATAAGAATTCGAATTTAAATATATTAAAATGACTAATTTGGTATCCATTGGAGTCGAGTCATGTTTATATTCGAACTCGAGTTGAAATAAAATGTTAAATTTAATTTGAATCGGATCGAATCTAAATGAGTAATTATAAGTTTGAACCGAAACTAATCGCACTGTTATTCACACTTATTTGATTCGATTTCACCTCTAAGTTAAATAAACTTTAAAATATTTTGAATATTTGATATTAGAACGGCACATCCTAGTCATTTTTAATCTAGTCGTAGAGAAACTTGTGCCCGTATGCATATATTTATAAATAATTTATAATATTTATAATATAATTTAAACTATTTCCCAACCGAATAAACTATAATAATGTAGTATAAAAATGTTTAGTTAACTATAAACAAAATATCGCACCAGAAGCTAATTGACTGTCCAAAGGTATGTAATAGATATTTATTGATATAAGTTTGATTTTCGGACTTCCAATAGTGGAATTTTGTAAATTTGTCTACGAGCTAATATGTATTTTTCTTATTCTTTTCTTGAATATTACTCCCTATGTCCTACATTTTTTGTCTCATTCTGAATTTTCAAAATCAAATTTATCTAAGTTTGACTAATAATTTATAATTATTTATTTATAATTTTATGAATTATAAATTATTTCATAAAATAGAATAATCAAACTTTTTTATAATATTTTTAAAATATATACTATTATATAATGTGTTTAATTTTTGGTCAAAATTAATTATTTTGACTTTGAAAAATTAAAATGAAACAAAAATTATGGGACGGAGGGAAATTTTAAAAAAATATATCCAAATTGCGTAGTATTCAACCAATGGATAATCGAAATTAATATTTAGATTTGTTTACATTGTATATAAGTCAACTTACTATATAATAATATAATGATATGTATTTTTGTAGATTTAGTAATGTTAGAGTTATCAAATTAATTTTCAAAAAAAATTCGAATATCATTTGTCTCATTTCAATTGGTTGTGAAAATAATAAATCAAATTCTCGTGTATTCACATCAATTAAAACTTTTCATTCTAATTGATTGAAAGAAAAAATTGAAATAAATTTTGGGACCGTATATTCATAATAATTCCGTTACTGCAAATAAGTACTAGATTTTTTTGGTAGTTGATCGATCTTAAAATAAATATCAAGTATCATCTTAGATTCTGTTATGCCCAATATTTGGACATGGGTCCTAGGCAGGCCCAATGGCATAAGGTGGCCGGCCCACCTCGCATCTGGGCTCACTTGGCTTCAAAGCCTACATCCAGCTCGCATCGGGCTAAAGATGATAAAATATTCTAAGGCCCTTGGCCTAGCGTGAGGTCGCATCGCTAGCTCACCAGCCTTAGATTCATTCAGCTTCAAGAAGGAAGAGAGAAGAGAACCTGCCCCCAGCCCGGTTCGCTTCTCATCACCTCCCAGGTCGCATGGACTTGACAAAGAGGCCCTCAGCCTGGCTCACTTGGCCAGGCTCACTGCCTCCAGATCGCTTCGCTAGCCCGTAGTACTTAGCACAGATTTCTCATAACTAGCTGAAAGGCTCCTAACCTCATGGGCTCATCTCACTTGGTATTATTTGCTAATCTGAAGACTGTAGAAGGCCCCCCGGGGTAATATTTCAACATACTTATCTATTTGAAGACAGCTAGTCCCACGGGCTCTCATCTCATCAAGGGATCCGCACATGATCACCTCTACATACTGCTCCCGTGAGGCCACATCACGCACAACCGCTCCCGCGAGGCCACATCGCGCATAACTCCCTACGGGAACCCCTTGCTCTACAACTCCATGACAGCCCCCGGAGCCTAACGGGCTTGGGCCATGGCAGTTACAGACATTTGGGAAGTTTGCCCTCCATATCCGCACAGACTTGGGCCAAAGCCCAGCACGTCTAAGAATTTGGGCCTGATGGACCGGACCAATACCTAGCCCATATAGGTAACTTGTCCTCCAAGAACTACGTGTGGCTTGAACCCCTATATAAAGGGTACGTAGGCCTCTTGTTTAAGTTGAGACAACAGTTGGCAGCAAGAGAACACATATTTTCTCTGGCCTTCTAACGAATCAACAACAAGATCAGCTACCAAAATCCATCACTTTCCTCCAGTGTTCTTCGCGTTCTTCATCAAGTTCATAGCAAGATCATCATATTTTGCTCCGTGATTCCAGCAAACCTCCAAATTACTGTTATACCAGTTTCTCCCTATAATAGACTCCGTTTAGTATTGCGGTTTAAAAAGGTTATGCTGTGAAAAAAGTGATGTTTGAAAAAAGTGTTGTCAACAAAATTTGATAATCCTTTGATTTTTTTTTATATGCATATTTTGAGATATAATATAAAAAATAATATATTTTAAATAAGTTTGATAGTAAATATCTTTTTATCAGTTTTTCAGTAAAAAAAACTGCTACATACGCCCCCTTAATTCTCAAGAGATGCATTATGCATGCATCTATAAAAAAGAATGCGTTACTCGTCCTGTCGACATAAATCTTATGCAGACTTTGATTTATACGGAATCCATCTTATTGATTTCCCCTGTTTCCATTCTTACAAATATAGTGACTCGTGACAGTCAAGAAAACTTAAAAAGCAATCCAAACACAAAAGGCCTTGTATTTTACTCACATGCAACCACGATCGCTCAACTTCGAGCTCTCAATGGGTCCATCCGCATGTGTGCATCTTATCCATTCACCACAAAGTTGCTAAACCCTGGCCACTGAAAGATTTGGTTCTTTGTTGCACTATCTTACAATGTGTGTACATACAAAGGATTCAACATATACATATTAGTCTGCTTATATGTGTCGCTACATGTTTGTGTGTTTTCTTTTTATAGTCTGGTAACCAGTATTCTAGCTGGTCATCGTAAAGGGGGCGGAACCAGGATTTAAAATGATGTAGATTTAAAATGTTTTATAATATATTTTTTATTCATTATATAAGATTATTTTGATATTTAAAATGAAATTTATACGATTTTTATTAATAAAATTCGGCTTTAAAACATTACAAGAGAAAGGCCAGTTTCCTACTTTACGACCAGTCATTTGATTTTCTATCGTAAAATAAATCAGTTAAAATTTGCGACAGAATTTTAACTAACTTTCCGTCACAATTAGCCTTTCCTCTTGTGATAAATAAAAAAATTTAGTAATATTTTGGACTTTGCCTAAATCATAAGGCATGGAAATATAATTTGGTGAGAGCCATTTTTCTGCTGGGGTTAGGTTTAAGAAATGACAGATTTAATTGTTGACAAATGTTTAATTTTAGCGGGGTGGCTACTATGATTGATTGCTTTCTTTAACTTTTTCCCATGTTGTGTTCTTTTCCAATGTGTCAACCTACTTTGCTACGTCCTGCACAAAGCTACAATGGTCCCTTAGTTTAATTTCTTTCCGATTTCAAAAGATCGATCCACTACTTGCAGCTTTAAGCCAACTTTGCTATACAAAGATCATGCATTCTCTTCATTTTCTTTTCGGTACCTTGTCTATTAAGCACCTCATCGTCTATATTTCGAGCATATATATTTATGTAGACTTGAACCAACCTCGGATGAAAGTGTATAGTATTAGATTAATCAACATGATTAATAGAAATTAGCAAAAAAACATGATTAATAGTGTTGTGTATAGTATTAGATTAATAAACATGATTAATAGTGTTTATGAAATAATATGTATAAAGAATATTCCGGATGATCTAAATGGAAGAGCTAATATTGGATGGCATGGATGGCAAGGACGCTGCCTCGAAAATTGAGAATCAATCCGCAAAAAATACAACTATATTAACGAGTGATTGTGTGTGCAAACAACATTATGATATTTTAATTTTATATCACGATTGACTGAATATAAATGAGTGTATAATTATTAACAAACAATCGAACAAAAGAATATCAATGATAGGACTGTTTGTGACCTATGAATATAAAGCCCGAAAGCTTGCAAAATCTTGAATTTTCTCTCAAAATCCCACAAGGGTGATGGAGATATATCATACTATCATATTTAAACACTATATAAGGGTTTTGCTATATAAAATCATGAAACACATTTTTCCAATTCAATGTGAAATTCAAGTTTTCATTCATTATTTTCCATTCTCAAGACACAAATGTTGGATCATTATATCGCATTTATCATTTTGAGTACTTAAATATGTGTTGGAAAACTCTTGAAAGAGAACCTATTTTAATCATAATTTTTTGTGTGCACGCATTCAAAACGTATCCAAATCTAGACTAAAAATGATTTAACAATGTGAGATTTCTACTCGCATTTTCCAACAAAAATAATAGTAGCTAAATTATTTCTTAAAGAAAATGTCACTTATTATCTAAGATGATTAGTTATCAACAATTCTCGGAAGAAAGAATATAAATTGGTATGAATTTTCGAAAGATACTCTTTTCCCTTCGAAAAGTCGAGACTTAAAGTTTTGCTTAAGCCTTATATATATCTAGTTTGGCCATTGAGTATGAGCTAGATCGAACAAGACACATGCATGCACGGGATGGTGATTCAGGTACTAATGATGCAAGTCAGTGACCACAACTTAAGAGTTGTTCTAGCCTTTTGGAAAAGTGGATACTCGATTATATACCTTTCTGGACCATCGATGATCGATCCACCTTTCTGGACCATTCATGATTGATTCACATCCACTTCTCAGTACTTCCATGCATTGAGTTATACTTCCATGTTACTCTCGTCATGACAAATCGATTAAATATTTATTCTTTGCGTATCCAACATATTTCCATTTAAATAGTTGGTTTACATCGAAACAAACAATTCAGTAATTACGAAATATATCACAGTAATATATAATCACTATTTTATGTGCATGTCTATATGTATAGGGTCCTGATCTTCTTACAAGTTATATGTCTGTGCTTTTTTTCTCATAGATAGTATTAATACTAGATTTTTAATGTGAACTTAGGGGAGAAGTCACCCTTATCCGCACTTCTCAAGAGCTTTCTAGGTTTTTTTATATAATGAGTAGACGAGTATAGATAGTTGATAACAAACGTTTGTCAAGGACCAGCTACCATGCATATATATGTCATAAATTTCATGCGAACATTTTAATTGGTAAAGCAGAGTACTATATACTGTACTAATGACTCGTTATAATCAAGGAATTATTGAATATACAAAAGGGATTGTTAATATTAATCAGTTACCAAGTTTATCATTCAAAAGAGGGAGCTACACATATTACTTATGGGAACACGCATATGCTACAAAAGTTTACACCAAAAAGTGAAAACAATATCTGAAAGAAAAAAAAACAGTTACAACAAATTCCACTCTTTTTACACACTTTTAATTGTATTGTAACTAAATTTGAAAAAAAAAATCATCTTTAAAGGTGTAGTCAATTTCTTCAAGCCTTGTGTGGAGGGCATTGATAGCACTTGGTGAAGACACCAAATGTCTTGATTTGATGAACAAAATTAACCATACTTGCCCATCCTCCAAATCCAAAACCTACAACTAAAACCCATCCCACCACAAAGATGTTTATAGAGAATGATCCTCCCCACCCTCCTAAGAATGATGGTGGTCTCTCTATTGCATTCTGCAGAATCGAAAACAGATCCGAATTAGTTTGATCGAATACTTAAATTAATGGCATATATGGAATGAAAAATCGAATAAAAATCACGAATAATTCAAGATTAACCTCTCTAGCTGAAGAAGAAGAAAAGGTGATCATATGAGCCATGGCAGGGATTATGTAAACTGTGAAGCTGACAAGCAGAGATCCAACAGTTGAGTTGATGGGGCCAAAGAAGGGGAAAATAATTGCAAGAAACCATATAGGAATAACCACTGGAAGTCTAGCTAGAGCTCTTCTGTACAAGCTTTTTGTGTTATGCATTCCAATGAATTTTTCCCATACAAAGTATAGTGGAGTGCATGCAAATCCAAATGTAATGAACTGCACAAATATGAGTCCATGTATATGATTTACTTGTAAAAATGAAACCATTAACCGAATATCAAAGATATGTTTCTGAAATGAATTCGATCGATGATAACCTGATGAATGAGCATGAGAATAACAGCAGTGTCTCTAAATCCAGTTCGTGGGAGAAGAGCAAAAGCATTAGAATGGTTGAGCAGCAGATCACCAAAAGCCCAGTAAACCGCACTAGCTGATGGTAAGGTCAGGGTAAGCACGTAGAGTGTTGCGAACAAGTATATGGTTTTGAATCTTTGTGGCTTCCACATCGCGTGCATTATCTCCCTACAGATTCAAAGTTAAATTAAAATTTCCACAGAAATTCAGGTACCAAATATTTTAGATGTGTTGCTTCAAAATAAGTCTGCTAAAACAAGCTTAAATTTTTTGTTAAAGTGTAAGTTCTGTAAATTAACAGCTGTTTTGTACAAATAGTTTACGACATACTACTCCTACACACACGTTCATAAATATGTGTGTAGGGCAGAAACTTTACAGGAAACATGCTCCCATACCTCATAAAGGAGATTTCAGAATATGCATCTTATGTGTTGGGCAGGAGCAATATATGAAGATCCAAAACTAAATTTTAATGTCTTGAGGTACAAAGGAAAGCATAATTATTTAAGTATTCGAATAAAAAATTACTCACACTGTCACAGCATGCCCACCAAAGGTGTAGAGAATGTTTGTTGCCCCAGTGAAGTACAGAACCATAGTAGATGGACCTGAGTGCTTCACTCCTTCAACCTTGATTTTTAATACATTAAAAATACATTAGTTCATTAACAACTCTTAAAAGTATGCTAATCAAGCCAAAATTTTACTTTATCCCTATTAATTACATAGCTAGCTACTTAGTAATTTATTTAAATAACTAATTTAGATACCTGTCCATGGTGTAAAGAAGCAATGGTTAGATACCATGCAGTGTAAGTTGTCATTAGCAGTCCCAAAAATGACCAAATTCTGTAATTATGAAACGAAGGAATGAACACAGTTGTCGCACAGCACGCTCCAAAGATGTATGTCCATGTTCTCTTGTCAAGGTTATCGTTTATGTAGTAGATATTACTGCAAGATCATGGTCAGAGTTAATCATAAGTTTAAGAACATCGAGGTTTGTAAATAAGAAACACAACTTAATGTAACTATTATCATAAGGCTTTTGCTGGATTAGCGAATTATATATACCTTGCACAGGCAATTAGTTGAATTACAGATCCAAAGAGTAGAAAAGTGCAATTGAAAAACAGGCCTATGTTTCTCCAATGCTTTCCCAATAATCCATCAAGAACTTCGAACCACTGTCACAGAAATTTAAAAAACTTGACACATTTCCTGACAAGATTACGAAACATCTGCATACTGCCTGAGAGATTGAGTATTATACCTGAATTACATGGTTCCTGAAATCAACTTTCTCTCTTTCCTTTCTAGTCCTATACTCGACGTAAAGTACACTTATAAGGTAAGCAGTCCAGCTTCCCAGCAAGCCATAGAATAGCTGGAAAATTATTCCAGATAACATTCCTAGTTGCGAAAATGAGTAAGGCAGAGTGAGAAGCACTTGAGCAACCTACAACACAATGACAAGAATGCATAAATATTTTCATTTCGAGTTCATAAATTTTTCGAAGAAATTAGAATGTAACACATGAAATGATAATGTACACTACCTGATTAGAAGAACAACTAAACCATGCATCATAAACAGAACCACCATGCCAAAAGAATCTTGATAATTTGCTTTTAGAAGTGTTTGAATTATCTTCTTCTCGTTCCATTTCGACATAATTACCAGCAACAATAGTCTCAACCTTCTCCGAAGCCATTGTTATGGACTCGGTGATGTTTGAGCAAGGTTACAGCCCTATAACTATAAATAGAGCTAAAGTGTTGCCTTTTTTGCTGTACATAAGCGTCTAATTATAAAAGAATGACAAGAAGCTTAATTTGTTATTTATTTCTTTTTAAATGCATTAAATATTTTATATTTTATATGTAATAAAAAGATAAACAGCCAGATCATTTGTAATTTTGCTTTATTTTTTCTTTTTATGAGGAATGATTGAGTTGCCCGTGGAGGGGCCAAACCAGTAGACCACCGCTTGGATATCCAATTAGGTCAGTACAAACCCTTTTGTTGTAAATTGTGACTGATATTACGTATATAGATTGCCTCAACAATAATTATGGGGTACAAGGTAGGGGTGATTTATTAGTCCCGAACATAGTTGTAAAAAGCGGGAATCGAAATTGAAACTTATCAGTTAGGGTATTGATTTAGGGTTAATCGGATAATCGGAGATTAATTGCAGTAATAATTGGATTTTTTATATTATTATGATAAATTTAATATATTTATCTAATTATTACAAAACATATTATTTAAAAATAATTTATAAAGATTTATCTGATTTTATAAATCGTATCGGGAAAATATTTTACAAAGATTAATTAGGGATTTATCAAGAATTTTAAAAAAACGGGAGATTTTTAGAACACTGATCCCCAATGACAATTTTTTATACGTATTATCGGTTTTCCGCAATTGTAAATTCTTTAAATACTTCCCAACAAAAAAAATCATCGAATGAGCTTAACGTACAACTGGCAAAATGATTACATTTCATGGCCTAACATGCACTATTGATGAGAAACACAAAGTGATCAAATATATAACATGTAAAGTAACACGAGACCTTTTATAGATACGTGCATCTTTGATGTAAATTAATGACTTAACGAGCAAATAATGGGGTCGTTTGAGCTTTCTTAAATTTAAAATAATTATTTATTTCATTTTTTACATATTTTTATATTCTTTAAAAATAAATATTTATTTTAAAATTTTAAAAATAAATATTATTTTTAAAATAAAAAATAAATTACTTATTTTCAGAAAAAATACATATATACCTTTTTTTTTTCTAAAAACAAGGGCTTATTTCGAAAAAAAAAGTGATTGTCAAAGGGCCAATATGCCCAGAAACTAGCCTCAAACTATTTGAATTTTAAAGCCTAACAATGGTTCTTCGAGAATCAGTTCACCCCATCAGACATCTCAAAAGGCCCACTTAAATGTGTTCTTATTGCTGGACTTTCGATCAGCCCAATTATAATATCAGTTCACTCTATTTTTAAGGATCGTAACAACATATTATGACTTACAAGGCCCTACGAGTAAATACGGTGAGAAAGCCTGCTCTTATTTTTGGATCCCATTTTCTGTCACAGTTTTGATTTTATAAAAAAAAGATTATCATATCAAAAAACAAGAAGATTATTTTTTTAAAAAAAAGATTATTTTGTTCAACGCAAAATTCAAAGTCCATCCTATATTAGGCTCCATATAATCTCAATTATCTATTTAAAAAAATGAGAATTCGAATTTGAATTTTGAGAATTTGGAGGAGAAAATTGATTATAATTTATGTTCAACTTTAATCTTTAAACATAAATAATTAAGTTTTTATTGTTTTCGTTTTTTGCATTTATAATACTGTAATAGATTTTATAATTTGTTATACAATGATCGTCAATAATTAAATAGACTTTGTAAAACTTAGTTGAAAAGCAAAAGACAAGGCAGTTACCTCGGCCTACAAATATGGTTAGAGGTCATTTCAATATCTCATACCGCCGAACAAGTTCATCTAGAGTGTTTCAATAAAAGTTTACAATGTTTACTTTGCCCTCTCTCTTTTGCTTTCATGTACATTATTAATAATTTTATGACGTTATCGGCACGAACCTCTATCAAATTGATGTATATTTTTTTAGTTAAGTTATTTAATTTTATATAAAAAGGAAGGAGACTAGGTCCAACCAACCTCCAAGGAGGAAGCGTACCAACGAAGTAGGTTTTAATGAACCTGTTCAGGACCAGTCATACTTACAAGCTTAGCAAAGTACAATCAAAATAACAAATAGAATTAACTTAAACAAGTTAATCAGAATCAGTGGTGGAAGAGTTCATGTCTTTGGACATCCTTCTATGCTTGGCTACATGTCAATGGCCAATGTGTTTATTCTTCGCGCTAGGTAATCCAACAACAATTGCCCTGTCTGCTTCATGTGATGTTTCACTTGCTGCTTCCTGGGTTGGGATGCTCATGCTGGCTTCATCTGTGTCTGCACTAGAGTCCTCATGAGCTGGTCTCACCCTTTTGCCTGCTACCTTGTCTGCTGCCTTGGTAGCATGTTCCTGATTCCTGCTTATCTTATGACTTGTGACCTCCTGCACAGCATCAGAGTTTGACATCTTGTTCTTGCTCTTATCCTTGTGCTTGACTTGTTTAGTAATAACCTACACAGAGTAAGAATTAGCTTCTTTGGAAGTATGCTTTTGTGAGATTTTTTAGGAAGCTAGTCTGGGGGAAGTATGTCTGCGTTGGTAAACCATAGTATGGTCTTCCTGCTGAACTGCAACATTAGCCGGAGCATCAGAATGGGATGTTTCACTAGAAGAAACATACTACATACTACGAGTGGAAACTGTTCCTAGGTGACTAACACTTTTCTTGACCATAGGTAGAGTGTCAACAGGACAGGGCATAGAGCATTTGTTGGACTACAGTTGGAAGAAAGGCACATCGGGCAGAAACCATCATCATTGACATGCTTAACTTGGATTTGAGCTAGGAATCTTTCAGACTGACCAGGCATAGAAGCAAAAACAATTGAGGGCTTAGCGTTAAGGGTAGCAATTTTAACAAGCACATAAGCTTCAGGGGCAGGGTCAAGATTTTGAAGTCTATTCCAGGTTTGGTTAGCAATGGCAATAGGAGACCCAATTATTGCCTCACAAATAGCACAAATTCCATCGGGAGTGGGGTATGTAAAAGGAATATTAACAAGGCAAATCTAGACATTTTGGAAATCATTTGGATGCATACTGTGAAAATGTTCCATCCACGGATTAAGATGTAATTTGACCGACCCAATCGAGAAAAGACTGTAGTGAAGGGCTCTTTTGTAGGATTCAAAAGTGTCAAATTTCAATATGAAATAACCAATAAAATGCTTAGACACACTAATTAGACTAGTGGAAGTATACTTTTCTAGCAACAATCTAATGACCTCATCACTATCCAGACCAACAGGACTATCAAAATAGCCTAGGCAACAGTGTTTCCAGTTTTTTTGAGCAGCAACAAAGATAGTGTTAGACGATTTAATACAAATAGTACCATTAGACTTGTAATAGACATTTCCATGACGTTGATTGGTATGTAAACAACGAACTGGATTAGAGTCCAAATCATGCAAATCTTTAGGCATGAAGTTTGAAAAAACCTGTTTCGATGTCTGAGCGTGCTCCATGGGTATGTGAGAGTGAGTTCCAGAGCCGAACTCTGTGGCTTGTGCTTGCTGATTAGAAGGTCCAGAGCCCTTCAAGTGACTAGGAAGATTACCATGGGGTTTCAAAAGATTGGAGCCCGAGGATGAGATGGAGATAAAGGACATAATGATTGATTGAGCAGTGGTAATCGACGATATGAGTAACAGAAGAAAGGAAAGCGACGGCTAAACTAGGGTGAGGAAGGGGAAGGGGAAGGGGAAGGGGGAGGGTTTGGCGCGTGGGTCACCCTCTGAAAGGCAGAGTGTCTAAACTTGTAACACTATAACTTATGTAACTCAACTAAAAGAAAAGATACTTAATCAGAAGACAATCAAGAACATGAAGTCACAAAGAAATCAATGTTAACTATGAAGACAAGGTAATTGATACAATTCAATTTGTTAACTATGATCAAACAAAGAAGAAATCATTGAAAGAAGTTCAAGACAAAGTTGTTCATGCCTCAGTGGTTTGTAACTTAAAGATTCAAGATCATAACTATCAGTATCAATAAGTCAAATTGATTTCAAGTGAACAAGAAGGAAAGCAATGATTGGAAAGCCACATTACTAATTGAAAATGGTAATCTATTCAAGAAGCGAAGACACTATCAAGACTAGTCACTTATGAATCAGACCATTGCATCAAGTGTCAGGACATTGATAGTATGTTTATGTCAGTAATAGAGATCCAAGTTCAAAGAGCTTGTTGAAGAATTTGGAAAACAAGAAGAAATCACAAGTTCAAAATGTTGTATTGAAGTTTCAAGTTGAAGCCCAGAATTTTTCTAAGTACAAAATGTTCGAGATGGTCAAGTAGAATATTCCTATGTAGAATATTCGACTTAAATGTTCGAGATGGCCAAGTAGAATATTCCTATGTAGAATATTCGACTTAAATGTTCGAGATGGCCAAGTAGAACATTCCTATGTAGAATATTCGAGATAGATATTCGAGATGGCCAAATAGAAGTTCTCAAGTAGATGTTCTACATGAAGGGCAGTTTCAACATGACACATGGCATCATCTAATAGGCAGATTTCCAAGCTTTCAAGATTAGATAAGATTTATGTGGACATCATTGGGCCACGTATATCTTAATCTTTGAAGACTACAAGACATAGGTTACAAGTAGTATAAATAGAAGTACTTGTGTATTATTTTAAGAGAGCAATATTTTCAAGATAAACACTTGTAAAAGAGAGAGAGAGTATTCACAGAGCTTAGTATCATTTACTACCCTCTTTACTTCTAGTGTACTTTGTAAAGAATGTTGTAGCAACCGTTTCAAGTTATATATAAGACATATATTCCTTGAATCATTGTGTTCATTTATTACATAGTATTTATTGCTTCATTAATTCAAAAAGTTGTATTCACCCCCCCCCCTCTACAACACATTTGGACCTAACAATTGGTATCAGAGCTTCATGTTTAATATACAAAACATAGATCCTTGTGTTTGGTAGAAGATTAGTGAGTTTTCATCTACAGATCTACTTTTCAAGTTCTTCTCGAAAAGAGTGCTCAAATTTGTTTGACATAGAAAACTCATTCTAAAAATTATTTAAATACTCCAGGTGTGATTATTTAGCCTGGGTAGACTTTAGATAATTTTGTGAATTATTCTGGGTACTTTGATTTTTGGTGTTCTTCAAGGAGTCATCACTGTTCTTGATAAAGAAGATAAACCCAACAACTTTTGATTACCTTTTCAAGAGACATAAAGTTAAAAAGGTGTTATTGGCTTTTGATTTGACATAAATCTCACAACAAAAAGTGTTACAGAAGATATTCAGTACCTAGCACGTGGGTTAGGTGAGAAAAGCCACAAAAGTCAAAAAGTGTGAAAAGTAATATTGTTTATTCAATATTAAAAGTGACCTTCAGCAAATTTCTTCCAAGGACAAAAGTTCTACTTGGAATATTCTACTTGGAATATTCTACTTGAATATTCTACTTGGAATATTCTACTTGAATATTCTACTTGGACAGAAGTTCTACTTAGAGAAATTCGACTTGGGCAGTTCTACATAGATATTCTACTTAGCCTAGTCTTGGGTACTTAGAAATTTTTTTGTGTCCAGAATTTGAACCTTGATTTATTTTAAGATAATTTAATTTTCTTTTAATTACTACTCAAGTAATAAGAAAAGTTTATTATCTTTACTTTAAATCCGCATTAAGATGGCACCTAAAAACAATTTCAAGATTCCAATGTTCGACCGAGATCATTATGAAGAATGGGTGTTGAGAATGAAACTTTACCTTGAGTCCGTCAATCCTGAATATCTGGAAGTCCTCGATAAAGGTAAATTTGTACCAATGGTTGTTGTTCCTGAGCATATGGAAGGAGATGTGGTAGTACCACAACGGTCTGAGCCTAAGAAGGCAGTAGACTTTTCAGATGCTGATAAGGAGCAAATATCTTTCGACACATCCGTTCGACAAACACTGATGGAATCCCTGGATCATGAGATGTTTAACGTAGTTAAAGGACTAACTACAACAAAAAAGATTTGGGATAAGCTAGAGGTCGTCATGGAAGGTAACTCTGAGGTCAGAAGCAACAAAACACTTATACTCAAGATGGAGTATGACACCTTCAGGATAAGAAAAGGTGAAAGTATAACCGATGTCTATCTAAGATTCAGTCAGTTGGTTTTGGATTTGAATCTGAGAGGTGTAACTCTCCCCGTGGTTGAAGTCAACACGAGATATCTGAGGAACCAGCCAAAAAGCATTGAACATAGAGTCTATGCTGTTAGAGAGACCAGAGATTTGCACACAACTACTTTGGAAGAATATTATGGAATTCTAAAGACCTATGAGCTGGAAACACTTCAAGATCAAGCATGGGATAATGATTCAAGAGGAAAAGAAGCTGCATCAGGGTTAGTTGCTGATGAGGTAGAGTCTAAAAAGGCAATGGTTGCAGAAAAGCCTAGGTCATCACCTGCATCACATCAAGTTGAAAATGATGATGAGTGCACATCAAATAGTGATGATGACTACTTCACCCAAGAAGAGCTGGACAACATGGATGACAGTGTCGTGGCATACATGGCAAGGAAGTTCAGCAATATCAGGTTCAAAAAGAGTAACCGACCGCAAAGTAAATCTTCATCCTACTATCGGGTTACTAGGGGTGGTGGTAGTTCACAAGGCTACAAAGGGAAAGGCAAGAGTACCAGCTACAAATCTCCTTTGGATTTCAAAATGAAGTTCAAATGTTATAACTGTGGTGAAGCTGGACATTTTGCTACAGATTGCAAGAAGCCTAAACAGACATATCCAAAAGAAACTTATGAAGCCCTCAAAAGCAAGTATGAGGCCCTGGTGAAGGAAAGACATGGAAAAAGAGCTTTAGTTGTCACAGAAGGCAGAGCGTGGGATGATTCAGATGAGGAAGAAGTTACTCATACAGCAAACTTTGCCCTCATGGCTGAGACATCAGATGAACCAGAGGTACCAGTTCTAACCCTTAAGGAAGAAATGTCTATAGATGATTATAAGGTGCATAACGGGGCTCTTAGCGAAGAGATCTATATGATGTGCAAAAGCCTAAATACTTCTCAAAAAGAACCGAAAACACTTGTTGCCAAATGCAGAATGCTTGAGGCAAAAGTGGAAGAATTAGAGGCCGTTTGCACTATAGATACTTCCCTAAGAGACTCTATTACAACTTTGGAACACAAGCTCAACCTTAAAGATGAAATAGAAGCATGTCTTAGGAGTAAACTAGTTGAGTTAGAAACAAAATGCGAAGCTTATAAACTAGCAGCTAGTAAAGTGAATGTTGATAGTAGCACATTTAAGAAGATAACTGGTGTTGGTGTAGGACTTGACTATTCTAACTTATCTAAGAAAGAAGGGAAAAGGCCTGTAGACACCAGTCCCAGTGAGATTAAAAAGGAAGTACCTACAATTCTCAAATCTGCTATTAAACCAATATTCAAACACTTTGCTCCTCGAGAAGTAGAAGAGACTGATTTATTAGTTAGATATGAAATCGAGATGGAAGATCGGAAGAAAGAACAACCTGTAACTCCTACTAAATCAGTTAAAATCAAATCCCCTAGAGAAGAATCTAGACCAGGATTAGGAGCCAAGGCTGTTAAACAACAGGTTAAGAAAGAAAAGGTTGAAAAAGAGGTTAAGGTAGAAAGAATAAAGAAAGCATGTTATCACTGTAAATCCACTGAACATCTTTCTTATGCATGTAAATCTGACATGAATATTCCTATTGCACATGCCATGCCTGTACCACACGCAATGATTAACATGCATCAAAATCATGTACAATGTGGTCAACCTAACTGTATGCCATGCACTTTTAATGTGATGCAAACCTTCGTGAACTTGATGAATGCAACTAGTCAAACATGTTTAAATACTGCTACTAGTTCTAATGTCAAGAAGAAGCATGTAAGAGCTAAGACTGCCAGTCCTCCTAAAGTTAGGTGTGACAAGCCTTATCCTAAGACTAACAAATCTGTTAAGTCTGACAAGGGAAAAGACAAAGTCGAAAGCTCTAAGAATGTTAAAGAAAGTGCATCTCCTGTAGTTAAACCTGATAATTCTCGATCTTATAGAAAAGCCGGGCCCAATCAATCTTGGGTTCCGAAGAATGTCTAATCAATCTGATATTGCAGGGCAATAAGCTAAACAGAAATAAAGTTATATGGGTGTTAGATAGTGGAGCATCAAGGCATATGACAGGAAACAAGTCCCTGCTTACAGAGTTGGTTATGAAGGTTGGCCCTTATGTTACCTTTAGAGATGACAGCAAAGGAGTGACAAAGGGATATGGCAAAGTGAAGACTGGCAATGTCATCATTGAAGATATCTCCTATGTTGAGGGATTGAAGCACAATCTGTTGAGTATAAGTCAATTCTGTGACAAAGGTTATGAAATTGTCTTCAATAAGAAAGGTGTATCAATAACTCACATCAAGGAAGGTTCGTTAGCTTTAAGAGGAGTTCGGAAGGCAGATCTTTTTGTTGCTGATATGGATTCGGCAAACCAGAATGAAGTCACTTGTTTCTACAGTAAAGCTTCAGATGATGAAAGCTGGTTATGGCACAAAAAGCTATCTCACATAAACTTCAAAACGATGAATGCTCTCGCAAGGCGAGAATTGGTGAAAGATCTACCTCAAATGGAGTTTGCTCCTAAAGGACTCTGCGAAGCATGTGAAATGAGAAAGTCAAAGCGAGCATCGCATAAAAGTAAAGAAATTTCTAGTATCATTGAGCCTCTGCAACTTCTTCATATGGATTTATTTGGCCCAGTGAACGTGCTATCGTTATCAAGGAAAAGATATGCGTTGGTAATCGTGGATGACTTCTCTAAATATACATGGGTATTGTTTGTTATGACAAAAGATGAAGTACCTTTCCTAATCATTGATCACATCACTCAAATTGAGAATGTTTCAACACTCACTGTGAAGACGATTAGATCAGATAATGGCACGGAATTTAAAAATGCAATCTTGAATGATTTCTGTGTTTCTAAAGGAATACGTCGTCAGTACTCAGCCCCGAGAACTCCACAGCAAAATGGAGTAGTTGAAAGGAAGAACCGTACATTGGTTGAAGCAGCAAGAACTTTGTTGTTTGATTCAAAACTTCCTCTATACTTTTGGGCTGAAGCAGTGAGTACAGCATGTTACACTCAGAATAGAACGCTGATTATTAAAGATAAAGAAAAGACACCATGTGAACTAATGAATAATAGAAGACCAACAATTAAATACTTTCATGTCTTTGGAGCTAAATGCTACGTACTGATAGATGATGAAAATCTAGGCAAGTTTGAAGCAAAAGCACGTGAAGGGATATTTGTCGGTTATTCTACAGATGTGGTGGCAGCTTATCGGGTATTCTTAGTGAATGATCGGAAAGTGATTGAAAGCTACAATGTCAGATTCGACGATACTAAACTCCCATCAATTTCTAAAGATAAAAGTGAACATGAGTCCCTACAATTTCTTAATCTGGACTTAGATGAAATTAAAGATGAACCTGAGTTGGTTGTTACTTCAAATATGCCAAGTATTAGAGAAGAAATACATGTGTCTAATGAAAGATCAGTGAATACCTCTTCAGCACAATCAGGCAACAACTCAAGGGGAGCAAATAGCAGCTCAAGGACAAGTGTACACAACTCCAGAAGAGAAGACACTAGTTCTGTAGGAGCTGGCACTAACTCAGGGGGAGTTAGTAGAAATAACACAAGTAGTCAACACAACAATTCAGAATTTCAAGCTGAATCATCAAGACAATTTCCAAGAGAACGGGTATGGAGTAGAGACCATCCGTTTGAATTAATTATTGGTGATCCAGATGCCGGTGTGTCTACTAGAAGATCTACAAGAGCTGACATAGCTAATATTTGCTTATATTCTGGGTTCTTATCCAAGCTTGAACCTAAAGAAATAGAAGAAGCTCTTAGTGATGCTGATTGGGTAATTACAATGCAAGAAGAGCTCAATCAGTTTGAAAGGCAGAAAGTTTGGAAGTTGGTACCCCGACCGAAGAACAGATCAGTAATTGGAACTAAGTGGGTATTCAGGAATAAACTGGATGAAGACGGACTTGTAACACGAAACAAGGCTCGTTTGGTAGCGAAGGGTTATTCTCAAAAAGAAGGTATTGATTATGATGAGACCTACGCTCCAGTTGCACGACTTGAAGCAGTCAGGATGTTCTTGGCCTTTGCAGCACACAAGAACTTCAAGGTTTTTCAGATGGATGTGAAAAGCGCCTTCCTGAATGGAGAACTAGAAGAAGAAGTATATCTGGAACAGCCTCCTGGCTTTGTTGATCCAGAACTTGTAGATTTTGTGTACTTTCTCTTCAAAGCTGTCTATGGCCTCAAACAATCCCCAAGACGATGGTATGAAACCCTATCCTTGTTCTTAATTACAAGTGGATTTACTAGGGGAGTAATTGATAAAACATTGTTCTATAAAAATGTAAAAAGTGATTTAATACTTGTTCAAGTCTATGTGGACGATATTATTTTTGGGCCATCTAATGAGCGCTTGTGCGAGAAATTTGCCAAGTTAATGCAGGATAAGTATGAGATGAGCATGATGGGAGAGCTGTCCTTCTTCCTTGGATTACAGATCAGTCAGAGAAAAGATGGAATCTTTATCTGTCAGTCCAAGTACATCAAAGATTTACTCAAGAAGTATAATCTAGAAGATGCATCAACAGCTAAGACTCCCATGGCAACAGCCACGAAGCTTGATGAAGACAAATCAGGTAAACCAGTTGACATCACAAGCTATCGAGGTATGATTGGCTCACTACTCTATTTAACTGCAAGTAGACCCGATATTATGTTCGCAACTTGTTTGTGTGCAAGGTTCCAAGTGGATCCTAGAGAATCACATCTCATAGCCGTCAAACGAATCTTTAGGTATCTCAAGGGCACATCATATCTGGGGATTTGGTACCCAAGAGATACAGGTTTTAATCTAATTGGCTATTTGGATTCAGACTATGCAGGTTGCAGGATTGATAGGAAAAGCACATCTGGTGCATGTCAATTTCTTGGCAGAAGATTGGTGTCCTGGCAAAGTAAAAAGCAGCACACAGTATCTACTTCTACTGCTGAAGCTGAGTACATTGCTGCTGGAAGCTGTGTAGCTCAAATACTATGGATGAGGAACCAATTGAAAGATTATGGCATGGAACACAACAAGATTCCAATCATGTGTGACAACACAAGTGCCATTGCCATGACCAACAATCCTGTAGACCACTCAAGAACCAAGCATATAGATATCAGATATCATTTCATTAGAGAACATGTCGAGGAGGGGACTGTGGAGCTACATTTTGTGCCCACAATGCAACAAATTGCAGATATATTCACTAAACCTCTTGATGAAGTAACATTCAATAGGTTGGTTGGTGAATTGGGAATGCTTAACACAAGTTAGTGATTTCTCCTATCTGCAAAATTCCAGTTTTACTAATGTATATATGTTTTTAGTCCTGATAATTGCTTCTTTTATACATGCATGGTTGAAAACATATGTAAATAATCTCTACAATTGCTAAAAATATCACTTCTGTATGCTAAATTAATCATTAAGGGCTTAGACTTTAATATGATTAATTAATGAGTATTTTAGGATACATATTGTGTTATTCTTACATAAATTCATTGTGTTTTCTATGTAATTATTGATTAAATCTTTGAATTTATGTTAGTTAGATTGCATGATCATAGGGGGAGTTAAATTCATATTATTCTAAATTTTTCATGATTTTTAGATGAGTTTACCTGTGTTTTTCATGTAATCTTTATCCATTTAGAGGCCTTAGAATTGTCAAGGAATGGTTCTTAATTGTTTGCTTTGTTAAAAAATCCTTGAATTGATATTTTTATAATAATTTGGCAAAATTTTAATTGTTGTTTTTATTGCAAAAATTGCCAAATTATTATAGCTGTCTTTAAAATTAACAATTTTGAAAATTCTAAGTCTGGGAAGAATATTCGAGATAAGGTCTATCTCGAAATTCGACTTGAATTTCGAGTTACAGTTCCCCGTGTGTCTTTAAAATTCCAAGTCTGGGAAATTGTTCGACTTAGGTCCTATCTCGAACATTATCTCGAATATTCGACTTGATGTTCGAGTTAGTCTCTATCTCGAACATTATCTCGAATATTCGACTTGATGTTCGACTTGAGACCTATCTCGAATATTCGACTTGATGTTCGAGTTAGTCTCTATCTCGAACATTATCTCGAATATTCGACTTGATGTTCGACTTGAGACCTATCTCGAATATTCGACTTGATGTTCGAGATAGACCTATCTCGAACACTATCTCGAATATTCAACTTAATATTCGAATTAGACCTAAAATTCAATTTTCTCTCAACTTATTCTTGGAATTTCGAGTTGGGACTCCCAGGTGGGTTTTAATGCTGTTTTTAATTGTTCAAGTGATTAACTGTTCGAGTTAGTGTCATCTCGAATATTCGACTTAATGTTCGAGATAGACCCTATCTCGAACACTATCTCGAATATTCGACTTGATGTTCGAGATAGTGTTCGACTTGATGTTCCCCTGTATGTACTTAACTTTTTCTTCTTATATTTTCAGGGGTATTCTTGTCTTTGCTCATATATGCCTATATATACATCTCTAACACGCATCAATTTTCACTTTTACCTAATTGTTTTCACCCTAAATTTTTACAGCCCCCATCCTCCCACCCTGCGATTTCAAACTTTCATCCCCTGTTCATTCGATTTGTGTTGAAACTCTTACATATCTCGAACTGCTGCCCGTTTTCAGTTTACTATTCTCTATTTGCGTTCATTATTGCCTGTGTTTGTGTATTTGGCCCTGTCTGATCATCTGCTCAGTTTGACATATATACACGGATATACACACAACTATCACGGTTAACTGGTTACATAGTTTAGTATTCATATCACTTATTTGGGTTGCAGTAATTACTGGATTGGGTTACGATTGTTTTGATTTTGGTCATATTTGATTCCGTAGTTTAGTATAATCGACTGTTCATCTTCTCGATTCACTAAAAGGAATTAATTTGTTTACGTTTTTTTTCTTTTCCTTGCTTAAGTGTTTACCTTAATTGTTTTTTCGAAAATCACATTAATTCAAGGAAAAATTATTTTAACAAATGGCTCACCAATTTATTCTTGCCAAAAATAATTTTTACAACATTAGTACGGAAATTGGTGATCAACTCCCGCGCTTCAAGTTTTGGGTACGATTTCTTAATTTGTATTCCAAGGCTAGTGTTGCGTTTACTGCTAAATCAACACTAGTCCATGATGCTTTACAGCAATTATGGACTAGTACTGTTACTTTCGGGAGTAAATCTACCCCCTATGGTTTCAGGTTTACATTGGCGGGTCATGAATTTCAAGTCACGGAGGACGTGTTCAACCGGGTTCTGGGGTTCCCAGTCAGAGATGTTTATGACCCCGAACCTCACACAGATGCGCGTATTAAATTCTTCGAAGAAATTGGATGTTACCCTCCCTCTGGACGGATCTCAACTGGCGCCATCCAGAAACAATACTTCCATGTGGAATGGAACTACTTTTTCGAGGCCATCACACCAGATGTTTTCGGGCACGCGAAAAAGATTTTCATCAAATTCCAATTCCCATGCAGGTGTTTGCAGTTTCCCTTGCTCGTGAATTAAATATTAATTATGGCAGGATCATTCTTTCCGAGATCGTGACTGCTATGGGAACTCCTGCAAGTCGAGACCTGACATCTACTAACATTGTCTGTTGGTATCCTCGGTTCCTACAAATGCTTATTAATCACTTAGTACCTATTGATGCTTTATCTGTGAGACAGGAATTTGCCACAAGTGCGACATCTGCATCCTTGGGCATGGGCACCAAGTCACTCACAACGATTGCTAATCAAGATAAGCATCATGGTAAGCCGATGTCTATTCCTGATAACATTCAAGTATGGGTTAAGTTTGATGCAGGTATCACTTCCATGGCGGGGACCTCCCACATTTCATCACATGCTCAGAATCCCTCTGCCCATGCTGACGCATTCCAGGGGATTCCGATGATGATGGGCACTCTCACGCACAATCATCTGCCGGCCAGAGGACCAGACAATCTACTCCACCTGCCGGACAAGGTAATGAAGAAGGTACTTTCTTTGAATAAGAGCAACTCTCTGTTCACACTACTGATACTTCTTCCCCTAAATCTGATTCCATGGCCCAAGATTCTGCTAGCCCGTAGGATCTATCCCCGGGCAAGAGCTATATTTCTGATTCGGAGTCTGACACATTTGTTTCCTCTCTTTCACCCTCTCTAACGGGAGTTAAAAGGCATGCAGCTTTAGATTTAGGTGAGGGTTCTGAGAGTGACCCTGAAGTGCAACCCCTTATTCGGAAGAAACCTAAATTTTCTCATGCTGCAACTTCTCAGGCCCAGTCCCACCCTAGTGTGTCTATCACAACCACTCCACCTCACGCGAGTGGTTCGCCCAGTGCACATTCAACACATAGGGAAGATGGTGAGGATTCTATGCCTTCTGAAGAGCCTGTTACTTCAGAGCGGCAACAAGCTTTCATTGCTTTCGAAGTACCTTCACCGGTACATACTGATGCTGCAGAGAGGATCGGTTCTGATGTTGTACTAGAACACTCTGCGGCCTCTCAGCCTGAGATTCCACCTCAGGACATGACAGGAACAGATCCCATTACTGCTACTTACTTTGCTTATCCAGTTTCTGCAGGTACTGCTTTCTCTTTCAGGATTATTGTTGAAGACATACACGAGCGTGAGACAGGGAGTGTGTCTGAGCGTTTAGGGAGTGAGGGACCTTCATTTTTAAGGCCCGAAATCGAGCGACAAACACTAACAGAACGATTTTTAGAGCGAGGACACCCAGACCAAACACCGTCCCTTCATCTTGAAAATCTTGACACGCGTATGACAGCAATTGAAACTGAACTCAAGCAGTTCGGGCAGTCGATGGGGCAGTTGGGGATCAATGTTAGTGACAATCAACGAGCTCTTGATGACTACGCAACAAGGATGGCCAGTCAAGCAACAGCGATGGATGAGTTGACAAATAAGATGAATGACTTGGGCCATGCTGGTGGTATCTTGGGTAGCACTCTGAATGAGAGAATGAGAGCAGTGGAGAGCATAATGCATACCATGGCGACAGAGATCAGCAGGATGATGTATGCAGTTCGAAGCTTTGTTCCCCCCGAGTGCTTTGACGAACAATTTAATCAGCCTCCCCCTGATACTGATGATACTGGTGGTGCTGGAGGTGCTGGTGGAGCTGGACCCTCGAGTTCTGGTGTTGGTGGTTCTCATGCAACTGCTGGATCTGGCAAGAAAGGTGGTGTTGGGGATAACTCACCTAAGGGGGAGAGTGGTAAGGAGACGAGACAGCAGTCGGTAATAATTGAAGAAATTGAAGAACAAACTGCTGATGTTGTCAAAGAAAATGAGCCAGTGAATGAAGAAGAGGCTCAAAGAAAGAGGAAGGGTAAGGCAGTGGTGGCTGAACAAGAAGAGCCATTCATTGACTTGAGTCGTCATCAAGAAGAGGCACATGAAGTACATGATTCAGATTCTGATATGGAGGATGTTCCGTTAGCACATGCTATTAGAAGATCTTTGAAGGAACAAGGTGGAGGTGCTGGAATGTCTTCCGGACAGCCTGAAGAAATACCTGTTGATAAGGAAACTCTAGAAGCCCAACAGTTGGCCTTGGAACAAGCTCAGTTCTATAAAATGAAGATGATGCAGGATGAGGCTGTTTTCCTTGAAAAGAAAGCGGAGCTTAAGGAGAAACAGTATGATCATGAGCTTGCAAGGTTAGCTGATCCTCAAGTAGATCTGGACAAGAGAAGGATCGGACAGAAATGGGATGATGCAAGGAAGATTCTATCGGGAGTTTGTACAAAAGGAACTCATAACAAAGAGGCGGAAGACTTGTTCTACAACTTGAACATGCAGAATCCACTGATTGTTGACTACATAAATGCTTTGAAAAGGTTAATCTCAAAAGTCAGAGTTGGATATAATGCAATGGTTAAGGAATGGCAGGTCATCTTGTCTTTAGTCGAAGGAGTCCCGACATCTTTCTTATATGTGGATGATCAATTCATTTCGAGAAGATCTGCGTCCGAGTTGTTCTTGCTAGCAACAAAAATTCAATATTCTCAAGCTGAGGAGCTTAGCATTCTGTATAGGGATCAGTTAATGCAGCTAGCAGAGGACAAGGGACCAGAATTCTCAGCGAATCCTGATATTGTTCGGATGGTTGTTGATGGAAAGATGAAGAGGGTGAGCTTAGAGGAAAATGACCTAATGGCTCTATCAGTAGAATCCCTAAAGGCGGTATGCAGGCAAATGATGAGTAAGGGATTCACTTCTGACATTAAGGAGAAGTCAGTGGAGTTCATTGAGAGGGTCATATTCAAAATGAGCAATGAAATCTGGAAGTGTGACATTATTGCTCCAAACCCTCTAGACAATGTAAAGATTGAGCCGGAGCTAATTGAAAGAAAGTGGAATATTCTACAAGCTGTTAAAAATGTAGATGAAGCTCTGACTCTTCCTTCTGGATCACTGGAACAAGGAGAAATGAGGGAGGCAGTCGGTGTTCCAGGGAGAGATAGTGTGTACTGGATACACTCATATGACAATGACACAGCTGATGCTTTAGCATTCATAGACGCAGACCAAAATCAAACATTGTTGCATATGAGTAGGAAATGGCTGCTGCAGACTCAAGATGCTGCTTTTCTGGAGAGAGTTTTAGAAGTATTCAAATGGGGCGAAGTGGAAAATGAGAATGTAGATGAGAAGCAGAGACTCCTGAAGTACTTATCTGAAGTAGTGGTGGAAAAGAAGCGAATGGAGCGAGATGCGGCTAGTGTCCACAATACTAACCGTGTTAAGGGCTACCCTAAAATGATCTATTGTCAGTTTAAGGCTGATAAGTCTCATTGGAAGTCACAGCTCATAATGAAAAATTTTGAGGACATTTCAAAGATCAGAACTACTCAGGAGGTGAACAAACTCAGAAGGCTTTTCAGGCATCCTTATCCAGAGCCCAGGAATCCTCTAGAAATGGAAGCGGTAAGTCTGTTGAATGCAAGGTGGAAGCAGCTTCATGATCCAGTTTACAAGAAAGAACAGCAACAGAAGGAAAGGCGCAGAAGGTTGAAGGAGGAGAAGCGCCAAGCTGAAGAAGTTAGGAAGAAGAGACGGAATTAGAATTAACGGTCAGAGTGGTGTGAACTTGAAGTTGGAAAAACTTCATATCTTTTTGGTTGCTTTAACTCACTTGAGGAAAATTCACCTGATCACGGTATGCGAGATTGGCTAACGTACCATACTGTAACCGTGAATCAGAGTGGATCCAATAAGGTGATATAAGTTTGACTGAAAGGTATGAAATAATCCAAGTGATAGGAATCACTCAAATGATCTTTAATTCGAAGTTCGAATTTTCTGTCTAGCTTAAGTTTTATTTATTCTAGTTCTTTGAATTGTTTTCAAGTTTATGTCAGTTATAATTCAAACAAGACAGTAATGTTATTTATCTTTTTCTCGTCTCATTGTTTAGTTGAGTTATCCCTTTGTTAATTTGAATGTCATTGTTAGACTATCAAATAGGGGGAGATTGAAAGGCAGAGTGTCTAAACTTGTAACACTATAACTTATGTAACTCAACTAAAAGAAAAGATACTTAACCAGAAGACAATCAAGAACATGAAGTCACAAAGAAATCAATGTTAACTATGAAGACAAGGTAATTGATACAATTCAATTTGTTAACTATGATCAAACAAAGAAGAAATCATTGAAAGAAGTTCAAGACAAAGTTGTTCATGCCTTAGTGGTTTGTAACTTAAAGATTCAAGATCATAACTATCAGTATCAATAAGTCAAATTGATTTCAAGTGAACAAGAAGGAAAGCAATGATTGGAAAGCCACATTACTAATTGAAAATGGTAATCTATTCAAGAAGCGAAGACACTATCAAGACTAGTCACTTATGAATCAGACCATTGCATCAAGTGTCAGGACATTGATAGTATGTTTATGTCAGTAATAGAGATCCAAGTTCAAAGAGCTTGTTGAAGAATTTGGAAAACATAAAGAAATCACAAGTTCAAAATGCTGCATTGAAGTTTCAAGTTGAAGCCCAGAATTTTTCTAAGTACAAAATGTTCGAGATGGTCAAGTAGAATATTCCTATGTAGAATATTCGACTTAAATGTTCGAGATGGCCAAGTAGAATATTCCTATGTAGAATATTCGACTTAAATGTTCGAGATGACCAAGTAGAACATTCCTATGTAGAATATTCGAGATAGATATTCGAGATGGCCAAGTAGAAGTTCTCAAGTAGATGTTCTACATGAAGGGCAGTTTCAACATGACACATGGCATCATCTAATTGGCAGATTTCCAAGCTTTCAAGATTAGATAAGATTTATGTGGACATCATTGGGCCACGTATATCTTAATCTTTGAAGACTACAAGACATAGATTACAAGTAGTATAAATAGAAGTACTTGTGTATTATTTTAAGAGAGCAATATTTTCAAGATAAACACTTGTAAAAGAGAGAGAGAGTATTCACAGAGCTTAGTATCATTTACTACCCTCTTTACTTCTAGTGTACTTTGTAAAGAATGTTGTAGCAACCGTTTCAAGTTATATATAAGACATATATTCCTTGAATCATTGTGTTCATTTATTACATAGTATTTATTGCTTTATTAATTCGAAAAGTTGTATTCACCCCCTCTACAACACATTTGGACCTAACACCCTCATTTAATTGAAGCATGTTTAATGAAGTATGTACGATCTAATATTTCTTATTTTATTTTATTTTATTTATATTTATTGTTTATAAATTTATTTATATTATAAAGATTCAACAATAATAGTGTTCACAACATTCAACATCCTGATTACCAATAAGGACGTCCAAGGACAATAGTAGGGCTTGGAAAGTGTATGTCTGGCGATAGAAAAAGGTAGATATCACACTCATAGCACGCCAAGAACTGGCATTACACGAGTAGACCTGAGCTAACAATTGAGACTCAGGATATACAGTAATGAAGACAATTTTATAATCATTAGCAACGGGATTAAAACCGAACCCAAAATTAAAATTAATAAAATCTGGAATACCAGCTTGGAAGGAGGAAGGGGGATATCCTTATAGTGATCTTTATAGTGATCCTTATAGTCAGGGTTCCATATGCCAACACAAGTAATTGAAGATATATCATCATCATGGTAAATACATACAAGAGATCTTGACTTTAAAAGTTGTAATTTGGACGGACCAAGCTAACCCTTAGGAGAACATGAAAACCTAAAAATCAGGGCAGCATTATTGAGATTCATAGTAGCGAGTGAGATGAGATTTTACAAAATCAGGGTCCCCTGATAGCAGAGAATTCCAGGATTTGCAAACACAGCGTAATCGAACAACTGATTTCACTGGTAAAGATGCAGTTGTAGTATACAATAACACTTGCAGAATAGTTTGCTTAATTATATGAGTACGGTGAATAATCAGTAAACAGCTCTAAGTTGATGTAGTCGGAATATTCTGTGATCTGTGGTTCAAGACTTTCCTCTGGAAGCATGCCAACTTCATATAAACATTATGCCACTAGCAGACTGGACAGGAAACAACTCAAATGCAACTACTTCTGAAGTTTGTTTTGAAATGTTTTGGCTACTACATGGGTCTTTGATTTCGACATGGGATGGATTGTTTGATTCCGTACTAGGTGTTCGAAATGTTTGAAGTCATTTTTCAAATGCTTATTGTAAGATGTACATCGGATTTATACTAAAGTACATAAGAAATGCTTATTCTTTGTTGGTCCCATTGTCCCAATCAGAGTTTTACTTAAAGAGAAGTAGATGTTTAAGGCAAGCTTGAGTTTTTCTGATAGATAATATTCATGTACAGAGAATAATCTAGTCACATACACATAACTTCATCTCATAACTTCCTAAAAACTAGGCCAGATGAGATAATGTCTCTACATCAGTCACCACTATAACTACATCCCTTATTTCACTAAATCACCCTGCACAATCGACGAAAATGCAGGTGGTATGGACACTCGACCTACATTCTAGGAGACAATATGATGCCCTTACAATGCAATAAGCGGCACTATTAGCCGAACGTTTAACATAGCCTAAAAACACAGTAGGTAACTCACAAAGCAAATCGCGACAATCTTCCATGATCAATCCGAACGATAATGTCATATGATTTGTCCCTTTGATAGAGCTTCAACTGCCACTAAACAATCGGATTCTACCCAAACTCCACTCCAGTTCCAAATTATAAGAAAATCATGGACTACTAAAGTATCAAAAATTCCAAATTAGTTGTCCAGATATTAGATAAAATAGAATAATAAGCAAATAATTCCATCACGAATATGGAAATGTCTCTGTATAACTTTTAAGTAACAGTACTATAAGTAACACTAGAACTGCATGTCGGAGATAACTACATTGGAAAAATCTCGAAAAGTACGGTTCCCTGAATTATAAAACCTTTGTACAACACAATATTCGGAATCGTTCAAACAAACTCCAAAGAGAAACATATAAAATGAAATAAGAGTACTACGTACAATAAGTGTATTTCTTCCATTCTGGAGTTGTGTTATAATTTGACTAGAGTCTGTTCAGAATAAACTGTATTTCAGTTCCCTTGTAATTAATTTGAGACCGGAACCAAGTGACGAAGATTGTGATGGAAATGGGTTCCTTAAGATTCTTGTAAGGAATTTAAGCCTATTGGTTGTTGCTTTTAAACATTAATATCATCCCATATTGACATTTCTATTCCTACCAGCAAAAATCAGTTGGTATCATCACAATCATTTTCTTGTTATTTAAAATTACCAGTTTTCGGAAATTTAAATATGGTATCGATTTCTATAAACCGATGTCTAATCTAGTTTTTTTAGTAGTGAACCCCGGAGAAATGTAATATTATTCTCTTACTTTTTATCATAAGGATAAATTAAAGATTAGTTCACATGCCTTTCTTGGCTTAGAAAGAACAACAGAAAGCCAAGATGAATCCTGATGAGGAAGAATAGAATCACTTTAAGGTCCTAATCTTGCAACAATCAGTAAGGAAAGGAATAATCTCATATTAAACATAACATATTAATATAATATACTTGAAAGAATTAAAGTTGATACAACTAGCACACGTATTCTTCTTTTTTATATGTAGGTAACTTGTTCTATTAATATGAAAAATGACTAATTTTCTCCCTTGTCATTTGAGGAACCAGAGTACATTGAAAAGATGTCAGCTCTTCAACAAGTCTCGTTTATTTTGCTTATTGTTCTTCTAGGTACTTTGTGATTTCTTCTTTACTTAATGTTTCAGAGCTATGTATTTATGAATAATTATAATGGTCTCATTTGAGGTTTGTAGTGTAATGCTTCATGATCTAGTCTACTTTACCCGGACTCGGCTGCAAGTGTCCAATATGGATATGTGTCCAAGTGTTGAACTCGGCAATTTTTTTAAAATTTTACATGTTTTTGGCTTAAAATGTTCAAGAGTCTATAGCCATATCCAAGTGTCGAGTCTTCGGCATGGGTACTTGAGGCAAAATAAGAGTTTGGGTAATAGAGGAACTAGCTATATATATATGATTGTCTATCAATTTGTCACCAAGAAACGAAAGCTATTCACAGTATAATTTTATTGATTTAGTCTTGATAATTTGACAGGGATTAATATATCAGAATGTGCAAGGATTTTCACCTTAATAAATGATTGCAAAGAAACAATTTGGCCTGCAATCACGCCAGGAGAAAGTTTTGGCACTGGCGGTTTTGCACTAAAACCCACGGAATCAAAAGTATTTCAAGCCCCGATTGGGTGGTCAGGAAGGATTTGGGGACGAACTGGATGTAATTTCGACAAAAATGGAAACGGAATGTGCGAAACAGGAAGATGTGGCACCTCTCTACATTGCACAGCTTCGGGTGAAACCCCGGCAACACTTGCCGAATTTACCCTTGCAACACCTGATTTTTACGACGTTAGCCTTGTCGATGGATTTAACTTGCCAATGAGCATTAAGCCTATAAATGGCCAAGGGAATTGTAGCAGGGCCGGATGCGATGGAGACTTGAGGCCTGATTGTCCTAAAGAGCTAGCCGTTAAAGCTGGTGGTCACAATATAGCTTGTCGAAGTGCCTGCGACGTGTTCAATACGGACCAGTACTGTTGCAGGGGTAATTATGGAAATGCGGCTACGTGCACACCAACATTTTATTCAAAAAAGTTCAAAGCAGTCTGCCCAGCATCCTATAGTTATGCATATGATGATCCTTCCAGCATTTTTACATGCTATGGAACAGATTATGTCATCACATATTGTTCTGGCAGTGGCAGGTAACAAAAACATGTCACAATTTTAACAAATGATAGTATGTAGTCTGCAACCTTAAGCTACTGTTTTAGGAGAAGAGGCTTCACATGCATATCATGTTTACATTTACGTTCTTTCACTCGAAAGTCCATTTTTGGCCGACCGATTTAATCGAATTCGATATTTCTAGATCGATCAAGGTCTCATGTCATTTTTATTTATACTCACCCGAATTTTTTTGCATCATATCATCCTCATATGTTAACAAAAACTAATAATCTCTGTTTCAGGAAGCAACCAGTATGCACTTACCATAACGACAAACTCATCTGCAGCAGTGGATCAGGCTTCAAGCCTCTAAGGGGCATTGGGACTGTGATGATTCTATTAACAACATTACTGATTAGTTTTAGAATGTTATTATAGGTATAACTGATGGAAGAATTATGCTTTTTATTTTTATTTTTTTTTACGTTTTGAGGTTTAGTTAAAAATGTTTTTCATCTTTTTCGAAAGAATTTAGTACAAATTTGACATGTAAATGTGTTTACAATATAAATATGCTCAGTGTTTTATCAATTTATTGTAATGTTTATGTATGGACCATGGTAGGACTACTGGGTTTTTTTTGTAATGTTTCTAGCATTTCTTTTTTATTGTCCCTTTGACATGGAATCGAATGTCATGTTTATATACTCGTCATCTAAATATATATATTTATTTTAAATTAAATTATTATATTGTGTGATAAATAATATATGAGTAAGTTATTTAAGTGTTTGGTAATTTACTACAAGTCTGCCATATAAACACAAGTGAGTAACTATCTGTGCACGGATTTGTATTGCATAGATTTTTGTAGGGAATAGACAAAATCCTATAAACATGCTTAGAAGCGCCGATAAACTAATGCCCCTACATTCACATTAAAAAAACTTAATTTTAATATCATTAGTTATAAAAAATCGCGAATAGATGAATGTATCAAGCGATTGTAAAAACGCATTAGTGTATTTAAAATTAGAATATTTTATCTTTTATTATGTGTGAATTACCGGAAAATAATATTTCTTATCAAATTACAACTAAAAATTACTTGGATACTGTTTGGCATTTCTCATAAGCAACTTTTTTTTTTTGAAACTTATAAACTGAAAAATACATATATTTTTTAATTTATAAGATGAAACGGAGTGTATTGACATGTCTAATATATTAGACATTAAATCTAATATTTTAAATAATAAAATCTTAATTTAAAAAAAGCACCGATTCATATGATTTTGGTAAAGCGAAACAAGTCCTAGACTCCTAGTGTGTATTGGTATTGACAAAGTTTGTTACTAATTTCCAATTAAAATCATCGAGAAAAATGGCCAACGGTGGTGCCGGTGGGAAGGTGTCTTTCAAGGTCATCTTAACATCCGATCCCAAGCTTCCCTTCAAAGTGTACTCCCTCCCTCTCCCTCCCTCCCTCCCTCCAATCTCTCCCTTTCTATCTCCCTCCCTCCCCTCTCTCTTTCTCTCTCCTTCCTCTCTCTCCTCTCTCTCCTCTCTCTCCCTCCTCGCTTTGTCTCTCTCCCTCCCCTCTCTCTCTCCCTCCTCTCTCTGTACTCCTCTCTCTCTGTTTCTCTCTCTCTACCTCCTCTCTCTCCCTCCCTCATCTCTCTCTTCCTCCCCTCTCTCTCTCATCTCTCTCTATTTATATGTATTATTTGTGTTTAAATTTGATTTAATTGGTTGGTGTGGGTGTAAATAATCCAGGTTTAGTGTTCCGGAAGGAGCTCCATTTACTGCTGTTCTGAAATTTGCAGCTGAAGAATTCAAAGTTCCTCCCCAAACTAGCGCTATCATAACCAATGGTACTCTTTATATCTCTCTCTTGTGTTTATAAATTTATATATAAAGAAATCGAAGTATATGTATGTCATTTTTTTGTTTATGATTTGGGTTTGTGTCTTTTCTTGGGAATTATTTTAAAGTTGTCATCTTTTTTCGTTTTTATGTAGTTTGTTGTGTTTTTCATTTGAGGGTTTTTCGTAGAGAAATGTTTATTAGTTGAGTTTGCTAGGGGTGTTTGGTTTTGGGATTTTTATATAAATATAAATTATGTTAGTTATCAAATGAAATTGGAAAAAATCGAACCAGAGGTTTGGATTTAGAAATGACTTGTTAGAAACAACTTGTACATGTGTTGTTTCCCTGAAGGTGATCTCATGTGAATGTACTAACATTATAGAAAAGTGAAAGGTAGGAAGATAGTTGCTTAATGTCGTAAATATCAATTACAATTAACAAACATTATTGCAGAAGTTTGTATAACATTACTAAATAGTGAGAGCTAGTACTGGTAGTAGATGTATTTGCACAATCAAAGAATGATTTTATCTGGATATGTTTTTAAATCAGTTCCAATTATTATGATATACGTAGAAAACAAAATTAATCACTTTTCATAAGACCTTTCTTCTTTAATCAATATCTCGAGAATCCTATGAAATATATGACATAGAAAATAGAATAGAATTCCCAAAATTGAATGAAGTCGTAGCATTGCAATGGTGTTTGACGCTTGTGGGTCACGACTCACGACAAGTAAACCGAAAGTCACATAATAAATTTTAATATTTAATTCAACTCTGTTCAGACCATGAGTATAATGGTTTTTATCTGTTTCTTTGAAGATTTTAAAGAAACCTGACCCAGCAGGCCCAAAAATAAACATATTTCAAAGTATATGTAAACCTACTTAGAAGTCCATAGATTTCAATGAATCAACTAAATTCACACAATTCTACCAAGATACTTTCTTCTTCACTTTTGATTTTTGAATATTTAATTTCTCTTTATATCGAACACCTTTTCATGGACACCTTGTTTCCATGGTGTCATGGCCCTCTTATCAACGCCATGTCGCTGTTGCGATGTGTAAACAATGCAGCATATCCTAAAATTTGTTGACAAACTAATTAGACTGTTACGATGCAGGCAAGTACTATTGCAAGCCACAATGATTCTTTCATAAATGATATTTGTTGGGAATTAGACAACCCCCTCTGCTTATCCCTTCCCAATATCATTTTACATGTTGTAATTTATTTATGTGCAGATGGTGTTGGAATCAACCCACAACAAAGTGCAGGTATTTCTAACCCTAACCATCAATAGTTCATTTCATGGTTGCTAGTTGCTACTTTCAAATATATCAATCTGTTTGAAAATTATATCTATTTCTTTCTGATTGTTGGGAAGATATTCCGCTTATATGTTTGTTCATTAAATTGTTTTTGGGGTGTAGTAATAATTTTAAGGCACAACATACCTTCTTGTGGAAAGTGATAAATTAAAGGATGGTGAGGAGATTGTGAAGGCATATGTGAACTTCGGGCATACCTGTAGAGTTGTGTTGCGAATTTCCACTTGACAAATTTATTAAATACAATAATGAAAGCGATTCGATTGCTATTTAAAGAAATCTATAATATAAACAATCATGGCAAAAGGACTTCTGAAGTTCGGTCTTTTGACTAGGACTGATGTAGGGTGGTTATGTCATTATTACCAGTCATATATATACATACATTCATACATACATACATAGGTATATTTATATCTTCATGACATTATAAACAAAATAGTAACATATCACAAATGTAATCAATATTGAAACATTTAAGCACTAATAACTTCTAAAAATTAGGTAGTAAGTTAATTCAGAAGAGAGCAAGAGATACAAAAAGATCTTTGCCGAATTGGCTTCAATGGACATTATGTTTAAAGGATATTCTCGCTTTGCTAATGTGTGCTACTTTCACTTTTAAGCGTTGTACTTTAAATTAGAATTCTTATTCATCCCTAAACCATTTTGAGCAATGTGTTGGAATCCTCATACAGAGAACACATTTCAACCAAGAATCAACACCAACTCATACCTTGAAATTTTATACTGAGTTTACCAACAGCTTATAGTGTTATGCTCCTTTTGCTATTTTCCTTGCAAACCTTTGATATTATAAATAGGGTTCATGCACAAAGTTTACATTTGACTGGTTTGATTAAGCAATTTTCCCCTCCCACAATTTTAATAGCAAAAGACTGGTGACAAGTCACCTGGAGTTGCCACAGAATGCTGGCATATTTAATGCCTCTCTGCTTGTCTAGATACTAATGCTGTAGTAGTACTCAGGAATTACCATTCCCTTTGAGTGATTTCAGTTTTTGTCCTCTATTCCTTTCGTATTTAAGTTTTCCTGTTGAAAGATCGTTGCAAACCACAATGTGACATCAGCTCGTTCTGGCGCCGAAATTATATATAAATTAGCTCAGTATGAGAAGGGAAGGTGTTAGTTATATGGTGCTCATGTATCTTTCATATTTTGCTGTACCTCTGTCTAGACTAATGTTATTACATTGTACCCGCCATTCACTCGGTGTAACTCACTTCCAAGACTACATTATTGTTTTTTGCTGTTGGTTTGATTGCTGTACTTCCATTTTGCTAAGGCTCTTCTAAAGCTTTGACACTAAAATGAAATTGTGTGTTTCTTAAGGAATTGATAACATTTTCTTCCGTCTTCCGGTGTTTGAATTTATTAAAGCGATGTACTATCATTATTTTTTTATATTGCAGGCAACGTGTTTCTGAAGCATGGCTCAGAACTACGCTTGATTCCTCGTGATAGAGTTGGTGCTGCTCCTCATATCATATAGTCTGTTGTGTATTTCTTCCAATCTTGAGTTGGGGGTTCATGGTTGTAACAGTGTTATGTCATAATTTGACCAGACTCTGTTCGGAATAAAGGCAAACGTATATGTATTTCAGTTCCCTGGTAATTAATTTAAGACCGAAACCATGCGACCATGAGTGTGATGGAAATGGGTTCCTTGATATTCTTACAAGGAATTTAAGCTTATTGGCTGCTTATAAACATTAACCCCATTTGACATTTCTATTCCGACATGCAAGAATCGTTTGGTCTCACCACAATTACTTTTCTTGTTATTTAAAATTATGAAGGTTGGAAAATTTAAATATGGTATCGATTATTTCAGGCAAGGAAAATCAGGGCACTTTTTTCAAGGTACTAACGCACATAGGACGTTCTAGTTGTCACAGCATTTCAAAATAAACCTGTATCACCTCTGATCTTGCTAGATTCCATTCCTCTTCAGTTACATTTATAATTCTGCATCTAGTATCTCTGTAATTATGTGTTCATTCCATTCTCTTCAGTTACATTTATGATTCTGCATTTGGTATGTCTGCGATTATGTGTTGTGATAGATTCTATGTACATAGAGTACTACACTACTTTAAGCTACCATTAAAGTATCTTGCCTGATGTTAGAGACTTATATTGCAGCTGTGATGATATACAGAAATGGTTTAAAATAAAAGCTCTTGAATTGTCTCCCTTGTAAAAATGCAGTTATTGTTTTCTTCTTTCTACAACTTCAGTCCCATTTTAATTGGTGCTACTGGTACATGGTTTCTTTTAAGGGTTTTGGATTCCATGTAAGGCATGAAGTTTCTTGATTACTGGAAAACCCCATTTGTTTTTTATCGAAAGGAATAGGAAATTTAGCTGATGTGATTAATGTGAATGTAGGGGGATCTATCTCATTTATTGTGTTTACAACCAATTAAAATGAAACAAGTGGCATTTTAGAACGCTTTTTTATAAAATTTTCGAGAACTCTAGCATTTCTCCTCTTTTTGTTTTTTTTGAGTAAATCTATAGTTGAGTCGTGAAAACTTAATATTTACATAATTATTTCAGAAATTGTAACATAAATTGAGTATATTGTGGAGCCAACTTACTGTGGAGATGCAATGTGTTCCTTTAATGGCAACCTGTCTTTAGTAATGAAGGTGAAGGTCCACCGAACGGCAACACCATTAATATTATCAATGTTGGTACCAACTTTTATGAAGATACTTCAGATTCGAATAGTGAACCAATTGTTTCTCTCTTATTTTTCTTACTTTTTTATTGGCATTAATGGCAGAAACTTGATTACATAAATTAAACAGTGATTTGTTAAGAAATAAACTTCTTAATGAAAGTGAAGACATCTCATGGATTGAAGACGGTTCATGTTTGGTTTTTCTTAAATGTCGAAGATAAATATTTATTTTCAGGAAAAGGATGTAATTTTTTTTAAATTAAGTATTTATTTCTTAAAAACAAGTTTACTTTCATTTACATTTCAGAAATAAGTACTTATTTTCAAAAACAAATATGTAAATGTATATATATATATTTTTATAAATTATGCTTTTATGCGCACATTAAATAACACACTTTTGTAAGAGTTTAGTCTCAGAGTCCAAGTTCTGGGTTCGACTCTAACTAATATAGATTTTTTTAAAAAAATTAAGGTTATAAGTTTATTTATTAAAGAAATACACCCTTTTGCAAATTGAATATTTATTAAATTTGTTTTGTTTGTTTATCTCAGCCCATGTTTAACAAAAAAACAAGAGAAATGCTAAGAACTCCAAATATTGTCCCAAATTTTTTTTATCTGGCAGAAATGCTAGGGACCCTAAATATTGTCACAATTTTTTTTACCAAATAACGTGGCAAATAACGTGGCATGACATATGGCTTGTTTTAATTCGTGGGAGCATATGTATTAACCGGAATCTTATATTATTATAGGAAAGTTACCAATTACACAGAAGACAATTCAGTACAGGATACAAATTTTAAAATAATTTTTGGGTCTCTACATTTTCCATAATAAAAACACTTGGAAGTTAGAACATAAAACTGATCCAGATTTAGAACTTAGCATTTCTAATCATCAGGATTTTTCGGCTTAAAAAAACAATTCTGACATGCAATCAAATAAGCATAATTAACTAAATTTTAGCTACTTTTTTGGTTGACAACGTGATGAATTTAGCATTTCACACACGTATATATACATTCATATAATCAGCAGAGAGATCTTACTCCGTTTGACCGATGAATAAATTATATCAAGCGAAAGAGATGATGCAAGTAATCTACAGATTTTCAAAGAGTGACAGTTGGCTTGCAAGCTGGGGAACCGCTAGTTACGGCTAAACTTTGTGTTCACTTTCCATACTATCTCGAGGCCGCATGGCACACTCACCGTTTAATAAATACTCGATGTCTCGAGTTATTTGTCCGTTTTGATTTTAAACACGTATTTTAAAGTTCATAGATAGACTTAGTTTCGTAAATTATTTTTTTATTTTTTTATTAATGTTATTTTTATTTACAAAAATGAAATTTGAAAAAACAATTATGTAATTATGAGGTCAATACAATTTAAAAATGGACATGCAATTAACGACAAAGAGAATAACTTTGTTACCGATAGTCATCAGTCATTACTGTGAAGCTAAAAAATATATTTCTTTGATATTGTTTTTTTGTGAGGACTAAACTTTTTTATATTAAATACTTATTTGTATATATTTTGAATAATAACAATAATTTTATATTGTTCTAATTTTTATATAGCTTCGTCACAGTCTATCTGTTAGAAAATTGAAAGTTTGAGACATATTTTATATATATTCTTGATGTAATTTCCGGAGACTAATGATTGGAAGTTATTCCTTGATATGAGGACTTAAACTTTCATGTTTGGATCTAAGACATTTTCTTAGTGTAATCCATAGATAAATTGAGTAGAAGTTGCTAATTTGAAATGAATTAAATGAGTTTGTACCACATTGAATATGTAATATGGGTGTGGGTGTTTTATATGTATATATGTGCAAGGGTAGTGTCAACTACTAAGGCATGTGAGTATGCATAGTGTAATAGTGTGCCCTCGCGCGCACACACACACGCGCCGCCTCCGCCTCGCCTCGGGTCGGGTCGAAGGGCGATTTGGGCGAATGTCTCGGCGTCTCGCGTACGCGAGGCGACCTGGGCGAGGAATTTTATTACATGATTAATTAATTTAATTATGACTTTAAATATTATTTTAATATGAATAGTGAATCAAAGTTACTGTCAGAGAAAACTTACTGTCAGCATAAGTGTACAAAGTTACTGTCAGTATAAAATGTGCTGTCAGGATTTTATAAAAGGTGCTGTCGAGATTTTGAAAAAAACTTACTGTCAGGAATTTACAAAGTTGCTGTCACACAATTTACAAAGGTGATGTCAGTGAGATTTTGTAAAGTTACTGTTAGGAATTTTTCAAAGTTGTTGTCACAAGTTTATAAAAGATGCTGTCACAGTTTTATAAAAGATGTTGTCACAGATTTTTTGATAGTAAACTCTAATGAATTGATTCTGATAAATATTCTATTAAATACTTTTTAAGTCAGAATAATTATTTTAATTAATGTGTTATCCTCTGTTACATTTTATTGTATTATATATACATAAAAACGTTTGAGATAGATGTACGAGATTTTTAACACAAGTTGTGAGAAAACCCTAGCAGCCATACTTTGTGTCTTTCACACTCTTACAGATTTTGCATAAGATTTTCTGGGCGAACTGAGGTGCAGGTCGCTGTTGAGTGCTACGTATCTGTGGATGAAGTACTCTGTGCTGTTTTACCCTGGAAGTGATATTGCTGCAACCCAACACAGCGTAGTGGGACAATAATCTCTTCAAGAACAGTCAAGACTTCTAGCAAGGCTTGGCGACTCAGTTGTTCATTGGTTCTATCAGTGTATGCGAAAAAGCTTCTGTTAGAGCTAAGACTTCTATATTTTCTCTTGTCATTACAGTTACTGATCTATATATCATGTTTCTGCCTTCGTTGTTTGTTTTGTTAATTGATTTAATCTGCATGTTCTTGTTAAACTGTTTATATAACTGCCTCATTGTTGTGTGTAGTTTTTAATTACGATCCAACAATCTTGAAGAGATTATTAGTGTTATATATTGTTAATTAAAAGATGGTTAACGAAACTGAAACTCCTATTGTTGGTGCTACTAGTTCTGTGTCTGGGGTTACTGCTACTGCCATTGATTGGGCTACGTACCGTTTCCCACAACCTATTGATCTGTCTGGTATGCCTGATAAGTTCAGCGGTGGTACTGGCTTTTTTCGTTGGCAGAAAAAGATGAAGTTGTGGTTAACGGTTAAGGGTCTATGGTCGGTGGTGCAGTATGATCCTCCTGTTGTGAATCAAGAGCAGGCTGACTCTGTTAAGGTTTATGATTTGTGGGCTGAAAAGGATGGAGTGGCAAAGGCTTCTATTTTGGCAGCTTTAGCGAACACTCTATTCGATGTTTATTCATCGGATGCCTTCACTGCTAAACTCTTATGGGAGAAGCTGGACCAAACTCACAATACTGACTCTCAGGGTCTGGAAAAGTATAGTGTGGCAAGGTTCCTTGATTTCAAGCTAGTGGATACAAAATCCATGACTGAGCAAGTGCATGAGTTTGAGATGTTGGTACATGCTTTGAAGGAGTCTGGAATGGACCTTCCTGAGAAGTTTCAGGTTATGTCAGTGATTGAAAAGCTCCCGAAGTCTTGGGAAGAGTTTGCTCTCTCCCTGAAAAGATAGAAAGAAGAGATCACCTGGACTAACCTGATGTTGGACATCTCTGTGCAGGAACAACACAAGTCCAAACAGGGACATATGATGCCTGCTGAACATGGGAGTTCGAAGGTGAATGTAGTGACTATTGGACAGAAAAGAAAGTATGTCACTAAGAAGGATAACAATAAGCCTAAAAATGACAAGAACAAGGCTAAGAAACCAAAGACAAACAAACCATGTTGGTCTTGTGGACAGGTTGGTCATTGGAGCAAGGACTGTCCTGCGAAGAAAGTGAAGAAACCTAATGTGGTAGCACAATCTAATATTGTGCTTGCAACCACTGATGGGCATGTGGTTAACATGGTTGTTGGTGAGGCTGTTGCTTCTTAAACCAATGATGGGTATGTTACCTACAACCCTACACTATTTTCCACTTATCTGTCAAATGAATGGTTGATTGATACTGGAGCTAATGTACATATTTGTACTGATATTACTCTGTTTGTATCTTATCAACAGGTTCATGGCATGACAGTGACGATGGGGAATGCTAGTGCTGCTCAAGTACTTGGAGTAGGAAACGTGGACCTGAAGTTTGCTTCTGGGCGTGTTCTATCCCTTACTAGAGTGCATCATGTTCCTGATGTTCGTAGAAACATAATAAGTGGAAGCTGTTTAGTTAGAAATGGTTTCGAACTTTCTTTGAAGTGTAATAAAGTAGTTATTACACATACTGGTGTATTTTTTGGCAAAGGTTACTTGTCTGATGGATTATTTTTAATAAATGTGGAGCCTGTTTTGAGCAGTTTTATTAATGAAAATGTTATTCCTTCTGTGAATTGTGTTGAATCATCCGATTTATGGCACTCACGACTTGGTCATCTAAATTTTGGTGCTCTAAAGAATATGATGAATTTAGAGCTGATTCCAAAGTATGCCATTGAAAAGAAATCTAAATGTCAAGTATGTGTGACTGCTAAACTAACTAGAAACCCTTTCATAATATTGTTAGGGATTCAGAAGTGTTAGAATTAGTACACACAGACATATGTGAATTCGGTGGTGTTTTGACTAAAGATAATAAAAGATATTTCATTACCTTTATAGATGATTGTAGTAGATATTGCCATGTTTATTTAATTAAACATAAAGATGAAGCACTTGATAAATTCATTATGTATAAAAATGAAGCTGAAACACAAACTGGTAAAATACTTAAACGTTTGAGATCTGATAGAGATGGAGAGTATACGGGTACCTCGTTTAATGAATTTTGCAAAAGCAATGGTATAGTTCATGAGGTGACACCACCAAACACTCCCGAGTCTAATGGGGTGGCAGAACGAAAGAACAGAACATTTAAAGATATGATTAACATTATGCTAATTAATTCTGGATTGCCTAAGTACATGTGGGGAGAGGCTTTGAATACGGCTTGCCATATTCTGAACAGAGTCCCTCTGAAACATATGGACAAGACACCTTATGAATTATGGAAAGGCAGAAAAGCTAGTTTAAAGTATCTTCGTGTGTGGGGCTGTCTTGCAAAAGTACTTGTCCCTGAACACAAGAGAAAGAAACTGGGGCCGAAAACTGTTGATTGCATCTTTCTGGGCTATATTGAAACCACTACCGCTATGAGATTTTTAGTGTTAAAATCTGACATAGATGGGATAGTGGCAAACACTATAGTTGAGTTTCGTGATGCAACATTCTTTGAGGATGTGTTCCCTATGAAGACTGGTATACCTCAGGGTATTTCTGATGATGATCCCACTCACACATCGAGTTCCATTCCTGGTCATGTGGAAAGGATGACAAATGTGGGGGTGGATCCTGCTAGTAGCTCTACTCCTAACGAAGTAGAGGAACCTAGAAGGAGTAAGCGTGCAAAGGTGGTTAAGGACTTTGGAAGTGATTTTATCACTTACAATGTCGAGGACGAACCTTTAACTTTTCGACATGCCATGAATTCTTCAGCGTCAAGGCATTGGAAAGGCACTGTGAAGAGTGAGATTGACTCTATTGTTTCTAACGGAACATGGGAGTTGGTTGATCTCCCTCCTGGGTGTACTACTATAGGATGTAAATGGATCTTCAAAAGAAAAATGAACCCGGATGGCTCAATAGATAAGTATAAGGCTAGGCTGGTAGCTAAGGGTTTTAGACAAATGGAAGGAATTGACTATTTTGATACATACTCTCCTGTTGCAAGAATGACAACAATTCGAATGCTTATAGCATTGGCTTCCGTACATGGTCTTATCATCCATCAAATGGATGTAAAGACAGCTTTTCTTCATGGTGATCTTGAAGAAGAGATTTATATGGATCAGCCTGAGGGATTTGTTGCTTCTGGCAATGAAAGGAAAGTATGTAAGTTAGTCAAGTCTATCTATGGCTTGAAATAAGCACCTAGAGACTGACACAAAAAGTTTGATGAAACTGTTTTGACTTCGGAATTTTTAGTTAATGAAAGTGATAAGTGTGTCTACTATAAGGTTAAAGGAAATGAAAAAGTGATTTTCTGCCTGTATGTGGATGACATATTGTTGTTTGGAACCAATATTGAGATTATTAACGAGACAAAAAGTTTCTTGAAAAGGCACTTTGAAATGAAGGATATGGGTGCTACTAATGTGATTCTTGGTATCAAGCTGACTCAGTCAGCTGATGGAATAACCTTGACACAATCTCATTATATAGAGAAATCTATACTTGAGAAATTTTTAGGGAGTATACTGAACTATTCGTTTGAAGTATATGACATTGTCTTTTTTTTATTGAGAATCTTGAATGCGTATTTTAACACTGTTTGTATATTATATATTGTGGATAATCTAGTATCAAATGGGATAACAGAAGATTAGATTGTCAGTGTCTATATATAATATAATAAATGTTCACAGTTTAAGTGGAGTTAAACAAACCACTGGAATGACTGAAGTATTATTTGGAAATAATCTATCTTGATTATTGAATAATACTTGTATGCTTTGTGTATATTGAACGGGATTAAAATATTAGAATTGTTCTTCTATTCTGATAATAAAGAAGAACTAAGATTCTATAATATTATTATTGCTTAGGTTCTTAATCCGGATACAGTGATTGACACTTGTATGCAATGCACATGTTTTGATTCATATGTGATGTGATTTTTTGTTAATCACAATATTATGTTTTGGACAATGACATTGCATACAGAGTGGGATATTGACTATAAAAGGAAACCGTGTCCGAAAATATTCGGGTGATGATGTCCTCTTGAAAGCTCATAAAGATAATTATGCTTTAGTCCTGCAGGCAGATTTGTTCTTGCATAATTATAAGGTTGAGTGGATGATCAAGGATAAAAGATATTGATTAAATTAATTATCAGAAATTAATTTAATTAATGGACATTCGATATCTTAAACATGGGGAATTTAATAAGCAAATAATATTGGAGCCGAATTAAATAATTAAATTACGGCATTAGGAGAGGTAGTGCAAATATTAATTCTTTAGTGGATTGAATTAATATTTAATGACATTGGGCTTGACCCAGAATGTCATTGGAAGGCCCGACCTAATTATCCAGGATCCCTACTGTAGCCTATATATTCATCTTATTCTCTTCTAGCTATGAGTTGGAAATACTAGGGTTTTTGTGAGCAGCCGTTCAAGGAGGCAACCAAGAACTAGGGTTCCAAGATCTCAAAGCTAGAAGGGAGGCAACCTTGGGAGGATCGAAGGCCACACTTCGCTCAAGGTGAATACGGGAATACAGTAGAAGACGTGGATTTGAATCGCTTGCGCCGTAGCGATTAAGGTTAATTTTCTATTCAAACTCGTTCGTTTTCATATCATAAAACGCAGCATCATGATTCGATTGTCCCAACAATTGGCATCAAGAGCCAGGTTCTAGGGTTCTGCGTTATATGATATGATGTCCATGTCGTAATTATGTATGTATATAGTGGTGGGTTTGTATTATTTTTTTGATGCAGGTTGTTATCCACTATTATGGCCATGGTTGTAATTATGTTTTTGGATCCCACGTGGTTTATCGTGGTTGTAAATTAAATCATGAGGGTTGATCATGATTAGTTTTAATTTTTTATTTCTATTTTGATTGTAATCTTGTAATTCGAATTGTATTCAATTTAGATTATGATCTGATGTAATAGAATAGATTTTTCTGTTGTATTTGTCGTATGTAAGTGTTTGATCAACGAAGATGCGAGAAACAGAGTTCTTCCGCTGCTATATGCTGTTTTCGTGGCTGCTTCGCTGTTCTGGCTACAGATTTTGCATACGATATCCGATTGGGGCAAATAATACCTTTTCGGAAACGGCAGAACGAGACCTACAGGCTGAGATGGAAACCATCTCCAGATTTTTCAAGCCATTCTGAGCTCGTTTAGGCAGTCAAACAGGCGGCTGAAGATTTTCGAAAATTTATCGATGGATGATTTTGAAGATTATTCTTCGGGGCCATAATAGTGGATGTATTTTATTATGTTTTACATAATGTTTGCTGATCTTGATTATTACTACTATGTGTTCCATGTTTGTTTGTTATGTCATGTGATACTAACCCTTCGCATGCTAGAACGACATGGACATAGGGCTGTTTTATTATGCTTTAATCATGATGAGTATGCTGCTATGTTATGTGTTATATGTATTGTTATTATGATACATGTGGACTGCGAAAAAATAACATAGGACGATGCATCTAGATAAAATCCTCATAGTAAAATACTAAGTGGGAGAGGGAATTAATTTGGTATTAAATCCCATGGTCTCCATTATTGTTTGTATGTAATTTAACACTAAGTCGAATATAAATTATGTATACGTCACCCATCGTGGCATGTAATTTATGGTGTCTAGAGTGTTATGGAAATTACTAGAACAAACTTCTAAAATTAATTATGAATATTGGAAGGTACATATGTCACCCAACGTGGCGTACTAAGTTTCATAGAATTCAAATAATAAAAGGATACCCTATTTTTTGATAGCTTTCACGCTCAACTAGGAAGAGAATCTAAAATAACACATCTTTGAGTATTCTTGCGTTGGTGTCTAGGAAAGCGTGCAGCTTACCTGGCCATTTAGATTGGTGTCTAGAAAAGTGGTTAGCCTCTTGGCAATGCTTCCACCGGCCTGGCCAGTCAGTCTGAATACTCTTTAGATTTGTAATTTGAGTAGTATCTTATTGTTAGGAGCAAGAATTTATCATAGTCAAAAGGCGCATCTGGTATTATTATTATTAATTTAAGATTTAATAATGGTATACACTTAGCTATGAAAAATAATATAGATCACCCTAACGTGACTAATTATTTAGTAGTAGGACCGAAGTAACATTTAAATAAATTTAGGTGGTATATAAGTCACCTAACGTGGCATACCGGAAACCTATGGTGTTTAAGTGTTGGTGTTTTAATTTTAAATAATTGTTAGAGGAACCAATTTTTTTAAACACCCTCTAATTATGTGTTATATGTATGATTCTCAGGATATAATGGGCTTTAATCCACTTTTTACCATACTTAAGGATAACAAACTTACTGGACCTAACTATATTGAATGGAAACGTAATTTGGACATTGTGTTGACTGCTGAGGAGTACAAATTTTGCATTAATGAACCCAAGCCAGAGGAGCCTGCTGAGAATGCTTCTGAAGTTGAGAAGGAGTATTATAAGAAGTGGATTAAGGCTGATGAGATGTCGCGATGTTACATTCTGGCAGCAATGTCAGGTGTTTTGCAGCATCAGCATCAGGCTATGACCACTGCTTCAGATATGCTCTTTAATCTCAAAGAACTTTTTGGAGATCAGAATAGGGCTGCAAGGCAAGTAGCAATGAAAGCTTTAATGAACACTCAGATGGCTGAAGGGACACCTGTAAGGGATCATGTTCTCAGGATGATGTCACATCTGAATGAGATGGAGATCCTTGGTGCTGAGGTTGATGGGGAAACCCAGATCGATATCATCCTTATGAGTTTACCCAAAAGTTTTGAGCAGTTCCGCTTGAATTACACCATGAACAAAAGAATGTATAGTCTTGCGGAACTTCTGACAGAACTTCAGGCAGCTGAAGGACTTTTTCAGCAGAGTGTTCAAGTCAATGTGGCTGAGAAACCTTCTTCTTTTAAGCCGAAAGCCAAGAAGAAGAAAAAGGCTCAGACACAGAAAGTTGTGAAAGCTGTGGGAGTTCAAGGTGGTGCTGTGAAAAAGCCCAAGGGCAAGTGCTTCAGGTGCAAGCAGTCGGGTCACTGGAAACAGGATTGTCCTCTTCCTAAGAAGAAAAACAATACTGGTATGTCTCTTTCTCTAGTTACAGAAACATATATAGCGGCTATATCTACGAGCACTTGGTGTGTAGATACAGGAGCCACTGATCATGTTTGTAATTCTATGCAGGGGTTCCAGCAATCCAGAATGCTTAGAGATGGCGAGATATATGTGTTCATGGGAGATGCTACGAAAGTAGCAGTAGTTGCGGTGGGAGATGTTAATTTATCTTTTGGTGATGATAGGAATTTGGTTTTGAACAATTGTCTTTATGTACCTTCGTTTAGAAGGAATTTAATTTCGGTTTCTAAACTTGCTTTGGATGGTTATAATGTTTGTTTGGATCATAATGTTTCAATTATGAGGAATAAACTAGTTATATGTTCTGGTACATTGCAAGACAATTTATACATAATCACTCCTAATCAACCTGCACTGCAACTACAACATAGGGTATTAAATAACACATCTTCTATCACTACTAAAAGAAAGGAACCTTCTTCTTTGAACCAAACATATCTTTGGCACTTAAGATTAGGTCATATTAACTTGAGGAGGATTCAAAGACTGGTAGTAGATGGGCCTTTAGGCTCATTGGCAGTGGAGCCATTTCCAGTCTGTGAATCCTGTTTGGAAGGTAAAATGACCACTAGGCCTTTTAAGGCAAAGGGGAATAGAGCCAAAGAAGTGTTAGAATTGGTTCATACTGATTTATGTGGACCCATGAATATTCAAGCAAGATGTGGTTATGAATATTTTGTCACTTTTATTGATGATTATTCTAGATATGGATACATTTATTTGTTGCGCCGTAAATCAGAGTGCTTTGACAAGTTCAAGGAGTACAAAACTGTAACGGAGAAGCGACATGGAAAATGTATCAAGTCACTACGATCAGATCGTGGTGGCGAATACTTGCTTGGAGAATTTAGGGATTATTTATCAAAGAATGGGATCATGTCTCAGTTGACTGCACCTGGAACACCCCAACAGAATGGTGTAGCGGAGAGAAGGAATCGTACTCTTTTGGAGAGTGTTAGATCGATGATGAGTTATTCATAATTACCCAAGTCGTTTTGGGGACATGCTTTAGAAACAGCAGCTTATCTTTTGAATTTAGTTCCTTCTAAGTCAGTTCCTAAGACTCCAAAAGAATTGTGGACTGGTTCAAAACCTAGTCTAAGACATATTCGGATATGGGGTTGTCCAGCACATGTGTTGAACAAGAACGTGACTAAGTTAGAATCTCGTACAGAAGTAAGGCTTTTTGTAGGCTATCCCATGGGAACGAAAGGATATTTATTTTATAGTCCTAAGGATCGGGATGTCATTGTTAGTACCAATGCTAGATTCCTAGAGGAGGACTATATGATGAACCATAAACCCATGAGCAGTGTCGTTTTAGAGGAACTAGTGGGAGAGACAAATAATGAACAAGTGCCAATAGTACAAGTAGAACAGCCACAAGAGAACACACAACCTATCACTAATACCACACCGGTGTCTCGTCGTAGTGGGAGGGTTATTCGTAAACCCAGCAGATTCATGTTATTGGGAGAGTCTTCGGACTTGGTCTCTGAGGAACATGATGAGGATCCCATGACATACGAGGAAGCACTGCAAGACAAAGATGCAGATCTATGGCAAAAAGCAATGAAATCTGAGATGGAATCTATATATTCAAATCAAGTCTGGGAGCTCGTGGAACCACCCAAAGGTGTAAAACCCATTGGATGTAAGTGGATCTACAAGAGAAAAAGAGGATCTGACAAAAAGGTAAAAGCTTGGAAAGCAAGACTTGTTGCGAAAGGGTATACTCAGAAAGAAGGGATCGATTATGAGGAAACCTTTTCGCCAGTAGTAATGCTAAAGTCGATCCTGATTCTTTTATCTATAGCAGCTCATCTCGATTATGAGATTTGGCAAATGGATGTCAAGACAGCTTTCCTAAATGGGAGTCTTGATGATGAGATCATCTATATGCAACAACCAGAAGGATTCATTAAGGAAGGCCAAGAGCATCTGGTATGTAAGCTTAAGAAGTCCATTTATGGACTTAAACAAGCTTCTAGGTATTGGAATATTCGCTTTGATCAGGTAATCCAGACATACGGATTTGATCAATGTCCAAGCGAGTCGTGTGTGTACAAGAAATGTGAGGGTAATTCAGTGACTTTTCTAGTGCTATACGTAGATGATATTTTACTCATTGGAAACAATGTAGGGATGTTATCAGCGGTAAAGGCATGGTTGTTCAAACAGTTCGAAATGAAGGACTTAGGTGAAGCGGCATACATCCTTGGGATCAAAGTTATAAGGGATCGCAAGAAAAAGATGTTGGCTTTATCCCAAGAGCCCTATATTGATGAGGTATTGGCTCGTTTTAACATGCAGGACTCCAAGAAGGGTAACCTACCTTATAAACATGGAGTTGCTCTATCAAAGAAACAGTGTCCTAAGACACCAGAGGCGATAGAGAGCATGAAAGCGGTTCCCTATGCTTCGGCATGCGGAAGCTTAATGTATGCAATGTTATGTACGAGACCTGATATTTGTTTTGCCGTGGGCATGGTTAGCAGATATCAGTCAAACCCAGGACAGGAACATTGGAGTGCAGTAAAGGCTATACTCAAGTACCTGAGAAGGACTAAGGAGTATATGCTAATTTACAAGGCCTCAGATTTGTTACCTCTAGGATATACCGATTCAGATTTCCAAGCAGATAGAGATAAGAGGAAATCAACCTCGGGATATGTGTTTACCTTAGGAGGTGGAGCTGTAATATGGAGGAGTGTAAAGCAGAAATGCGTTGCTGACTCTACCATGGAAGCCGAATATGTGGCAGCTTCGGAGGCAGCCAAAGAGGCAATATGGTTCAGAAACTTTCTTTTGGACATAGATGTGGTACCTAATTTGCCTAGGAGCTTGACAGTGTATTGTGATAACACTGGTGCTGTGGCAAATGCAAAGGAACCGCGAGACCATAAGGCAGCAAAACACATCGAGCGTAAGTATCACCTTATACGACAATTCGTTAAGCGAGGAGATATTATTGTGACTGATATAGCATCAAAGGACAACCGGGCAGATCCTTTCACAAAGAGCTTACCAGCTAAGGCTTTTGAGCAGCATGTGGAGGCGATAGGAGTCAGATGTATGGTCACATAATAGTTATTTAATTGGTAGTGGATTGCTTGTAATATAACACTGATATACTCAAAGAATAGCTTGAGTATAAGTGGGAGATTTTTAGGGAGTATGCTGAACTATTCGTTTGAAGTATATGACATTGTCTTTTTTTTATTGAGAATCTTGAATGCGTATTTTAACACTGTTTGTATATTATATATTGTGGATAATCTAGTATCAAATGGGATAACAGAAGATTAGATTGTCAGTGTCTATATATAATATAATAAATGTTCACAGTTTAAGTGGAGTTAAACAAACCACTAGAATGACTGAAGTATTATTTGGAAATAATCTATCTTGATTATTGAATAATACTTGTATGCTTTGTGTATATTGAAGGGGATTAAAATATTAGAATTGTTCTTCTATTCTGATAATAAAGAAGAACTAAGACTCTATAATATTATTATTGCTTAGGTTCTTAATCCGGATACAGTGATTGACACTTGTATGCAATGCACATGTTTTGATTCATATGTGATGTGATTTTTTGTTAATCACAATATTATGTTTTGGACAATGACATTGCATACAGAGTGGAATATTGACTATAAAAGGAAACCGTGTCCGAAAATATTCGGGTGATGATGTCCTCTTGAAAGCTCATAAAGATAATTATGCTTTAGTCCTGCAGGCAGATTTGTTCTTGCATAATTATAAAGTTGAGTGGATGATCAAGGATAAAAGATATTGATTAAATTAATTATCAGAAATTAATTTAATTAATGGACATTCGATATCTTAAACATGGGGAATTTAATAAGCAAATAATATTGGAGCCGAATTAAATAATTAAATTACGGTATTAGGAGAGGTAGTGCAAATATTAATTCTTTAGTGGATTGAATTAATATTTAATGACATTGGGCTTGACCCAGAATGTCATTGGAAGGCCCGACCTAATTATCCAGGATCCCTACTGTAGCCTATATATTCATCTTATTCTCTTCTAGCTATGAGTTGGAAATACTAGGGTTTTTGTGAGCAGCCGTTCAAGGAGGCAACCAAGAACTAGGGTTCCAAGATCTCAAAGCTAGAAGGGAGGCAACCTTGGGAGGATCGAAGGCCACACTTCGCTCAAGGTGAATACGGGAATACAGTAGAAGACGTGGATTTGAATCGCTTGCGCCGTAGCGATTAAGGTTAATTTTCTATTCAAACTCGTTCGTTTTCATATCATAAAACGCAGCATCATGATTCGATTGTCCCAACAATATGGTTATTCAAATTGTAGAATCGCAAGCACGCCATATGATTCGAAAGTTGCTCTTGTCAAGAATAAGTCAGGAGTACCTGTGTCTCAGTTAAGGTATTCTCAGATTATTGGGAGTTTGCAATATCTTGCTAACGGTACTAGACCAGATATTTCATATTCTGTGTCTAAGTTAGCTAGATATACAAGCTGTCCAAACAAGACTCATTGGGATGCTCTTGATAGAGTGCTTAGATATCTGAAAGGCACCATCTACCTTAGTTTGCACTACAGGAGGTTTCCTGGAGTGCTAGAGGGATATAGTGATGCAAGTTAGATAGCTAAGAAATCTGGTTCCAATGGAGTGACTGGATACGTATTTACCCTTGCGGGTGGAGCTATATCCTGGAAGTCTGCTAGACAGACTATTATAACTCGGTCTACCTTTGAGGCTGAGTTGTGTGCACTAGATGCCACGGGAACCGAGGCTGAATGGTTGCATGGACTTATGTCTATGATTCCTGTAGTAAGCCAACCGCTTCCGGCTCTTGCTGTTCATTGTGATAGCCGTACAACTATCGACAAAATAAACAGTAAGAAGTATAACGTGAAAACCAAGAGACACGTCCAAGTTAGACAAAAGTCTATAAGGGGTTTGGTGTCTGACAGGATTATTGCTATTGAGTTTGTTGGAACTCAAGATAACCTGGCTGATCCTTTGACTAAGGGACTTGAGCATGCTGTTGTCTTTAAGACGAGGTTGGGGATGGGACTGACAACCCATTTTGAGTCATCAACAGCGGGAACCCAATACACCTGAGAGGAGATCCCTCGAAGTGTATTTAATGTGGTAATAACAAGTTGTGAGGGTGATTCGGTAGTACATCTACTACAAATATCTAGATACTCACGTATCTGAGTCTTTCCCCTGTAAACCTCAAGAGGTACTGTAACTGCTAGTTAGCAAGAGTTTTAAGAACTCTGAATGGGGTCAAGTCATGAGACGAGATGTTGGCAGTACATCTTTGGAGATGCCCAGCTAAGCGAATGTTATTGTGTGGTCGCAATTAGAGGATAGGGTTATTCCTCGAAGCATTCGACGAACAGGATCGAGACATGACCATTAACGTCTCAAAGTCGTAGATCGGCACCATAGCCTTTGACTTGTCGTCGTCTATGGAGTGTGGTTACACACTAACAGATAAAGATTCAAGGTGAAAAATTCCATCTATATCCGGTAGCCATCGAAGTAGAGGACTTAGGAGGGTTCAAACCTTGACCGGTACCAACTCTGAAAAGCAAGTCATGAGTAGAATCTGATATGCATTTCTGTATGGATTTGTGGAGGATTGTTAGAAAATGGAAAGTTTGAGACATATTTTATATATGTTCTTGATGTAATTTCCGGAGACTAACGATTGGAAGTTGTTCCTTAATATGAGGACTTAAACTTTCATGTTTGGATCTAAGACATTTTCTTAGTGTAATCCATAGATAAATTGAGTAGAAGTTGCTAGTTTGAAATGAATTAAATGGGTTTGTACCACATTGAATATGTAATATGGGTGTGGGTGCTTTATATGTACATATGTGCAAGGGTAGTGTCAACTACTAAGGCATGTGAATATGCATGGTGTAATAGTGTGCCCTCGCGCACAAACACACACGCGCGCCGCCGCCTCGCCTCGGGTCGGGTCGGGTCGAAGGGCGATTTGGGCGAATGTCTCGGCGTCTCGCGTACGCGAGGCGACCTGGGCGAGGAATTTTATTACATGATTAATTAATTTAATTATGACTTTAAATATTATTTTAATATGAATAGTGAATCAAAGTTACTGTCAGAGAAAACTTGCTGTCAGCATAAGTGTACAAAGTTATTGTCAGTATAAAAGGTGCTGTCAGGAACTATACAAAGTTGCTGTCAGGATTTTATAAAAGGTGCTGTCGAGATTTTGAAAAAAACTTACTGTTATGAATTTACAAAGTTGCTGTCACACAATTTACAAAGGTGCTGTCAGTGAGATTTTGTAAAGTTACTGTCAGGAATTTTTCAAAGTTGTTGTCACAAGTTTATAAAAGATGCTGTCACAGTTTTATAAAAGATGATGTCACAGATTTTTTGACAGTAAACTCTGATGAATTGATTCTGATAAATATTCTATTAAATGTTTTTTAAGTCAGAATAATTATTTTAATTAATGTGTTATCTTCTGTTACGTTTTATTGTATTATATATACATAAAAACGTTTGAGATAGAGGTACGAGATTTTTAACACAAGTTGTGAGAAAACCCTAGCAGCCATACTCTGTGTCTTTCACACTCTTACAGATTTTGCATAAGGTTTTCTGAGCGAACTGAGGTGCAGGTCGCTGTTGAGTGCTACGTATCTGTGGACGAAGTACTCTGTGCTGTTTTATCCTGGAATTGATATTGCTGCAACCCAACAGAGCGTAGTGGGACAATAATCTCTTCAAGAACAGTCAAGACTTCTAGCAAGGTTTGGCGACTCAGCTTTTCATTGGTTCTATCAGTGTATGCGAAAATGCTTCTGTTAGAGCTAAGACTTCTATCTTTTCTCTTGTCATTACAGTTACTGATCTATATATCCTGTTTCTGCCTTCGTTGTTTGTTTTGTTAATTAGTTTAATCTGTCTGTTCTTGTTAAACTGTTTATATAACTTCCCCATTGTTGTACGTAGTTTTTAATTACGATCCAACACTATCATTGTATATGTTGTAGAAATCGTTGAACGTGCATATTAGAAAATTTTAACAAATTGTGGGAGGCAGAGAGGTATGCAAGAATAACTTAAGGGTTTATTTCCGGGAGATAAGTGCGGCCAAATAGATATATATGTGTGGGAAAGTGGAAAAACATCCATAACAAAGTCCATAATCGAAACAAGACATGTGAATATGTTGTGATTGTAATTCTCTGCCGCTTATTATATATTCCCAGGATTAGTGGAGCTAGAAAACTGGTCCAGACACCCGGTATAACAAAAAATATAAATAAATAAACCAGTACTAATTGTTATGAATTATAGTATAAATTAGAAAGAGCTTGAGAGAGAAAAAAAGTAAGCAATTTCATATATATTGATGTGTCATACAATCATATAACATGCCTTTATATAAGTTTCAAAGTATAAGTTACAAGAATATAGAAAGTCAAATGTCTACATTATAAAGAGGCAAAAGTCTAACATATGAATAGTCAAATAGTCAAAGATCCATACATGAAAGGCCAAAGACCAAAAGTCTTGTAAATGAAAGACAAATGAACATCCACAATAATTATTCACAACACTAAAAACAGAAAAAAGGAATATATCATATATGAGATAACCAACTTTTTAGGTGAAAAATGAAAGAAAGTGGGGTAATTTATTTTTTTAATTGAAAATTAAAAGTTTTAAGTTACTTTTTGTTTGAATAATTTTATTATTTTGTATAACTTATAAGTTATTAAAAATATAAAAATGAAATTAAAATTTATAAGTTATATATGTGAATGATAATATTAATTTTATCAAATAAAATTAAATAAATTATTCAAATATACATATTATCAACTTTTTATTTTAAATTGGTTTCCTTAGTTATTTTTTTTAAATTTATTATACACTACACATTTTTTAACCTTTTAAAAATCAATTTAAGTTCACTAGACAAACAGCTGCAAATCTTATCATTGTGCTACATAGATGCGTATCTTTTGTTTGTAGTTGGATTGATACATTGATATTTTTAATCATAATTCATATAATATTTCATCAATGTTGTCCTCAACTCTGCCTACACGGCTCTGTTTCTGTTCTGGGACATCTCCGGAGTTGGATATCAAAAATGGGATGTCTGCATTCACTCTTTCAAAATGGGACAACAATATGCCTTTCATGGCGCTCACCATCGAGACAAGTTGGAGTCAGTTTTACCAATTAATATGGCGGTCACAAATATTGTATACCATCCATGAGTAAAGCAAAAATTTATGTATTAACCGCCAAAAAGTTTGGCAGTTTTTTCAAAAAAAATTCCATTTTCACAGATTAATAACGTCCATTGCTCTCTTATCTGTTTTTTAATTTCCCCCCCCCTTTTCACGGATTAATAACGTCTACTGCTTTCTTATCTTACCTTATCCTATCTGATATCCTCTTAATATATATTTTGTATAAACCTCACATCTTATTTTTCATCTCCCTTCTCTTTCTCTTAATTTTATGCTCTACATTTCTAGGTATGATTTCTTGCATTCGTTCCTTTTAATTTATCTTTTAATTTAACTTAATGCATGTTAATTTATATGTTACGCTATGATGGAGTGCAATACGCTGAATAAAGATCTTGCATCACCTTATGTATGATTTCTTATAATGTATTCGTTCCTTTTAATTGAACTTAATGCATGTTAATTTATATGTTACCTTATTATGTTAGTTCTCATACATATTATATATAAAATTGTATTACGTTAATATTAATTCAGAAGCATATTATATATAAAAGTATTGTTAACATGAAAATATTATGTTGGTTGTTATTACAATGATGCGTGTTTTGTTGTTAATGTATTAAACAATTTTAATTATATTAAATTTATTGTAATTCTTATTTTTTGCTAGTGGATTAATTATAATTGTTAATAATTATTAATTATGATAAATAATTGTTAATCGTAGCTGAAATATGAATTTATTGTGTTGAAAATAAATAATTTTCAGTGATCATGCACCGATATCGGTTGAAATCGGTGTGGAAGGGTGGTCACATACATAATATTGATATACGTACATTTAATTGCACTTGTGGAAAATGGGGGTGCCATCACATGCCTTGTTCATATGATGTGACAGGATGTATGCAAAACAACATTAACTAGATGTAGTGGATAGAGCCTTACCATTACACCATGAAGTTCCAGAAGTTGTGGGAACCTTTGATATTGCCTTTGGAACCGACTGAGTATTGAAATTATGTATTATCGAGACGTTGGTAGTAGTGTGACACATTAGTACCCGATGAGAGGCTAATGAAGGTTAAGAAAAAATGAAGTGATAAGGGGGAATTAGTTCGAATCCGAACAGAGATGGATACAGATAAATCATGGCGGTGTATACGTAATCGCATGCAATTCTGCTCTTCTCTAGCACGGAACAACGCTGTTTCTAGTTGAGGTGTGTTGCACAACATGTTTTTAGCACGCTGTTATGATATTCTAGCTCCATGCGCGATGTATTTCTCTATACAACTTGTGCGACATTCTAACCTCCATGCCCACTCATTTTGCATTTTTATTATTGCATGAGTTGAGTAACGCAAATTTGGATCAAGTGGGTAGTAAAAATCATCGTCACACCACCATTTTCTATCTATAGCTTTGAAGATATCTCTTGGAGTATAACTCATTCTTAATATGTGTAAATTTTTGAAGTCATAGATAACTTAATTGATCTCCCTAATGCAATCTATTTATATAATTTCTTGTAACATCCTAGATGACTAATCATGTCAACCACAGTATAACATGTCAAATATATATATATATATATCAAGCTGCAAGACTTATTAAATTATGATTTAGTTGTTAATAGTTGCAAAAATGGAATCTCTGTACAGCTATATTTAAAGTTGGTCTGGTCATATCAAATATCTACAAAATCAAATTAACATTTACTATGTTTACAAGTTAACTTGCAAGAAATGGACAAGGGAAAAAGTGATGTGGATTCAGATTCATCCCCAGTTTATCAACAATTTAATTTATTTTACTAACTTGTCAAATCTACCTACAAATTAAAAGTAAAATAAAATTTTGGGACATGTCGACTATGTCTGCGAAGTTAAAGTTACAATTAATATTATTGTTTGTTGAATCTTCCTGCAACATACAAGTCAAATTTACTATTGCTGAGTTGTATAAGACGGGTGTCCAATAACAATTTAATTTATTTTACTGACTTGTCAAATCTACTTGCGAAGTTAAAGTAAAATAAAAGTAAAAGTTAATATTATATGACATGTACAATCATACCAACCAAGGTAGGGTTATTATAACATGGGTATTTGTTTCTCCAAAATTTGGAATTCTTTTAACTATTTTGATATACTTGTAACTTGTTTTACTAATCATTTTCAGAAGTTCAGTGAGCTAAGCTGCATCAAATGGATATGGGGAAGAAACCAATGAATTCTGAAGATGTGAGTCTAGGGAGTCTATCGGTAACAAGCAATAAAAAGATATATGAGTCAAGGATGAGGATATATCTCTTTTGCTGAAGTTGAGAAAGCAATGCAGGCGTATCAAATCAAGAAAGATGCTAAGAAAAAGGGTTGCGTCATGAAGGCGAAACGAGAAAAAATTGGTGAAGACTGTGTACCAACCCAGGCTGAGCATTGCAAAATTACTCTAGTTTGGGATGCGATGCACATAACTGAACCAGAAAGAAAAGTTGCATTGGACAAACTCGATATATAGTATGACATAAACTGGTGGGTAGATGAAAATTCTGATTAATGAAAAGGAAGATGCAAAAATTGAAGATGACTTATTCATCTTAATTATTATTATGTAATGTTTATGTTGATTATCTTCTATAACTTTCATTAATTTTCAATGTTTTTGTTTATGTTACTTTTGAAACATTAATCATTAAGTTGTTGATGTTTATTTGGGTCAAAGTTTGACATATTCCATATGTAATTAAAGAAAATAATTTAAACACATCACTTTATTCAAACAAAGATCAATTGAACAATACATATAAATAAAAACTCTCATAAAACAAAGTCCAAGTACTAGGCCTATTTGCTCCATCAGGATTTTTCTCTTTGCTTTTAAAAGCCTGATCTTGAGTTTTTCCACCTGAGTTTCGTACTCAAATTGTTGGCACCGTATACGGTCATGAAGATCATTTATAAAAATTATGGCACGCTCCTCATGTCGATCCTCAATCCAGTGTTTATAACCACATACATTCTAGTTGTCAAGACACCCGACATATTGTCTACCAGCATCTGCGACATACAATGCGTACTATTGAACAACCAGTGTATTGCAAAAGTAATGTTCTAAACCTCCACCTTCCATGATATAACTCTTTCACAAAATATAATCAAGGTCAGAGGATAATCCATGTATACATCCTCCCGGGGTAAAGGGGCGAGGTATGGAAAACTCTCCAAAATCCATACATAAAGCACATATGCATAACACAATAATATTAATGCATAAATGCTGCAACAAAGGTCATATTAAAAAGAAAGTTTAGTCTAAGTACCTGCAACAATGTCATACACACGTAAATGTCTGATTTGTCACCAATACTAACAGAACACAATCCCCTGTATAAATAGGCAATTACAGCACTACACTAACTATAAATGTGAATCTGTGTATGGTCTCGTACATAATGAAGGAAGTATAACGATATCTTGTTCCCCGAGGAGTGTGGAAACACAGATCCAATAATGAGAATCATGTGAGCCCGTGTGTTGAATAACAACTCCCTGTCATAATCATCAGAATCCATGTCAAGTTGTTGACAACTACCAAACTGTCCAACTAACCATGTGATCTTCAAACCACCTCTATTCACGTCTTCTGTTGCGGGGTACACACCCAATACCTCACCAAACATGCGACAATGCTCAACTATACTATGATCTACAAATGAGTAAATCACAAGAGCTCCACAAAAAAGAAGCCTTAGGATATGATAGACATCCTCAAGTGTGATAGTGGTCTCTCCAAAACGGAAATGAAATGTATGAGTCTCAGGCCACCATCTCTCCACCAAAGTTGTGATCAAGCCCCTATCATGTTAAAATGCCCCTATCTTGTAACTCCATCAAAACCAGAGGACCTAATAACTGCATGTATCTCTTGTGGCGGTGGGTACTCTCTCAAGATATCACAGTACTGACTAAAGTTCATCCTCAAGCGCAAATTAACAAGATCCTATAGTCAATATATATATATATATATATATATATATATATATATATATATATATATATATATATATATATATATATATTACCTCTCCATCCCAAAGTAATTGTGATCGATGCTTGGACGGTTGGGTAAGTAAAAACTCGTCTATAGGATTAGGGTGATAATTAAATGAATCCATATTTTGTCTGCATTTAATTTAATTTAAATCAAATAATCATTAATATTAAATTTAATAATTAATAAATAATTTTCAACTCAATCTAAATCAAAAATTATATTAATATGTTATTATTTTTTTATTATAATCCTCTTATAATAATAATATTCACTTTTTGAATATAGACTTTCATTATTATTATTATTTTAGTATAATCATAAGCTAATAATATATATTTTTTTAACATGTTATTAGTAAATATTATTCATTTATCTACTAATTATAATTATTAAGATATAATATTATATAAAATTAACATAAAATTATATAATATTATAATAATATATTTTATAATATAATTCTCTTTTAATAAAAATCATTGTCATTTAATAATATTATCATAATTACTCATTTATAATATTATAATATTTTATATATTATTATAATTTTTTAAATAATATTTTATAATATAGTCCTCCTTTAATAAAAATTATTGTCATTTTATTAGGAAATTTAATATTATTATCATAGTTACAATATTATAATATTATTATTAAAACAATATATTTAATAATATAATCCTCTTTTAATAAAAATAATTTTCATTTTATTAAGAAATTTAATATTATTATCATAATTATATTTATTAATATATTACATATATTAATATTATAATCTATTATTATCTATATTAGTAAATATTATCTATTGTTTTTAAATTTAATTATCTATTAAAAATTCTAAGGGCTTAATTATCGATTAATATTAATTATAACAACCAATTACACACTAATTAACAAATCCATTTTTATTAATAAAAAATTTTCTTAAGGACATTTTATCAACATCATACATGCATTACTTCATTCAAAAATTATACCTTAATTAAATCTTAATCAACTAATAATCATCAACCAATAAATATAATCTCAAATCATGTATGATCGCCATTTCTCTAGGCGCTTTTGATTGTAGTAAACATGTATAAAAATCGATGTATACAAGTAGTATAGCAAAAAACAGCCATCAATATATATACAGTATAGAGAAAACATCTATCAAATAATATATACATCAACACAAGCAGTACATATCAAAAAAAAAAAAGTTACTTGGTGTCGAAAATCTCAAACAAACACAAGCAAAGGAGTTGATGTTCTTCCTCTTCCTCAAAAGCTCGAACTAGCTGATGACCTCTTTTATTAACAAGCAGTAGATCTGTTCTTATCTCTTTTTTTTTTCAAAAATTAAATAAAACGTTGTCGTAAACAAGGGAAACGACGTCGTATGGATGCATGATACCGTCACATCGTATTGCGCTCACCTCTATCCTACAACAAGTCATGACCGCCACAGAAACTGACACTCTTTACATGTATCAAATTCTATGATGACCGCCACAAAAACGGGCAGTCTTGACTCAAATTTTCTCCCACATACCACAATTGATCAGCTTTCATGAGCGCCAATGCAGGCAATTAGATGTCCCATTTTTGAAACAGCGAACGAAGTTGTCCCATTTCTGAAATTGAACTTGATGGTTGTCCTAGAAATGCAATTAAGCCCTGCCTACACAAGCAATTTCTAATCATATTAATCTTTAAATCCTATTTATTTAATACTTTATAACTCCTTTAATTTCAATATTAATATTTAAAATAATTTAAAAAATAATAATCAAACAAGACAAGTTGCTATAATATATTAATATATAATAAAAATAGAACACAAATTGGCGATTCGCGACGGTTTTATAATATTTTTTAAAAAACTTATTGAATCAAAATTATAATTTTAATAAAAATTTAATGTACAAAATAATTGAAATACTATATAAATAATATATTTTATTAATTAATTGTTAACAAAATAAATGATATATATTTTAAAAAGAAAAAGATATGTTATGAATATATTAAGTTGATGATCTACCAAATAATAGAACAGAGTCTAGTAACGCATATACTTATAATGAAATAGAATAAGTCATTCTAGTCTCCGACCAAGTAAATATTATCAGAGTTTGATTTGTACTATCAAGGGATACATTAGACCCTGCACATGTGTAATTGTTGATTTGTACTTAGAAGATTTTTAGAAAAATCAAGACAATAGTCTAAAAGCTTATCGGAAGTCCGGAGGAAGACAGAGTCTAAATGTGATCAGAGTCTGAAGACCATCAGAGTCTAAATATTGTCAGAGTCTGGAGTACTGCATAGTCTAGTTTTAGAAGAGATGATTCACAAAAGAAAAGCTTTCTAGATCAAGTCAAAGATATTAAAATATGCTATAAAAAGGAAACGAGGAAACTATAAGATAATAGATAGAAATTTATTGTATATTCTTTTATTAGTTGATAGGCAACTCTCTATATAAAAACTATATGTAATTCATTGTAATTTGTCGAAGTTTTGAGAGAGTACAGAGATAGAAAGAGTTGTTGTGATAACACATAGAAGTTTCTAGGGTTTGTGTACATCCTAGTAGAGTTTGTAATCATTCATTAATAATAAAAACATTATTTAGCTTCATCTTTGTGTTTGTTCTTTGCAAGGTTATTAATCGAATTGATATATGTGAAGTTGATTTTAAATAGGTAAAACCCCGCTTCTACTTGTGCTAATAGGAAAACATTTGGTATCATATCCTAAATAAAATCGATAAAAGATGTCTGGAAATAAAGTGGCAATTCGAAGATCCCTATGCTCATGAGGAGTGAGTATACCCATTAGAGAGTCAAGATGTTGCATCACCTGGAAACCATAGACCCTAACTATCTTGACAAGATTCATGATGTACCTTATATACCTTCAAAACTTATTTATGGGAGAATACTTTGTTGAAAAACCAAAGGCAGAGTGGTCCAAAGATGACAAAGAGAATGATCTCAAAGATGCTAAAGTTAAAAACATTATCTATTATATGCTCTCACAAATTATGTGATCTCATGCAGAACTGCATAAGAGATGTGTACAAAGCTTGAAGTGCATTGTGAAGGTACCAAAGATATCAAGAATAATGCAATGTCCCTTTTAACTCAAGAGTATAAATACTTTGAAGCTAAATCTGGAGAAACCATTACTCAGCTGTATGATAGATTCATAAAACTCCTGAATGAGATGACCATACTTGGTAAGGTTTATGATAGTGAAGACACAAACAACAAGTTTCTCAGGGCCCTTCTAGAAGAACGGGATAACAAGACTACTGCCATAAAAGAAGCTAGATATTTAGGTGAAATCACTTTAGAAGAGCTGTATGGTAGGCTCAAAACATATGACTTGGAGATGTAACAGAGGAAGAACAAGAAAGCTAATAAAATGATGTGTGTTGCCCTCATAATGGAGTCTCTGAAAGAACAACAAGAAGAGCCTGATGAGATAAAGCTAGAGGAATCAAAGAAGAAAGGTAAGGCTATTGTTGAAGTAGAGTCTACTGACATAGACTCTGATTTTGATTCTGAGATTGACATGGGTCAAATGATGGCTATGCCTAATAGAAATTTCAAAACAATGAAATTTAACAAAAGAACTGAAAATTTTAGTAAGAGGCCACCATACAAAAAAGAGGATAAAAAGGTTGAGAAAAGCAAAAGTACAATCATCAAACTTGACAAGGCAAAAGTCAAGTGTTTTAACTATGGCACATTGGAGCATTTTGTAAGTGAGTGCAGGAAAGCTAAAACACAAGGAAAAGATAAATCACTCATATCAATTGGAAAACATTGGGCAGACTCAAGCAGCTCTGAAGATAACATTGATTATGAAAATTCAGCATTAATGAATGAGTATAGAAAAGATTTTGAGAAATATATACATAATCATGTTGAGTTACTTAAATCCTATGACTTTGTTAGAAAAGAATTAGAGGAAGAAAAGCTTAAGTTCAAGGTATGGACAAACTCTGGTAGAAAGATTAATGAGATTATCAGTGAACAGAATGTGTGACTACAGGTCTAAGCTATGACAAGGGTCAAGGCAAAAGACCTATCACTGAAAATGAAAGCATTAAAACAGAAGCTAGTCAAATCAAACCCCAAAACTAGGATGAATATTACTCTTATTAAGTTTGTAATTCTTAAGGACACCCATTTTTTGTTCAAGGAAGTTACAATCCTATTTGTTACTCCTCCCAAAAATGTTAAAATAAGAGATGACACAAAGGAGCACGAGACAAAGAAAAATGTGAACATAGAATTCTTATCCAAGTCTAAGTTGAAAGAGAGACTAGAAAACCTGCCAGAGTATAGCAAAACAAGAAGAAACAAGAATGACAAAGAAGGTATTAATAAAGCTAATAACTATAAAAACATTCTTGATACTCCTAGGAAGAAATGATTTAGATGTGAAAATCACAATCATTTAGTTCTAAATTGTAAAGCTAAGATAGTGAAAAAGTAAGAGTCTAAAATATCTATTCAGACCCTGGCAAGTCACTACATGCCACATAATCCTTGTTATCACCGTGGTAACATTTTTTTCATTCTATATACATGTGTAAAGACTATCACAATGTATATTACAATTTCTATGAGCTCAAATTATCCATCGACAAAAAGTTAGTATGAAACTGTTAAGACTCAACCAGAGTCTAAGATAGAAAAAGAAATAGGTAAATCTAAAGTGAATAATACTAAACCTATTAATTAAAAAGATAGTAAGAAGGAATCCAAAACTCTTTGGGTCTTTAAAATATCTAGCTAGCTTGTTATTGTGTGAAGGGAACAAGGAATAAGAAGGTTACCATAATCCAGGATAGTGAATGCTCAGGATACATGACTAGAAGAAAATCCCTACTCACATATTTTATGGAAAAGGCTAACCCAGAAGTTTTCTTTGGAGATGACAACAAAGGAAGAACACTGGGATATAACAAAATTGTTCTTGTCATCATTAAAGAAGTAACTCTAGTTGAGGGATTGAAGCATAACTTGATAAGCGCGCATTAGTCAACTTGACTAACAAAGAAACATTAACTCTAGTACTCAAGGTCATAGACATGGTAACATATATGAAGTCAGTTTGGAGGATTGCACAACTAGTGACATGGCGTGTCTCTATAGTAAAGTCTCAATAGAAGAAAGCTGGAAATGGCACAAGAAATTGTCTCATCTAAACTTCTAGACAATCAACACGTTGGTAAAACAGAATCTTATGAGGAGACTACCACAAGTTGACTTTGTGCAAGATGGACTACGTGAAGCATGTGAACTTAAAAAATAAAGAAGAACATCCTTCAAGAGCAAGGGTATAAACACAATTACTGAACCATTTTATTTGTTGCATCTTGATTTATTTGGTCCAATTAGTGTTATGTTAATTAACAAAAAGAAATTTGCTCTTGTCAATTAACAAAAAGAAATTGCACAATGCAAAAGAGAAAGAAAGAGGTAGCATAACACTAGTTTAGGAATGAATTGTTTTTATCTATCGACTAGGGTTCGGTAAAATACTTGTAATATATATAAATAAGTTTTGTAGCAAAGTAGAAGCAGAACTTTTACAATCTTTATTTTTCTAAGAATATTACTTATTCAAAGCTCTGAAGTAATTTGTAAGAACAAGTAATATTTCTACTGATTTGTAAAAGAAACTTGGTTTATGACCTAGATTATTTTAAACAAAAATATCTCTGGTAGATACATTCAATCCACTAATAATTTTAAATATTGATATTTTTGTTATTACTGCTTAACTCTACTTCTTAGTTCATATAAATCATCAGTTGATTTAGAAATATAATGAAAAAGTTCTAATTTTTATATTTTTATTCAACCCCCTGTCTACAAATATATAGTGACTTAGTGAGATTCTCTGATTAACAAAAGCTGAAATTGGATTCGAAAAGAATCATATATGATCTGATCGGACCGTATCTAAATATATCATATTTGAAAATTACTGAACCAATTACCCGAATTATCAGATTTATGCTCTTTGACCCAAAAATTTATTTTATATTTATATTATGCATATTCCTTTTTGTATATAAAAATTTTATTTTAAAATAAAATTTATATTTTGTTTTGGTGTAATAATACATGGAAGATGATACGTTGATCCGCCTAAATCTCATATACATCATATGTATGACTCTAAGTCATATAGATCATATGATCGGAGATCTTTAGGCTATTCCAAAGATTGTTAAAAACACAAGGGAGACCAACTTACCTATCTCACCTTTTATGAACAACTTCTACAGAAAAATTTAAGGGCATGCCAAGAGAACCACTCTCACTCTGTACACCATGGCTCCACCCCTGGCGAGCAGCAGTGATCCTTGAATTATTGCCTTGTGTGGTGACCGGTAAACTTCGGCTGATCCGAAAAAATTGGTAATTTTTTTTATTAGTCCTGTTAAGATTTTCTTATTTGTTACATCCAGTCTCGAATAATTAAAAAATTATTATCAAATTCTACATTCCAGGAGTACTGAATTTGCACCTGCAGTAGACTAGGATAACAAAAACCGGAAATCGGAATTAGGCAGTGAAATCACGGAACATGAATAATCGGATGAATTGGGAATTAATCGGAATGATTAATTGAATAATAAAAAATTTAATCAATTCGATAAGCTACCGAACATGGATTAATTCCGATTAATTGAATAATCAGAAATTTAATCAATTCGATAATCTACCGAACAGGGATTAATCAGTGATTAATCGTGATTAATTACCGATTTTCAGAACAATTATTAGCAACTAATAATATGGGGAGGAAATTATTATCTAAGAAAAAAAGGTAATGATGAACAACAGTCCCGTTTGGAAGAAGTAATATAAATGGGACAAAAAGTGAGAAATGGACAGTTTGCAAAACAGCCGAGTAGCACTTCACCGTCTAGGGCCAGCCCCTCTCTCTTTCCCTATTTGTATACTCCTCCGACCTCTTTTAATTATTTCTTTGACTTTTTACATGTATTTTAACGCATATAAAAATACAGTTAGATAAATTTTTTTCTGAAATTTTCTTTTTCGAAACAAAAATTTGATATTAAAAATTTTATTTTAAAAATAATTTATCAAACTATATTTTTTATTTACGTTAAAATACGTATAAATTGTTAAAGAACAATTAAAAAGTGATGAAAAAAATTATTATTTTTATTTATTAATCTCTTATAAAAATTACATAAATTCGTGAAAGGAAAAGGAGATGCACAAGTTTTTGTAATTTATACTACTACTACTACTAACGCACTATAAGCTTCTAAGGCCTACCATGTGAGAAACAATACCACAACAATGGACTGGTGTAGTAAATATAATCACATGATTTTGTAGTGCTTCCAAATATATTTTCTACTAGTTTGGGGGGATCGACCCACTGCTGAGTGCTAACAAAAAACTGTCGACATTAGAACGAGCATGCGATTGGGTGCATCTTTTAGTTTAAATTGTACACAAAATTATTATTTATATATATTTAATAAAAGTAAAATATTCTTAAAGTTATTTAGTTAATTTACCTTAGGTTACTAGTATTTTGAATATAAAAAATAGATGGAAATTTATAATAATAGAATCTACTCCCGTATTTATAAAAATAATGTTGACATTGTATTATAATAAGTGTTAGTTTTTTATAATTACATAAAATAACTCTAATACCATTAAACCCCTTTAATATTTTAGAGAATTAATAAATAATAGGGAGCAAATTTTTATGGTTAAGTTGTTATAAAATTCAAAAATAAATTTTTATGGTTAGTAGTTGGTTGATATTTAAAGGGGTATATTTAATCCGGATTTAAAAATATTATTAATAATCCACAGATTTTTATTGATTGTATTTGATTTAATATTTCACGTAAAGTCGATAGATTTTATAGATAGTTCATAGAGTTCGCACATAGTTGATACTAAATCCGGTAGAATCTCTTATCTTTAGGTGAGATTTTAAAAGATAAAAAATACATAGAAAAATCCAACAGAATCAATGAATATTTAAAATCCATCAGTGTTAATATATTTTTGAATACACTTATATTTTAGTAGATTAATAATAATTCAGATGGAATACCCCCAGATTTTAAAATATTATTTAAAATCCTGATTGAATACCCTGTATTTTAAAGTACGGTTTAAAATCCTGATTGAATATCCCAAATTTTAAAATATTATTTAAAATCCTGATTGAATACCCTCTGATTTTTAAAATCCAAAATATACGGTAAAATCATGATTGAATACACTCTCCTTAGAGTAGTGTATATGTTTATTTATTTAAAAACCAAATTAAAAGCCTATCTGCTATTTGTCTATATTAAAATTTTGATTAGTTGATCAATCAGTATTTTATTATAATCTAAGTCAAAATATTATATATCTAAAAAAATGTATTTTTAAGAAAACCCCAAAAAAGATCTACCTATCGAGAGAGAGAGAGAGTATAGAACAAGGATTTTAGTATGTATTTATTTGAATTGTACACTTGAATCCTGGATCCAAACACTCGAAGAGAACATGAAATCCAGCAGTTATGCTTAAAGACGGCGGAAAAAAGATTCGCAATTTAAGGTAAAATAACATTCTCGTCACTTCAATTATGATATTCCACAATTCAAGCCGCGGTGCAAGCGTGACCTGCTCATTTTATAAATGACCATTTTGAAGAAATAAATTTTCATTTATCCATATGACCAAGTAAAAAAATATGGAATTAATTTCATAATTTAGAAATAATTACAATATATTATATAAATTTGTCAAAAAAATTTATTAATTAATTGTGTATGTGTGCAGAATAAGTCTTCCTTAATCTGTTATATTTTTTTCCACAAAGTACTTCACATTTACATTAGACTCAGAAAGAGTTTTCTATCGTGCAAACTTTGGTATGAAAGAGTTTATGGTCTTTTGAGAGACTGCAGAGTTAAGGGACTAGACTCAAGTGTGTCACAACCCTCTTTGATATGTAAAGCCCTTCCGCTACTTAGCTTCTTTAAAGGGTTCAACTAATCTTTCTCACTCCCATCAACTAATTTATTTTGAATCAATCTCCTTTTTTTTTACAACTAGTGCTTGTTGAGAAGTATTAGAAGTTGGTTTCTTTTTTAGAGTTGGTTTATGAGACCGTTTCTTTGAAGTTGTTTGGGCTACTTGGGTAGGTGTAGGGGGACTCTCCACTACCTTGTCCTGCATTGTTTCACCTCCAAAAAAAATGAAAAATTATAGATGGAAGGTTCGTATGTCATGAGTTTTATTTGCATTACCTGAGGGAACACTATCTGAGGTAGATTCTTCTTTTTGTCATATATTCTCTTAATGTCAGAGAGTATCCTCTTTTATTGTCTGTATGCCTACACACAGCAATCATCTGCCAACCTCGTTTACATGTCAGGAATGAAGTAGCTGAAGAGAATCATCAGAAATCTATGATAATAGATTTTCTTCCTCCCTCTTGCACATTGTTTAATTTAGCTCCCATTTGTATAAGTAACATAATACCAATGTTAATTACTTTATCAAACATGAGACTATGACCAATTTGATATGTAATGAAAGTAAGTGCATTAAAACCAATACATTTACTAAAACACTTGGTAATTTGATCAAAAAAGAAAGATCATTCTTTTCTCAAATAGGGCTAGTAATTTTACTCATGTTATCTAAGCTATCAATATAATCTAATGACTTAAACATTTCTCTAATGTCACTATCAGAGTTTTTATAATCAAATGGTTACTTAACAAGTAACTTGAAAACAAAATTTATCACATCAAAAGTAGTATTACCAAATGTAAATATGATTTTACCTGGTTGATTCTGAGTAGGACAGAGGAAGCTTTCAGTACATAGCTTAGTGGGATTTGCTCTAAGAAGTCCATTACTGGAAAGTAATCAACATCAATTCCCTTCTTGTTATCCAAAACTGTCACATGGTTGGTGGTCATGAACTCAAAGTTCCCGAAAGTGAATGCAATATCCTTAAGACCCCTCATTATTGTTGATATTGTTGCCATCGATGTTTTAGAGAAACAGTTCTTGACTAAAGGATTATAGTTGTTGAGAAAAGAAAACTAGGGTTCTTGTGAGCTTTGAGAGAATAATTGCATTAGAAAGTAATTTGAAAATAAATAGGTGAGTGAAAAATGCAAGTAATTTTCTATTTTTTTAGAGTTACACACATTACTCACGAGTCTATAGTCCGTAGCTTGTCAAAAGTAACCATTACCACTCATTTCTAGTCATTTAATTGGTTCAAAATTAATCAGAATCTGTAAGGGTGAATTTTAACTGTTTCAGAGTCTATAAACTCATGTAAAAGTCTATAATGATAGTGCTATTAGAGACTATAGTGGTGTATATTATCAAAGTCTACAAAGCCCTCAGAGTCTAAGCTAGACTCTGTCAAAGTACAATACTTGAAAAATAATTTATTTAAAATATATAATTTATGACAAAATCAGGGACTATATACTAAGTACATATCTTTGCTACTTAATTGTAAATGCAATTACATATTTAGCATACCTAAATCACCCACTAATATGAGAAAAGTGGTTTCATCAAGTGATTTTGTTAAAATGTTTGCAATCTCTTTGTCCGTTGGAACATAATGAAGTTCCACAATACCATTCTCAACATGTTCTCTAATAAAATTATACATGACATCAATATGTTTTGTCCTAAAATATTGAACTGGATTTTCTACAATTTTTATTGCACTTTTATTGTCACAATACCAAGGAATATCGGTTAAATTCAGTCCATAATCAAATAATTGATTTCTCATCCACATAAATTGAGCACAACAATTTTAAGCTGCAATATATCTAGCCTCTACAATAGAAGTTGACATAGTTTGTTGTTTTTTGCTAAACCAAGAAATCAACCTATTTCCAAGAAATTGACATTGACGTGTTATACTTTTCCTACCTACTTTATACCCTGCATAAATAGAGCTGAATAACCAATTAATGAAAAATCAGAGTCTCTAGGATACCATAAGCCTAGATTTGGAGCACACTTGAGATACCTGAAAATCATTTTTACAGTAGTTAAATGAAATTCTGTAGGGTTAGCCGCACACATGCATGTGGAAAACATTATATTTGGTCTACTAGCTATTAAATATAATAATGAGCCAATCATGCCTCTATAACTAGTATTATCAAGTTTCTTTCTTTTTGATCAGAGTCTAGCTCAATGGTTATTGCCATGGGAGTTTTAGTAGAAGAACAATCTTGTAGACCAAATTTCTTTAAAGGTTTTTTTAACATATTTAGATTGACTAATGAAGATACATTCATCAGTTTGTTTAACTTGAAGTCCCAAAAATAAATTTAATTCTCCCATCATGCTCATTTCATATTTAGACTACATTAACTTGCTAAACTTTTCACAAAATTTTTTATTTGTAAAACTAAATATAATATCATCAACATAGATTTGGACAAACAAAATATCACTTTTATATTTTCTAATAAATAGATTTTTGTCAATGGTAATCTCTTATGAAGTGATTGTCAAGTATAAATTTTGACAGAGTTTCATAGCATACTCTAGGTGATTTCTTCAATCCATAGATTGAAAGAGTATATGGTGGGATAAAGTTGTTATGCAGAGATAGAGACAAAGAAAAGGATCAATTAAAACATGACGACGAATAAAACAACTAATGTCGGAGAGGTTTTTACCAAACATTATGAGTAGAACTTATACAAGATACATATTAACCGTAAGTAAAAGGATAATACGGTTCAACAATATAAAAACAAATCATGTTATTAGTGTGTTCGATGAATGTTGTGACGCCCTCCCAATCCGGGGTCTAGATCGGGTTGTCACTATACATCTAGATGCAAACACTTTAGTAGATATTAATAAAATATAAAGCATATGACCCCACTATACAAACCTGGATCGTAAATAGGTGATGTTATGAAACAAGCAATTTAATTAACCAATTTAAGTTGCAACTAAAATTTATATTACATACCCAAGTTTCAATTTACACCAAACTACAAAAGCTTAATCTAAAACATTTATTCATTTCCTAACCATGTTCATTAAACTTCTACCTGGGCAGTTCCTGAGGTACCAACACCTCGAGGGAATTCACGACAGCAATTCTTCCTAGCTGTCCTCCAAAGACGAACTGTAGTTCTTCTTAGCTGAAAAATGGTTAGAATAATAATAGCAAGAATGAGCTAATAATGCTCAGCAAGTAACCATAAGTGTACAGTAACAATTCTGAATGCGACCGAATTCAGAGTTTCTGAGCAATGCATCAATAGTGAACAATATTAATAAAGCTTCACCCAAAAAGGCAGTAAGAAATGCTATAAATTTATAGAAAACTCTTTTTAGCTTTTATAACAACGCTTCGGTTCAAAGGGTAAACTGATTTCATTTGTGTATAAGTATAACTTTAAAACAAAATAAATAATTTGATTGGAGTTTTCCCACCAATGCACGGACAATAAGGGTGAACAGCCACGTACTGTCCCCATACCGGATACAGGGTCCCTCTGAAATTTAACAATTGGGTTCCCAATTAGGCACACTTTGGGCTTTAATCATGATGGACTAGGACCGCTCTAGTCTCTTACGCTAAATAAATAAAAGTGCTGGACCGGCGTCTCAACATCTTACACTCTCTAATCTTTAGGAATCTGTAGAAACCATAAGTCAGAATTCCTAAACCATTTATCAAAACATTCTTTATAAATCTTTTCAAAATCATTTACCTGAAATCATTTCATTTCAGGAAAACATTTTCATTCAAATCAGCCTTTTATCCTATTCAGGGCAATAAAATCATTTCAAAACATTAGTAATGAAAACAAGGCAAGTTAAAACATTTGCTTTGGTTTAAAAACTAGTTTAATGATTTTGAAGCAAAAATGTACTATAGTTTTGTGACGACAGGGAGTTAAGGTAATTAAGGGATCAGTATTTTAGTTTAGAACAAACAAGACAGGGCTAAAAAATTTATATAGGCATGGTATATTAGATGGATAACGGGAAGTTTTGGTAATAAATAAACAAGAATCAGGAATTTAATATTTGCACAGGTTCAACAGGGTATATATGCAAGGCATGGTATACAAGAAGGTTTAGAAATTACTTGCCTTTCACAGAGTTTTCCAAAAGAGCTAATGGAAATCCTACTTCACAAACTTTCCTCCTTAGCTTTACCTTCATCTCTACTATCTACGTTCTTCGGAACTACACAAATAAATACACTACTTCAGATTCTATATAACATTCGACGTTCCTCTACGAACGTCTAAACTAAATCTACCCGTTCGATAGTTATTGCCTACTTTTAAACTCAAATCACATAACAATTAGTCACATAACAAATAACAATTATCACATAATAGTTATAGAACAATTATATTACACACTCACTGTCAAAAACTGTACATAATAGTCTCAGCTACACTGAACAGAACATGGCAGTTGGTACGTCAACATTGACACTCTTGTTCTTCATCATCAATTAACCAAAACTACTCCAATCCACCTTAAATCCTTAGTTTATATATATATATATATATATATATATATATATATATATATATATATATATCAACTAGAAATTTTTAGATTTGTATTACAAAAATCTAGCAGCTAGTCATTCAAAATATCGCTCTTAAGGATTATGAAATCATATAATCGAATAATCCCAAGCATCAAACTTGAGCAAGAACAAAGTTGATAACTACAACACAACATATACATATTTTCGAACAAGAAGATACAACCAAAACATTCAGTTAAATAAAAGTAGCAACTAGCAACTTATATATATTCCCAATCATATAATCAAATACCCAACTAAATAATCAAACCGAAATGTATAAAATAAAACAATATCGTGTAACTGGATTAACTAACATGCATCCAAATAGAACATCACAAGACTGCTAAATATGAAGTGCTTGGCTCAATGTCCATCATTGCCACACCACCGACTCACTGAGTTCATCGTCGGTGGGGCAGAGTCTCGATGGTACCCCAAAGTGGGTTTTCATACATAAAACTCTACCAACTACAAGCTGCTAACAACACCCATCAGAGAACCATCACAGAAAAGAGATTTTGATTTTCAGAAATGAAAACCCACTCTGGTTCTATACGGTTTTAACTATACACACATGCAAAATAATTAGCAATACTAGAAGGGATGGGTGATGTAGCTTTAGTAACAAAATCATAGAAGAGAAAAGAAATCTAAGATGCTATTAGATTACCGAGAGGAACGAAAGATAGAGCAAAGAGAATGGGGTCTGATAGGAATGAAATACACGGCTGGGGAGGGGGTATACCGGGTAGGCTAGTGAAACTTTTAAATAAAAATTGAATTTTATTTTTCTTTTATCAAACAAAAAATGAAAATTCTGGAATTAAATTTATAATAAATTAAAAATCGTACGAAACAATTAACATTTTATTTATAAACTGTAGAGAATAAAATAATCTTTCTCTGCATATTTTTAGGATGAGTAAAGAATTAAATATGGATTTTACAAGAAAAATAGTTTTAAAAACATTAAACCTTGTAAAATCCGCCAAAAACATTTAAGGCCATAAATAAAAAATATTATATTTTTAAAACCTTTCTAAATATACAAGGAGAATAATGCAAAAGATTTCATATTATTGGATGCTCCAAAGTTTTTATAAAAATCAAACAGTGCTATAAAACAGCTTTAAAACCTTAATAAAAGTACTTACAATCACATTTAAATATATAGGCACATACATGCATTTACCACAACTCATAGAATCACCAAAACAGAGTCCACATAAGTTCAAATAAATATGACACATCAAATTAGTACAAGATCTTTATAAATAATAATATAATTTCTACAGGCGTTACAAATGTCCTCAACCAAAACACGATAACTTAGTATGTGCCAAAAAAGTTGAAGAATGAGGTGAGATAATGAGTTGTGAAAATTTTTTGTCTATGAATTGAGACAAAACTGATATGATTAAAGAAGAGGACAATAATGATGATGGTGAAGAACACAACAATGTCTATTAAGATGAGAATGATGATGAACATCTTATTAAATGTGCACAAAAATTATCCTCGAACACTTATAAACCGGTAGATGATTTATAATATTGCAGCAACTTTAAAGTTACTTTTATTTTTCATGAGATTGATATGAATGGATGTCAATTAGTTTTTGATAAACCATATCACCTTGATTTGAACTTATGTTACAAAAGTAGAGAGAAAATAATTGACTTCATAAATAATTATGTGAAGTATAATTGATGGGTTTACAGAAGTTGCAGTTGGTTAAGTTCTATGTTGGCAATGATTGATCAAGTTTGTGTTGAATTGATTCAATGTTTGTTGTTAGTTCGATGGATCTTCTCGAAGAGTTTAGGTACAAGATTCCACTAAAGTATTTGCATATAAAAATACCACTATGGAAAGATAAGTAACATGTAGATGAAGTTCTTTATATAAATAAAAACTCTAGGTAAAGATCTTTAAAGGTAGAGGAGACTGATGTAGGATGATTTTCGGTACATATAAGATGCGAAAAGGTAAAAGCAAAACAACTTGTTTATGCTGAATACTACTGCATGATCATGCTAAAATTAGGTTTCATTACGATATCCAATGGGCTCTATTTAGTAGATAACTAGCATAAAAGCCTGTTGGGGATTGTGAGGTTAACAATGTAATCAATTCTAGTACTTAGTCTTAATCAGAAAATAAGCTAAGTAAAATGTACTATCATATGTATATTGACAGTATGTTTAATCAGTTACTTGAAATAGTATGTTTTAAACAATGCACAAATAGGTGACAATAAGTTTAATAGTTATTGTCTTGTACAAATGTAATAACTTGATCCATGAAGTAGAAGTTCACAAAGTGTTCATGCACAACATGGTTCAAATCCACGACAGTAACATTCAACACTCAAGCCTATGACAGCATATTCAAGTGACAACACAAAGAAACAGACGACATCAGCTATTCCCTCGATAGTATACTTGGCGGAGAATGAAGATTTGAAGACAACAAGTTTTACTGACAGCAACATTGGCGGGGATAGTTGACAACAACTTTGGAGATAGTAAGTTTCAGGGATCTATCAAGGTTTGAAAATAAACTATCACCAAAGAGGAGCTAGAAGTTGACAGTATACTTTTAGTGAAGCTGACAGTCTATTTCAGGTAGAAGATTAGATAGTGATAACACAAGGAATGATTTAGACATTACTACCTAATCTGTCAAGTTTACTACTGTAACTTGGGAGAAGACAAACAAAAAGATAAAGTCTGTACAAGGAGTCAAAGATTTCTGTTATCTCAGTACATCTTTATCTAGAAATGGAATGAAGACAAGGTTGAACAAAAAAAAACACAGTTTCTATATCAAGCTTTTTTTTAGGACAAAGGAAAAGTGCACCTGTAAGTGGGATATGCGTTTCAGTATAAATACACATATCTCATAAGTACTTTTACTTATGCAACTGAGCTAGATTTTCTCTCAAGTTTAGAAATATTAGCAAATTCATTGTTCTTGTTTCTTTGTAGCTGGAATTAACATTCCAGTCAGTTGTAGCAAACACAAAAATAATAAAATTATTTTTGTAAGTTTAAACACTGTCTTCTTATCTACTTGAGTTGTTTGCACTTCAAACTTGTTAATTAAAATTCTTGTTTGTTGTTAGCAAGAGTTCAAGAATTAATCAAGTTGCATTTAACCCCCCCTTCCGCAACATTCATCATATTTAACAACTGGTATCAGAGCCAGGTTATACATATATAACCTGAAAAGATCCAAGATGAGTTCATAGAAAGTAAGAAGTATAAAAGTATCCACCTTTGACAAAGAACATTATAACTTATGGAAAAGAAAGATGATGTTGTTCATAAAAACAGCCAACCCACTTTATCCTGGTATTCTGGAAAATGGTCCATTTCTTCCCCAATCATATGTACCTGAAACCACAGTAGAAGGTGAGACAATACCTACATACTGGGTTCCTAAAAAGGTTTTAGAGTATAATAATACTGAAAAGTATCTCTGGATGATTTTTATAGTTCATAATTATTCAAGCACTTGACAATATCATGTATAACAACATTGTCAACTGCACTAGTGCCAAACAAATATGGGAAACCATTGAAATACTCTGTGAAAGAACAGAATATATGAAGGACAATCAAAGACAGATACTGGTATCTCAGTATGAGGCCTTTATGGTCAAACCAAGTGAAGGGTTGACTGAGATGTTTGAGAGGTTCAGCAGGTTGACTTGCAACTACATGGAAAGTTCTATGACAAGAATGAAGTTAACATGAAATTTATGTTAACACTTCCTGACCATTTGGAGCACAAGGTCACTGCTATAAGAGAAGGAAGAGATATGTCAAAAGTATCTCTTGGAACTTTGTATGGCATTCTCAAAACCTATGAGCTAGAGCTCTTACAAAATAGAGCTATCCAGACAGGCCAAAGAGGAAAGATGGCCAACACCTCAAATACTTTAGTGGCTCAAGATCCAAAGATGCTGCAGCTATATGAGTCTCAACATCAATAAATCAAGATTGAAGAGGGTACTGATGAAGATGAAAGCGTTACTCTTGAACTCAAGGATGGTGATGAGGATGAGTTCTACACCCTTGATGAACTTGACAATATGGAAAATAAAAATATGGCCTACATGGCAAGAAAGTTCTCAAACCTGAGATTCAAGAAGAACAAGTCTTTCAAACCCAAAGGACAAGGCTCCAGGTTTAACAGAGGTAACACTCCAAAGCCTGGAGGAAGTGGCAAAGGTGGATATAAAACAGGAATGGTAGACATATCAAAGTTAAGATGTTACAACTGTAATGAGATGAGACATTTTGCAACAGAATGCAAAAAGCCAAAGCAAGTGAGAAGAAATGACAATGATTATGACGAACTCAAAGCAAAACATGATGATTTGCTCAAAAAGTAACAAGGAAGGGCATTTGTGGCTGAAGGCAAATGCTGGGAAGAATCTGATGATGAAGAAGAGAAAGAGTATGGAAATCTTGCTCTTATGGCAAACTCTGGAGAAAATTTACCTACTTCATCAAGTCAGGTACTCATTCTTACTACTATTGATATGATTGCATCTAAGTATAAGAAAACTGTTGAAAATTTAACTTATGAAATCTTTAATATTCATACAAGCATGCTAGCTGCTAATGAGGAAAATGTCAAACTGACTAGTGCTAATGAATTATTAAAAAACAAGAATCAGGAACTATAACTTTAACAAAATACTTTTGAGTCCTTACAACAAGAAATGAGATTCTCAAGAACAAGGTAGTTTGTGCTTCCCAGATTGAGGAATTTCTCAGAAAATAGATTTCTGATAATGAACTTAAAATCAAGGCTTATAAGAATTCTTCTTCTTTGTTAAAATCATACCATGCTGATAATACTGAAAATCAAAAGGTAGGTATAGGGTTTAATTATGAGAAGAAAAATGGTAACAAACATGTAGAAGAGGAAGACAGTAAACTTAATGTCAGACCCTCTATTCTAAGGAAAGTCAAAAATTCCATGTTTAAAAAGGCTGAGTTTAAATTTGATGAGGAAGCTCTGATTCTTAAGCAAGAACTAGATGATGAGGACAATGATACTGTCAATAGATCACTTAAGACAAACGATGTTGTAAAAATCCCCAAGTCAGTTAGTTTTAACATTGACAGTACTCAGAGTCTAAAAGATGCTGCTAATACTAGTAAGACAGTAAGTTCAGAAGCTGCTGTCAAGGCAGTAAAATGCTGTTAATTAGTTAGAATTTAGTTCTAGGATTGTTATATCCCAATATAAACAATATTAATATGAGTTATTACTTGTGATCTTTTGTTTAATTAAGAACTCTTAAGAGTTTTCTTGTATTTTTCTTGTGAATTTAAGAATTTTTTCTTGTGATTTTAAGAATTGACTTGTGGATTTAAGATATTTAAGAATTTCTCGAGTAAGAGTCATTGTTGGTGTTCTTAAAGATCAACGTTTGTTTTTCTTACGCTTCCGTTCTGCGTCACAATGTTCATAAAAAATGTAGCAAATGCGCATTGGAAGGAGAAGAAAATATAATTTATTATTTGTGGGGTTATCCCAAGCTCATTACCACATGAAAAAATTGTGGTATTTGGCAGGTTATTAAAAATCATTTAAACACTAGGGTGTTGGATTTGTGATCAAACTCTCTAAAATTTTATTTGTTAAGGACTTTGAATTGTTCATAACAATTTCTTGGCAGATTTGGTACACTAGGAACAATTGGGTTCATGAAAAGATATTACTAATGGGCTCATTTTTAATAGAACGGTGTTTTTCAATACCCTATGTTTATAAAAAAATGATTACTTTTCAAAGATTCTACTAGGTTGTTTCAAGTTGATTTTTTCCTAACCCTAATCCGTACATACCGGGTTCGTGTCGGGTTTCGGGTCATTTAGGGTTTCACCGCCTCTACTATTTTTTTAGAGTGATTGAAAATATACTCCTATATTATATACTCTATCTGTCCCGATTTATATGAGCGAATTGCTTTTGCATAAATTTTAAGATAAAATAGTTCATTCCTCTTTCATTGCACGTGAAACTTATAGTTTAAATGTATAATATGTACTGTACCCACTTTGTCAGGTGTAAAAAAGGGCAGTACATGTATAAAATATTGTGATTACTATTAAATAATTATGAACCAACTAACGAGTCTTTATCATTGCACGTGAAACTTATAGTTTAAATGTATAATATGTATTGTACCCAATTTGTCAGGTGTAAAAAAGGGCAGTACATGTATAAAATATTGTTATTACTATTAAATAATTATGAACCAACTAACGAGTCTTTATCATTGCACGTGAAACTTATAGTTTAAATGTATAATATATACTGTACCCACTTTGTCAGGTGTAAAAAACGGGCAGTACATGTATAAAATATTATTTTTACTATTAAATAATTATGAACCAACTAACGAGTCTTTATCATTGCACATGAAAATTACTTTACCGTACTTAAATTTAATTATTTTAAACATATAGTATTTCAAAAGTAGGGTTATAAATAGATGATTCATTAATTTTCGGGTCATTTTCGAGTTTGGGGTTCGTGTCTGATTGTATCCGGTTGTTTTGCGTTGAATATTTACTGATCCAAATTCATATTTTTTTGAATTGGATTCGTGTCAGGTTTCGGGTTGGATGAGAAATTGCCTCCCATAATCCTTCTATGTTAGATTGACCTATCTTTTTATAATAGTTTATTAAATAAAATTTCTTGCTTATAAAATGATGAAATAATATATCAAGAGATTTTGTTTCCAACCTAATATACTATCTTTATGCTATGACATGATATTTTTCTTAAAAAATTAACCTAAAATTTAAAACATCCGGATTAAATTGAGACCAAAACATTGAAATTGAAAGAAGTGTAATCACTAAAATTAAAATACGGACAGAACCCCCAGTTGGGCACGAAAAATCCTACAAAATCTAATCAAATGAGTTGATCTATGTTAACCCCACGCCTCTAGTACACAACTATCAGATACTAACTATCTCACATATACATACACACACATGTACGTATCACCTTACACAGCCAAAAGACTCCACAAGCTTCCTGTTTATTTATGTTCCCACAATAAATATAAACACTCCAAAACACACACACACACACACTACTCTCTCTCTCTCTCTCTCTCATGGCTTTAAACAACAAGGCAACTATAATGACACCCAAACCCAACTGCAATGCCAACTCAACAGCCACAACCGACACTACTATTTCTAGCAACCCATCTTCTTTTCAGTGCCGGCGAAAGCTCCGGCGCCGTGGCAGCTTCGCCGAGCAGCTGCTCCGGGGAAGGAGAAACCTAGTACGCTACTTGCTGTTGTTCCCTCTGTTGTATATCTCCGGACTCATCACTTGTGTGGGCCCCATCTCTGCTATTTTTAAAACACCCACTGTACCTGGTTCACTTTACAAGAGTCATCAGATCTTTGGTAACCTCTTTCACCACATTCTCGATGATAATTCTTCTGATATTCAGGTTTTATTACACACCCTTTATGCCTTTTTTTATTGTATGTATATATTTATGTTTCATTGGCTAGTAAGATATTTTTGGGAAAGTTGCATTTTTTATTGGTGGTGTTTTGCTTGATCATTAATGGGGTTACTTTTTTTTCATTGAATAAAAAAACAATTTTTTGTTTTTTTATTTAATTTTTTTAATAAGTAGACTTGTAATCTTATAAATGTATATGTTCTAATAAGAATCTTATAAATGTATATGTTCTAATAAATCTTGGCTGAGCCAGAGTCGAACCGGGTAAGCAAGAGTCGAACCCGAAACTTATTTTTTTAAACTCGTGCTGTTTAGTTGTGTACGAGAATGTGAGTAATGTAGGAGTATAATGGCCTTGCTGAATTAGGGCGTTGTGTTTGTTTGTGCTTTTATTGAATCTTAGTACTTTGATTTTTTGGGTTATTTTTTTACTGTAACTAAAATTGGAGTAATTAGGTTAGGACCCATGTGAGTTATTTTGGCTGATGCTTTCTTTATATATGTGATAAGATAATTTTGATGCATGGTTTAGTTGAGTTTGTGCTTTTAAAGTGTTCTCTAAATTGTTCTAGCTATTAATGGCTTAAAACAAGGTATTTAATTAGAATATTGATATTATTAGTTTGTAAATGTGGATAATTGAATTGACAAGATCAAGAATTAATTAAGTTACAAGTTGGAGTTAATAATTAAGTTGACTTTGGGAAGTCAAATTTAAGTGTTAAGCAACATGATCTGAAGATCATCAATAAAAACATGGAATGCTTCTACTAGAATAGTGTGCATCCAGAGTGTCCAAGAGTATGGCTGAAGTTCAGTGTAGAATAGATGCTCTGAGTTGTTAAAGAAAACAGCAAATAAAGCTTTTGACTTGTATTAGTATGAGTGAAACAGGGTTTTCCTATTGTGAAGTGTGCCTTTCAATTTTGACCAGAAACATCGAAAATTATATGACTAGTTATTAAGAACTTTTTCGCCATTACTTCTTAGAATAATTTTTTTTATATATTTTATTCATAATTTTTTTTATAATGTAGTTGTCTGCTGTATGGAAATACAAAAGGAAGGCAAAGGAGCAGAAACACTGTCTAAATACAACTTCTCGTCGCCAGCTTGGTACATGTCTTATTTCTTCTTGTTATTCCTTCATTTCTGTAGTTCCATTTGTCAAGACCGAAGAGAAACACGATGTAACTATGCAATGTTGGCTGTTACCCTTTTAAGAGTGAAATTATAGCCTCGTGGTGTTTGGTTTTGTTAATCAGTCCTGCAAACTTTTTTATTATGGGGGATAAACTTCTTCTTCTAACACCTTATGTATTGTTCATAATACTTTCCAGTGATGCTTCAACCTGATCGATACTTGATTGTTGATGCCAATGGTGGCCTCAATCAGCAGCGCTCATCGGTATGTTGGATAACTTATAACCAGTCATCCAATCATGTCAGAAGACATTTTCTGGTGTCATTTTAGATTGCTTATTTCGATATCACATGTTCATTGATATGCTAATTATCCTTTACACTGCTTAATCCCAAACTCATTGCTAATGTGGATTATATACAATGGCCGTGAATATGATTGTAATGGATTAAACATCATATGATGATAAATATTTACCACCATTCAAGAGTAATAATGTTAAACACCATTTCATAAACTGTAATGTTATATTTAATGAATATTAAAGTTTGCGCGCAATATGAATTCTTGTAAACTTCAGGATCTAAGATTTCCAAAATCCTAAAATTTTAGGATAACAAAAGCTGATCTAGTTTTATCACCATTTTCTGACACTGTCAAGTTCCTGTGTTGTTTTAATGTCTCATTAATCTTGTAGTGACATATTACCTAATGTACATAACCAACTTTACATTCTAGCCATGCATGTGAATGTTATTCTAAATTGTAACTTTCCTTGCTCAGATTTGCAATGCAGTGGCTGTTGCTGGGCTACTGGGCGCTACATTAATTATTCCCCGATTTGAATTTCACAATGTTTGGAGGGACCCGAGGCAAGTAACCTAAGACATGTTCCGTAATCTGTACTTTTTGTGAGGAAATTTCTACACTTGTTCCTTTCCTGTAAACTTAGTAATAGAATACAATGTTTGCAAAATGACTTATCTCACTCCAACTATCAAAAATATTGTTTTGCATCAGAGGTAAAAGCATTTAGCAGTGCTTGTACAAAATTTGTAACAACTGGCTTTTGCATAAAGACCCTCCTCTTTAAACAATTTAATGAAATTGAGCTCCTTTAGGTCCACAGGTCCTCTCCTCTGTCTATGGTTATTGAACAAGTTTCAACTTTTGATATTACTTATTACTATAAGTTGCAAATGTGAAATAAAAGAATTTAAAACACAAGCAAACAGCTGCTCCAACGGGAAACAGAGGTCATTTAGCAACTAAAATGAGAATAGATACTTTCTGGGCAGCTATCACTAGTCAGTTTCCTGGACACTTGGGCATTGTGTGATAATAAGGGTTGACATGCTTGAACTCAGATTTGAGGAGTAATAGTGGTCCTTGCAATATGAGTGTTAAGTTATGTTCGTATTGAAGTACCATATAAAGTTAAATCTCGATTAATTAATAGCCTTGGGACTATAAAAATTTAATAATTAATTAAAATATTAATTAATTAATTAATTAATTGATAAATTAATAAATTATTAATTTGTCATTAACTCTAATTTTTAAACTTTGTAATATAAATTTATAAATATTACTAAAATAAATTTTTGAATATAACAAGACCAATCATAAATGTATATAAAGAAAGTTCATGAATTTAATTAAACTATATTCATGAATATAATTAAATTATAGATACATTAATGCAGTTAAATTATATTCATTTATAGATGTAATTAAATTATATCCATTGATGAATGTAAAAACTAAGGCGCCATCACCTTCAAAAAGAAGCAACATTGATGTCTATTAGGTGGAATTATCAGTTTTAAAATATGATATGGGACTTATATACTTTAATAAAAATTTATTATCTTATGAATTTAGCAATCCGAATTGGGACTATAAAAAATTATTAGTCGAGGTTATTAAATTATTGAGGTTTAACTGTTGTTGGAATATAAAATGTCAATATATAATTCATAAACATAGTTTTTGTGTGCACAATTTGTCTTCATTATATATCAATCCTATTCCTCCAATATCATGTAACACTTTATGGTTTGTGATTTGTTTCTTTACAGTGAATTTTCGGATATCTATGACGAGGAACATTTTGTAAATACCCTAAAAGGCCATGTAAAAGTGATGAGGGAACTCCCAGAGGAGTTAATGGAAAAGTACAATAACATCAGCAATATAACCTACCTAAAAGTTCCAGCTTGGGCTTCTGCAAATTATTACTTGGAGGAAGTGCAGCCTGTTATAGACCAGCATAAGTGAGTAATTTATGATTACCTAAACTTTGTTTTCTATACTAGTGCATGGCTGAACACTTCTATTATCCATACTTGATCAAACTGAAAGTGAGTTGCTGACTTGTCTAGTAATAGTTACTTGATTTAAAGGAAGAGGATGTCAATGCAGATTGTGCATATGAAACACAAGCCTCCATCTGGAAACTAAAATTTAGTTTCCATGCACTGAAAAGAGTGTTGCAAAGAGAGACTGTGTTGTGTTGCTATCTTCCGAAGGATGTCTAAACCTTTTAGTATTATTCTAGATATGTCCTCCATAAACAAAGATGTCTCCACTTTCCAGTAAACAAAACTTTTAGTGTTGATTTGTATTAGCTAGGGTGGGACACGATGTTGGTGTTCTTTTAGTCAAGGAGGGAACACAACTGAATATAAAGCATTTGCAATCAATTTTAGAACATCTATGCAAATCTGATAACGGAGCTCCAAACTTCCAAAGTTTGATTCTTCCTTTGGTACCATTACAATACTTTAGAGTATTTGTAACAGTCTGTGAAACTCTGAAAGAAATAAATGGTTGCTGGAGAGCTTGATAAAGAGTTGTAGTGCTATGATATTATCTAAGATTTAGGAGTTTTTGTTTCTCTAAATCATTGTAAATTAACAAGCTATCAAACATTATTTACTCTTGTTGGACATGTTGATCTGATGCCTTATTTTCTTTTATCATGTTACTTAAAATTTGGACACATTGACATGTTCAGAATTAAAATTTGTTCAAACATTCACCAGATTTTAAGTGATTGTTAACTGTTTACATGTCTATATAGGGTTATCCGCATTGCTCCATTTGCGAATAGACTGGCAATGAACCTTCCACCACAAATTCAATCTCTAAGATGCCTGGCCAATTATGAAGCATTGAGATTCTCCATTCCAATCTTAGAACTCGCAAAACAATTGGTCAGTCGAATGACAGAAAATAGCTCCATCTCTGGTGGTAATTTCGTTTCAGTCCACCTTCGTTTTGAAGAGGTAAAGTCATCATCTGATGTATTTATAATGGGCTTTATTACATGTTTCATGTAATTTAAATTTGGGGGTAATATCTTCATTTATACATTTCTACTTGTAGGACATGGTGGCCTTCTCATGTTGTGTGTACGATGGAGGAATAGCTGAAAGGTTAGTGATGGACTCAATACGTGAAAAGGGATGGGGAGATAAGTTCAAACGCAAAGATCGTGTGATTGACCCTGGTCTAAATCGTATCAATGGAAAGTGCCCCATGACCCCTCTGGAGGTTAGTTTTTTTTTGGCATCATACCCCCTTATAATTTCCTAATTATTTTTCTTCGTTTTCATTATAAAGGAAAGGTCATATCATATGTTTAAGCTTCAGCCTTTTTCCTAGTGTGTCTCTAAAATTAGTTCATTTCCATCCGGTAATTATGTATCTTGCTGATGCAATCTACTAGATCAGTTTTGAGCTACGTTTCTTTATTTTCACCTTTTCCGACGTGGGGTATTTGATCTAATATTGTATTAAAATAGTAATTTATATGTGAGCAAGCAATAAAACATTTTAAAAATTTTGTTGTGTATACAACTTTATATTACATACACTGTTGCATCTCCATTTTTAGGTAAAGTTTTATACTGTAATTGCTTTTGCTATTACCGGAAAGAAGAAATTTTTTGAACCAAATAAATGTGGGACAAGGCACAGTACCACAGAAGCTGGTAACAAGAAGAAGATAGGCGACAGCAATTTCATTACCTGAATAAGCTGTAGCAAGGGTCCGGCGGGTAAACATTAGATGGTGGAATTGGAGAGTCATGCTCGAAACTATAACTTGCTTTACAATTCATAAACTTGAACTTTGACATCATCAGACTGCTTTCAACTAATTATCATCCATTTTTTCATGTTTTTTATTCTTTATCATTCTGAAAGGTTTTTGGTACGAAGTTATGCGTAGACTATTTATAAATCATATGCATACAAATGAAACATTCATGGCAGGGTATATTTTGGTATCTCCTTAGGGTAACTGAAGATTGAAGAATCAAAGGAATAATTATCATTATTATATTAAAAATAAATGTTTAGTGTGTGAAGCATATTTAGGATATACATCTTTCCAGATAAATGTGTTGCCTTTTACTGTGTCAATTGTCATTGGTTGATTCAGGTATTTGAATACGTGTAGTTATCTTAATTTTATCGCAATCATTTGTTAAGTAGATCATAAATCTCTGTGGTATATCTTTTCTTTGTCAGCATAGGTCGGAATGATGCTAAGGGGTATGGGATTTACCAACAGCACTCCAATTTATTTGGCATCAGGGAAACTTTACCAGGCTGAAAGAAACTTAGCACCTCTGAGGAAGATGTTTCCTCTTCTAGAGACCAAGGAATCACTTGCAAAAGCAGATGAACTTGCCTCATTTCAGGTGAAATTCTTCATGCACCCTAATGGTTATAACTAGCTTGAGTTCTTGATAAGAAGGGCAATATGTTTAGTGTAATTAATCCTATAATTAAATTTTTTGTCATTGTAGCAGCAACAAAATAAGAATCTATTATTGGTTGTTTGTGCTGTCAAATTGGCTGAATAATATTCTTCATATCTTGGATTGTACTTTTATTCCTACGCTTGTAGCATGGAATCAACTTTCTTTGGAGGAAAAAGAGAGAATCAAAGAATATATTTCTGACTGCATGTCTGCATATTATTCTTCAACCATGAACCATCATACTCAAGTAGTTGGCCACTATTTGTAATGTCCTCAATTAAGTGATTTAGTATTACTTATAATTGGTCAGAAACTACATCACTGTTGTATGCGTAAATGGAGGTGATGGCAAACATATACCATTTGTCTGAATCGACTATTATCTTCTGTGAAATGTTTCGGTCAACCCAGTTCAATGTCTATTGGATCTGGGTATTGATGAGTAAAATCTCATCGTAATTACAAAATCAAATTACCAGCTTGCAGTAGAGGAATTAAGTTTGACCTTCTCAATTGACATTATAGTCTCTCTCTCTTTGATTTGCTTAGGGATATTCTTCGAGGTTGGCTGCTCTTGACTACATGGTCTGCATGTTTAGTGAAGTATTTGTTACCACTCAAGGTGGAAACTTTCCACATTTTCTGATGGGTCATCGGCGATTTCTGTACAATGGTCATGCTAAGACCATTAAGCCAGATAAAACCAAGCTTGCACTTTTACTGCATAATACTAGCATCAGGTGAGTCGTCCGCTGCCTTGTGACCAAGGCATAATTTTAGTTGGCTTGTTTATGATATACAAAACTCTTAGTAATTAATATACTCCCTTCCATAATTTTTTTGACAATTGACTTTTTTACGCATCTTAAGACGTACAAAAAATATACTTGCACGTAATAAATTTGAATTTTTCTCTTTTTTTTTTGTATAAAAGTTTAAGATTCAAATGTTTACACAAAAAACGATTATAATAAAAATATTGTGTCCGAGTATTATTTTATAAAGATTTTGGTATACATGCAAAAGTCGAGTGACAAAAAATATGGGATGGCGGAAGTGTATTTTTACACTACGTATCAGATATAATGATATACAACTGACTGGTTTTTTGGTAAAAGAATTGATGGTTCGACCTTGCATACTCAATTTTTAGAAAGCACTAAGGCTATGTTTGTGGAAGTAACTATACCCAGACTGTTGGTGTTTTTCCTCGGACTTTATACTCCATATAGACCTCATTATACTTTGGACTAAAATTTGATCACCTTTTGATCACCTTTAGTTCATGTCATGGGGGATTAATAATATCTAGAGAGAGGGCGGAATTATATAGTCCCCCAAAATGACTAGAAGGTGATTACAAACAATTCATGGGATTGTTTTGAAGAATGAAGTAGAATGACATGAATAGAAATTGTACAGTCCTCAGATTATTGTCCTTACATACAAACTTAGTGTCTATATATTTTCATTTCCTCAAGTGTGAACTCCAAATTAGTTTTCTCTATTTCTGGATGTGTCTAGCACTTGTTTAAAAAGGTGTCAAATGAATGTGTGTGCGCGCGCGCCTGCTGAAACAAATTCAAAAAAATTATCTGCTAATTTTTTTACATATTTGCTTGAAGCCAAATATGAAACATCATTTTAAATAGAAGGGAAAAAAGAGAATTATTTTACTTGGTTCAAGATTAGTTCCATGACGCTTGTGTACTTTTTAAGCTTTCTCAATATCTAGTAATGCTAAAGGTTTTGCACATTTAATGATATCCAGAGACAGTCATCAATAAACTATTGTTTGTAGAGGAATTTATGATACTAGTTCGGATTTTAAGTAAAATTGATCTGGTTAAGAAACACTTTGATTCTTGGGAGGATCATATGTAATTGTTTATTCATGTTCCCATCAATTTGGAGACTGCTGGCTTGATTATTTATATGATTAAGATTGTAATAATTGTTCGCAGTTGGAGTGCTTTTAAGGATGAAATGAAGTTAATGCTAGCAGAAAGTGATCGCAAGGGTATAATGGTACCTAGACCTCGGAAGAGCAATAGACGGAATTCTCTTTATTCAAACCCTTTGCCAGAGTGCCGGTGTCTCTGGGAAGCGCAAAATTCAACCCTCAAATTGACTCATAATAATGTTCTTATACAAGATCACTAATTTTGTCGCATTCACGAGAATTTTGTTCTGTCTACAGTTGATCCTCTTGCTTGTGCAGTCGGCCAGTAATATATTTTTCTCAGTTTCTGCTTAGTGCTGAAACTACTTTGGAAGCTAGATACAGAATTGTATAAAGAGGTAAAGGTTTTCTTGTTCAGCATTATACGGCACTGGAATAGACAGGTTCCCTTCAGTTATGGTACTGGATGTCAAACAAGTCATTCTCGAGGGACAACTATTTGTGGCTCTTTATCAAGATATAAATACAGTTCACATGGTGCATGAATTGGAAAGCAACTAGTGGATTATATGAAGGGCAACTCTTGTTTCTAGCTAAATATTTCAGCTTTCATTCAACATTATTCTTTCTTCTTCTCTGTGTTCTTGTTATTTGTCCTGATTAAAGAGTGAATACTTAGAAAGTTTAGGTTCTTGCTTGTATTCTTGTAACACATGTGCCTTTAGTTTCTCTTTGACTTCTGACTGCATCTGTTCAAAGATGCTCTGTCTGTTTGTATGATAGAAGTAGTGGGTGCTTGAAGGTACGAATTTTGGCTTTACAAAGTAAAATTTTGTATGGCTTCAAGAGTGGTCCATTTTGTGTTATTTATAGGGCAGAAAGGGTTTTTTTTGTATATTTTATTTTTGAAATGATTAATTAAAGTTTTATGTATTCTATATGTCCTAAATTAACTGTCACTATTTTGATTCAAAATTTAAAATTATTTTTTATAATTTTGAAAAATTGTAAATTAAATATTAAAGTAAATTAGACATAAAATATAATTTTAAATGTTTTTGAATATTAATTAATATATGATTTACAATTAGAATTTGCTTGATTTAATCATAAAAAATTGAATACAACAATTATTTGATAATTAAAAATAAATAAATTTAAATATGATATTTTTTTTTGAATAACTTACAGGTTCGTGTCAGACAACAACTTGACCTATCCAATCGTGTTTTAAAAAAAGGGGAGTCTGGTTACTCCGCTGAAACTCTGTCTCTGTCTGGTCTTCCGTGTATTTATCCCATATCCATTCATAGTTTGTGCTTATACGGGAACATCCCACGTGTAGTACTTTGAAGATACTACTGTCTAGTGTCTACTATACATCTATTAAATTTAAAGCCTAAAATTGAAACAAGAGTCAGAAATTGAAATAAATTTAGAGGCTAAAGTTGAAATGAGGATCACAAAATGAATATGTTCTGTAATAATTTTCATGTATCCTGTAAAAATTGTTATTATTCGTTTGTCATATTTTTTTACTCAACCAAGTATATATATCTTTAGAAAAACAATATTTTTGTTGGAAAAGATAAATATGTAATTCATCTTTACTCAATTCTGTCTACTATAATCTAATCTAAAGTTATTTCAGGAACCGAACTGAACTCGAACATTTTTTAAAAATGAACTGAGCTTGGTTGAGCTTATCCAAACTTTTTTATCGAACCAAAAGTTTTGTTCAAATACGACTAGATAATAAACACGTTCAACATGAGTTTGTTTGTGGATAAATCGAACCGGGCTGAACTTAAATTATATTCAAGCCGAATTCAATTATTCACTAAAAATGCACATATTTTTTACTCAATATTATGTTAAAATTTCGACATGGGTTATTAGGCAATGTTTACTGGACTGCATTTACAGTTGGGTCTACTTGTTATTTTGTGGTGTTGTTACTTAAGAAGTGATTCTTGATCCAAAGTTTATTGTTATTATTATTGAAGACCCCTACTTTGTACAGAGTTTTGGGGTAATACATGCCCTTTGTTTGGGAGAACTTTTTTCTTTATTCAGGTGAGTTTTCATAATTTGGGAGTTTAGGATGCATCCTGCATTTGGGGTAAGTCATGGCTATACCTGCAAATATGAAATTCAAGGAGACAGCCGGTAATGGATTTGGCTTGACCTCAACATATTCGAATCAAAGACAAATTCATGAAATTCGTGAATAGTAGTTGTAAGTCTTTGTGACTAGGCCTTGTCTTGGTGACCTCTATCAAGTGGGTCTCTTTCCAGGGTAGGAAACCTAGCCATATAGAATTCTTACTCAACAAGAACTACGTCAGACTTGATCCTCTATAAATAAGGGTATGTAGGCACATTATAAGGATTAGAAGTTGAGAGCTCTACAAGCCACCACAAAAAACCTTTGCAATCTCAATCACTAAATAATCACAACCAGCACATTGCAATCACTTTTCAGGCAAAAAAATCATCATCCTAGATCTTGATTCTGGCTCTGAATCTCAAATTTTGTTTTCACCAAATTCCTCCAACAAAAAATTGGGGCTAGAAGGAGGGCAGATTCACATCTTAGGAGGATATATGTTACATCAAACCAATGATTTTGAAGGTTGTTGCGGTGGACATTAAAGACACAAATGGTTAACTTTGAAGGCGGAAACATAGAACAAAATTTGCAGGCACTAACGTCGAACAAAATCAAAAGACAATAATTTTGAGCAAGATTTAATGCAATAGTATGTTTTAGAGGCGGTGGTTCCAGATCTAGTCGAAAGTGACTCTAGATAACGTTTAGATAAAACAAAGTTGATTATGATTCTACGATGATGAGGTCGAAGACAATTTAATGGTGGTGATTTTTGGCATGATTTGCAGGTCGGTGGCATTGAACTAGGTTATGATTCTTATCATTTGAAGGGTATGGTCTTATGTATGGTTCAATGGCAGAGATGGGTTACCGACGTGAGGAAGATGAGATCCACATATTATTCCTTGAATGAGGTTACGTTAAATAGAGATCATGGAAAAATTGAGGATCGTGTATATGGAGAAGGATTCTTGCGCAGATGAGATACAATTATCAGGAGATGTATCTTCATCTTCATAGGGCATGACCTTCGTGTTAAAACCTAATTAACTTTTTATGTTTTATTGTTCATTAAATTTTTACAAGTAATAAATAACACGAAGGGAAGATTTGAGAACTATCAGATGTTACAACAATATGTGAATTCTACAGAGTACATGGTTCAGTCGAGGAAGAAGATAGAAAGTCAGATCGTGAAATTTGGTGAAACGCAACAAGCTCTTCGCCTGAATAAGTCAGGGCACGCCTTGAACGAAGAAAATCACTTAAGAGGAAGATTTAAACTTTAAGAAGAAGAAGAAGAATCTGAAAGCGAGGCTTCCGACTTTGTAGGGCGCACAATCTTTGCATCGCAAGGATGATAAAGTGATGTCCCTCGGTTGGGATAAAGACCTTCCATTTAGTGGAAGAATTCCAGGTCCAAGGTCTTCATGCTATTTGCAATGCGCCCCCGACTTTCTAGGGCGTCCAATATCATTCTTGTGACTTCTTATAGCGTACCTCGAGGGTCAACGCAAAGTTTGAAGCTCGGAGGGAGGAGCCTCATACTTTGCAAGTCTAGAATGTTCATGTTATTTCTCTTAGTACAAGTTTGTAAGGGGGGGTTGAATACAAACTTAATAATTATGAGAAATTCTTGCGGATTTAAGTTTGTATTCAAGAGTGTTTAAGTGTTTGAGATATTAAAACTGAGAAATTGAACAGAAGAAATTAAACTAGAATACTTGAAAACAAATCTTTTAAAATTACTAGTGGATTGGTTTTCCACTAGTGAATATTTTGCTTTCAATTAACCTTGGTCTGAGAACCAAGTTTCTTACAAATGTAAAATGAACACATAAAAGTACTACAAATGATTCTTATCTCTTACTGTGCTTTTCTTGTGTTCTTGTTCTACAACTTCTACACTTGTTACAATGAACTACTAAACTATATATAGTAGTTATTTTCTACATATATTTTCTATCAACTGATAAGAGTACAAATTACATTTTATAATGTTTGCACTAAAATAGAATGTAGCTTCTTTCACAGTCCTCATAGGTCGTTGCCTTGTTCTGGAAAAGTCTTTGTCTTATTTTTTTTTAAGACTGTGTTCCTTTGAAAGTCTTCATAATTCGAACAAAACTGTCTTCCATTGATTTAGACTTCTGCAAAGATTCCATTCCATTTGTCTTTAACTAATTTTGGAAACTTTGATCAACTGATAATTGATGTGAAGCTTATCAATCGATCATTCTTCAATTATCCATTAATAGATAGATTATCCATTGATTAGTTGATGTATCAATGGATGTTTGAATATCCATTAATCCCTTATCCATCGATTGCTCTTTTATCCATTGATTGTCTTGACATATTTATCCATTGATGATGATCCATTGATTTGACTTTTGTTGACTTTCATCCATCGACCAACATCCATTGACTACTGATATCCATCGACTCCTTTATATGTTGATCACTTCATCTATGAGAATTTTGACTTAGAATATTTATACTTTGTCAGCCATTCTTCATATACATCGAAGAGTTATCAATCGAAGCCAACAAACATCAGTTGACTATCATGGCATGTCCATCGAAACATTACAATCAATTGATAATATAAGTAATTCTGAATCAACTATTACAATCCAATTTATCAGTTGATTAAACAAAAATTCAACCGATAATTGGTTCTCTAGTCAATGAATATTTATAGGTCATATATCCATTGACCAATAAAAAAATTAAAATCAAATTTATGATTCTAAGTAGTTTGTTATCATCACACTACATGATTACTAACAGTTCAGAATCCACCTTCTCTTGTGAAAACTCCACATGCGGGCTACGACTACTACATAACAAGGCGCGTCCCAACTCTTTGGTATTCAAACTCACCTTGGTATTGCCTAATATTAACATATTCCACAAAAAAAGATGACTACCTTGGATACAAATTTATGTATATTTGAATCATAATTTAAATTCATATCCGACGAACAATATCCAAATTCGATTTATGTTTTAATTTTTTTTCAAAATTAGCTAAATAATTTTTTTTAAATATAAGTTTTTTATTTTTAAATAATATATATATGTACAATAATCACATATATCTTAGAAAAATATAATTTTTAAGGATAAATAAATAGGTATATATTCTAAATTGAATATAATAATATATATATATATATATTTATATTATATATATTTAAATTTGAATTCGAATATTATCAGATACATATTTACTCATATTCATATATGAAATTGTTGGATTCATATACGAATAACATCTGATTTATTTCGAATATGGATAACATTGACTTTACTTCAAATACAAATACAGATACTTCGAATGGATATCAGATATTTCAAATTTTTTGATAGCCCTAATCGGCCTATTCACCTTTCTCAGAGGTGGTACATGGCCATTCACCTTTGTCATAGGAGTATTATCGACTTCCATTTATAGGGAACTCTCTTAGGGTGTAAATTTAGGAAAATTTAGCAATTTTGATGTTTTTGTTGGTAGTTGAATTTTTACAGGAAACAACTTAGATAGACAAAAGATCTGGACGACCATTAGATGCTACTTCCAAATCAGATAGGGCGTGCCTTCAGAGAGTTACTTGGCACTCAGATTAATATTGATACTTATGGGAATAATTTGTTGAAGTTATAATGTGGAGGAGAGGTACCGTAAACGTTAGAGAGTGCCCCTTATTTGTTAAGGCGAGACCCCAAGTTCATGATCAAGCCCCTCCATATGGAGATTAAATATAATCGTTTAAATATTAGTAAGGTCACTTTGAACATGTCTATCTGTATCGAAGAATACTTCATCATTAAGATGCGTCCTTATAAGGCGCACCCAAAATTATCTCCAGCAATTTTTCAATAAAATATTTTTATACAAGGGAGATGATATAGAGGTGTTCATTTAAATTAAGGGAAGATTTATGCTCGGTCATCTTAGATCGCAACCTTACACATCTCGACAATGTCCTTATTTATTTAGGATGCGTCATCACCTACTTCAACATAATATTTACGTCGATAAGAGGTGTCCCAAATCTAGGATGCCTCCTATGGAAATGCCACTGTGTGAGAAACCCTAAATTTGGAATTCCCATATAGAGATGTCTCTGTGTGAGATGCCCCCTCATAGGATGATTGTAGAAAGATAGAGTTAATTTTTACATTTATATTTATTTAACTTATTGCATACACCACATTTATCAAATATATTGGATTATAAAAAGGCCCTCATAGATGTTGCTAATTTTAAAGGTCCTCACATGTTTAATTTTTGTTGAAGGCCCTAGGGGTTTAATTTTTAATGAAGGCCCTAAGCGATTTAATTTTTATTGAAGATCCTTATGGGTATGTTGTTGATTTTGAACATCCTCACACTACAAGAAAAATAGCTTCATACAAGCATTTTTGCCCTTTTTCCGATACCCTAGAAAACTATTGAATATTGAGCCTCCGTCTGATATACGGATGTCACAACGGTACGCGATCGTTGTTTGTCTTTAAGCAAGACGACAACAAGATCATGAAAAAATGTTGTTAGAAGGTTGGTATAAACAATGATTTTAGTAAATAGACTATTGTAAGACTTGCAGTTAATCAAACGTTTGTTATGTGAAGCTCAATGTCTGATATTCTTTAACACAATAGTTTCTATAAAAGGAAGTGTTGTTCTTCTTTCCTATAGTCAACCAGTTCTAAAACAAAATCCATTGTCGTGATCGTATTATCACAATGGTTCATGGATAAGAATGTAATGTCTGAAGATAATGAACCACAACAGTTCCTAAATAAGAATTTGTTAGCTATACCCAATTGTTACAATGGTTTGTAACTCATTATCTGTTGTAAGATATCAATGTGATAATGGTTCATTTTTTAAACAGACAAGTGTTTTATATTATTATCTCAAAAAGAAATTTAAATAGACAAGTGTTTAATATTATTGTCTCAAAAAATTGAAATAGACAAGTGTTTAACAATTGAAACTATGGTTTAATATACAAAGTTATCAAGGAGAATTACAACCTACAACTAAAATTCTATGTCTAACATCAATACTATCACAAACCCTATTATACTTGTTCTAATATCAACATTGTCACAAACAATATCAAATCAAACTTCTTTCCTTTCACTTTTCTAGTAAAACTGTAACGAAAAAAAGCAAGCACACTAACAACATTCATTGATAGAATACTATTTCGATACTTGATAGCTGCTCTCCGTTGTGGCTGGATTGCAACTGCATTTCATCTTTGTTGAGCTTGAACTAGAGCTTTTGCCATTAGAATAGTACTATGATAGTTTATAGATGCTTATGCATTTATAAACAAACATGATTGCTTAAACATTACCCATGAAATATATATTATACATTCAAGGTAACAGAAAACAAGTGATATCTTACCATAGCTTACATTGTTAGAATTACATCAATTATGTAGTTGGGCTACATATGCATCCATGGCTTCCAAGTTGAGATTTAAAGCATGGACCACTCTCTCTGAAAGTAAAATAGTTGAGCATGATCCAATAGATAAACAACTAGAAACTCATCAATAAACATATCACAAATAACAAGCAAAATGCTAAACCAAAAAATTATTATATAAGAAAATGAGAGAACAAAGACAAAATGTATTCAGAGTTGCAAAGTAAGACAAGCTCAACTCCTGGCTTTAGTTTCGCTTCATGACTTCCTCTTTCTGAAATCACTCATATTCACATGTCTCAAATTAGATGATTGATTTAATTAGACTCATCATCGAGTTTCTAAAAAATAATGTAAGTAAACCCCTTTAGTCCAATAACAAGGAAAGTATCGAATCATCCCACTATATAAAGAAATCATAAGAAACCAATATATCACATCAACACAGAACATTCAATTAGGTACAAATTAATTCCTTCGAAAATGTATAGACCAAAGGCCTACACCAAACCCCCTTTAGCTTACAATGTATCTAATTCTATAATCTCAAGATAGATTCACATTGGACAAAATCTTACTAGCTACCAATCAAGCATTGTTTTCCATATTTTGAAGAAAAAATGCATCTAGTTTCATTAGTACAAAAATACTATTATCATATGATATCAACAACACTATTATAATATAGATGCACAATAGTCACAATTAGGCAAAACTGAGAATATCAGCTCCTATAAAATCTGTACTACAAACTACACAACCTGAGCATTTATTTTGTGAGAGAGGGAGATGATTTGCTTGATACACCAGTAAAATACACACAAAGAGAGAGAGAGAGATCAAAACCCAATATAAAATCATGGCGAAAACAATTAAAACATAATAATCTCAACAAATTACCTACTAAACGCCCATTGTTTCCATTTCATGCTTTGTTCTAAAACCTCATTTGTTATTGCTGACCCCAACGGAGATTATTACCATGTTACTTCATCTACTGAAAATATAACAAAAAAATAAGCTCTAAAAACCCAATTAAAAAACAAAACTAGACCATATATGAATAAATAAATAAATTGCGAAAGAGAGGTTTTTACTGATGGCGATTTCTTCATCAAGACTTTGGATGGAACATCTTGTAAATCAAGGTTCATGCCTCTAAACTTTTGAGCATCGATTGAATCATGAAATTATTTAAATCCTAGGAAATAATTTCAAGAAACATAACAAAATTAGAGATGATTTGGTATGATGAATGGATGATTGTAGCTATGGATTTTCCAAGAGTCTAGGGTTAGAGAGAAAGAGAGGCAGAGGCGTAAGTGGGAGAAAAAGATAAGGAAGATGTTATATGATGAATTTATTTGGACGGTAGAGATTAATCCGCTAATTCAAATCAACGGTTCCAATTTTTAGCTTGGTAGATCCTTGTGCTATACTATCAGCCAATAAACATCGGTCATGCCAATCAATTTATATATATATATATATATATATATTTCTAATTAATGTGTAAACAATAGTATTTTATATATTTATTAATATCTAAAATGAATATAAATTTTTGTAATTAATTTTACTTGTATATTATATATATATATATATATATATATATATATATATATATATATATATATATATATATATATATATATATATATATACACACACACACACACACTTGTTGAATAACACATGCATTATTCCAAAGATTCTTATTTTACTCATTTCCCATTTTAAATAAATAATTATTATTTTTAATAGAAAATTTATTATTATTATGTATTATTTGTAGAAGAATTTATTGAAAAAATATTATTTAATTAACTTATTAATATTGATAATTTTTAATATTATTTTTAATTAGGCAAGAAATTTTTTAATATTATTTTTAATTGAGAAATATAATCTTTTTATTTTTAAAAAATCTAACTCATTATATAATCATTTTTTCTTTTCAAAAGCGTTGTACTAATTAAAATAATACAATTGTTTGTTTATAAAAATGTTGTCTATTTGACGCTACAAGACAAAAATTAACTTTTTACTATAAGACAAAAAATAGTTATCTAGTATTTTGATTAGTTTTGTTAAAAAAACATACAAAATAAATTTAAAATATTCTAATTTTTTTATACATCACTAATACATATTGATCTTAACATCCGTATGGTTGGATCATGCAAAAAATTATTTTTTAATCTTCATAATGACAAAATTGTAGATTTACCACAAACTCATTGTCTACACCATAACTCGTAGCATCAAACACATACTCATTCTAATGTTCGAATTACAAAATAATGTACTTAGTATTCACAAATATATACATATTCATATTATACATATATATTCAAGTTATAGGGTACAAAAATCAAAATTAATAAAGAAAATATATTTTTTTAATTTTTTTAAAAAATCTAACACATTATACAAGTGTTTTTTGGTTTCAAAACCATTACCTTCATTAAACTAATACAATGGTTTTTTCAACGATTCTATATTAAAAACTGATGAGTTTATTTAACTCGTACAACACAATTGCTAACAAAAACATTGTTTGTTTAATACAACAGGACAAAAATTACCTTTTATAATAAGATGAAAAATATTTCTATATGATTTTTCATACTTTTTTATAAAAAATATACAAAATAAATTTAAAAATTTTAATTTTTTTATACATCACTAAAATTGAAATATCTTAACATCCGTACAGTTAGATCATAAAAAAATTAATTTAATACGGATGTGATTATAGATTTATCACAAAATCATTATCTACACCCTAACTCCTACACATAGAACTCATATTCATACTCATTTTCCAACTATAAAACTTTCGACTTATTACTAAACAACTATAGACATTTGTACGTAGCTACAAGATAATATTCTTTCAAGTCTGGTTAAAAACACCAAAATTCATAAAGAAAATGAAAATTTTTAACTATTTAAAAATCTATGACAATAGTTTAAAAACTGTTGATTGATATATTTCCAAACAATGATATCAAAAACACTTGTGTGAATTTTAATAAAATAATAGTATAATAAAACTGTTGAGCATCCTTTAACAATATTTATTTAGCCTGTTGTATGAATTCTACTAAAACAAAATTTTATTAAAACAGTTGTATGATATTTGACAACGGTTATCATTTCCATTGTATGAATTCTTGTAACACAATAGTCTTTAGAAACAGTTGTGTAATCTCCATAATTTTGAGTATTTTTTCACAATGGTTCTAAAAACCGTTGTAATAATCTTGGATTAGACAATGAATTTTGGAGGGCAAAAATAAACCATTGTATGTTAATTCTGGGCAATGCTTTTTTGGATGAGCGTGTTAGTATTGGTGTCCTAGAGACAATATTTTTAATGTTTTATTGGAAAAAATTATGTTATGTGATTATTTAATTAATATTTATTATATCTTTATTTATTGCATCATAAATTGAAAAAATAATAAAGGTCCTCGAAATATTAATACGTAATATATGTCTTTAAGTATGTGACTTAAAAATGAGATTATATGAATAGTATTTTATTCCTAAAATTCCCTAATCAAGTATTATTATTTAAGGACAGTAATAATGCAATAAGACTAGTATGTTTGTTGACAGATGACCACATCTCATTGGTCATATGTATGGTGATACTAAAGTCAAGAACATAAGTGTATGTATCAATACATGACACTGGAAAGATCCCCGTGAGATTCTACATGTTAATAAGTGTCATAAGAAATCTCACTGTGATAATGATGTAATGATCCTCTGACTTGAAATCATTATATTTCTATACGAGAATTAATATACTTTGATTAAACTCAAAGTTACCTTTAACCGGGTAATGATAAAGGTGGACATTGGGTATGCTATGAATCGTATGAGGAATATGAATGATAGATATAGGATTTAATACTCCAATTATAGGAGTGATATTATTGGCCTCTTGATTGAGTGAGACTATGAAATGCATGATCATGCTCAAATATTGATTTGTTTAAATAGTCTACTCATTGATCAATGAAACCGAGATTAAACGTTGAAGAGGATGACACTATACATGTCTCGAGTTTGATCTATAATATAAGGTTAAAGAGATTATATTACATGGAACATTATTCACGAAAGGTTTAATTGAATCACCAATTATTATTCTTACTTGAGTAACAATGATGTATTACTAGATGCCACTCATTGTTTATAATTTTATTATTAGATAATAAAATTATTACCAACGTAATAATAACTTAAATAGTCACACACAAAGAACGTCAAAACGGAGATTTATTTAAATTATGAATTTAAAAATATTATTATTTATTCGAATTTAATTATTAAATTAATTAAGTGGGACTTGATTAATTATATTAAAATTCGGATTTAATAAGTATTATTATTATTTAAATTTAATTATTGAATTAATTAAGTGAGACTTGATTAATTATATTAGAATTAGGATTTAATAATAATAATAACCTAATATCAGAATAGGTTTTGGAAACCACATGGATTAGGGTTAGGCTCAAAATCTATCTCTCCCCTATATATGCCTAATGCTGTATAGTATTAGGGTTTAATCATCAGATTTCATTTTAGAGAAAAATCATAGCTGCTCAACATCAAGAGAGGCTAGAGAAAGAGAGAGAGAGAGAGAGAGAGAGAGAGAGGCAAACAATTCGGCTAGTACCGACTCCGGTGATCGTAGGACGATCGGGCATTCGTGTGGATTTCTTTGGAGAACAGATCTTTGCAACAAAGGGCTGTTGTGATTCATCTTTTCTGGACCTCCATTAAACATCATACGGAAAGCTTTGTTAAGGTACAGACTTCTTCACCATAATCATCCAAAGTTATACATGGATAACGCGGTAGGGTTTCAGTTTTTATTTATATGATATGTTTATATAATCTGAGATATATTACATGTGTTATGTGATAACATGGTGGATGGTTATGGCCTAAAGACCCATATGATAGTGGTTTTGTTTTATGGTTTTGGTTTCTAAATATGACTTGCATGTCGTTTATTAATTGTAATTGTTAATCTCGAATGTAACTCGAGTTCTTCTTGTAATTTCATTAGAATAGATTTATTTATTATTCAATGTAATTGTTCAATGGAGACTTGGAAGCCAGGAAGCTAGGAGGCAATCTAGATGATGGAGCAATGAAGAAGATAAAGACATGTAATAGTGTAGTATTTGAAACCACCAAAGATTGACCTTGATAATTCCATTAGCTTGGAAATATCACATAGAATGAGACCATAACCAAATACATTTAATTTACGCACAATACATATATGTATATGAATGCATGTGTAGATATGTATGTGTTAGAATGATATATGTATTAGATACGACACTCATGTCATGTCTGCTTAAGAAAGATAATTTTTTTAACGATTCAAGATTTTAAAATTAAATAAACGATCATGAGATTCTTGTGTTTATGAAACACAGTATTGAATATGAATTTTCTTTTTCTGATATGAGGAGATTTTGTCAAAAGCGAATTATTATTCTTAAGAAAGTTGGGTTTTAAGTGAGACCGCTTGTGACTTCTCCGACGATCTGGAAATCGAACCATTGACGAATATTGAAATGAATTATTTGATCAAGGAAAAATTGAGAATTTCTTTATGATGGGATCATGATCGTTCATTTAAACATTAAAATCCCTAAATACATATTAAGTTAATCGGATGCCTTTCAATGTTTAATACTCATCAAGATCTAGATTGAGAAGGAGTGAGTTTGCCAAAGCAAGGTGCTTTTATCAATCATTGGAAGACGTGATAAGTAAGTGACTTAGTTTGTTGAAACATTGGGTCTAACTTAACTAAATCATCATAATAGGATTGTGGGTTTAGAGGCATAGAGTTTGGTGGGATTTATTGGATAAATATGTATAAAGTGTTGTTCCACCAAACTATCCAAGAGTTATATTTGATATAATCGACTAATGTTGTCTATCTAAATAGTCATTTTTTGGGTGTATTAGCCAACGCTATCTTAAAACATGGATGAAATATGGATCTTGGCTCACTAGAAAGATTTAATGAAATGCTTTCTGAATTAATAGTTAGGGCTATTGATTTGATAAAAATAGTGAGAGATATATATTATGAATTTATATGATAATTACTTGAACATAATTAAACTTCTGCAACTAACTAATATGCATTTTTAAACATTGTAGATATTTAATGGCAAACAACACAAATAACTTCTCTGTGAGAGCAAAGGACAAGCTGACAGGGAATAACTTCCTTGATTAGTATAGGAATTTGAGGATTGTCCTCAGGTAGGAGTGAAAGCTTCACGTCATTGAAATTCCTTCACCTGCTCCTCCTGCTGAGAATGCAACTCGTGTTCACTCTAATTGATGTTAGAGTCGATTGATATAGATCATCAATTGATGTGTAAATTAAACTGTCAAATTGTAATTATTTAAAAACAGAAAATTGCACATGTGAAGGATGATCGATTGATATTGAAGTATCGATGGATGAGAGATCAATCGAAGAAGCCAAATCAAGAATTGAAGACTCTCAACTGATGTGAAGACCCATCGATTGATATATCGAAGAAGAACATCAGTTGATGAATTAAAGGATGGATCAATTGATATGCTTAACAGCAAATTATTAATTGATTGTGACAACACAGAAGGACTATCTATTGTAGATCCAGAGGACAAAAGTAAACCTATGGAAGACAGTCAATGATGACTGTGAAGACTCAATCTGTAGCTGTCTTTCAAGCCTGTTTTCCTAAAAAGGAAAAAGGTAAAAGAAAGGTAGAAAAAAACAATCCTAGAATAGGTATTGTAAAGACACACTTATAGTATATAAACAAGTGTAGTAGCATTGTTAGAAAAATATACAAGTTAGACAATATTTTCTTAATCAACTGTTCAAGCTTTAGAGCACATTGTAAGAGCAGTTGATTTATTTTTCTAACCTTGTAAGAACGTAGCTAGGTTTTCTTTTAACCTAGGAACATTGAGTAAAAATATAAACTAATGGAAAAACCAATCCATCAGTAATTTTTAAATCTCTTTGATCTGTTTAATTTTCAGTTATTATTATTTGTTCAAACATATTCTCTCAAACATCAAGAACAAATATTAAAAGAAGTAAAAAGTTTTAATATTTGTATTCAACCCCCCCTTCTACAAATATTGACATTGTTCTAAGAAATAACAATTGGTATCAGAGTAGGCTTTCAACATACAGAATGTTTAAAGATCAAGAACAGTCAATATGTGCCAAAAAGATTCAGGTGTAAAGATTCCAGTATTAGAAAAGGATGAATACTTTCCATGGAAGGTAAAAATGCATATGAATCTTCTTTCCCTCGACCCTTCCTATGTTCATTGCATAGAGAAAGGTCCTCATATTCCCATGAAGCTAGTCACAGGTGTGAACCTTGATGGAACTCCTGCACTTGACAAACATATTCCTAAACTCATCTCTGAGTTCACGGAAGAGGATGAAAAAGAAGTAATCATAGACAAGAAGGCCATGAACATTCTGTTTAATGGTCTAGATAAAGATATGTTTAACAATGTGATAAACTGTACTTCATCAAAAGAGGTATGGGACACTCTTCAAACTCTGTGCGAAAGAACTGAACAAGTAAGGAAAAACAAGATGCAACTGTTGATTCAAAAGTATGAATCATTTCATTTCAAGAGTAGAGAATCTATCAATGACACCTATAGCAGATTTCAGAAGTTGCTAAATGGACTGAAGCTATATGGCAGGTTTTATGCAACTGAGGATACAAATCTAAAATTTCTTAGATCTCTTCCAAAAGAATGGAAACCAATGGCTGTTTCCATTAGACAATCTCAGGACTTCAAGGATTATACTCTTGAGAAACTTTATGGTATTCTCGAGACATATGAGTTGGAAATCTAACAAGATGAGGAGATTGAGAAGAATCAAAGAAAGGAGAAAACTGTGGCTTTGATAGTCAAATGAAATGAAGAAAAGAAGGAAAGTGGCTGTGTAGAAGAATCTGTCATGATGGTTGGTGATGCTGTTGAAGAATCATTCAAAAGAGGAAAGGGCAAGTGTGAAGAAAATGAAACATGCTCTCAGGATGATTTGGATGATATTGATGAGCACCTTGCGTTTCTGTCAAGGAAGTTTTCAAAGCTAAAATTCAAGAGGAATCCAAATGCTCAAAGGCCTGGATCCCAGTTTAGAAGTAACAATCAAAACAAAAATTTGGTTGATAGATCTAAATTCAAATAGTTTAACTGTGGATTGGCTGGTCATTTCTCAAATGAGTGTAGGAAGCCAAAACAAGAAAAGGCAAAGTCTTATGATGGTATTGATTATAAAAAGAAATACTTTGACCTTTAGAAACAGAAAGAAAAGGCTTTTGTCACTGAGGAGAAGGACTTGGCTGCTGATGACAGTGATTCTGAGGAATTCATCAATCTAGCACTAATGGCCAAACATGAAGATGAAGAAGCTAGTTCATCATCAAATCAAGTACTAGCTACAAACTTTTCTGAGCTTACAAATGATGAATGCAATAGTACTATTAATGAAATGTCCAATGAATTGTACAATTCGCATGTCACTCTAAAATCTCTAAACAAAGAAAATCTCAAGTTGAAGAACACCATCGATGTCTTAACTGAGAGGAATATTTTTCTTAAAAATGAACTTGATTGTCTAGATAGATTTAAGCAGGAGAGTAAGGATGCTAGAGATGAACTAGTGAATAGTTTGAAAAGAGAAGAATTGTTAAAAGAACAATTGGCTGGAGAAATTGAAACCATTAACAAATGGAATAGGTCTGCTAAAACTGCCAAACAAATTATTGATGTTCAGGGTGTAGATACTCTAGGAGAACTCCCCAAATCAATAGGCAGGCCATTGACTGATACTTCAATGGATAAAGATCAATCGACTGCTAATCCTTCATCAACTGATAAGGATTATCAATCGATGATGCTGAATCAACTTATAAGCATCCATCGACAAGTAAATCATCAATGGCTAATAAAAAGAACAAATTTAGCACTCATATCAAATTTGTTAAAGAAACCAAAAATCAAGTTGAAACTGAAGCTGAGAAGATCAACATAGGTAGCTTATCCAAGAAACAATTAAAAGAGAAATTAGAAAAGATAGCACCTGTGAAAATTACTCAACCTAAGTCTGAGAAAAAGAAAAAGAATAGGAATGGTAAGGTAGGCATTAATAAGCACAACAACTACACTCATGTCATGTATGCTCCTAGAAAGGTATGTGCTAAATGTGGCAGTGTAAATCATTTATCTATGCAATGCAAGAATGAAAAGAAATCTATATCTTCAAATGAGTTAAATTTACATGCCATGACTGCTAATGCCATGTCTACCAATCCTACGCTCATGAATGTCATGTCTTCTAATTTAGTTGCACCTAATGTTCATATGCCTTATGCACAAGTTCCATACATGTATAATCCTTTCTTTGCATATACAAATATGAACATGCCTGGTATGCCATGGAACATGCCTAATGTAGATAATGAAATGCATGGAAATTTTGTCATGAGTTCCAAGGTGTCTAAGCCCCAAAAGCTAACTCTCAAAGTTAAAGTGGATTTAAACCCACCAAAATAAAAGGAACCAAAGTTGGCAACAAAGGCTCAGACTGTAACTAATGAAAGAGGACCCAAGGCAACTCGGGTACCAAAAATAACTTGATTGTTTTATGTTGTGCAGGGAAACAGGAAGAAAAATCTCTGGTATTTGGATAGTGAATGCTCAAGGCATATGACTGGAGATTTGTCTCTGCTCACAAAGTTTGTGGAAAAGGCTGGCCCAGGAGTTACTTTTAGAGATAACATCAAAGGTTTTACCCTGGGATATGGCTTAATTACAAAAAAATGTTATCATTGAACCTGTTGCACTAGTTGATGGATTGAAGCACAACCTGCTCAGTATTAGTCAACAGTGTGATAATGGTAATGGTGTGTGGTTTACAACTAGATCATGCATTATAGCCAACAAGGAATCTGGTGAAATTCTCTTAACTGGAGAAAGAAAAGGAAATGTCTATGTGGCTGATTTTCACTCTGAAAAGGCAAATTCAATGACATGCCTACTTAGCAAAGCCAATACAGATGAAAGTTGGATTTGGCATAAGAAACTAGCCCATTTGAATTTTAAAGCCATGAATCTGTTGGTTAGAAAGAATATGGTTAGAGGCATTCTACAGATGGAATTCACCAAGGATGGACTTTGTGATGCCTGTCAAAAGGGAAAATAAAGAAAAGCATCATTTAAGTCAAAGTTTGAATCATCAATTGATAAGCCTTTGGAATTATTGCACATGGATTTATTTGGATCAGTCAACATCATGTCAATTGCCAAAAAGAAATATGCTTTAGTCATTGTGGATGACTTCATAAGATTTTCATGGGTATATTTCTTATACTCTAAGGATGAGGCAAGTAAATTAATTATCAATCATGTGAAGAATGTTGACAATGGCACTGAATGGAAGGTCAAGAAAATTAGAAGTGATAATGGTACTGAATTCAAGAATGAAACAATGAAAGAATTTTGTGAAGAAAAAGGTATCACTCATCATTTCTCTGCACCAAGAACTTCACAACAAAATGGAGTAGTTGAAAGGAAAAATAAGACCTTGATTGAAGCTGCTAGAACTATGTTAGAAGAAGAAAAACTACCTACATGCTTCTGGGAAGAAGCAATTAATACTGCTTGCTACATTCAGAATATTTTCATGGTCAATCAAATTCAAGGTAAAACTCCATATCAGTTGATAAAGAAGGACAAGAAGCCAACATTTAACTTTCTTCATGTATTTGACTGCAAATGCTTTGTACTGAGAAATCAAGGTGAAAATCTAGGAAAATTTGAAGCCAAGGATGATGAAGCTATATTTGTTGGATATAGGATAACAACCAAAGCATACAGAATCTACAATCTAAGATTACACATTGTTATGGAATCTATGCATGTAGTCTTTGATGACAAGAAAATTCAAGGGTTGTTTGATGAAGGATTTCATGACCTATTACATTTTGAAAATGAATCAACAAGTAATATTGAAGATAATGATGATGATGTTGAAATTTCAAGAAATCAAGTACCTAGAATCCTCCCATCAATTGATGTCAATGCATCAACAGATAACTTATCAGTTGATAATCATCAATTGACTCATAATACATCAATTGATAATCATTCGATGGATAACAACTCTGCTCAACAATCTTCAAGTAGAGTGTCCATCTCAGGGGGAGGGTTCTCAAATAGTCAATCACATCACAATGATCAAAACAATTTCAATGATCATGAAGCATCATCTTCAAGGAGAAATTTACCATCTCAAAGGAAATGGACAAGAAGCCATCCTTTTGAATTAATTCTTGGAGATGCAAGTGATGGAGTCAAAACAAGAAGTGCAACTCAAAATGAATGTTTGTATAACAGCTTTCTATCTCAAGAAGAACCAAAAATGATTGAAGAAGCCTTGAATGATCCTGATTGGATAATTTCTATACAACAAGAGTTAAATCAGTTTGAAAGAAACAAGATATGGAAGCTGGTGTCCAAACCAAAGAACAAATCTGTCATTGGTACAAAATAGGTATTCAGAAACAAAATGGATGAATCTGGTACAGTGACAAGAAATAAAGCAAGATTAGTGGCAAAGGGTTATTCACAAGAAGAAGGCATAGATTTTGATGAAACATTTGCACCAGTTGCAAGGTTGGAAGCAATCAGAATCTTTCTAGCATATGTTTCTCATGCAAATTTCAAGGTGTATCAGATGGATGTGAAAAGTGTCTTTCTCAATGGAGAATTAGAACAAGAAATATATGTAGAACAACCTCCTGGTTTTATTGATCCTGTTCATCCTGGATTTGTGTACTATCTTCTCAAGGCACTTTATGGATTAAAATAAGCACCTAGAGCCTGGTATGAAACTCTATCTAAATTCCTGATTGAGAGTCACTTTACAAGAGGTACTGTTGATAAAACTCTCTTTCATAGAAATGTTAGTGGCTCTATGATTCTTGTTCAAATCTATGTAAATGACATTATTTTTGGCTCAACTAATGAAAAACTTTGTCAAAAGTTTGCTAAGTTGCTGCAAAGTAAATATGAAATGAGCATAATGGGAGAACTTACCTATTTTCTTTGTTTGCAAGTCAAACAAGTCAAAAATGGCATTTTCATAAATCAAACCAAATATATTTCTGATTTATTAAAAAGATTTAATTTAAGTGAATGTTCTTCTACAAAAACTCTCATGGCCACTGCAACTAAACTTGAATTGAATACTAAGGAAGCTATAGTGGACATTTCAAGTTATAGAGGCATGGTTGGCTCATTACTTTATTTAACTGCAAGTAGGCCAGAAATAATGTTTGCTACATGTCTTTGTGCTAGATTTCAGACTGATCCTAGAGAATCTCATTTGATTGCAATAAAAAGAATATTCAGATATCTCAAGGGAACTCTAAATCTTGGAATTTGGTATCCTAGAGATTCTGGATTTGATCTAATTGGTTATTCAGATGCAGACTATGCAGATTGCAGAATTGACAGAAAAAGTACTACAGGCTCCTGTCAATTTCTAGGAAATAAGCTTGTATCATGGTTCAGTAAAAAGTAGAATTCAGTGTCTATATCTACTGCAGAGGCTGAATACATTCGAAGTTGTTGTGCACAAATATTATGGATGAGGAATCAACTACTTGACTATGGGTTCAACATGAACAAGATTCCTATTTTCTGTGATAATACAAGTGCCATTGCTATAACAGAAAATCTTGTGCAACATTCCAGAACCAAGCACATTGACATAAGGTATCACTTCATTAGGGAACATGTAATGAATGGTACAGTTGAATTACATTTTTTCCCTAGTGAAAGACAACTTGCAGACATTTTTACCAAACCATTAGATGAATCTACCTTCAATAGATTGGTCTGTGATTTAGGTATGTTTAATTATATTTAAATCTTTTAAATATCTGACAAGTTATATATTTATATCAATTTTAGCCATTGACTATGTTAATCTATTGATTCTTCATTAATCAATTGATAAACATTGTTCTTATCAATGGATATTTATAGCTATCGATAGATAAATATATCAATTAATGATATATTTACTTATCGATGGATATTTGTAGCTATCGACAGATAAATATATCAATTGATGATATATTTATTTATCGATGGATAAGTGTACCTGTCAATGAACAAGCTTTACCAATCGATGACTTGGAATTTAAAGGGGTCCATCTCATCAATCGATCTGTACAAAAATCTAGCCGTTGATTACTCATTTTATCAATTGATTAATACATACATTCCTGCATGTATAACAGTCAATTTCCAAAATTGGTAACTTTTACTTTTCATTTTTTTAACAGTCGATTAAGTTCTATTTTTAGTAAGAAATTGATTAAGAAATCAGTAAATATAAATAGTGAGATTAAAACATTTGTTCATTCTTACTTGCAATTTTTACTAACGAATTATCTTTCTCTCTTTATCTTTCTCAATCTTTGAACTCTCTCTCTGTATCTATCTCTTGCTAATAACCCTAATTTCTACTATCTAATTTTTGTTTCTGTATAATTAATAACAAGTTTGCCAGTTAATTCTCATCTCATCTTCAAACACACTTATGGTATCATCAAAGAAAGTCTCACAATCTGGATTCTACTATGAACTCAACAACTTTGTTGCTTGCACTGTGGTGGAGGAAGCCCCAACAGAATTCCATCATCTAATGGAATTTCTAAGAAGTTCAAGGATATCAAAGGCCCTCACAGAAGCACCAAAGATAGTGTGCAATCTAGTTGAAGAGTTCTGAACTACTGCAAAGGTAGCAGATGATTTCTCTTCAATCTCCTTTGATTGCAAATGACAGAGGTATATTCTAACCACTATAGTCTTGGGTGAATGTTTAAATCTTCCTGTAAATAATACAGAAAATTTACCCACTGACATAGAGATTAGAAGCATGCTTAGAGAAATCAATTACAGTGCTCCTGATACTAGTCTAGGAAGCATAGTTAGAAAGAATATAAGAAAAGAATGGTCATATTTCTTTGATGCAATAATAAAGTGTTTTTCTGGTAAGGTTAGTAATTTTGATGCAATAACAACAAATATGCAACAAGTAGGGTATAGCATTTTATATGATAGATATCATAATTTAGGAAGCCTGTTACTCAATGAAATGTCTGACAAATTAGGAAATAAAGTAAATAGATCTAATCATATTTATTATGCTAGATTTATTATAATTGTTATTAACCACTTTGTCAAGAATATTGAGATTGACAGGAGTATAGAAGTTTTGGATTGCTGGACTCAAAACAAAAGGGTCTTTAAAGACTTGGTAAGGATCAATCTTCACAGCAATGTGGAATTGATCTATCCTCCTTTTGTTCAGGTATTTATCTCTACTTTAACTTCTTTCAATCCCCAATCTTCTTTGCCTTCTGTGGCTATGGAGGGTGTTAGTAATGACCCCAGCCCTCCTACCCAAGCCACACATCCAGTTTCTAAGTCCAAATCTAGAAGGCCAACCTCAACAGGTTCCCAAAAACCTGTTGTTGAAAAATCCAAGAAAAGAAAAATAACTGTTGTGGTAGATAGACTAGAAGGAGATGTAAGTGGTGAGGGAACTGGGGAACATCAAAGAACCCAGAAGGATAAGGAGAGTGAGGGTGAGCAACCTCAACCAAGCCACTCCATAGTCCCCCAAAAGATTGTGGATTTTAATATGAAAAATATCACATCCCTATTGTCATCCTCTCAAAAGGATGACAATATTAAAAATAGCCCACAACCAAGGGCACAAAACCAATTTGGGGATACACATGCCAAAACAATAACACCATATGAAAGGAGAAAGAAGAAAGTCACCTTTGCACATGGGGAATCACACACTGCTAAATCACAGGAAACTGTGGTGGAGCCTTCTCAAAGTCAGATTGATGCATCTCATATAAATGATGAGATGCAGCCCCATTCTCTCTTAATTCCAATCCCTTCTATTCTTACTTCTCCATCTCAACAAATTTCTTCAGAAAATGTTCTGATAGATTATCAAACATTTTCAGATTCTCCTTCTTTATTTTTCAAGGAGAAGCCAACACTCTCTCCTGAATCTTCTTCTCAGGATATTCAGGATTCCATTTCTCATATTATTAAAAATATCTTTTCTCAAATTATTTCCTCAACTGTTTCTACTCCATCAATTGATGTTCCTTCATCAATTGATATACAACCATCGACTGATAAGCCATCGATCGATACTCATGATCAATTGATGGGTATGCATCAATCGATGGATATCCCAAACACCTCAACTGTTAATATCTTTACATCAATTGATGCTCAATCAATTGATGTTGCACAAACACTCTTAGGAATGAGTGAGTTGAGTGAGAGGCAGGATTGCAGCCTGGCAAAAGGAGAGGGAGTGAGTGAGGAAATTCATAATTCTTCCAGGAATAAGAGTGAAATACTTGATGGCCCCACCCTAGAAGGTGCATAAAAAATGAGTGAGGGAGAGGTGAGATTCCAGGATGAGATCCTGATGCAAAATAGAGAGATGAGTGAGAGAGATAAATCAATTCTTCTATTTGCACAGGAGTTGGAAAATGAGTTGATGGCAGAAGAGGTGGGAGTCAAGGAGATAGGGGGAGTATCAAATGCAGAAGCTAGTGGGAGTGGAATTGCTAAGGAAATTGAAGAGGAAGTTGATACTGGTGAATTGGATCCACAGAATTTCATCCATCCTGATCCACAATATCAAGGGTTGGCTGTTTCAAGTAACAGGGATGCAGAACAACTTTTGGGAATTGATCATACAGAACAAAGGACCAGGAATCTGAAGGAGAGCATTGCCAATACAACAGACACATGTTATATGGCACCTAAAGAGCTAGAAGAAGATTCTGATGAGGAGCCATGGATGAGCACAATTGACCAGTAATAATCTATTACGTTTTGTATTTAATTTTTGCATTTTTCCTCTGTGTTTGTGCCTCGAAACCCTTCACTATTATATTCAACCTCACTTTTATAATAGATTATTATCTGGGTAAACAATTGGTATCAGAACAAGTTGTTAAATTCAACTAAAAGATCACATAAACATGTCTGGAAACAAGTATGAAAGCATCATAATTCCAATCTTGAAGAAAGCTGAATACCCTACATGGAGGGTGAAGATGACGATGTTCTTAGAAACAACTGATCCTGATTATATAGAAAGAATCACTGAAGGTCAGTATCTCCCAACCAAACTAGTGTCATCTACAATTGTGGAAGAAAGGCAAGTCCGTGAATATTATACTCTGAAGGACAAGAAGGAGTGGACTAATGAAGAAAAGCAAGAGGTTTTAAAAGATGCAAAGGTAAGGAACGTACTGCATAATAGTCTAGACTCTGTGATTTCAAATATAGTAATTACCTGCAAAACTGTAAAAGAGATCTGGGATGCACTAGAGGTTCAATGCCAAAGAACCAAAGAAATCAAACAAAAAAAAGATCTGTTCTAATTCAAGAATATGAATATTTTGAGGCAAAACAGAATGAATCTTTCACAGATATCTATGACAAATTTCTAACTCTGTTGAATAACTTGGATTTTGTGGATAAGGTGTATGACAATGAAGATTCAAACACCAAATTTCTAAGGGCTTTTCTTGAAGAATGGGATCTACAAATATCTTTAATTAGAGATATGACTGATTTAGATGAGATGTCTCTAGATGAAGTCTAAGGAAGAATAGGAAAAGTAGCAAGGCAAAATCTATTTCCTTGAATGTTGAGACTAAAATTGAAGAATCAAAGGAGAAAGCCTTGAAAGTTTCAACAAGAAAAGGAAAGGTTGTAATGATCAAGGAAAGCAGTGAATCATAGTCCGAGATAAACTCTGATGCAAACTCTGATGACTCCACAGACTCTGACATGATGGAGATGGTTGCTCTAATTGTCAAAGGCTTCAAGAAGATGAAGTATAGAAAGAATAGAAAGTAATGAAACTTCCAGAAGAAGCATGGAGAATCAAAGAAGAAAGACAGATTCAGAAAAAGAGAAGATAGAGATGGAAAATCAAAAATAATTGATAAATCAAAATTCAAGTGTTACAAGTGTAACAAGATGGGACACTTTGCTACTGAATGCAGAAGCAAGGAATCTGGAAAAATACTAACATCAAAGAAAGATTGGATGGATTCTTCAAATTCTGAAGAGGAAAAATATTATGCACTCATGGCAAACACTGATGCGCTCATCTTAAACTCTGATAAGGTACCATACTCTATCTTTAACATTAATACTGAAAATATCTGTGAATTAAAATCTTTCCTTAGATCCTTGTATGTTAGTTTTAAATCACAGTCTCTTGAGAATGATAGATTAAAATCTGAGATACAAACTCTAATGCTAGGAATAACCTTCTTGAATCTGAAAATTCAAACATGCATAGCATTAAGAAAGACTGTGAAAATGCCATACACATGCAAACTCAATTAGAAATTCAAGTTGAATATTTGAAATCTGAGATAGCTAGAGAAAAGGAAACTTTCAGAGTTTGGACAAACTCTGGTAAGAGAGTTCAACAAATGCTTTCTAACAAGAATTGGACTTCTGCCTTAGGTTATGAATCTGACAAGGAAACACACACTAAAACACACAAAAGGAACATCGAGTGAACCTGTGAAATTTGTTAGAGCTAGTAATAATAAGAAGAATATTTTTGGTGAATGCTCTAATAATAAAAAGGTAAAAAGAATAGTGTGTCAGAAAATAAAAAGGTGAATATAAGACTACTCTCTCATAAGAAACTTAAAGAAAAGTTGAAGGCAATCACTAATAAAAACAAACCTACAAAGGTGAAAAGAAATAGAAATGGCAAAGTAGGAATTACTAAGGAGAATAACTATAAGTATATCCTCGATGCTCCTAGAAAAACCTATTTTACTTATGGTAATTCTAATCACCTTACCATTGATTGTAAACAAAACAAAAAAAAAAGGAATCTGAGAGACATAGTTCAAAGGCTAGAAGACAAACTAGATATAGACCACAAAATCTCTGTTTTCACTGTGGTAGTCTATGACATTCAATTTACACATGCAAAGAATATCATAGTTTGTATTATAATTATTATGAACCATTGCCTCAACTAAATAAATCTCCAAAACATACTGTCAAATAAATATATGTGATAAAATTTATAAAAGAAAAGTAAACTCTGACAGTATAAACTTTGATAATGCAAACTATGTTAATATAAACTCTGATAAAAATACTTCTGCTGCAAGAGTTAACAAGTTTCAAAAGAAAGGACCCAAACTTGTTTGGGTCCCCAAATCTACTAATTAATTAGCAATAATTTATTGCAGGGAAATAGGAAAAATATCCTAGTGATTGATAGTGGATTGAAAGGCATATGACTAGGCCTATTTGTAATAATTAGATGACAACTCAACTCTAGCTAATAAATAGAAGTAAATAATAAGCACCAATCAGGAATCAAGACGAAGACAGTCAACTAATCACAAAGGATCCAAGTATCAGAAGTATTTTTATAGGATTGCTACTCAACACTGGAAGAAGTTCATTTTTATGTTCAAGCATCAGTGAAAATAATAATGTGGTAGTACTTCCATAAAAGACAGAAGGTACAGAAGATTTCAAGTGGTTAAAACAAGTAGATTCCAGAAGAAAAATGAAGACAGTGAAGCAGAAGAAATGACAGAAGGCCTCTAATTCAAGGTTATTAAAAGGAGAATATTTATTAGTATGACACAAATGAACCAGACAGTACATTTGTGTGTCAACTAAATATAAATATTTATTCTTCATTTAATCAAGAGGTTTCAAGATCAGAAGACAAAGAAAAATCAAGAAGACTGCAACTTAAACAAGTTCTCTATGATATTTTATTTCTACAAACCAAGTAAGTTAATTATTTAATTTATTTAATTAAATTAAATTAATTCAAGTTGAATTTAATTTAATTTATAAATTATTTAATTAATTTAAGTAGAATTAATTTATTATAAAAGAAACTAGTTAGAATGACTTATATATATATATATATATATATATATATATATATATATATATATATATATATATATATATATATATATTTTCGAATGACTTATAAATAAGTCATACCGAATGATTTTTTATAAGTCATACCGAGAGACTGTTTTATATATATATAAATAAGTCATACCGAAAAAAAATTCATATATATATATATAAATAAGTCATACCGAGCTACTGCCGACATAAAGTCATACCGAGACTTTTTATATATATATATAATAAGTCATACCGAATTTTCTTTGATCAAAAGGTCATGCTGGAATGATTTTTTATTTAATTAAAAAGTCATACCGATTTTTTAATTAATATAATAAGTCATACCGAGAGAAATAAGTCCTGCCCAGTTTTTTATAAGTCATACAAGGGTTAAAAAAAGTCATACAGACTTTATTTCTATAAATTAAGTCATATTGAAAAAGGTCATATCAACCTTTTTCCAACCTCTATAAATATGAGGAGTTTGCTTCATTTGTTAGTAGTAAGAAATCAGATCAAATTCAGTAATTTATCTGCATTGTAATATTCACAGATTTCTGTGCTGAGTTTGGAATATAATTGTAAGACACGAACAATTCATGTCAAATTTGTTCTAGAACTTTTATCAATTATATTACAGTTTTCTTAATATTAATTTTGTAATACTAATCAAGTTAAAATTATATTTTTTACTTGAACAGTATTTCATTCTATTTAACATTTCGCGAGTAATTAAAATAATTTTTTAAATCCAATTATTCAGCGATTAAATTTCAGATATTGTATTCAACCCCCCCTTCTACAATATCAGGGACCAACATGGATGTTCTGCACATATGACTGGAAACAAATCCCTACTTTCAGAGTTTGAGGAGAATGCTGGCCCAACAGTATCTTATGGAGATGGCAATATAGGAAGAACACTGGGATATGACAATATTGTTATTGGAAATGTCATCATTGAGAATGTAGCTCTGGTTGAAGGACTCAAACATAATCTGTTAAGTGTTAATCAAATGACAAACAGAGGTTATTCTGTGGAATTTCATGGAACTTATTGTGAAGTAAAAAGAAAAAAGGATGCCAAAGTAGTTCTCATTGGTCATAAACATAACAATCTATTTGAAGCTAGCTTGGAGGTAAACTCTGATGGTCCCTTAACTTGTTTATTTGGAAAGACATCATCTTTGGAAAGCTAGAATTGACACAAAAAGTTGTGTCACTTGAACTTTGGGAACATAAATGAATTGGTGAAAAAGGATCTAGTTAGAGGTCTTCCAAAAGTTCAATTTCATCATGATGGACTCTGTGATTCATGTCAAAAGGTCAAACAAAAGAAGACATCTTTCAAGAGCAAAACAGAAAACTCTATTGACCAACCTTTTCATATATTTCATCTTGATTTATTTGGTCCTGTCAACATTATGTCCATTGGAAAGAAGAAATATACCTTGATGATAGTTGATGATTACACTAGATTTATCTGAGTATACTTTTTACATAAAAAGGATGAAACTACTAAAATAATTGTTGATCATATTGCAATGATTAAAAATGGATCACCACACAAGGTAAAGAATCTAAGAAGTGATAATGGAACAGAGTTTAAGAATTCTGCAATGGAGGAGTTCTGCTCAACAAAAGGAATCATTCAACAATTTTCAGCACCTGGAACACCTCAATAAAATGGTGTAGTTGAAAGGAAGAACATGACTCTCATTGAAGCTGCCAGAATAATGTTAGAAGGGGCAAAACTACCTACTTACTTTTGGGTAGAAGCTGTGAATACTGCATGCATTACTCAGAATTGCTCTTTGATAAACAAACATGGAATGACTCCATATGAAACAATGAAGGGAATGAAGCCAAATGTAAAATACTTTCACATATTTGGAAGCAAGTATTTTATTCTCAAAACACATCCTGAACAGTTGAAGAAATTTGAACTTAAAGAAGATGAAAGAATTTTGGTTGGATATGCAACAACTTCTAAAACTTCTTCAAGGGCATTCAAAGTGTTTAATCTAAGGACAAGGGCAGTCATGGAATCTATTAATGTCTCTTTTGATGAAGGAAAAATAGCTGGGTTACATGATGAAAATGCTCAAGAAACTCTAAGGTTTGAAAATGAATTGAAGAACACGAACTCTGAAGAGATAAACTATGATGAGATAAATACTGTTGATCCAAACTCTGATGAGTTAAACACTGATTTCTTAAACTCTAATTCAGAAATGATTGAAATAGAAATTAACGATTCTGCACATGTTGAGGGGGAGCAACATCAACAAATTACTGATATTGTAGAAAAACCTCAGTTATTGAAATATCAGAGTCTGACCAAACTCTGACAAACACAAACTCTGATCAATTAAACTCTAATAATTCAAACTCTGAGTACATAAACTCTGAGTCATCAAACACTAATGAAAGCACAACTTCAGGGGAATGATCAACATTTACAGAGGAATCATACTATGAAGGCACAAATAATGGAGGAACATCTAGTTCAAGAAATTTTCCACATCCAAGAAAATAGACCAAAGATCACACACCTGATATAATTATTGGTGATCTAGAAAGTGGAGTACAGATAAGGAAAGCTACTCAGAATGAATGTCTATTTCATAGTTTTCTTTCTCAAACAGAACCAAAGAAGGTTGAAGATGCTTTGAAGGATGCAGATTGGGTTATTGCAATGCAGGAAGAATTAAATGAGTTTGAACGAAATGAAGTTTGGACCCTAGTTCTAAGGCCAAAAAATAGATCAATTGTTGGTACAAAGTGGGTGTTTAGAAACAAGACAGACTCTGATGGAATCATTACAAGAAACATAACAAGACTAGTTGCCAATGGTTATTCTCAACAAGAGGTATTGATTATTATGAAACCTTTACACCTATAACTAGACTTGAAGCAATCAGAATCTTTCTTGCTTATGTTGCACACAAGAAATTCAAGGTCTACCAAATAGATGTTAAAAGTTCATTTTTAAATGTAGAACTTGAAGAAAAAGGTATATGTTGAGCAACCACCTGGCTTTGTCAATCTAAAATATCCGAATCATATCTACAGACTGGATAAAGCCTTATATGGACTCAAGCAAGCACCAAGAGCCTGGTATGAAACTCTGGCTCAATTTCTACTTGAAAGTGCTTTTACAAGAGGTACAATTGATAAAACCTTATTTTACAGAACTCAAGGTAAGGTTTTATTATTGGTTCAAATATATGTTGATGATATTATATTTGGTTCCACTAATGAGAAACTCTATAAAAGATTTTCAAATCTAACACAGTCTAGGTATTAAATGAGCATAATGGGAGAATTGAGTTATTTTCTAGGGTTGCAAGTGAAACAGACTGATGAAGGAATTTTTATAAATCAGTCCAAATATACAAAGAATCTACTCACTAGGTTTCAAATGCAAGAATCTGCATCTGCTACAACTCCAATGGCTACTGTAACCAAGCTTGATCAAGACACTGGAGAACCTGTAGATATTACATCATATAGAGGCATGATTGGTTCACTTCTCTATTTAACTGCAAGTAGACCAGACATCATGTTTACCACATGTCTATGTGCTAGATTTCAGGCAAATCCAAGGGAACCTCATTTGATTGATGTTAAAAGAATTTATAGATATCTCAAGGGCACTATCAATCTTGACTTATGATATCCTAGAGAGTCTGACTTTAAGTTAATAGGCTATTCAGATGCTGACTTTGCAGGATATAAAATTGATAGAAAAAGCACAAGTGGTAGTTGTCAATTTTTAGGTGGAAGAATTGTCTCATGGTTCAGTAAGAAATAGAAATCTATCTCAACATCAACAGCAGAGGCTGAATATATAGCTGCAGGAACCTGTTTGCACAAATCTTATGGATGAGAAATCAACTGTCAGGCTACGGATTGAACTTTTCAAAAATTCCTATTTATTATGATAATCAAAGTGCTATTGCAATGACAGGAAATCCAGTTCAACATTCTCTGACAAATCACATCAGTATCAGATATCACTTCATAACGGAACATGTCATGAAAGGAACAATTGAAATGCATTTTGTTCCCACGGATCAATAATTAGCAGACATATTCACCAAGCCTCTGTGTGAAGAAACATTTACAAAATTGGTTTCTAAATTAGGGATGGTGACAAGTGGCTCAACTCCAGATAACAAGTAGTAGACAATCAGAGTTTATGTTAAACTCTGTCAGAGTATGGTAAACTCTGATAGAACATGCAGTAAACTTTGATCAATGGAATATCTAATCTCTGATCACAATCTATAAGAGTTTATGGTAAACTCTGACAGAGAATGTGGTAAACTCTGACAGTGAATGCAAACTCAGATTACTATAAACTCTGATCTATGTCTACATGCTAAACTCTGAGATTGTATTGATGACATCATATTTTATTTTGTGACATCATATTTTTTATTCTACGATTGGACTAATCATAAGGGTGCATGTATCTCACAAAAATCGATTCATTTTTAGACACAGATACACGCACTGTTGCTGTATTTTGAGAATTATACTACTCATTACTCTTCCAATAATTTTATACCACGTGTCCCACTATATACAATATGCAAATGAGAGGGAATAGTTTATTTCATATTTTCACTTTGATTATTCTCCTGCATCTTCTATTCTTACCTTTCTCTCTCATTTTATCAAACCCTAATTTTTCTTAACCTGCAAATCTCTGTTTCAATGGCATCAAAAGATATTTCTTTCCAAAACTACACATTTGCTGCTACAAACTACATCTCACATCTATCTAAAACTGATATACCCCTAGATTTTCATGTGATTCAAGATTTTCTACAGAATAGCTACATTGGGTATCCTATTCAGGAACCCTCGAATTTCTCTGCTCAATCTCTGATCAAAATATGGTCTTCTGCAAAATTCAACAATGCTACTGATAATGAAGAGCCTCTAATAACATTTCAATGCAATGGCAAGCATTTCATTACTCCTGTTATGGTAAGACAAGCCCTTCATCATCCAGAAGTGGTTGTGTGCGATGACCTTGTTGGGGATGAACAAATAAAGGAGTTTTTCATAGCAATAGACTATGGTGGAAGCCTATCTAAGTTGGGAAGTTTGTCAAGGCCCCATTTAAGAAAATAATAGAGTTTTTTATTCGATTGCATTACAAGGGCCTTTACAGCCAAATGCACCAACTTTGATGCAATTCCACAATTGGCACAACAAATAAGGTATTCTCTGACCAACAACTTGCAGTTTAATTTTTCATGTTTAATTATTAGGCAATTAGCTAGCAAAATTGATGATGATGCACACACTATAAATATTTTGCTAGATTCTTACAGTTAATTTTTAGCTATTTATTGCCTGGTGTAAGTTTTGATCATGATCATAGTTTAGTTAGTTTTTGTATGAACAAGAGGATTTTTGTTGATCTTACTCGAAAAGATGCCAAGGAAGAGGCTGAGGGTAAACTTTCTTAACTTTTTTATCCCACATGGGTCAGGCTTCCCTTACATCAGAGAATGTCTACCATGTATGGGAGGAATTTCTTGTCAGTGACTATGAATCAGATTTTAGCACCCTCTGAATCTAATCCAAGTCACAATCCAAACACTGACACCCAAACACAAATGCCAACCTCTACAGTCTCCCAAAAGACTGTAGTTGTAACACATACCTCTCAACAGCAAGGCCCAAACAAAAGGAAGGGAAAATCTATAAATGAGTCTTCTCTTAAGAAAAGAAAATTGAAGGATGAAAATTTTGATTTTGAAAACATTAATGAAGGGTTGGTTTTTCCTGTGAAGAAAATCGTAAAGAAGGCTTCTGAGATTCCTACAGCACCAAACATGAATTCATTCACTATCAATCCTATGCCAGAAACCAAAAAGAAAAGGAGAAGATTGGTAAAGGTTACAATATTTGAAGATCTGGCAAATACTGAAGTAATAAACTCTTATCAGCCAAACTCTGATCAAATTCAAGTCTTAAACTCTGAAGAAATTTTAAACTCTGAGCCAATATTCTCTGAAAACATGACAAACTATGTTACCTTGATAAAATCTAATGAGTTGATAAAACCTAAGTTAGCTGGTGATAATGCAATTGTTGGTGATGTTGATGCAAGTGAAGCTGCTCCAATTCTTATATTTGATTCCCCTGCTAACTTTCCAAAACAGATCATTAAGGAGATTTCTTATGAAAAAATGAAGGAGATAGCTGAAGAAGTTAGAAAAGAGATGGCAGAAAAGAAGTCAAAACCCAAAAGAACCTGCCTCTCAAAGTGAGGTAACAGTCATTGATAAGTCAGGCACACAAGAACCTTCAACTCAAAGGGTTGAAGCAACCACAGTTGAAGTAGATGAAGCCAGCAGTGATCAGGGGTACAACCCACAAGAACCTTCAACTCAAAGTGTTGAAGAAGTTGTTAAGGCCCCTGCCCCACAAGAACCATCCAATCAAAGTTTGGATGCAGGCACTACAACTATCAATAAAGATTCTGTTGTTGCTGATGTTGAGCAGTCAAACTCTAAGACCATTCCACTGGCACTCTCTGATACTATTATAGTGCAACCCATTTCTGCACAGCCTATGGAAACTACATCAACTTCAACAAACACTCAAGGTATAAACTCTGACTTTTTTTTAGAATTTGCATTCTCTGATAGTATAAGTTCAGATTTTACCTTTCCAATTCTTTCTGCTGGGATGACCATGGATAGCCCTACAAAGGGTACCCCTATTCATGTGACTATAGACCTCCTTTCTCAGCCACCTCTAATTTCTGCAGGTCACTATGATTTGAGCCTTTCATGTGAGACTGAGGTAAAATGTGTGAAAAACAGAATTAATAATGAGAGGCAGATACTAAATCTGGCAAAAGGAGAGGTAGAATTGAGAAAGAAGTTAGTTACTTCTAGTGAGCAAAATCTAACTATTAAAAGTTATGATATGTGTGAAGTGATAAGTAATGAGATTACTTTAAAAAATCAGAGTGATTTAGGATTTTCTGTTACTTTTGCAGGTACTCAGAGTTTATCTGTCACTACTAACTCTGATATGCCAATCTCTGACAATGTTGTAAACTTTGATGGAGAGGACACAAACTCTGATGAACCAATATTTTTGGATGAAGAAATTACAGATCTTTCAATTCCCTACACTCAGAGGTACAACACAAAGAAGTGGCATGTTGATTCTTTTGATGCTCATGAAAGGTTGAGGATGGCATATCCTGACTACATGGTAGTTGAAACTCTTAAAGGAGAAATTGAAGTTGCTCTAGATGAGGAAGGTGTACAGAGAGATTTCACTTCAAAGGCAGAACCATCTCAGGAAGATTTGTTAAACTCTCACAGACAATCCATCTGGGATATGTCTTGGAAATACTCCAATGAAGAAATTTCATGGCCCCATGTTCATGAATTGATTAATAAGGCTGACAAGGAATTAAATTCTGATGAAATGAAGATTGTGTTGAAAGCTACTACTGTATTGACCAAGGTTCTTCACAGTGAAGTTTGTGAGTTAAAAGAATTTGTCAACAAAACCACTGCATCTGTTCAGACTGCTGTTATAACATCTCAACATGCTTCGGAATTAAAGCTCAAGAATGTCTCAGCAAAACAAGATGCTTTAGAAGTCAAGGTTGATACTCTTTATACTGCAGTCACCTTTATGCAGAATATGCTACATAAAATTGTTGATATCTTAACAATAAAAAAAGGAAATGATGTCTGAAAGGGGGAGAAGGTGTCTACAGACAAATGCAAAGAGGATGATGTACAAAAATCTGACAAACATGATGATAATGATCAAGGGAGTCATAAGGATGGGAAGCAAACTTTGATTCAACAAACTCTAATGACTGGACAAACTCTAACAACTTCTCAAACTCTGATTCCATCAACCTCAGAAATAAACTCTGATAAGAAGCAAACTCTGATAAGAAGCAAACTCTGATGGATGCTGACATGGAATTGACTAAAAGACTTGAAGAAGAAGAGAAGCCTGAGAAAATTGAAGAGCAAAACTTGAAGGATGCAGAACTAGCAAGAAAGTTTTTTGAAGAAGAAAATCTAGGAATGGATCCAGTTACTGTAGAGAAAGAATTAAAGAAGTCTGGTACTGATAATGCTCAAGTCCAGAAGAAAAGAAAGTATGTGAAGAAAGCTCCAGTACAAAGGAAGGCACCTGCTCAGCAAAAGAAGATTGTATCTAAGCCCGTCCAAGCCAAAACTGCTGAAACTCTTAAGCACATTATTCAAGCAAAACCTACTCCTGAAATTGTGAAGAAAGCTCCAAAAAAATTAAGAACTTCTCTCACTATGTGAGGAACAACATTTCTCCCAGGTGGATCAAGTTTTGATGATGAAGAAGGGGAACAATAAACTCTGATCAGAGAGAAGAAGCCTGATCTTCTGTGGACAAAAACTCAAACTCTGACTCTAAATGCCAGACTTGGTAAAAACAAGGGTAGTATTGATGATTCTCAAGCCAAAGTCTACAAGAGTGAAGCCAATACATTCAGAGATCCCTTCTCATTGAAAGACAAGCCTGAGAAAGATTTATCTCAAGAACATTTGGACAAGTTGATATCTGTGAACATAGTGAAGGATATTTTTGATAGTGCTCAAGCAAAGGAGAAGCTGCTATATTTCTTGGAGAATGGAAGAGTTTTGAAAATTGCTGAAGAAGATCTTATTCATAAAGCATCCAAAGAACTTGAATATGTTCTTTATCTTCTTAATGATGAAAATGAAGCCATTTCCAGGTGGGTAAAGATTCTTGAAGGAGTGCTAAATGAAAAGAAGAAGAATGAGAGGTTACTCACGATAATCTCTGAGGAGTATAAACCAGGGTATGCACTTGAAGATGATTCTGAGAAAGAGATGACAAAAGGAGATGCAAAGGTCAAGATTGTGTTAGGAATTCCTACACTAATTTTAAACCCTGATGGAAAGAAGGCCTATTGCATTCCTTTAGATGAAATGATGGAGAGATCATCAATATACAATTTGAGAGCTGCTATATTCCAAATTCATGACTCTTCTGATCAAATGAAAGAACTAAAGGAGAAGTTAGTTGAATTACCGAAGAATGCTGAAAAGAAGCTGTTAGATAATTTTCTTACATAAGATTTCTCATACAGAAGGATCTAAGTCATGAAGGAAAACTCAAACTCTGATGCATTTGTCTCTATTTCTGACATTATAAGTGAAATTTATGTTTTACTTAATAAAGCATAAATTGGGGGAGATTGTTAGAAAAACAAACACTGATGCTGTCAGAGAATATCAGAACAGAGTTTATGTTGCTGACGTCATCAGAGAATATGAAGTTGTCGGTCAGAGTTTACTCTATCAGAGAATACTCAATCAGAGTTTACTCTAACAGGGAATGCTCTATCAGAGTTTAACAACTGACAGAGTTTACAATCAGAGTTTGTGAAGGAAACAGACAAATTAGAATTTGATTTGGATAGTGAAGAAGGAATTCAAATACAAGTCTAAATTACCTTATTGAAACTATTCTTTTCATTATCTATTTTGTAGTTGGATTTGTAACTGTGTCTATATAAACACAGACATAGGTTAACATTATAGTAACATTCAAGATATATCTTTCATAACCTAGCAGCTCTTAAGAACAATGAATTTCTTGAGAGAGTTTTGTATTCAAGATCATTATCATTAATACAAAACAGTATTTCTTTATATGCTTGTATTCTTGATCGATTATTTGGTATCTATTATATTCAACCCCCTTCTATGATAGATTATTATCTGGGCAAACAGAATACGTGTTACAATCACCAACTCTAAAGTTTACATAAATATATTTTAATATTTAAAATATAATTTTTTAATTGTACAAATATGACATAGTTATATATTATACATGATATTAAATTTGAAATTTAAATTATTTCTAACTCAACTCAAGTCTTTATATTTAAATTTAATAAATTAATACATATAATATATAGGGTTTCACTTTAAAATTGTCATTTTGATACATAAATTCAAATAATCTTTTTATATAATACAAAATTTATTTTTCAAAATCCATTTATTTTAAATGTTTAGTTTTTCAACTAATCCATCATATATTTTATATTATTATATAGTATTAATTATTTCATTCCTCAATAAAATATCTTATTATATCGACTCTATATTTTTATCCTAATATATTGTTTAATATATCATATCTTATATTTAATAACGTATTTTTTAATCTATCTGCATATTTAAAAATATTTCGATTAATACAATATTTAAATTTTAGAATAGACAAATTGTATATGTAACTGTATAAGTAGACACAAGTTTATATATCATTCAAGAGATATGAGTAAAATAAGCATTTATAATTTCTTATAATTTAATGTTTTTACACTTATAATAGCTTTATATTAAAATTATTAAGATTAGAATGTCATAAATTCAATGTACACTATTAATAAATTAAATCACATTAATTTACATCATTTAAACAATGGGGGGTATAATTGTAAAATCATTTGAATAAAATGACTCATACTTTTTTTTGAATAAAATGACTCAAAAATATTCATTGTCCTCCTATTATATATACTAGATTTTAACCCGTGTGATGCACGAATATTTTATTTTATTAATTAAATTATTTATTTTAAAATTACTAATATTTTTATAATTTTAAAAAGTCTTAATATACTATAATTATATTAATTTTTAACTTATTGAAATTATATATTTTCACATCAACCGAATTAAATATAAATAATATTATAAATACATAAATTTTTTTGATTCAAAATATTATGAACCTGATTTTTTAATATATCAAACATATGTTTGATATATTTAAGATTATACATATTAGTTTTAAATATATTTTTCATAAAATTTTTATTATGTTTATTTTATATATAATTTAATAGTTATTATGATATATGAGATATAATATACATGTATCTGTTATTAATATGATAATATAACTATTCATTTGAAGATATTTTTTTATGTTATTAAACTTTCAGTAGTATAGTATTAATTGAAGTTTATAAATAATTATATAATATATATAATTTAAATCTTCCATCAAAAATAATAAATGTTACAATATTGCTAATGAGATTTAAAAGCTAAGTTACTATTGAAAAAAATAAAACAATACATAACAATTACCGTCATAATAATTTTTATATCCCACTTTTTCATACAAATATATGACATATTCTTTATTGAGCCAAACATATTACTCCATATTACTACTAAATGTGTGTTATGACAATTGAACATATGTAATAACATTCTTTTAGAAATATAAATGACTTTTAAATATAAAAATAGTTAACAGTAGTCCTCAGTTATTAAAAATTAATTCAATATAATTTTCTCATATATAAATTGATTGAATTTAAAAATATATTAATATTTATTAGTTTATATTACTTTTAATTTTAATTTGATTTATTTTATTTATCAAATATCATGATTCAAAGTATGTAATAACATGTTTTTGATATAGTATTATATATAATATAATAACAAAATAGAATGTGTATTTAATATCTTAGGCTAAGGTTGAACTCGTAGCCTGAAAACTCAAATAATTATTATTTTTTAAATATTAATTTCTTCAATTCGATCAAAACCAATGAATTAATAAGATTTCTAAGTTCTTAATATAATAATTTATCTTGTAAGTTATTCTAATATCTTATATAATATATTAAATATTTTTATAGAAAAGATTTGGATAAGAAAAACTTTAATCATCCATCTCACAAGAAAAATTCACCGTCTCCCTCCATCTCTCTGTATCTAAAACCTTAATATTATATCTACAATAATCTAATAATAATACATAATAATATATGATATATGATATGTCTATATATAAATCTAATATAAAAAGTATTTTAATATTCTAAATCAATTATAAAAAGGTTTCATAAACGGAATAGAATTCTTTGATAAAAATTCGTAACTGTCATTTATGTCTAGATTACGGAATGCTTCAGTTGGATTTTGGATGTTGTATCACCTTAAAGATACTTTTGTAAGTTTCGCGCCGGCTATAAAATCGTCCAATTTTGACTTCTGAAACTTAAAATATGACTCAAACAACGTCTGTCATGTAAGTAGCACAATAATTACAAATTTTTTTAATTTAACTCTAAAATAGTTCTTTAAATTTAAATTTAAATTTATATATTACTAAGATGTGTAATATAGTTTGAGTTATAATATAAAGCGAGATAAGAAAATTATAATTAATAATAGGGATTAGGGAGTTTAAGATATATCTTAGCTAAGGTATGATTTTATATGCAAATATGGTAGGGGTATTTTTATAAAATCAGGATTCATTTAAAATTTTATTAATATATTATTATTTTATACTAAGATCTTAGGAAATTATCTAAAATGTATATTAAGTTTCTTTTTCTTTTAATAATAATTATAACTTATAAATAATTAGTATATAATATTGTGTAATTACGAAGAATCGTTTAGTAGTATTTGAATAACATATAACTTACTCTTATTATATATAGGATATAATAAAGTAAGGATCACGTAATACACATGCGAAATGCGTACGCAATTCGATAATTATGACCAGCTCAAAATCATTAAATTATCGCTGAATTTATTAGTCAACCGTACATAAACCTTATTTTTAACGGGGGACCGAAGAATTTTCAACTTTGATAGAAGTGGAAATTGCAAGAAGACAACCTACCTAAAATATCAATTGCGCACTCCATAGGTCAATGGTTTCAAAAATATAATATAGAGGCCAATCATCAATGCCTCTAACAGTATTTTTCTGTCCGAAATTTACTATTTTATTTAATCTTTTTATAATTAAATTGATAAAATTATGATTGAAAACTAAAATTATATTTTTATAATTTTAAAAATTCATATTTCAAAGTAAATTAAATATAATTTTTAATAATATGACTTTTAAATATTTTTCAATTATTATAATATGTATATATAATTTTTAATTAAAATTGGATCAATATAATCACAAAAAAATTAAACGACACCGTTACACGTCGATGTTTAGACATATTGGATGTTACCGTGGCATATTTTCAGTTTATCCAACTGAATAACTAATATACCAAACTCAATATTTTTTGTCGCCAAGTATAAAATATGCGGAAACAGTACATAGATGGTGTAAAGTTATCGGTTTTTTTTTAAATCTTACGATATTAAAAAAAATGAAATTTTTCGAAATTTATATAATTTTAGTTATATAACCCTAATATCAAGAATGTTATATACGAAACATGGATTTTTTTATTCCAAGGTTTTAATTGCCTGCAAAAGACATGCATATTGCATATCCCTTTGTAAATTATAAGCTTGTTTATCAATCAATATATTTAAAATAAATCAGTCAAATTGAACATTTGGTCAGGAATCTTACTGAAAATTTGTAGAGATGAAACACACCTCCTCGGTCCCAAATTATTTGTTAAATTTGAATTTTTCATATATTAAATGCGTGTATTTATTAATTATTTTAATTTTAAATAAATTGAGAATAAAATTTAATAATAATAAATTTTATTTAGAAAAAAATAAAAGAGTATATATATACACACACACATACATAATTATGCATTTAATATATTTTAAAAATTATGTAAAAATTAAATTGAACAATTAATTTAAAATGAAAAGAATATTTAAATTTATTGAATTATATTTGGAAATTTTCAATATTTGTCTCTCTAAATGATATCAAAAAAAAAAAAAATTGTCTCTCTAAATTGGCTTATCGATCAGTCGATTAATTGTCATCCATATATATATATATATACACGGAATTACAAAACTACTAGCGTATAACCCGTGCAAAAGAAGGAAGGAGAGTAATAAATAATATATTATATATTTTAAATAAATTAAATATTTAATTTAATTATTTATGTTATTAATATTTTTTATGTACTGTTGTACATGAGATAAATTATTTTTGAATCATATTTATATTATGTGTTTAAATTTTTATTAATATATTGTTATATATTTATATTAATTAACATAGATCATTAATATATTGTTATATATTTATACTCCCATCGTCACATATTTTTTGGCCGAGTTATTATTTTCAGTTGTTCCAAAATATTGGCTTATTTCTATTTTTATATTTTTAATTTTACTATTACCATTTATTAATGACACATTGAAAATTTAATTTTACCTAATTTTTTGTTCAATAGCTACCATAATCAATAGATATACTATTATGAATGAGTTTCGTATATTTTCAATGAAAAACTTAGATGCATTAAATTCAATATATAATAAGGATATTATGGCCCAAATTTGATTAAAAATTACTTTTTTTTAATAGGTGTGCAAAAGTCAAATCAACCAAAAATAATGGGACGGATGGATTATTAATTAACAGTGATTAATAACATATACAAAGCATTAATAAATATTTATTAATAAAAATAGTTTCAAATAAATTAGAAAATATTTTAATTAAAATTAAAATAAAAGAGTATGTTTTAATATATATATATATATATATATAATTTTAATATAATTTTATTATTCAAAAAATTTTATTATAAAATTATAATTTTAAATAAATTAAAGTGTTTGAGCGATAAGAAAATTGAAACATGCTATTAGATATGAGTACAACTCTATATTTTAATTAAAAAAGAAGTTCGTTTAGGGTAATATACTATAGATAGAGCATAATAATAAAATTTAATTAATATAAATAAAATAATAATAATATTTTAATATTTATAAAATTTAATTAATAAATTATGATATTAAATAAATTAAAGAGATTGACTAATTAGGAAATTAAAACATGATTGTTTATAATTAAAAGAATGTGTTTGAAATTGAATAGGAGACACACGTGTATTTAAAATTGAATGAAATACAAAAGATCATATCGACGACGGACCAAACACTTGGCATTGCAGTTTCAATGATATTGTATAGATAGATGAGTTTGTTGTCTATTTTTTAGCCGATCATTTTCAGATAACATTATCACACAATTTATTACGAAGAATATTAAAATTATGAATTAATTAACTTCTGTCTCTGGACGTTTATATCATCATTTACCTAATCATGTACTGCACTTTCCACTTGCATTGCATTTAACGCTTTACTTATAATTGCTACTTGTAACTTTGTAAGTAGCTTTCCCTTTACGACTCATACAAATATTTTATGCATTCCGATTGTTGGCCACAACCATTGTTATAAAAATGGGAATCTGAATAAGACTGTGAAGATATTTTATAGCGATTAATCAGACAATCAGTAGTTAATCTGATTGATTAAATGAGGCATTAATCGGAAGTAATTTAATTTAATAAATAATAATTTATAATTATATTTAAACATCTTCAAATTATCATAAAATTTATAATAAAAAATATCATATATCATTAATCCATACATATTTAAGTGTTAAAATTTATAAAAAAAATCACTTATCTTACTAGTTATTACATTAAATATATATAATTATTAGGAATTTGAGAAAGTATTTGAAATTTATGAATGGTTTAGGGCTATACATCACATATTTATTATAAATATAATATAAATATATTAATTACTACATTTTTTTAAATTATATTTTTTTTCAAAAAAATCAATTTTGTTAGATTTTTTATCATTTCAACCGATTTTTTATCGTTTTAACCGATTTTTTCCGTGTCTCCCGATTTTTGAACAATTTTTTTAAAAAGAAACGTTTTTAAACCTGACTTTCGATTAATCATGACGGGACTTGTCCGTTAACCGATTAATCAGAAAAGACGCTGTCTTCTAGAACACTATTCCTAACCAATAAATGCAGTAGTATATATACGGAGTAGGGGAAAGAACAGATCAGATCGGTATAGTTTTAGGATAAAATCGAAATCAAACATCTTCTGCTTTTAAACCAAAACCCTAATCAAAATTTAATCGTCAATTTCTGTTTCAAAAGTCTTAGTTCGGTTATAATTGTTTTGCTTTCGGTTACGAAATCATTCCAATAAAAATGACAAATAAAAAATTATTAAGATTAAAAAAATTATTTAATCAAAAAATACGTAAAATCTAGAATTATATTATTTGTCCTTCCAAAATAAGCATACAAAATTTATAATAGATAACAAAAGTCCAATACAATCCATAACTTGCTGTAATTCAACAATAGTTTAGCAATAATAACTTGAACAAATTTAAATCAATCAAGTACATTTAAGCAAAAACTTGTTGAAAAAAAATCTTTTAAATAATAAAATCGCAAATACACAAGTGTACGTGAGTATAAAAATAAGTACAGGTCGAATCATAGAGAACGCGAATTAAGTTTTTAATATATAAAACTAATAAAACATATTAAACTAGTATTAAAAAAATATCAAAAGTTAAGGAATTCAAAGGACGGGTTCATTGGCTCAATACATAAAAATCATGGTGTAACTTAAATATTAATTCTTACTAACAATTAAACACATAAGTATCTGAATATAGATAATCAATGATTTCAAATCAAATATTATTTAAAAGTGGTAAAAACTACTTAGTAAAAATATTATCAATTTAATCAATTCTCAAAATCATATGGATTCTAATTATACGAACTCCAAACTCTACTTGTGCTCGAATAAAATTACTCACGTAGATATGATATTGGAGATAACTAATAAAATAAATACATTACAATTAAGCACATACACCACGAAATTCATGTATGTTCAGACTGACTACATCCACCCTTAATTAGAAAAGGACCTTTAGCCTAACTATTTATGCTGAAGTAATTATAAGGGAAATTTAACTACAAAGATTTATTTATTTATTTACGATAATCCTTGTGATTATTTGCTTGCTCAGCGTTCCCTGAATAGATGATTGTTGCTTGATTTATCACGATTCCGCTGACTCATCATGATATATTGCGATATCTTGATTTCAATGTAAATATCTCCTTTTAATTGACAAATATTTAATATTTTCTTAATATCTAAACAATTAAAATAAACACATATCAATAATAAAAAGAGAAAATAAACTTAAAAAATATATACAATTATACACTAATATTATACTAATAAAATGTGTTATCAAATTCCCCCATATCAAATCCAAACTCGTCCTCGAGTAATAAAAATAACCTATACTCATTGTCGTAGGTATCACAGGTACTTTTAGGTGTACCAACCGATTAAACTCGTAGATGATCTCTACAAGAAGAGTTTTGTCTCCTAAGGGTTTACAGAAGTGTAACACCTTCTTCCCAAAATGAGATGATTGGTTACTTATTAGACCACAAACCTGTATACAGAGTACTAAAATCCACCTTAAAGTAATTAAATAGGTCCAACAAGTCTCCAAAATAATATTAAAATCTCCAAAACAATTCAAAACGATAAATACGAATTAATCCAAAATCTCTAATAATAAATAATGTCTAAAAAATGCGATAAGTTCAAACGTCCTAATAAGTGGAAATAAGGGAGCTCTCCATCGCACAATCCAAAATTTCCCTAAGTACCTGTCAGAAGAAAGAATACGGCATGAACTAAATGTCCAGTACGGATTGGAATACAGCTTATAAAACAAGAAACAAGATATATAATTTGACAATAATAAATAAACTTTAATTTTCAAAAACAAGGCTGAAGCAAAGAGGGGTTATGATATGTCATACCGATACAAAACAAATAAAAGATACACACATCATAGGGTACCTAACGCGTGCAACAAACCGGACAACGTGTACGGCATAAAATCCTATAATCGTAAAGGCATAAAATCCATCCACTACTCTCTTTTTATACTCCAACTTAACAAACCCTGTCGTGTACTTTAAAATATTCTCATAATCATTTTATCTAATTAAATTCAACATCTTAAGGTAAGCTTCTTTATGCGCAACTGAGAAATATTGTATGCCTAACACATTATTAAATCATTTTCAATGCATTGTCAACTTGAAATCTATTCATCTAGTCGCATTCACATTTCCGCACCATATTTCAAATTCTATATATCTGATTTAATGTCATGTCATGGTAGCAAACAGAATCTTTCTTTATATTTAACTCATTAATAATCAGTAATTCTTAATATGTAGGTCATTGCATCCCAAGTTTAAGTTTAAAATCCATACAATCCTTAGCCAAAAGTTATCTTACTCGTAAAGCTAAAATAACTCTAAATACTCTTTTCACTTAAAACAAATCTTGATCTACAATTACTAACATGCTTGCATCTTCATAGATTGTTCAGTTTCCTTCTCGTTCAATTGCTTCAAACTGTTTGGTGAATAAATCCTTAAAAATTTAATCGAGGTCATGCATCACTATCATAAACAAGTTTTCCTAGATAAGTCAATCTTACAAATTCTAAACACTCTTTGATAATAATCATAAAGGTCCGTAAAAGGATTCATTTATGAAGACTAAACTACAGGATTCTAAACAGATGAGGAAGTAACAACATAATGAGTCAAAACATATTCAAATAATGCAAAGGTTCTACGTCTAAAAAGGATTCATAATATCAAATACAGATAAGAATGAAGTTCGCAGAAAGAGACAAGCTAAATTAGTTTATAAAATTTAAAAGTGTGAATTTTGAAACAGAACTAAATGAAATCTCAAAATAGAATACCCATCCTAACGGCTACCCAAGCTCACAGGTCAAACCTAAATATGTTTTCTACAAGAAAGAACCTGACTCTCATACCATCTCTATAACACCTCCTTCCCAAAATGAGATGAAAGGTTACTTATCAAAGACCAAACTTATATACAGAGTATTAAAATCCACCTTAAAGTAATTAAATAGGTCCAACAAGTCTCCAAAATAATATTAAAACCTCCAAAATAATTTAAAGCGATAAATGTGAATTAATCTAAAACCTCTAATAATAAAAAATGTCTAAAAAGAAATGCGAGAAGTTTAAATGTCCTAATAAATGGAAATAACGGAGCTCTCCATCACACAGCCCAAGATCCCCTAAGTACCTGCCAGAAGAAAGAATACGACATGAGCCAAATGTCTAGTACGGATTGGAATATAGTTTATAAAATAAGAAACAAGATATATAATTTGATAATAATAAATAAACTTTAATTTTCAAAAATAAGGCTGAAACAAAGTGAGGTTAGGATATTTTCATACCGATATCAAATAGATAAAAGATACACACATCATAGGGTGCATAATGCGTGCAACAAACTGGACAACGTGTACGACATATACAACGTCACTGTCAAATATCAAATCACAAATCAAATCAAATCTGGGTGCATCCACGTATCTTCAAACAAATATCAAAATGTTCAAAACTCGCCTCTTGAGCTAATAGAAGGATACACTGTGACCAATCAAACTGCCACGGAAGTATCATGCAACTGGTGCCGCAATGACATGGTTGTAGTACCCCTACAACTGATTAACTCGGTATACCATAATATCACTCTAAGGGTACAAATAAATAATTTTCACAATTTTAAAATCACCTGAAAAAATATTTCAAATATTATACGTAGATATGAAGCATACATAACTTTCGAAATCGCAGAAATAAATATTTAAATATTTCGAAACAGACTTTAAAATAATTTTCAGAGATCCAAAGCAGTTAAAATGAATAATAATGGAAGGAATTGATTTACGAAGGGAATAAATTAAATATAATTAATCCTAAAAAGAGCAACGTTGAAGAGAAAGGGGCCGAAATCCATACTTTAAAAATAGTGATGACAAATTATAATGATATCCACAAATAATCCACACCCCGGTACCGATCTATTGCAAAAATATATTTTATCATCTCAAATTACCGATTGCATAAAACCTTATTAACAAAGCTTATCGGTCAATATTTTAATATAACATGTGATTGCACATGTGGCCGACGACTGCACATCAGGAGTCTAGATTTTCATTACTAGTAAACTGAACCAAACATCAAACTATATCACCAAAGCCATAATATAATTAAATTATATATGTATCCTGTTAAATGTAAAAATAAATAAATAATTTACTAATTTCCATGGTACACAAACTTGGCCAACAACCATTCACAGGAAGAATGCTTACCGGTTATCGAGTCGTTTCTTTCTCCCCTGTTGATATTTTTCTGGTGCGGCTAGATAAACCCTGATAATTTTGTTTCTAGGTATTTGGTAAATAATATATGTTTATATATATATATAGCCTTAATGATTAAAATCTTAATTCTAATATAATTACTATTTTATTCGAAATTCTTTTCCTAATTGAGGTCAATATATATAAATATTATTATTAAATAACCTAATAAATATAATTCTAATTCTAATTAATAATATTAGTAAATAGATAAATAATTACGGATATTACAAGAACATATACCTATAAAATCTTTAAACTACGTTAGCCAATTTGCAACTCTCATTCTTAGTGTTCATCGATGCCAACATGATATTTTTAGAAATATATATGCCGTTAAGACTTTTTTTCCTAATGAAAGCCCATTTGCCCTACCTAGACATTGTCATGAGTTCCAAGGCGTATTTGTGAAATCGATCTATATTGTTTTAGAATTGAATAAATCATTTTTTTCTTTTTCAACCAGTATTAAACTGACTCAATCTCTATCAAAACACTATTCTAGCAATTTTTCTTGCTTTTTTAATTGGTTGTGCAATGTAAGTTTTCTTAGGTTTTCTAAGTTGCCTATATAAGAAGTTTTGGGTTAATGACTCCCAAATCAGTTGGTCTTAGGGTATTAGGTATTGAGACACCTCTAAGGAGTTAATAACTCGAGAAACAAAAGCCACAAAACAAGACTAGTCAGTTTTTTTGTGCTCGTCATCTTTTTTTTTATCTTTTTTTATTGGCACGATGATATTTTTTAATCTAAGGCTTGATTTGACATTTTTCTAAAATGTGAGTTCTCTCTTAGGTATCGAAAATTATCTTACCCGTCTTCCGAACAAAGATCTTATGAATAATGTATCATCTAGGAATTTTAGGCAAAATCTAAGTATGTCACAAGTTTGTGATCAATATTCGAAGGAAGAGGAGAATGGGGGGATGAGTATGACAGAAATGCCATAGAAGATCAAAGAATAGACTTAAGATAATGCTTGGCTGGAAAGTTTCTGGTTGATACACCGATTGATTTGAGGCTATGCGGAATATGTTGGCGATTTTGTGGAAGCCTATGAAAGATCTATATGCGAAGAAATTGGGATATAACATATATCTCTTTCAGTTTTATCAGGAGATCGATATTGAAAGAGTTGTTGAAGGAAGTCTGTGGACATTCAGTATATCCCCGTTGATTTTTGAAAGATTAAAGGCAGGAGATATTTCGAGGGAGTTTAAGATTCATCATTTATATTTTTGAGTTCAACTGCATGATATTCAGCCTAAACTTATGTAAGAGAGATTTTTCACAGATATGGTTAACTATATTGGGTTATTCGTTAAATCGAATCTGAACAATTTTTTAGGCATGTGGAGAGAGTATCTGCGTGTTAGAGTTACCATTGTTATAGAAAAATATTTAAAGAGAAGAATGAAATTGAAGATGAAAGGAGGAAATGAGTTTTGGGTCAATTTTAAATATGAATTTATCCATATTTTTTGTTTTATTTGTGGTTTAATAGGTCATTCTGAAAAAATTTGTTCTCGGATTTTTGAGGACAACGTTGCTTCAATAGGTAGGCTCAATCATTCGGAAAAAATATGCTATAAGAGCAAAATGGTTGGTGAAGATCGACACACCAGATAGGGATGGAAAGTACGAGAATGGCGTCGATCTACGGTGTAGGGTGGAGGAAAGTTCGTTATTTCAGGGATTAATGGGGCTGGAAAGATTGAACCTAAAATTATGGGATCAGGGGTAGTTTCACTAATCTTGGGGAAACATTGAAAGATGATTTAAATTCAAAAAAGTATAAAGCTTGCCTGAGAGAGAACATTATGGTCCAAGATGATGTGTTAATTATTATAGAACCTAAAATAAAGCGTACAATAAATGATGAAGTAAATGGACCTGATGGGCCTTTTAGAGGGGATGATATGAATTTGGATTTGGCGGATCAAGGACTTTCAAAAAATGGACCAATGGAGGGCTTCCTATTAGGGGCTCGCCAATCTCAATGAGCGTTTTGAGCTTAAATTTCTATGGGCTTTGGATTATGTAATTCCTTAAAGATGCTACGTATCAAAAACAACCCAGATTTATTTTTCTCTCAGAAACTTTATGGACCAGTGACTTGACATTACTAAATATGTACTTAGCAATTTTACTTCAAATTATTTATATGATTCAATATTTCATGTAGCATTTGTAATATTTTTTGTTATCATCAACCTGATTTATGCATATTATTCTGATAGACTAAAATAGGGAGAGATTGTTAGGAATCAGGATAGTTTAATGGTAACATAACACTTATAATCATAGGTTCATTTTATTTTTAAGTAATTGATAAATGGATATGTGTTCTATAAATATTCATTGATTTGAAAACCTATTTTTCATGGATATTGTCTATCAATTGATAATTAGGATAGATACTTATTATATGTAATAAGTAGCAGGAACTAATATTTATTAAAATTTAATTTGATCAATTGATAATCTAGGAAGAGTCAACGGATAAATATCGTTCCAACTGATATGTGTTCATCAACAGTGTTGAAATCTAGGCTGTCAAATTATAAATAGATGAAGGTAGAAATTGTCACAAGTGAGGGATAGATCAATGGATAAGAAACAAAGTCTCGATAGATAAAGACACTCAAGACAAGTCAATGGATAAAAGAGCCATCGATGGAGTGACCTGTTGGATGATCAAGACAAGCCTACATTGATTATTACTTGTAATTCTGTTGTAAAAAGATTTCTAGATCAACTTGTATAGGAATTCAAGGACTCAGTTCTTTATTGTAATTTACAATTATCAATATTCACATGATGTAGTTCAAATATACATAGTCTAGTTAATAAAGTCCTATAAGAAGCTCAAGCAATTGTTCAAGCAATAGGAGAAATAAGGCCAAACATAAAAAGAATTGCATAATAGAGAATTTTGTCCAAGGCAATGTATCGAGAAGTCCATAATGAATTGTCACTACTATAGAATTTACATTTTACGTCAGTTAAATAAGTCATATACGTCAGTTAAATGGCGACATATAGAGGGGGGACGTATATTATAAGGTTTCTTTTACGTCGGGTATTTGACTGACATAAAAACATGAATATACGTCGGCTAATAGCAGACGTATATAACTCAAAATCCGACATATATGATTTTAGAAAAACCAACGTAAAAGACTGAATAACTGACGTAAATAATTGCACGGATGACGTATATTGATTGCCCTTTTGCGTCGGTTTATTAGAAAACTAACGTATATACTCTATGTTTATACGTCACTTTAGAAGGAACCGACGTATATTGTCAAAAAAAGTTTTTTCTCATTTTTTATATTAAATAATCCCAACACTTGCTTTAAATTTGTACAACCAAAATTTCAATCTGAACTCAAAATAATAATGAATTAACATACTATTACCATACAATCGGAAAAATAAATATTTTCACAATATTTATAAATATTTCTCATATATATAATGAGCTAATTAACCATACATGTCAAATATCTGACCATATATATGTTAACATAATGTCTGAATGAATAATTCGGGATTCCTGCCTGATTTTTTTTATAATAGAACCATCATTTCCGATGATACCTCCAATATTATTTTCAATAGGGCAAACTGAATGAAGTTAGAATTCCTTCATGAAAGCTGGTCAATCTCTTATATCAGTTCTGTAACCTCGATAAGGCCCCATTAAAGAACATGCGCCCATGACTGGGGTATTGTACAAAATTGAAGACACTATAAAAAAACAGGCTCATACAACGGTTTTGTACCGTTGTCTAGCATCTCAATTTTCCGTAGTCTATCGAGGCGCCGTGTGATTGAGATCAGACAACGGTTGTTTAAATCGTCACTAGAAGGAAGGAACACAACCGTTCCACAGGACTTGTTAAAAAGTACAAGAGACAACGGTTTTGTACCGTTGTCTAGCATCTCAATTTTCCGTAGTCTATCGAGGCGCCGTGTGATTGAGATCAGACAACGGTTGTTTAAATCGTCACTAGAAGGAAGGAACACAACCGTTCCACAGGACTTGTTAAAAAGTACAAGAGACAATAGTTTTGTCATTATGAACCATTGAAGCAGACAACTATTTTTCACCGTTGTTTGATGTTAAATTTTTCCATGGTCTATTGGAGTGACGTCTGATAAACTATCAGACAACGGTACCCCAACCTTTGTTTGAATAAAATAGCAACAACGATAAACCATCGATGTCTAAAAGTGAACACCATGTTCATAAATTCGTAAAGACAACAATGTGTTTTTTATAAATAGTTATGTGAAATGCTTCTTACAATGGTTTTCCTTGTTGTCTTATTTTTCTCATACAAGGGTTCGTCCATAAAAATTTCATTGTTGTTAAGAACTTCATACAACGGTTTTCTAATTCCATACTATTGTTTTCTTTTCTTTAACATAATAATTTTACATTAACAAGTAAAATTTAAATATTTTTCTATATGTCTCTTTTATCCTAAAACAGCAAGTCATCAACTTCTTGGTTTCTTCACTGTTATGGTCCAGGAGGTATACAAACGTCCACAAATGCCTTCCACCAATCATCAATTGAATTCCTGGTAAATGGTTACCTTAAAGCTTCTGTTACATCATTTTTCCGTCATTGTTTTTGTAGTCTTCAGCTTCCAGAAATGTTTCTTCATTGTTTTTTGTAGCCTCCAGCTTCCCCTTGTTGATCCTAGACATTAGTGAGAACGAAAATTAGACATTGGCTGGTAAGTGATAACCTTAAAGCTTCTGTCACAAATTTAATATTGGTTGAATAAACTCAGAGCAATGAGAGTCATTCTATGAAACCATAACTGTATAAAGTATAAACTATAAGTAAGAATATAAATTAACATATCTTTTATTATTACCAAAATATCCGTAATAAAAGGAATTTCTAAAACAGAGCACAGTGTAATCTAATTTAGATTAAATTATAATACCGCAACATATCGAAATCCTAAATGATGAAAGAAGAACAAGCCATGAATTGAAAAATAATAATCATTGTAGTAAAACCGAAACTTCTTAACATTAACATGAAAATGCCTTAGATATATGCATACGCTCCATCAGAAATCAGTGATGCATACTTATTTTTTTTTAATGTGTCTAGCAGCTCTTTAACAAGTCATAACATATAAATCTCAGCCATGTGAACACTCCGCCTGGAGAATATTGCACTTAGCAACACTATCTTAACATAATGAACCATCATGAAAAAAAACAAGAATACAATCAGCAATAACCAAGTAAAAAAATAAGGCATAAAGCCATCAAGATATCCTCAGCAATCCAGGTGAAAGTTTTTCCACCAATCACGTGCGGTCAAAGAAGACAATGGTTTATTTGTAAAACACTTGTATAAATAAGTTTATGACAATGGTTTAAATTTAAAAAGGCTTGTATGGAAGTGCTGAAGACAACAGTTTCATTTACAAACCGTTGTGTAAACACTTGTCTGATCTGATCAAAAATACACCACCGAGACAACAGTTTACAATAAGTTCAATAACAGTTATCGTAGTCATAGTCACACAACAGTTTTTCAAAAGAACAACAACGGATTATAACCCTTGTGTGAAAGATATGAGACAACGATCGCATTAATAACACTTGTCTGGTATGATCAAAGGTACACCACAGAGACAACGGTTTGCAATAAGTTCAATAACGGTTGTCGTAGCTATAGTCACACAAGAGTTTTCCAAAAAATAAACATACACTATTGTTTAATTTTTTAGGACAACGGTTATTTTTTTAACCGTTGTGTAATAAGTGTTGTATGATCGTGTTTTTCTTGTAGTGAGATGTCCAGAAGTTCAACTGAAGTCGTGTAACATAGTCTAAAAGGTGTATATCGAGAAGTGCTACACAGATAGTATCCAGAAGTATATATATAAGAGATTGAGAAGTGTCAAATAGTCCATGTCGAGTAATCTAAAGTAGTATGTCGAGAAGTCTATTAAGAATTTTATTGAGAAGTCAATTTCATAAGTTGTCGAGAAGTCCTTGTCGAGAGGTATTAGAATGAAAGATGTCAAGAAGTGTAGAAACAAACTTTTCGAGAAGTGTAGACAAAAGGAGTTATTGAGAAGTCTAACTATGCAGCATATTGAGTTGTCGAGAGTTATAAGTTTGGTGGAACTCATTCCTAACAATACCGATTGATAAGTTCAAATATCAATCGATGGACAATATATTAATAGATGGATGTAGAGAGTAATTAATTAATAAGATTAACAACTAATTATAAGTCGATGTTTACTTATCAACGAAGAAAAAACAAAATGTCAGGAATTTCTACAGAGTTCTAAATTACTTGGAAGACAGTCTAACTTTAAAGACTCTCGAGGACATAAGCATGTTGCCATTCTAGGAATGGGAGAAGACAAGAATAATTCTTAAAATGTATAATTCAAAGAGAATAACCATGTGCACAAGTTTCTACTATTAAAATTATTAGTTTATTAGTTGAATAGTTTAAACTTGTAACGTTTGTGATATATAAACAAGTGTAGTTGCAGTGTTAGAAATATATGGACATCAGTTGAATACTTCCTTCTTGCTAAGTTCTTAGAGAGAAAATATTATAAAAGTAAGAAAAAAAAACACGATAAAGTTTGGAATTATATCTACGATACAGATTATTTCAAAAGCAATATAAATACTTTTGGTGGACTTATTTTCGACGACCAATAATTTTAACATTGTTCTTGATATTTATTTTTATTTTCCTTTAATTATATGCTCATTTCAACTTTAAATTATAAATTATTTAAGTTTCTTTCTACAAACTATTTAGGGGACAAACAACCACAATTATTTTTATGAAATAAAACATTGATAAAAAATGAGTAAACGGAGGGAGTATCTAAGATACTCGTGGGGTGGTGACTTTTATATGGAAAGGGATGCGTTTTGTCAGTGACTTGTCCAATGATCTTATGCTATGAGCCTGAGACAGAATTAAAGTTGTAAATTGGTCGGATTTAGATTGGATTTAATTAAATTCATATCCAAATTCATTTATTTATTATGGATTAGATTGGATCAGATTAAGAATCGAATTTTTTATAAGTCAATTCATATCCAATCCATTAGAATTTCGGATTATTGGAACGGACTATACGACCCGTTTAATTTTATTTTTAAATAAAAATTTGTAATTGTTATAATATAAAATCATTCTTAAATATACATTAAAATAATATGCACTAATTACTAAAATAACATCAATATAAAAAATAAATGAATGTCATTTATTAAGTTTTAGCGTAAAATTAAAAGGAAGAAACTTAATATTGAACATAAATGAATATCACTTACTAAGTATTAGTGTGAAATTAATACTAGAAGAAAATTGTCAAGTGTAAACAAATATTATTATATAGTATTAGTCTGTAATTAAAATAAAAAAATTATCTGTATTTTAAAATTCAAATTCATAATATATAAAATAAATTATATTATGTATATTTATAATACATACATATATACACACACACATATATATATATATATAATATACATATATACACACATATATGTATCGGATTGGGTTCTTATCGGTTCGGAATATATGAAATCCATATTCACTTCTTATTGGATCGGATTCTTATCGGATTAGATTTTTATCGAATCAGATTTTTTATATAATGATCCATAAACATCTATTAAGTATCGGACCGGATTGGATCGAGTCGGATATTCCCCTTCACAAGGCTGGATAGAACGAACGTCGATACTGCTAGATTTTTTAATGAGGCCCACGCCCAGTTAATCTGTATTTAACGGACTTATTTTTAGCTAATTATATTTTGTTTTATTCGATATTTATAGTTTGACATTTTCTTATAAAATTTTAAATATTTTAATAATATAACTTAAATGTTTTTTGGTATTTTTGTGTGAATTATAATATTCGATCAAAATATTTTAAAATGTAATAGAAAAATGAAAGAATAAATATAAAAAAGTAAAATAATTAGTTAATTTATATATACTTGACTTGATATATCAGCTTTGTCAAAAAAAAACTTGATATATCAGCATGCATGTATTTGATACCGTGATAGATACGAACATTGTTTAATTTTCTCAACAAATATATATTTATAATTTACTACAACTTGTATTTGTCGTAATTGCACTTGTCAATTATTTATTAGTTAACCAACGTGGAAACTACCGGAAGACTTCCTTGCATGAAGATAACTATGAGTCGGTCAACGATTTTGAGTATTTCTTCCGACTTTTTTTATTAGTTTTTTGTAGAATAATTTTATCTCACATTTTTTATTTATGTTTAATTAATATATATTTATAAATAACATTTTAGAATTATCCCCTTGTTATTTTCAATACAAACCCATTGTCGTATATATATCGAACTAGTGCAAAAAAACATAAAGGGAATACGCATACAAAAAAGTTATTATATCTAATATGTGTAGAGTGGTATTTTACAATATTAATACTGTATCATATCTAATGGGTATTGTGCAAAATCCAATATAGTATCGAAATTAAGGGAAATATTTTAATATTTATATAAAATGCATTAAATTTTAAAATATTATACATTTTTAATAAATATAATCAATATTTTCATATATTTTAAATAAAATACAAATAATTATTATAAAGTTGTTAAAATATAAATAATAAAAAAATAATAATAATAGGTGCATCTATCGATCATAAACTAATTTATAATAAATTTGACTGCTTCGATTCTAACTCACTTGATATTTTTGAGAACATATAGTTATTTGTAAGATTATAAGTGTAATTATAAAAACAAATTCTATAATAAATTTTCAAAAGAGAGTACTAATAAAACGAATCGTGGAGTATTATTTTCGGTTACGCCAACTGGATATATGTCAACTCAATACATATAGACTTACTACATATATAATAGTAACTGTGTCTGTGTCTTGGTGTTTTAACTCAGACACCCATTATGGAATGCAGAAAGTTTGAGATAAATTTAATCTCAGCAATTGATCTCGAAAATGTTCGAAGAATTTGCAGGATGAAAGTTTATGCTAGAGTTTCCATCGGAAATCAGCCCGATTCGGAGAAGAGAACCCCGGTGGATAGGCATAGCAAGACCAATCCTGCCTGGAACTTCACTATGAACTATACCATTAGTGAAAGTGTAGTGGAACATCTTAGTAGCATGCTTGTTATAAAGTTGTACTGCAAAAGAAAGCTCGGAGATAGATATATTGGGGAAGTGCACTTGTCTATGAAGGAGCTTTATGAATATGCATATCCTTTAGGAGGGAGTGCTATAGTTAATTATCCTGTTCAGAAAGGTTGCGTAAATTCGCAAGGATTGCTCAAGTTTTCTTACAGGTTTGGAGAAAAAGTTAGTATTGATAAGTTACTTATTGCTGAAAGTATCGGGGTATGGAGTTCTTAATTAGTTATAAGTTGCTTGATTTTGTTAGAATATCGTATGATTCTGGTAAGTCCGTCTCCTAACACTTTGAGATTTTCAGAGAACTGGTAACTTAACAGAGTTTCATATCTTCTTTGTCTCTGAAAATCCTTTTGGCTGGAGTTTTGTTGGCTATTGTGTTTTTATTGTTATATTAGTTTGTTTTAGCTGGAGTGAAGGTCAATTGTAAATCTATTAGTTATTGGAACCACCTTGACGTTAATTCGTTCGAGGTCTGTGTAACCTGTGCACAATAATGTAAATATATGCTTTTGTAGCTAGCTTGTAATTTCATTTCAGATTGGTTGTGCGTTCTACAAATTGTAGGCTAGGCAGGATTGTATATGGTGATCATGTGTATATTTTGATGTGATGAATTGTTCTTCATTGAATTGAAGTATTTTAACTGGAGATTACAATATGAAGTCAAGCTGCGAAGAAGAAAGATCTATGCACATGATTGCGTTTTTGATGGGTGGTTGCAGGACTCGCCCATAAGTTTTGGTTGGTGATAGTCAAATTTCTCCGCCTAGGCTAGTTGATTTTTTAACACACATTTTTAAGATTTTTTAAAATTATTATTTTTTAAATTTTTTTTATAAATAAAAATATTAAACTATAATTTTTATTCAAAGAAAGAAAATTTTCAAAATAATAATTTTAACTATGCAGTCAAAGTTCATAAATGTGTGTCAAAAAGTCAAACGCCAATTATTTTCAAACAGAGGAAGTAATTGTTAATAATATAAAAACTCGCAAGTATATATATCAAATCACGAATCGAAACAAATCATATACCATATATACCATGACACGTTATTTTATAAAAGAAAGTTTGAATTAATTTTGTATACCACTTATTGATTATTGAAATTAATTTTGTATACCACTTAAGCTTGAAAATACTTATTGATTATTATCCACTAATTTAGAACACGAGTTCAATTCAATAATGCAATTGGATAACTGAAACTCAAAATCAATTATGGGGATTCAACGCAATTGAATAACTCAAGCCCAAAATCGATTGTCGGAGAATTCAATTCAATTATTTCACTAGTTCGAAACATAAATATACAAAATATTAAATATATTTATACAAAAATTTTAGTTTAGATATATTCTATTTGGTTTGTATATGTTCTATTGTCTAGGTTTTTATATTTTCTGTAAACATTTGTATTCCAACTCGTTTAAGAAAATATAAGGTCGATATAATTGAGTTATCATTGTTAATTAGATCTAAATATTACATTTTTTATAGTCCATTAGTACTAATTGGATTATGTTGAGATGACTTGACAAACTACTTTAAAGAGTGATTAACAACACTAATCATTGGTAATGATAAAAATGTATGATTGTGTTAGGTCCCGAAGTATCGTAGAAAGGGGGTTGAATACGATACTAACAATAATTTAAATTATTTTCAAAATTTACGGATAAATAAATTATTACTTCAGAATGAGTTTGGCTGTTTGTAATGTTTAGGAGAGTTGCTTACTAATTTTCTTTATATTCGGATAAATCAATTTGGTTCTAGAAAATTAGCAATAAAATAAACGGGACAAGATTAGGGGAATATATTTTTTATATATATACCTGGAGGTTGCTACACCCAGCTAAAAATATAACTGGTTCCCGAAAAAAAATGAGTTTTTCGCTACTAACACAAAAATATAAAGTTCAATTCCTATACAAATATATGTAAATTAGTATAAGGAAAAACTGAGTCCGTATAAAGTGATATTTAGGAGCCTCGAGTATTTTTCATTAAAGAACCAGGTTCTAATATCTAACTGGAAGCAAGGTATCACTACACCATATATAGGCTTTAACAACACTTTTGTTAGTGTAATAAGTAAAAGTGTTGCTGTATATTGCTTAAAATTGGCCTAAGGTAATACTATTTTTTGATGTTACAGTTGATGTTTAGAAGTGTTACCTTAGATTTGAGTATTTATCTATTGTAACGCAATAATAGGTGTTGCCGTTGAACTTTAAAAAAGTGTTACAACAGTTGAAAGTTTAGGCGGGCTTGTATCAAATAATTGGGTCAGTAGCCAAAATAATTTGAGCAGCTTAATTAACCCCGTGTTATTATTTTGCCTAAAACTTCCTCAATTATTTATGAAAAAAGAGAGAGTACAATTAACAACTCAAATGGTTCATGTGTTCATGAGATGAGAGGGATATACAGTAAAACCTCTATAAATTAATATAGTTGGGACCGGAGAATTCTATTAATTTAGAGAGGTATTAATTAATCGATAAATTAATAATTATTAATTTATAGAGAATTTTCGGTAGCAAACAAAATTAACTTTTGATTAAATTTTTATTCACATAAATTTAAATAAAATGAATTGTACAATTTATATTTTATACTTAATTCAATTAATTCAATGTATATGAATTTAGAAAGTCAATGTAATGTACAATATATTAGATTCAAAGTCCATGTAGTGTATAAGTTAAATTCATTGTATTTTACATAGAAAATATTTAATGTATATTAGGAAAATTCAAAGTACATGAATTAATTTAATTCATTGTATTTTACATAGAAAGTATTCAATGTATGTGTAGTCATAAAATATATTATATATACTGTATATACTAGATTGGGGGAAAAATTATACAAACAAAATAATGGCTTCTCATCTAAAAGGTGTCACAAAATCAACAATGACGGATGAAGCAAGAAAAGCATTATGTGAATATAAAAGAGAAAATTCATCATGCACTCAAAAAGATCTCCAGTTGTGGCTTGAGAATAAGTTTCATCTAAAAGTTAGTCAAGGTACAATATCAAATACACTGAAAAGGTCAGCAGACTATCTTGCAGCTAATTACTTGGAGAAAAGAAAAGATATTAAGCGACATAAACCAGCAAAATATCCAGATATGGAGAAGGTTCTCTATGAATGGTTTCTCCAGTACCAAGATCGTGTTAATATGACAGGAGAGCTAATTTTAGAGAAGGCAAAAGAGACCATGAAAATTTTATACCCTCAACAAGATCAGGAGCACACTTTTTCTCAAGGTTGGCTTGAGAAATTCAAGTTAAGACATGGTATTAAGTCATTTCGTCGCTTTGGAGAAAGTGGTTCTGTTGATGTACAGGACATGGAGAAGAAACTGGAGTCCATAAGGGAAAAAATAAACCAGTTCCCTATGAAAGATGTTTTTAACATGGACGAAACTGGTTTGTTTTACAGGTTACAAGCTGATCACTCTCTTGCTACGAAACAACTTGAAGGAAGAAAACAAGACAAAGAAAGGCTCACGGTTGTTATATGTTGCAATGAAGATGGCTCTGAAAAAATTCCTTTATGGATTATTGGAAAGTATGCAAAGCCACGGTGCTTCAAGAATGTTAACATGGGCAGCTTGAATTGTCATTATCGTGCAAACAAAAGAGCTTGGATGACTAGTGTACTTTTTGATGAATACATTCGTTGGTTTGATAGCCAAATGCAAGGCAGAAGAATTTTGTTTGTGGTAGATAACTGTCCAGCACATCCAAAAAATATGGAAGGACTACAAAATGTTGAGTTGTACTTCTTGCCACCTAACATGACATCAAAAATCCAACCTTGTGATGCAGGAATTATAAGAGCTTTCAAGATGCACTATCGCAGGAGATTTTATCGTGGGTTATTAGAAGGTTATGAGTTGGGACAATCTGATCCAGGAAAGATTAATGTTTTGGATGCTATCAATTATGCAGTCGCGACGTGGACGACAAATGTAAAACAAGAGTCAATAGCAATGTGCTTTCAACATTGCAAAATTCGTTCCATAGATGAAGTTTCGAGCAATTTAAATGAACATACAACTCCGGAAGAATACATTCATGAACTTGAGGTGATGATTAAGGATCTAGGTTATCGTAATAAAATGGATGTTAATAACTTCTTAGATTATCCGGGTGAAAATGAATCATATTCCGAGGTCCAGAGTATAGAAGAGATTGCAAACACCATCCTTGAAAATAGTGTTGAAGATGATCTTGAAGACGATACAACACCGTTGGAGCCGGTTACACGTAAAGAAACACTCAAGGCATCAAAAATGCTTAATAACTTTTTGATGCAACATGAAAGCACCACACCCGAGCTTTTGGATGCAATAAGGAAGATTAGGGATGAGCTTCATGTTGATTTAAATTATATGAAAAAGCAAACTACAATTGAATCATATTTTACAAAGATGTAATAGTTATATTTTTATGAATATAAGGGAATTATTAATTTATAGTTTTATTGGGACCATATTTTTATACAGGGTTTTCAAAAAAATTATTATCTTATTATCTTATCGAAATTGATCATTTTTTGAACTGGCCCAAGTCGGGACCGGACAAAATTATTAATTTAGAGAGATTATTAATTAATCGAGTATTAATTTACAGAGGTTTTACTGTAGACATAATAAGGGAACAATAAGTGTCAAAAAAATATTATTATATTAAAATATCAAATTAATACTATAATAAGTATTAAAAATAATTTTAAAATATAGAAAAATTGTTTATTGTCATATTTAAAATACTATTTCATGCAAAAAATTTAATATCTTATATATATATTATTATTTGATATATTTGATAATTTTTATTTTTTATTTTTTCATTCTATTAATAATTTTTTAGTTCTATTCTATATTATATGTAAAAATATTATTACATATTAATCACATTTATTTATTATTCATATACTTTTTTTAAAATACTATATATATATTTTAAAACACGTGAATATTTAAAAAATATATTTTAGTTCATTTTTCTAAATCTTAAATATCTTTTTATTAGAATCTTGTTTTTTTTTTATTATTGTAGTTTATAATTTTAAGAAAGTAGTATGCCCACTTATATATATCGTCTCTAGGCGAAAAAGGGTGAAAGTTAATTTCAACGCATTCGAGATCTGGTGCTCTCAAAAAGTTTCAAACCTTAACTTTCTATCTCTCCCACTCTCACTTTCACAATTTTTTCTTATTACTTTGTTATTAACTTTGTTTCAAAGTCTCTAATTGTTATATATATACAATTTCTCTTTTTGTTTTTGTAGGGTTTCGATAGGCTAATTTTCTCAGATTTTTCGAGTTTATTCTTCGATTAAAGACGAGGTTTGTTCATTCTAATATATGTTTATATCGCCTGCTTCTGTTTTATTGTGATTATTCGTGTTAAATATTATAATTGATAATAATATGTATGTTATGTTTAGTTTCTCTTTTGTTTTTATACCTCTGCTTATCTTGCAAGTCAGTTAGCTTAGCGTGTTAGTCAATAATTGATTTTTTGGAGCTTCTTTAATTAGGTATAAACTCTATTTTCAATTTTGGAGCTTGTTTATATTTTGAAATTGGTAATAATATAAAAACTCGCAAGTATATATATGAAATCACGAATCGAAACAAATCATATATCATGACACATTATTTTGTAAAAAAAAATTGAATTAATTTTGTATACCACTTATTGATTATTGAAATTAATTTTGTATACCACTTAAGCTTGAAAATACTTATTGATTATTATCCACTAATTTAGAACATGAGTTTAAGTTGATAACGCAATTGAATAACTCAAACTCAAAATCGATTATTGGGGAATCCATTTCAATTATTTCACAATTTTGAAACATAAACATACAAAATATATTTATATAAAAATAAAATTTGAGACTTTCATAGAACTGATTATCGGAGATTACAATATTGAGAAGGCTGCAAAGAAAAAAGGGCTGAAAGGCCAATGAATTTTGATGGGTGTTAGCCAAATTTCTGTGCTTAAGATCATCTTTAGGTTTATGTCAATTGCGGTTCAGTCGAGTGATATTGGTTCATGATAAGGTAAAGACTCGTTAATTAAAGAGTTTATTGCAATTTGCACCCCATAACTTAAGTTCAAAAAAAACTTAGTTCTCATATATAAAAGCAAGATAAAGTGCACCCCTATATTTATATATTTTCAAATTCACTTTGCACCCCTTCATCCACTTTTCGTTAATATATGTTGTTAACGTTAACAATAAAAACCCTAAAATCTAAATCTCTCAAATCACTTCCCGCGTACTTCATCTTTGCTCTTACTACCTTTTTACTTTTACCGCCATTTAATCTTACTGATTGCAATTTGTTTTTTTAAACTATACTAAATTAATATTTTTGTTCAATTTCAACATGAGAGGACAACTCCAAATTAAAAATAATGATTCTTTTGATGCTTACGAATCACATAATGTTCACTTCGATTCAAGTATCCCTCATATGAGTTTTAGTTGTCCCAATTATAGAGGTAAGTTGTTTGCTTCTTTATTCATTTGTATTTTAGGGCATATTAATATACGGTTATATAAAATCAATGGTGCACGCATGTGATTTCCTTTAATGTCCTGTATACTTGTTTATACTGGTGGTTCCATACTTTATGTTTAATTGAAATATACTATATTTTCTGATAAAACCCAATTGTAAGGGTTTTTTCTTTAATCTTTTATATTATTATTTTAATAAAAAAACTAAATTTAAAGTTTCATGATTTGTTTCTTATCTTTTTTATTTCAGAAGACTCAAATTATTTCACAATCAAACTCCACCATGGAGGATATTTCAATGAATCTTCTACAGAATATATTGGGGGGAACCATGACTATTTTGATATGTGTTCCAAAAATAAATTTACTATGAATGAATTGGGTGCAATGTTGAATGAATTGGGTTTGGCACTTTTGACCACTGACTTGTGGTTATTAATTCCTGGAAATAATTTGCCGGAATGTTTGTATCCCCTTCAAAAAGATACGGATGTGGATCATATAATTAACTTAGTCGAATATAGTTTTTGCCAAATTCTGTATGCTACTGTGAAGGCACCGGTTGCTGATATGGACTTTGCAGATTTTTCTTTTACTCAGTTTCTTAAAGATGAAAGGATAGCAAAAATTTAAAATATGAGTGATGAGTTAAATTATATGATACCAAATACAAGTAGCACAAAAGATGAGGTAGATGATGTGAGTTTTCATGGGGATTCGTCTAATTTAGACTCAAGTGATAGTGAGTTTAATAATGTGTCATCGCCGAAAGTGAAAAAAGGAGAAATCAGTGAACAAAAAAACTATGAAGATATTGATGATGATAGTTCAGACAACCGGTTCAACAACGAGGATGAGAGAATGGATGTTAGTTCTTGTGATGAGGATGATCTTATATATCCTGAATTTAATGAGCTAACAGACATGAATGACCCAAAATTTCTATTAAGAATGCTTTTTATAAATGGACAAATCTTTAGGGATGTTGTGAGGAAGAATGCCATTGTGCATTAAAGGGCTGAGAGATTGAAGAAAAATCATGCACATAAGATTAAATGGATATGTTGTGAAGGTTGTAGCTGGAAGGTTTATGCAAGACAACAACAAAGATCAAAGACCTTTCATATTAGAACTTTGTACAACAAGCATACTTGTAATCCAACATGGGTGCAAAAACAAGTGAGTTCTAGCTGGATTGCAAAACAATATGAGTATGATATTAGATTAAATCCTACTTGGCCATTGGATTTATTTCAAACTAAAGTTGTGAATGACCTTAAATACAAGATCAATAAGTCAATGATTTACAAGGCCTTTAGAAAAGCAAAAGAGAATATACAAGGAAAACATGAAGAGTACAATTTTTTTTTATTATGGTGATGAAATTCTAAAAGTTATGCCAGGATCCGCATTAAAATTAATGATTGAACCTGCAGAAAATGGAGTTGAAGGAAGGAGATTCAAAAGGTTTTATGTTTGTCTTGGACCACTTAAAGCTGGATTTATTCAGGGTTGCAGGTCTCTCATTAGTTTAGATGGTTATCGTTTAAGAGGACCGTATGGTAGGATACTTTTAACAGTTGTGGCAACTGATCCAAATGATGGAATTTATCCGGTTGCTTGGGTTCAGGTTGAGGTTGAAAATAATAACACTTGGCATTGATTTATTTCTTTAGTAAATGATAACTTGAGACTTGAAAATTCTAGTGGCTACACATTTATATGTGATAGACAAAAGGTTTCTTACATTTCATTTTTTATCATAATTAGCTTCTACTAAAACTATATGTAAATAATGTATATTATCATACTTGATAGGGACTGGTAAATGCTCTTGAATCTGTGGTGCCACAAGCTGAGCATAGGTTTTGTGTCATGCATTTATCGAAAAAATTGGAACAAGTGCAGAGAGGCCTAGGAGTTAGAAGGTTATTGTGGTTTGCAGCAAATGCTACATCTGATTATTATTTCAATAAAAATATGGAAATGCTTAAAAAGAAACCCTTTTCTCTTAATATTTTTAATATTTAAAATAAAAATTAATATAAAATAAAAAAACAAATATAATTAATAATATATAATATTTATGATTTCTAAAACATATTAATAAATTATATTATCAATCAAGTCTTTCATAAGTAGGCCATCATACAAAGATATGATATATGTATTAACAGAATTGGACTATAATTTCTTCAAAAAAAAAATTTGGACTACAAGTTTTCTTTGAATATAGTTTTTAGATCTCATATATTCACGTACAGTACCCAAAAAATTAAATAAGAGTTACACAAGTGGGTTGGTTTAATCTAGAGTAGAATTCATTTATTAATAATATAAATTAATAATCATCCACGAATTTATTTAAAATATTTTTTAGTTTACTTATTTTTGTTTAATATTTTTCATATACTTTTATAATTGTCTTTTAATAAATATTTTAATTGTCACATGAGTTTATTTTATTTATTTTATAATTTCTTATTTATATTTAATTTAATTAATTTATGAAAATATAACTCAAAAATAAATTAATACATTAAAACTTCTAAAAACTTCAAAGATGTTAATAATTTTAAAATAAGTAATTAAATTAATAAAAATAATAATAAATGTTCGTGCATCGCACGGGTTCAAATCTAGTAAGAATAATGACAATAATACTGGTGGTTGTTCGTGGTGCTATTTTTGTTGGAGCCGCTCATGCTGTTGTAGAACCTCCGAAGGCAACTATTTTTCTTGTACCGGATGATATAATGATACATGTATTATGCAAGCTGAGGATGAAATATGTTATCCGTTTTGATTTCGGATAGGAATTTCACTGATAAGTACTCTACCTCGATAAATCTTTTCTCCACATGCTATCAAGTTCATCATCCCCTGTTTCTGATTTTGTTGATCACTCTCATAATGAAAATTTGGAAGCATATTTTTCTCAATGGATTAAAAATTGAATCTATAAGGGAGAAGACACAACTATTCCAACGGTATCAGTGCAACAGTATCAGTTTACTAAATTATACAAAAATATTCATATTACTTTTTAGGGTTTCTTAATTAATTTCTAATATTTACATGTTTATCTTTATTAGTCTATATAGACTTAATTACATTATGCATACCTGAAGATTAATATTTTTACACGAAAATGGCTAAATTTTAATTTAAGCCAATGTGGTGGCTAATTGTTTTTAAAGTGATCATAATAGCGGCTCTGGGTCATGTCCGTTAAGTCGGCCTTTTAAATTTCACGGAAGTAAGGTCAAAAGGGATTGATATGGGTAAAAATAGCTCTGAGAAAATAATAAATATAACATTTATTATTTTATTTAATAGACCTCGTATGGTCCAAAGGTTTGGGCCCTTAAAACGAACTAGGAGAATAAATCCTAGGATCAACTGGATTTGTAATCCAAGAATCAACTGGATTTGTAAGTCCATCCCACAAGCTCTGTTGAAGCTATAGGCCCATTAAGCCTTTGATATTAATTAATTTTGTAATTAATTAATAGAGGCTCAGTAAAGGCCCAAGAAGTCTGTTGAATGCCCTCATCCTAGAAGGATCTAGAAACCCAAATGTGGAAAGAGTCTAACGAGGACCCTCATTCCTAGAAGGTTTCAAACAACCTTGTCACTATGAGACTTGGTCACCAAGTCTCCTAATTCTAATCTGTTTTCAAGGCACTCGTGCGCCTATATAAAGAGTCTAACCCCTCAATATTAGAACTACATTTTTTGGCTTGATTCTCACACCCATTGAGATACGTAGACAGTTAACGAGGACCTGAGTTAGTTACGAAATGTTAGTGCAGCCATTAAAGCTCGAAGCTCTTTCTAAATCTAGCATTAATTATGTATTAAATACACCCAGTTTTTAATCCACAACATTTGAAACCATCTATGAGAAGGAGAAAACAACCATGGCAAGAACACAAAGTACCGCGAGCACCCTCGAAGAAGAGATCCCTGACACCACTATTGACACGAACGTTCCCCCTACTACGGCTCAGGAATAAAGAGATGTTGTTCCGACCACCTCCGTTGGAGGCCCTGGGACAAGTACCCAGCATGTCGGGCCCCTTAGCTTCGTCGTTCGTCCTTCCAACCTCTATGTGTCTATCCATGCTTCAGTTCCTCCACTTCAGGTAATTCCACCCCTTGGTACAATTTTTATCGCTCCTCCTACCTTACAAGTCTCATCCGCTATAACACCCGACCCTCTCTACGGGCTCTCAAGGAACTATGAGCCCTCTTACGAGCAAGGCTGTTGCCCCACTACACCTCGCGATAAAGGAGTCGGGATTTCTCTAGACCATACTCAACTGATGACGATGAATCATCTCACGAGGATATTAACCCACGAAGGAGGCCTCAAGATACTGAATCCCTGAACCTTCAGGAAAGGATACACGCTCATGAAGTCAAATCTCAATGACTGAGAAAAGACCTGGAAAGGGAATTATCAAGGCGTCGGCGCCCCAGATTTGTGGGGCCGGAGGGTCGATGAGAAACGCACCTGTAATAGATTTGGATGAGCCCCTAACTAGGAGGCAATCAAAGACAAGTCATGTTAGGACTGACCCCCAGAACTTATTACCTCTTGGAGATCCTAACGATCCCATACATCCCTTCACAGAGAATATTATGAATGAGAAGATATCAAGGAAGTTCAAGATGCCTACTATCAAGGCCTATGATGGGAGAGGAGATCCCTCAAATCATGTTCTCACATTCTCTAATGCGTTGTTATTGCAGCCCGTCACTGACGCCGTCAAGTGTAGGGCGTTCCCTCAAACCCTAAGTGGTATGGCTCAAATGTGGTTCAGTCGTCTACCCCCTAACTATGTTGGGTCATTCAAAAATCTGAGCAGGGCCTTCATTGGACAGTTCATCAGCAGCAAGACTCATGAAAAAAGCTCAGCTTCACTAATGAACATGCATCAGGGGAAGAATGAGTCCTTGAGGGATTATATGAACAGGTTCATGAAAGAAGCCTTAAAGGTCCCCGATCTAGACCAGAAGGTAACTATGATAGCCTTACAGCAAGGAACTTCTGATGAAAATTTCAGGAGGTCGTTAGCCAAGAGGGCCCCCGAAAGTATGAATGAGCTCCAAGAGAGAGCATGAAAGTACATCAAGGCTGAAAATAATATGAGGAAAGTCCAAGGGTTTCAAGCCTCGAATGCTTACTCTAAGAAGCGACCCAGCGATACTGAGTATACTATCGATACCAAGTATGCAAAGAACGATGATGTTAACGACTCCAAGAAGAAAGGAGGATCCAGGTTCACCGAGTACGTGAGGCCAAATACTGCCCGTAGCCAAATACTGATGGATATCGAGAAGGGTAAAGACCTTCGATGGCTGATGTCACTAAGGACTGATCCTGAAAAGAAAAATAAGAACGTGTACTCCTAGTTCCATAGGGATGTGGGACACGACACTGATGATTGCCGACAGTTGAAAGATGAGTTAGAGTTTCTGATTAGAAGAGGAAAGTTGGAAAAATACACCAAGGAGGGTGCTAGACATGACAGAGGTCACAATGACAAACGAAGGGACTCCCAAAGACAAAAACAATCAGCCCCGAGGGCCTGTGATCAATGTAATTTCAGGATGACCAACTGCAGCAAGTAACTCCCAAAACTCCAGGAAGGCATATGCCCAAGAGGTAATGAGCATCGTAGGAGAACCTCCTAAGAGAGCAATGACTGAGGTCTCTTTGTCATTTGATGATTCTAACTTAGAAGGGGTAAGTTTCCCCCATGATGTTCCCTTGGTAATCACCCCTGTCATAGGAAACTCTCCGGTGAAAAGAGTCTTAGTAGACGGTGGATCGTCCGTAGACATTCTATTTTATGAAGCCTTTGTAAAAATGGGGTATAACGATTCACAACTGACCCCCTCCAACATGCCTATCTATGGTTTCAATGGAGTGGAATCTCGGATAGAGGGAAATATACAACTATCCATGACTATGGGCGAAGAACCTCGACAGTCTACTTAAATGCTGAATTTCCTAGTTATCAAGGCAAACACTACCTATAATGCGATCATTGGCAGGACTGGGCTGCATGCCTTCAAGGCGATAGCCTCTACATACCATCTGAAGCTCAAATTCCCAACTAGGAATGGAGTGGGAGAAGAGAAAGGAGATCAAAAAATGGCTAGGAGCTGTTATGTGGCCGCCTTAAAGCCTAGTGGCACTAGGGGGCAAGTTCTACCTATCGAAGACATGGATGTCAGGGATCAAAAAGAAAGAAGGGGTAAGCCTGCAAAGGACTTGGAGCCTTCTCCTTTGGATCCTCTAGATCACGAGAAGGTGACTTATGTAGGGACTTCACTCCCCAAGGACCTGAAACAATAACTGATTCAATTCTTGCAAGATAACAGAGATGTCTTTGCTTGGACAACAGCCGACATGCCGGGGTTAGACCCCAAGATCTTAACGCATCAGTTAAATGTGAATCCTAGAAGGACAGCAGTCAAACAAAAGAAAATAAGTTTTGCTCCTGAAAGGCAAGAGGCCATTAAGCAAGAAGTAGAAAAATTGTTGGAAGCTAGATTTATTGAAGAAATTCAATTTCCTGAATGGTTGGCTAACCCTTTGATGGTCAGAAAGAGCAATGGGAAGTGGAAAATGTGTGTGGACTTCACATATTTGAATGATGCATGTCCTAAGGACTGTTTCCCATTGCCAAGGATAGACACTTTGATAGATGCCACGGTTGGGCACGAGATGCTTAGCTTCATGGATAGATTTAGTGGCTATAACCAGATCAAAATGCACCCCGATGACATCCCTAAGGTATCATTCATCACTGATTTTGGTTTTTGTTATCTGCTTATGGCTTCTGGACTTAAGAATGCAGAAGCCACGTATCAAAGGCTTGTAAATAAAATCTTCAAGCACCTCATTGGTAAAACTATGGAGGTCTACGTTGATGACATGTTAGTCAAAAGCCTAGATAAGGCCGATCATCTTGAGCACCTGAAGGAGGCATTTGAAGTTCTGTGAACCCACAAGATGATGTTGAACCCGGCCAAGTGTGCCTTTGGTGTAGGTTCTGGAAAATTTCTAGGCCTGATGGTCTCCAAAAGAGGCATTTAGGTCAATCCCGATAAGATTCAAGCAATCTTGAACATGGAGCCCCCCAAGACAGTAAAAGATGTCCAAAAGCTCACAGGAAGGGTAGCAGCCCTGGGACGCTTCATATCCAAATCAGGAGAAAATGTATACCATTCTTTAAGGCCCTCAAGAAGGTCAAAAACTTTGAATGGAGTGACAAGAGTCAAGCAGCTTTTGAAGAGCTGAAGAAATATATGGTTGAGCCACCCTTGCTTGCCAAACCAAAACCTGAGGAAGTGCTATACCTATACCTTGTTGTCTCTAGCTCAGCCCTGAGTGTCGTCCTTGTGAAAGAGGAAGCTAAGGTTCAGAAACATGTTTATTATGTTAGCAAGATTCTACACGGTGCAGAATTGAACTACTCAAAGGTTGAGAAGTTTGCTTTAGCATTAATAATGGCTTCGAGAAAGCTATGTCCGTATTTCCAGGTACATGTTATTGAAGTCTTGACAGACCAGCCCCTGAGAGACATACTACACAGCCTCAAGGCCAGTGAGAGGCTAATCAAATGGGCTATTGAGCTTGGAGAGTTCGAAATCAAATACAAGCTAAGTACAGTCATTAAGGCTCAAACTTTAGCTAACTTCGTGGTTGAATGTACCATTCCCAGCCAAGAAGTCAGGGGAAAGAAGAGGATAAAGAAACTGGAGAGAAGAAGGAAAAAGAGGAAGAATTCAAAGGATACTGGGTACTCTTTTTTGACAGAGCTTCAAAAATAAAAACTAGCAGAGCTGACCTAGTTTTGCAAAGCCCGGATGGGTTTGTTGTCGAATACGTAATCAAGTTGGATTTCTCTACTACAAACAATGAGGCGGAATACGAAGCTTTGATAGCCAGGCTAGGCCTGGCCAGAACCCTGAGGGTGAAGAATTTGAAGGTATGTGGCGATTCAAAGCTAGTAATCTCTCAAGTAAATGGGGAGTTTGAAGCCCGTGAAGAGACTATGGCAAAATATTTGAGAATTGTTAAAGCTCAAGCCACGCATTTTGAAGAATGCCACTTTGAATACATTCCGAGAAATGAGAATATGAAGGCTGATGCCCTGTCTAAATTTGCATCATCAGAGATTGAGAACTACTCTGGCAGTGTTTATTTCCAGGTCTTGAAGACCCCAAGCATTGATGCTAAATTAGTAGCCCCGATTGGACTGGGAGCATGTTGGATGGATCCCCTCAAGCTCTACTTGGAAACAGGGAAAACACCAACTGACCCCATGGAGGCACGCAAGTTATCAGTGAGGGCCTTGAAGTATGCCCTCATAGAAGGGATACTTTATAAGAAATCGTATGTAATAACCTATTTGAAGTGTCTGAGACCCCATGAGGCTGAAGCTGCCCTAAGGGAAGTTCATGAAGGCATATGTGGCCAACACCTTAGAAGCAGGGCTCTAGCTCATAAAGTCATGAGATTGGGATTTTATTAGCCTGAGATGCTTAAAGATGCTAAAGCTTATGTTAAGAAATGTGATCACTGCTAAAAGTTTGCACCCATTGTTAGGCAGCCCCCTGAGATGATGACATCCATTAACTATCCACTTCACTTTGCCATGTGGGGAATGGATATCTTAGGCCCCTTTTATATGGCCAGCGCACAGAGGAAGTTTCTCATCGTCGCCATTGACTACTTCACTAAGTGGATAAAAGCGAAACCCCTGGCCAAGATTGGTACAAAGAATGTGACTCAATTCTTCTAGGAGAATGTTATATGCAGGTATGGGTTACCTCGAATCTTGGTGACGGACAATGAGACTCAGTTTAACAACAAGGACTTCATAGAGTATTGTGTTGGGACGTGACGAGGAGAGCACCAAGACTTTGGGTGCAAGGCACTGACATCGGTAAATTTCCTTAACTACTTTGCATTTTACGTCTACTATTTGCACACACTTTTATACCTTTGAATGAGGTCGATATGGCCTTCAAGGCTCCTAGAAGGTTTCAAACAACCTTGTCACTAGGAGACTTGGTCACCAAGTCTACTAATTCTAATTTGATTCCAAGGCACCCGTGCGCCTATATAAAGGGTCTAACCCCTCAATATTAGAACTACGTTTTTTGGCTTGATTCTCACACCCATTGAGATACGTAGGCAGTTAACGAGGACCTGAGTTAGTCACGAAACGTTAGTGCAGCCATTAAAGCTCGAAACTCTTTCGAAATCTAGCATTAATTACGTATTAAATACACCCGATTTTTAATCTGTAACAGGGATAATTAAAGTTTAAACGGGTCTAATAGAAGTTTATTAGTTTAGTTATGTTATTATTTGTGTTTTGGTGCAAAAAGGTCATGGGGACCTCAATCATGATTTTTTCTCTCTTAATATAGTAGCAGCAAAATATATTTTTCTGTATAGGGCCCAAAATTACAAATGAAGTTATTTCCGGGGTTGACATGAGTTCGTTTTTCAAATATCTCTCATATTCACTACCTTACAGTTTAACAACATAAAATTAGTGGTTGCTCCTTGGACCTCACAATCCCTTCTCTTCTAGCTTATACGTCATTTGAAAGCTGTTTCAAGGGTCCAACGTTGGTTTATTTTTCCTTTCCATTCGCTCTAGGTAATGTAATATGGGCTCGACTTCCTTTGAGCTATGAGAAATGAATAGGGCTTAACAGCGCCTTCTTCTTTTTTTATCTTGACCGGGATCTCATAAGTATGGCTACAAAGAGAACTATGGAGCTTAGCTAAAAGCTTGACAAGGTCTAGCCGTCTTAGTGTATTCGGGCACCCAACCACTCGCAGAAAGAATGGGGCATTCAAAACCTGCTGATCGAATTGAAAACTCTTGCTTGTTGTCTGTAGCGGTAGTATATACTTTCATCTCTATACCGGAGTTTCTTCCTCTTGTCTGAATCTGCAACCTTCATTAGCAGATTCTTTTTCTACTTTGATCTCGTAAATTCGATGGTTTCTAATTAAAGAGATATAATAGGCCTTTCTTACCCTTTAGTTCAAGAGATCACTCAGGGGGGGTTATTGTCTATCATTAGCCTCTATGGTAGAATCAGTCGGGGACCTGAGAGACAGTGGTTTACCATGCGGCGGATGTCAGCGGTTCGAGTCCGCTTATCTCCAACTCGTTAACTTAGCCGATACAAAGCTATATGACAGTACCCAATTTTTTCGATTCTTCTGAGAAGGAGCATTTGCCAAGTCCTCTCTAATGGAGTCTAAACGGCTCGCTGCCTATTTAGTTAATTTCTTTCCAAAAATCTCTTCCTTCTCTTCGGGAGCTTTTCTGTGTGTAATCTGGTCTGTAATGTGGTGCTTATATATGTTGATTTAGTTTATGTTATATGCTCAATTCTTGGATCTTGAACTTGTCAATAGAAAAAACATAGACACAAACTAATGACACTTAAATCATAACTCATTGCATAAAATTAAGTCATACAAACTGTCATTACTGGACTGAAAATGTATCAAAGTTTTTAACGGTACCAAAATAGAAATAAGTGACAATGCCAAAGTGCAGCTTAATAATACAATGACAAATTGCACCCAAAAGACATGACAATGTCAAAGTATAGCTTAAACAAAATTATCAACCATTACAAAACAATTGGCCGATAACAAAAGAGAACATGCATATGTCAGTTCTTTCAAATCTTCCATATATGGTGCTTTATTGGCACTAATTTGAGATTTTGTACCACTAACTTGAGATTTAATTCTGAGCATTCTTGGAACCTTTTTGAGAATTTGTACCTCCAACTTGAGTAGTTATTTTTTTAGCTCTTCTTGCAGCCTTCAAACCTCTAAGGGTGATTACATCTTTCCGCTGAGCTTCATCTTTTACCTTGTCTTCTTGTAATCAATACCTTTATGGTCATATATTACATGAAATAAAGCACAATACACATATATACACATATAAACATACGAGCATATTAACACCAACTACAAAACTAGCAAAACCCCTAGTATTTAGTACCGGTATAGTCACAATACATATACTAGCTCCTAGCCCTTGCGATCCACGGATTTCTTTAAATTTTTTAATTTGAGCGGTGATTAAATTAAGATATTTATATTATAGATAGAAGAATAATAATATTATATAATATTTGTTATTATACATATCTAATTAGTTGTTATCTTAAAAATTAAAAAAATAAAATAATAATAATATTTTAATATTTATTTGATTCGATTATGAGTCATAATTTTAAATGAATTTAATAATTTGGGAGCGATTAATTGAGATTTTTAGATTGTATTTAGTATATAATTTTATTTTAATAAAATTTAATATAGATAAAAAATAATAATAATAATAATATTATATTCATGAGTTGATTGATATTTTAAATGAATTAAAGAGTTTGAGTGGTGATGCAACTGAATTCTGTAAATAGATTGTATTTAATACAACTACATTAAATATTTAATAGGTTTTTTTAAAAAAAATTATAATTTTAATAGAGTTTGAGTAACATTAAGATTGAGATATATAAGTCAACTGTATTCGTTACAATTGTATTAGATCTGTTCTATTATATTATCTATATTATATTATTATAACCAATATTATATTATAAAATAAATTATACGTAGTATATTTTTAATATTTTTAGAAAGTGTTTACAATTTTTTGGAAATGGTTACCAACCAACCAAATTAACAACTTGTTTTGCTTATAATAGTATAGTATATATACCTCAATATTATAGGTGTTTTGTGGGTTGTAAATCTTAGCATATTCCTTCAATCACATAAACCAGCTCATCTTCTATTACACCGCACCAGCTCCACTTCGATTAGGGTTTACAAAATGGAGGGAATGATGTAATGTTTTAGATATTATATTTGGGGCGGTCAAATTATTTGTTTAGCCATGATTCGAAACTGATCAATGATTTAACGGACATGATCGGAACCATTATGCTGGCTACTTTAAAAATAATTAGCCATTACATTGGCTCAAATAAAAATTTAGTCATTTTCGTGAAAAAATATTAATCTTCAACACAGTGCAATTAAATCTACATTAAATAGGGATATTTGCTGGAAAATAGATCATTAATTATACATTGATATATCCATGCATGAGCTAGCATAAGTGCGTAACACATAAATTATCATATTTATATTTGAGAAAAAGGAAACTAAAATGTATCTTACGTAATTCCCTAACATATTTATGGGATATATAATTATTTGAATTGATTATAAATAATAATGACAGGTGTTTATTTTATATTCTATTATTTTTCATCATTTTCTAGAAAACAATTTGTACAATATTATTAAAATTGAAATGGTAAAATTTTATAGTCAATCAGTCGTGTAATTGATTAAATTATTTAAAATTTTAATTATTAATATTATAATACAATTCTAATATTCCAACTAAAATATTTTTATAAACAAAACAAACATACAAATATTATGGGTGTAAGATACATATACATGTAAAATACATGAAAGATTTTATAAACTATTATTATAAAAATAATAATAAATTTATATTATATAAATAAAATATTAAAAAATTAAAAAAAAATTAATATATATGTCACTTGGATAAAAACTACTCGTAAAATTCTATTATTCATCTTAAAACCAAAGTACAATAGTATACTCATAAATCGAATATCAATTTTTTCTGTCACTCTGGGCCGCGTTATATTAAGTCATCACCCCCCACCAAACACGAGTCACAACGTTTTGACACATTACAAAAATATATGTTATTCAACTCTTAATTAACACATAAACAATATATATAATTCGACTTAATATAGCTAATTAGACGTAAAATATGTGATCAGCAGTAAAAGTTGAAAACAACACAAAAATGTTCAATTACATAGAATATTTTTGAAAAAATTTAACTCTAGTAATGATTTGTATAGAAATTTAAATTTTATTTAAAAAAATTTTATTTGATTAAATATAATATTTAAATAATAAAAAATTCAGACCTAAACCTTATTTGAATTTAGAGTAAAATATAAATTCAAATTTAAAATAAAAATTCAATTCATGATATTTAAAAACCACCGTTTCATCAACACAATTTTAGGAATATATTCAATCTATATTCGGTACTATCTTTATAAATTTTTAAATTTTCTAATTAAATTTTAAAAAATTCATTAAAACATGAATATATTTAATCAAGATTTTAAAATAATCATTAAAATCATATGGTATGTAATTAAGATTTTAAAAAGTTTGAAAGTATTTAATTTAAAATTTTAAATGATCTTTTGAAATCGAAAATATTTAATATAAATTATTATTAATTTATGAATTTTAAAATTTCATATATTCTATTAAGTTTTGTAATATATTTTAAAAAAATTAGAATAAAAGAAATTATATTAAAATTTGAATTTAGACTCAATTTTGTATGGACGGACATGGACTTTGTATCATATAAAATCATAAGTTTAACTACAAAATATTAAAATTTATAAATTATCAATAATTTATTAAATCTAAATTAAAATATTTTAAAAATCCTTAAAATCAATTAAAATATAATTGAAATTAAAAAAAATAAAAAATTAGTAATTTACTTCATTTTTGTCTAAATTAATTAAAGTATAGATTGGGAAAATGAGATTCAATTATTGGAATTATTTTTTCCATAAAATATATATCATGAATATAAAAACTCGTTAAAAATTAGAAAATAAAAAATAAAAAAACAGAAAGGTACAAACCGCTTCTAGTATATAAACTTTGTTGTATTCGAACTCCACTTGCTTCTCTCCATTTTTCTCTACCGGAATTTCACTCCCCCGTCTCCTCCTATATATATTCTCCCTCTACATCTATACTTACACAAACGTGTACGTATATCCACTTCATCACTATCCGTTTTTCCTCCCTAATCTAATCATCTCTCTCGCATCTCTCTCGTCTCTCTCTCTCACACACATCTCTCTCGTCTCTCTCGCATCTCTCTCTCACGCACACATCTCTCTCAGTTTCTCTCTCACGCACACAGCTCTCTGAGTCTCTCTCTCACGCACACACATAGCTCTCGTCTCTCTCTCTCTCACACACACAGACACATATCTCTCTCTATATATCATCGGTGACGCGCAATCCGATGATCGCGGAGGCGACCGATGATGCATAATCCGTTGTGTTGCGGATCGTCGTTACGCAGTCAAATCAGTTTCACTGCGATTACAACGACGGAGATGCCGGCGTCGTCGAATTCGGGTAGATCCGACCCGATCAGGAACCCGAACAACCAAGTACACAATCACATCCACAACAATTTAGATTCAAGTATTCATATGGATGTCAAAATCAATGACATATTAGTAGGAAATGGATTTTGTGGAGTGTTACAAAAATGGGTGAATTATGGTAAAGGATGGAGACCTAGGTGGTTTGTATTGCAAGACGGTGTCGTTTCGTATTATAAAATTCATGGACCTGATAAGATTGTTATTGATTATGTGTGTGTTAAAGGATTTAAAGTTATTGGAGACGATTCGCACAAGAGGATTTCGAGAACTAGGAGTGTTAGTAATGGTGTTAGTAGTATACATACACATACTCCTGTTGGTGAAGTGCATCTTAAGGTTTTGCTCGATTCTATTTGTATGATGTTTATTAAATTAAATGTTGAATGTGTAGTTGAGAAAATGACAAGTTTTGTAATTGCATGATTGAGTTTATGTGTTTTGGAAATCCGAATATACGTAGGTTTTAATTTTTGGTTGTATGTTTAACAACAGTTTCGGAATTAGCTGTGTTTATGCACTGATGTGGTTGGTTTATATTGATTAATGTCAAGTCAAGCTATTCATGGTGTATTCATATATTTAATATGCCGAGTTTTTTTTTTGTGAAGGAAATTGCTGGTTTCTGCTTGTTATGTTTTGATTGCTATAAGATTATTGGGGGGGGGGACATATCTTTATATCTATATGTTTTGTGTGTCATATAGACGGATATGATTACTCTCTACGTAATTAGTGGATTTGAGGTAATTGGTTGCTCTAAGGTGTTGCGTGTGTTTTTGTTGATTGTGTATGAAATGTTGTTGGTGTATTACAGGTTTCGTCAATTCGAGAAAGCAGGTCAGATGATAAAAGGTTTTCTATTTTTACGGGAACGAAGAGGCTGCACATGAGAGCAGAAACTCAAGAGGATCGTCAGCAATGGCTTGAAGCATTGCATGCTGTGAAAGGCATGTTCCCTCGTATGTCCAACGGTGATTTAATGGCTCCCATAGATAATATTGCTGTTTCAACAGAGAAGTTACGGCAGCGTCTGTTGGAAGAGTGTGTAAGTGAGGAAGCTATCCAGGATAGTGAACAAATAATGAGGAATGAGTTTGCATCCCTGCAGAATCAACTTATTCTTGTACGGCAGAAGCATTGGCTATTGATTGACACACTGCGACATTTAGAGGTACGTAAAATGACTAATAGAAAAATTATGCTCTTCGATTTCAGAATTCTTTTTCAGTATCGTTTGCACAGAATGGTTCACAATCTCCTGTTCAGTCATTTGCTTGAATAAATTGTCCTGCAGCAGCATTGCGTGATTATTACAAAGTTTTAGTTTTGGTTAGTACCTAATAGGTATTTCTTAATCCTATGTGGTTGATCATCTATTTGTATAGATCATTCTTGTAGGGGTAACATTTAAATTTCAATATTACCCATGTGTACTTTCTTAAAATCATTTTCTCATTAACATTATAAAAGTTATCTATAAAATTTTGTTGAACTTGTACTGGTGAATGTTCTTTTCCTCAAACGAAAAACAACTTTTAGGTTGTCATAAGTTTAGTTCTGGCATAAATGCACACAAGTTACAATGAATTCGGAAACAAGTTATACTAAATATGAGAGCCCTCAGTAAGCCTTAATGTTTCAAGTTTTAAAAAAAGTAAAGTAGGTTCTATTTGTTGGTAAAGTGGAAGACTGGAACCTCATTTCGCCAAAAAAATTATAAATATAGAACTTATTTTACTTTTTGCTAAAAAATTATAAATATAGTTCTGGCTTTTTTACTCATAAACATTCACTTAAATTTTGCATATAGATCTTTTCATGCATGCCCATCAGTCCATGACTTACAAGAAGTTGAGTTGCACAAATTATTAGGAAAACTAGGTGCTTTATATGCAAAGGGACTGGGTAATTTTATAATGAATTTATCAATTGAGTTTAGTGATTGTGAGTTCAGATCTTTAAGTTATTTGGATAGCTAAGGATGCTATATGTCATACCAACAATGGGTTTGCTAACTTATATTTGTCCAATTTAAGTCTATTTCCCTGGAGCATAACAATTATGTATGTGGTCCTTAATTGCACTAGGTCGACATTTATTAAAATCATAATCATCACAATAACAACAAATTTTAAACCATGCAAGATAAAAAAATCAGCAAACAGACTGCATGTGGATGCTTCTATAATTGTGTTAACTTTTCTGTATGGTTAATAAATGCAAAGGTTAAATATCTTTTCAAATTATGGTTTATAGCAATAAACCAAGTATCGGACAGTCTACGACTAGCTTTATATATTTTACTTTTTTGTTGTTTAATTTTATTATAATTTTTTCTGTTCTTAATCTTTCAAGTAGTTGGAAAAATTCTATTTTAAAATCTATTTGTGGAGTATTGGAAATGATGAGGACAAAATCTTTCCTTCTACACCTTACAAGTAGGTATAATTGTGACTGTAGAATCTATATTTAACATGGTTTTGTCTTGTAAATCCTTTTCCTAATGACATTTGAACCTTCAACTATTTTTATTGAATGGGGAAGGGGATTGAATGTTTACTAGATTTAAAAGCTCATTGTTAGGGTTTTGCATATTATAAATATATGGGAAAATAATGAACAGATGTGGTGGGTTGGAGTCGGTACCAGCATTGCAAATCTGCAATGACAGTAAGATTTTTAGTAGAGCCAGTTTGAATATTTGTCGTTGCCGGTTGTGTTGGTGTAATAAAGGTCAATAGTGTCTGAAGTTGACAATAACAGTGAAAATTATAACTATGTTTAATGCTTTGTTTTGAGAAATGAGTTTCTGGTCGGCAGCAAAGAAAATTGCTACGATTTACCTAGAAAAAGGAAACAGTTTTATTCGTAGTAGAAATGAGCATGCGATCATCACTAAAACAAAACACTGGAGAAATTGGAATTAGTTGTTACAATTGGTTTTCAGATAACCAAATTGATGATATTTTGCTCAAATGTGGGTGCACGTCAGAAAATTTCTCGAGGAAGATATTGTAATAATATATTTCATAAATAAAAGCTGCAGCTGGCATTATCTATTCACTAAACAGAGGAACCAAGTTACTAATTACTTTCTAGCTTAAAATTAAAATGTTTGTGCTATGGTGTTAAATTAGTTGAGGAAGAAGTTGATAGGTTTTTTCAAAATAGAGCGACCATTCTGTATATAGCTTTATAATTTATTGCTTGAACCAGGGTCTGGAAAGATTTCCTGTTGGGACAATATGCACAGCAGATTTTACTTACACCCCTTTTGTGCTCTGACCTCTTCCTTCTGTTTAAGACAGTTCCTTGGTGTGCATTTCCTTACTAGTTACACTTGATGGGGGGGTTTTAGCTGATGGAAGTTTTTATAAGTTGGCCTTGGTTTTCTATTTATAATCTATAAGCAAGTATAAGCTAGAAAGTAAATTCTCATTGTTAAAGGAAGTTCTTTTTTATTGTATGTCTTTTATCTGTAAATTGTAGGTTTGGCATTTAGCCCACTCTCTCATAAGCTTTAAATCAAATACAATTAGATTTTGCTATGATTTACTTCTACATCAATAAGTTTCTATTTTAATTAATCACTTAAAAGCTCTTCATTTGAATCTGTTGTGTTATATAGACTGAGAAGGTAGATCTGGAAAACACAGTAGTTGATGAAAGTCAAAGGCAATTGAAAGAGGTTGGGCAGTCCTCTAGATCAACACTGGAGAAGTACAGTGGTAAGCTTTCAGATTAAGCAACAATTTTTCAGCATAAATTGCGTCTACACTATTACTAAAAGAAAGACCCTTTAACTCGACAGATTGCCACGTCATATTCTTCTAAAAACTTTTCCCGCCTCTCTCTCTCCTCATTAATTATTATAATCCACTAATTCTCTTTCTTCGTCTTTTTTCAATTAAATTTTTTAAATGTTTCTTAATTTTTCAACCATATTTACACATTACCATATGTTATTCGAATTTTAATAATTTAAAGAAAAAATATCTACATCGAAACTTTATATATTTTTAATAACAATATATGAAGTAAAACTTAATAACAGAAAAATATTGTCAAATGCCGACTTCAAAAAATCTTTTGCCTTTTTACGATTATAAATTTATTAGAAAAATTGTCAATGGTAGTTCATTCATCAATATTATATACACGTATGTCCTTTTCCAGTTGTCTTTTTTAATATTATAATTATAATTTTTTTGAACATTCTATTTACACATAATAACACATGCTATTAAATTTAATTATTTAATTAATATAAGTATTTGTAATAATTTTTAGAAATTATATATTTTGAGTAAGATATTTTTAATATTTCTAATTATTTATAGTTTTTATCATTTTATTTGTTTGCAAGTCTGAAATATTTTAAACTCAAAATCGTATTATCTGCTATACTAACTATAAAATATATATTTTACATAACTTTAGCTAAAATAAATGCTCCAACTTAAAAAAAATATCACGTCAACTTTTTATAAAACGTTCTCTCGCATATTATCCAATTTTTTTTTTTTAATATTATAATTATAATTTTTTGAACATTCTTATTTACACATCATAACATGTGCTATTAAATTTAATTATGTAATTAATGTAAGTATTTATAATAAGTTTTTAGAAATTTTATATATTGAACAAGATATTTCTAATATGATAATTATTTATATTTCTAAGATATTGCAAGGCTGAAATATTTTAAACTCAAAATCGTATTGTCTACTATACTTTTTGTATGTAATTTTGAAATATAAATAAAAACTATTTGTTAAAAAATTTATCATGCATTTTTTTTTCTAAATTTTATTACTTAAATTTATCTATAATCCAACACTATAACTAAAACAAAAACATGCTAATTAATTTTATTTGTAATCCAACACCATCAAAATTTCTCTATATAATTCATATAGAGAGGTTTAGTTCTCAAAAATATATTTCTCGAACTACAATTCATCTTTTATTAGAAATCTTTTCATCTAATATTATTTTTTGTCGTCACCTCAACTATTAGGTGTGTTCGCGAATTATTGATTTTGGATTATTATATTTTTTTTCAAACAAAACCATTATAATATATATAAAATCAAACTAAACCAACCGAAATTATTTAATACTTATAAATTTTGAGATATAATTATATGTAGCAATAATTTATATTTATTCAGAATTATTTTGTATACATTTTAACAATATTTATAATACATTATATTACTAATATTATTTATAATAACTTTATTTTTGCTTAATAACATATTTTAATCCTATATAGATTTTTATTATTATAAATATGTAATAAATAAATGCAATAAATTTACAAGAACCGTGCATATTGGCTATTGCACGGACACTCTCTAGTTCTTATTAATTCATGCCAGTACACATGTACCTCATAACCTTTGCGCTTTTGTTGAAAAAATTGTAATATAAAACTAGACGTAAAAACTATGATTCACTTAAAATTGATGTCCCTTGGCTTGCTTATTTTCTATCTGCTGGAAATGATGTACAAGAGGATACAGATACACAGAACCAACCCCTCCCAAAATTTTATGTAACCGCCTAGTGACATTCATAAATAACAAACTCATAGTGATGGATCATAATTGCGCGGATATTGATTTTTGGAATAGAAAATGAAGCTCGCAACTGCTCAAATATGTTTAGGGATAGATATTGAGGGTGTACATCTTGTTAATTATAGTGCGGTTCCACAATAGATTTTACTAGAAACATATTATCTTATAACCTTCTGTCTTAGTGCCATATTTGTAGTGTTTTTTTTCTGTTCATGTTCTCATAAACCCTTTTTAACCAGAGCCAAGTGCAAGTGAATCTGAAGATGATAATGAGAGAGTAGACACTGTGGAGGAAGAGACAGATGAGGAGGATAATGCCTTTTTTGACACTCGAGATTTTCTTTCATCAAATTCATTTAGAAGCAGTGGGTCAGACTATCGAACTTCATCTTTTTCATCAGATGAAGAAATTTGTTCAGAATTGGAAGACGGAAATGACCCTTCAATCAGATATGTTGGTACTACCTTTCCAAAAGTTAAACGTCGTAAAAAATTGCCTGATCCAGTTGAAAAAGAAAAGGGTGTAAGTCTGTGGTCGATGATTAAAGACAATATTGGGAAAGATCTAACCAAAGTTTGTCTTCCAGTGTACTTTAACGAACCACTGTCTTCTCTGCAAAAGTGCTGTGAAGATCTCGAGTATTCTTATCTTCTTGATCGGGCATATGAATGGGGCAAAGGGGTATGTTTTCTTCAAGAGCTTTTGTAATTTTTCCCTCTTCTCTTCTCAGATGCTTATATTGCTAAGAATATTGATAATCTTCTAATCAATAAAAGTTGCTCCAGTGGTTAAAGATGCATGGAATTGGCTTTTAAGCAATCAAACCTGCTTACGAATCTCTTGAGTCTTGAACAAATTTTTTTACAAACCCGGTTTTTTAAGCACCTTAGAATCTGTTTTCTGCAAGTAACTAGAATATACTATTTGAGTGGCTAATCATATGCAAAAACATATATATACCAAGTCATCACAAACACAATTTTATTTTTTTGGACAATCTATGAACATAATCAATAACCAGAGTATTCAGCATATAAGTATTTAACTATTTGTATATGTCAAAGTTAGTGAGCCAAGACATGCTCAACGAAATATATTCCAAAAGCGAAACCTAGATTAATTTTTTGAATGTGATAATACAGTGAAGGGAAGCATAAGTGGATATCATCATCAAGTAATCATATTCTGACACATAATTTACTTCCACTTGTAGTACTCATATATTACTTTCTGTACTCATTTATTTGCGGACATTGAGTGTATGCCTCTGATCTTATAATGCAGTCTACTATTTTACTGTTTTGTTAATGTTGTTTGTCAATGTTACAATAATTGGCATATGTTATGCTATCTGTAATTGAAACTCTGGTGTTTTTAATAAGAGTAATTGATGGAACATTACAATCACACAGCTACATCTCCATCCCTTGTAGCTAGTGTTCTGTTACCGAGACAAAAAAAAAAGTTAATTTATAGGTGCAGATTGGCATGCATATTGAATTATTCAGCATTATTAGATTGTCTTTCTTTCCTTTTAAAGCTTTTTTTGTTTATTTTTTTATGTGCATGTTGGCACTGATTCTGAATACAAGATAACTGAGTTTTTATTTATAGAGAAATAACAATGCCCATGTGGACCCACATCTGAAACCTATTTGGTAAAACTGTAAGTGTCAACCCCATAGATATCCAGTAGAACTTATTGTGTAGGCAAATGCAGAGAAAGCATAATGAAATTTATAGAATAAAGCTTCTGAAATTGGTTAATTGCAATTTATACAAAATTGCATCCACTATTCCACTGTGCGTGAATAGTAGAAAACCGAAGGTAAGAGAGGTTGTGTACAGTTTATGATTTGTGGGAATATTATTCATTTTTCGGCATTGTATGAAAAATATCTCATGCATATAACAATGTCGTTTTCTGTCCATATAGCGTGTTACAAAAATTATAATTAATTATTGGTTGGGAAACAAAGTATAGTACTTGGCGTGTACATCTTAATTCGCCGTACAGAATGAGAGAGTGGACAATTTTATCAAATCTTAGTAGTATAGAAATTGACTTGGATCTTTTGGTTTTAAGTTATTTCTCCTTGCTAGATTATAATTTTTTTCTTGTTGTAATCCCTGTCAGGGAAATAGCCTTATGAGGATCTTGAATGTAGCTGCATTTGCTGTTTCTGGTTACGCTTCTACTGAGGGAAGAAATTGCAAACCATTTAATCCATTACTAGGGGAGACATATGAAGCTGACTTTCCTGATAAAGGCATACGGTTTTTCTCGGAGAAGGTAGATTGTTATAACTTTGAATACTGTGCACTTCAATTTGCATATTCTAGTTTTTTTAGATAAAAGTAAACCACATTCATGGGGTCTATTCAAAAGAGGAATATGTAGCTATCACTTTGTGTTAGAATTACACAATGATTCTAAAGGATAGTTTTAATGAACTAAAACAAGGGAATATAAGGGGGCGTATCTCATTTCTATTCTTTCTTTGATTCCTTCGAATGTGAGGAGACAGAGACTAATTCTCTTTTACTCTTTTTTATTAAATCATTAATTCAAAGTTATATATTAACTTTATAATTGGTCGCATAGGTTAGTCACCATCCAATGATTGTAGCATGTCACTGTGAGGGTACTGGCTGGAAATTCTGGGGAGATAGCAATTTAAAAAGTAAATTTTGGGGTCGCTCAATTCAGCTTGATCCTGTTGGTATATTGACACTGGAATTTGATGATGGTGAAATTCTTCAATGGAGCAAGGTATTAGTACATTGGTTCTTATTTTCTTTTTATAATGTTATCTTGATGAAAAAACTTTTTGTCAGGTCACAACATCTATATACAATCTTATTTTGGGGAAGCTGTATGTTGACCACTATGGCACAATGCGGATACAGGGAAGTAGTAACTATTCATGTAAGCTAAAATTCAAGGAACAGTCGATTATAGAGCGGAATCCTCATCAGGTCTCTCTCTCTCTCCCTCCCTCCCCCTCTCCCTCTCCCCACCCTCAGTTGACAACTTTACATTATCAACTATATTTATATTATTGATGAAAATCAACAATTTATAAATGTATTTTGTTGGGTTGCCTTCTGTTCCAGTGGCCCGGCGAAATTTTTGTTGGGTCCTAACTTACATTCTTGGTTTTATTTTGAATGTAATAGGATATAACCCTGTTTATTTTGTCGGAAATTCCTTAAACTGGTGGAATTTGAAGGATGGCTATTTTGTGAATCTTATTGATACACATTTAAATAAAGTTAGTCTAGATTCTAGAAAAAAGCAATAGATAATAGAGATCATAAAAATAAAAGAAGGAGCTCAAGTAGAAATGGTTAACCACCGTGTTGAAGCCGTCAAACTCCATTCATTTTCAGAATATTGTCTGTATTATCAGGTCTTGCCGCTTAAAAAGTAGATCCAATAGAAAATATTTTTTTCAGAACAAATTGTCTGGCACCACAAATTTTTAAACCGGCTCACTTGTGAAAATACAGGTAATATACTCCCATTTTCTAGCCCGGCTCCATATCATTATGACAGTATAAATCCACAGATTATAATATCAGTTGTCCTCCTACCTACTTTTCAGGTTTCCATTGGCTAGTGAATTTGAATTGTTTAACAACTGATAATTAATGTGTATCATAAATATCATTAATCAGGAATTAAATTAACCGTGATAAGTTAGGTGTTTACTATGTTAGGAATGTAGATTATTGAGAATAGTCTTAGTCTAGATATATGGTAATTTAGTCATAAAATGCTTTGCTCCTTTTATCTAGAATTTTAGTCATTTTACTTGTTCTCCCAGTTTAGGATCTCTATATACATAGTTATAATACTTATGATTACAAATATTATGAGTTAATGGACATTTGAGGTTTTATTTGTGTCTCTACCAATTATGTGTGGAGATTGGTTCTACTCATGTCCTTAATACCTTCTTGACCTTGTCCTTCATCATTCAGTGACTGCTGTGAACATGGTCTGACTATATCAAAAAGGACACCTACGAGGTAGTTTTAGGAACTGAGGAAGCCAGAAGGCGCATTCGGAGCTGAGTTTCAATTTCATGTTCTAGTTGCTCCTAAATCTGTACTGGACCAGGGGCATGTAACTTTGTCTTATTGGACAACAAGGACAGGAGTAAATGGTGTATTATTAAGAGATTATTTGGTGAAGCAGAAATGTGAAAAACATTATTATATGGACCTTCATCATCCATAATTTATACATTTTTTAAAAAAATTACAAATTGTAATTACAGCCATTGAGCTCTTCCCAGAGTTTGTAGGATAGTTCTTTCCATAAGATATCTACTTGCTCTAACCAAACATAGCATTGCCCTGAGTTGGCATATAGTGGTACAGAGATAAGTTACCTATGAGTATCATCAGCAATGCCCACTCCTTGTGTTTTGTTGGTGCAATATAATTTAGAATAAAATATCATTTTACCATATCAATCTTTTGAGCTACTCTAATGATAAGATTATTAAAGGTTAAAAAAATATTTACTTTAAATGGTTTGAACATTAAGATTAACATCTTTTCAGAGTTGATGTTAACAAAATCATGATGTACATGTTTATGCCCTACTCCCAACACCATTTGTTTTTTGCCTTTTGGAGTGTTGGTCATCTAAAACATGATATTAGAGCTCGGTTTAGGAAAGTCAAATGTTCAAACTCCCAACCTTTATTGTTCTTTATGAGTACGGTGTTGAAGAAAGCCACAAAAGGAATGTTATACATTAGCATATGTTATAGAGCTGAGTTTCATTTTCCTGGTTGAGTAAATCTTCTTCAGCTCCCAAGTTTTAAGTCATTCTTTTATAACCTCTGCTAATAATTTTTTTGTCTGTGGTTTCCTGTCTGTTCCACAGATAGAGAAATTTGTGATGTTTTAAATATACTCACCAAAATGGGATTTGATTGTTTTTTAGGTGCAAGGCATTGTACAAGATAGGAATGGGAAGACGGTCGCTACTATGTTTGGAAAGTGGGATGAGAGCATGCATTATGTAGATGGAGACTTCTCTGGAAAAGGAAAGGGCTTTGATCAGTTAGAAGCTCATTTGCTTTGGAAGCGGAGCAAACCCCCTAAGTTCCCAACTAGATATAACTTGTCACGCTTTGCTATCACACTGAATGAGATAACCCCTGGGCTGAGGGTAATTTTTTGTTCAAGCCATGTTTTTAGTGATGCTCATGTGCTTAATTGTAATTTATAGCTTTGTATCTTAAAAGGTGTCTGTTCTAAATTGTTATGTGCCTGAAGTTCACATATTGTAAACACTGTAGATGCTTGCAAAGCATGTTGTGTCAATGTGAAGGAGCAGATTCTAAATATATGCGAAAATCTGCAACTACCTTTTCATGCTTCACTAATTTGTTTTTATCTCAGGCTCAGTTGCCGCCAACAGATTCGAGGTTAAGACCTGATCAGAGATGCCTGGAAAATGGGGAGTTTGAAATGGCAAATTCTGAAAAGCTGAGATTGGAGCAGAGGCAACGGCAGGTAAATCAAATTGTCTTTGTATTTGCATGCCAATTTTTAGATCGACCTGGCCTCTTAATTGACAATGGTTTATCATAAACATGTTGGGAGGGGAATTTCACTCCAGAATCAAATACGATAACTCTAATTTGTAACTAGTTCCACGAGGACAGGTATATAGTTAGGACATCATGATATTGCTTTAATACTCCGTTGCATAATGCATAGTCAATAATGCAAGGACTATATTGTTAAACCTGTTGTAGAAATTAAAGGCATTAATGATAATGAGTGAGTTGCATTTAGATTTATGATTACTGTTATATTGAATTGCACAGTCATCTTATTTCTGGTTGACTATAAAGCAGCAAGGAATTCACATCCAAAGACAAAATGTTGTATGCTTTGATTGTTTAAAGAGCTTTACTATCCAATAACCATGTGAAAATAGATCTTTTGCTGTGACCTTGGATTGTGCTATGATTTCAAATGTGTATTAACTGCTAATTATCTCGACTGATATAAGATTGTTTCTTTGGGATTTAGGCTCGTAAAATGCAGGAGAGGGGTTGGAAGCCACAGTGGTTTGCTAAGGGTAAAGGAAGTGATACTTACCAGTATATTGGTGGGTACTGGGAAGCTAGGAAGCAGGGCAACTGGGACTCATGTCCTGATATTTTTGGTCAAATATCTTCTGATCAACTGGTTGACTAAGTATGCCTCAATTTTTGGAACATTATCCTTTTTGAATCTCTCATAGAAATACAGAAATGAAGGTATTGAACAGGTAATATTGACATGAGACGTGGTCAAATTTGAGGAATTTGATGTGAGCCGTAGAGAGTACATAGAACGGCTGCTAATTTTGACATGAGACGTGGTCACATAACCTGTAAGGTACGGAAATGAAGGTATTGAACAGGTAATATTTGAAAAATAATCTGGTTTGTTCCCTTTTGGTATCCCAAGTATGCTGGTTAAACAACTGAGCTAAATGATTGCAGCCCGTTCTAATTGTTGTGAATTTCCTGCAATTAAGATAATTGCATATATAAAGGAATACTCTGGTTGAACTTCATTATAGATTCATTGTATTATTAACATTCTTTTGGTTATATACATTCTCAAATGAAATATTCTTTTAGTGTAATCTTATAAAATAATGGAAGCTGCACGGCGATTGTTTAGTAACACTTGTAGGCTTGTAGCAATGCTTTCAGTGAACTTTCTGAATGTATTTTGTATGTGAAGTGACCGTAGCATTATACAATAGTATAAATGCATATGAGCAGTGCACCAAAATGTGGCTGAGTTGAGATTTGACTTTTTGGGACTTGGGTCCAGAGTTCAGCTGTTGTAGTCAATATAAGATACAACAATAGGGCTACTATGGTGAACCTATTGAGCAATTTGACAGTACAGAACCAGTGAACGGCTCTATTATTCAAAAGTGTCGTCTAAAACAGAAAGATCAAGTACGATGCTTTACAGTGTATATAAAATATTTGAACGAAGACCGAGTATGATCAAGGGAATTGGAAATGACTCGTTCTAGGTTGGGGGCTCAAGGCACTGAATCACTGACTTGTATATACAAGTCTCTCTCCCTCTCTCCCTCTCTCCCCCTCTCCCTCTCCCTCTCCCTCTCCCCTCTGTGTGTGTGTGTTGTGTGTGCTTCGTTAGAGAAGATGACGTTAATAAGATTTCATAATCCAGGGCTGAGCAGTGCGGCTCTGCTAGTATCTTTTAACTCTATTATTTGAAACCTATCGCGCTATGCAGCTATGCTCTATGTTATGGGTTGGATTTAGGGGTATACTTTTGCTGCTGCTTTTTGAGACTTGCCCAAAAACTAAACTGTACACACACACGTATAATTTATAGAACACGGGAGGGTTTCTTAAGTGGAGAATGTGGCTTAAAATTGTGTGCTAATAACACGTTTAATGATTATAAGGTTGACTATTTAAACTGTACTGCAGTACTGCAGTACTGCAGTACTACAGTATACTATTGGACGGGGAAAAAATGTGAGCAGAAATTAAATTTACTCGTCAACTAATGTGCTTGATTAAGTTTATCTGTAATACCAGTAGTAGTAGTTGGCTTTAGTCTGGCGAGATAGAAAATTACTTGAAAAAGTAAATTATAGAAAAAGTTTTTAAAAAAAAGTCACTTTCTTTCTTTTTTTATTTTTAAATTTTTCGATGACACGTATGTTGTTTTGGATCATAAATATTTCGAACTTCAAAATATTTGTTACTACTTACTACTGATCCCTACGTTTCTTTTTATATATAATTTTTAGAAAAATTAGATAAAACAAAGAAATAATATAAATAAAATTATTGAATTTTATTGCATAGTATATGTTAAAAAAATTTATCTGTAATATCATTTCGATAATAAAATGTAATGGAAATAAAATTTTCTTATATTCAGCCTTAATTATTTTAAAGTAGGAATATAATTAAATTTTAAAATAATTAAGTATCAGAAATAATAAAAGAAATAGAATTTTGAAAAATTATACCTAATTTTTTTTGAAAAATAAAGCGATTATTAAAAGAAAAATGTTACAGTATGTTTTAAAAAGGGATGGAGTAAATTCAGCTTTGAATCTCTTTAGTGTGAAATTGTCAATTTACAGTTTCCCATACATTTCGTGACCTTGTGACTTGTGTCAGTAAATTCTGTTGCAGCGGGCAGGTACGCCATTGATTTTTTTTTTTGACAAGATAGGCCATTGATTTATTTGTGAGGACAGTAAATATTTTGGTGGCCATAATTAATCACTCCGTGTTACTCTATTTAAGTTACGGGACTGATAACTGTATTTTGATGAGTTGTTAAATTTTCAACAATTTTTTTCTCACTTATTTCTTCGGGGATCCAAATGTAATATGTCACCGACACTGTAATCTCATCGGTTGCTAAATAATTTTCTTTTTTTAATTTTTACATATCTCTCCCTTGGTTGGATTTGGTAATATAATATTTATAACTGGTCAAACACTAACTAAAGTAGAGATTGCATAAACACGATTAAATATGCAGAAATAATAATAACGATTTTATGTCATTTATTTTTGACATATTCGGATTTTTTTACTTTTAAAATTATTTCCTCCGGATAGTTTAGAAAGTAATGAATAAAAATGTTATAACCGTTCAGCTGAATATATATTTCTAATGAGTAAGATTTTCAATTCAACAAGCTCTTATTGTGCGTCCGTTTCAATCATACATATGTAACTTAGACTTTTATTTTAAAATAAAATTTTTAATTAGATTCCTCGATTTATTAAAAAATTTAATACTTTATATCAGATAAAATTTTAAATATTTATTTGTTACAATACTTAATGATAAATATAATTATATATTTTTCATATTTTAAATTTAATAATAAAAATGTTTCAAATCTCAATCATATTTCATATATTTTTAAATGATTTAAAATAATTCAATTTCTCAATTTTATTTTTATTTTAATTTAAATAATTCAACTTTTACTGATTTCAATTAAATTTTAATTTTATTGCTCACCGCTCTTCCAACGCATGCAGCGAGGAGTCGATCAGTCGAGGACCTAGAACTGTAGAAGCTGATGTCTAATATTTGTCCTAATTCTTCCTTCTGATCAAAAAGTTCAAACAATTTATGTGCCCGTTTGATTGGACTTATTTTCAAAAATAAATAGCTTATTTTTTGAAATGAGTAGTTAGATGTCTACTTTTTTTTAAATAGGTGCTTGTTTTTTTAAGAAAAAGGTAAAATTTAATCTTAAATTTTTATCTTTAAAAAAAGTCTATAAATATGAATTTTTTATATAAAAATAAGTTATTTATTACTTATTTTAAATAACCCCAAACGGGGCCTATATTATTTAAATTCAAATACTAAAAAATCGATTAATTTTTTAATAGTTTGATATTATAAATTTTTTTAATAAATTATATATTAAATCATATATTAAAAAATCTATATTTTAACATCTGAAATCACGTCAATTATATATTAAATTCAATATTAATACTATTAGTTATGAAAATATAAACAAATATGTTATTTTATTATATTGTACTTTAAATAGAAATTATAATTTATTTTTTATGTTAATTTTTTAAAAATATATATATAATTATTACAACATATTTAATAAAATATAAAATATTAAAAAAGACTCGTGTTATTACCTTAGTATAAATTAATAATATGTCAAAAAAGGTGTTCTAACGAAAACCCTATTCAATTATTATTATTATTAAAAGTGTGTGTCTTAGTAAACTTTGTACGTAATTATGTCACTATACATTTTGAATTATGTGGTTAAGAAATTAGTTGCACGAAAATTAAATAAGCTGCGTGGTTATTAACCTCCCACGTGGCAACCACAAATTATATATTTAATTTAAACCTTTATATCTCAAATTTTGATTAAATAATTGGAATAATTATTTAATTGCCGTTTTTCTATTTGATTAGTTCAGATGTGACGTGGCAAATAAAGGGAGACAGCACACGTGGAAGGTGGTCTGAGTCTGGACCGAGTTAGGGGGACATGTGGCATCCAAATATTCTAATTTTTCGATAGCTACCACTAATGTGGGGCTAACTCGGACAGCTAAACCCGAGTTGATTGGGTCCACAACGTGCTAACTCGGACCTTGTGGAGCCCGCTTTAAAGCGACTGTTTGGATGGATCTTTATTTTTATTCTTTATTTTCTAGTGTCTTAGAATATATCCAACACGCGTTTTACGTGATCTTAATTTTTTTTTTTTTTTAAAAAGATTTCTTAAAATTCTAAGGATTTATTTGCTCTCCTCAATTTACATCTTCTTTTATATACTGTTTTCAAACTTTTTCACATATCTTAAACCACATAAAAAATAAATTAATAAATTTTATTTCTTAAATTTTTTTAATGAAAATATAAGTAATAAGGTTTTAGTAAAAAGATGTTATAAAAATACTTTTTCTATTCATCTAAATGTCAACAAAATATGAAAAAGGAGGTGGAGTAATATTCCCTTTCTTGCGTTGACACTTGAAGTAAAATTTAATTATTTAACTTTATCAGATGAGATTTATTTTTTTAATCATAAATTAGGATGACAAAATAATCCTATTTGATGGATACCAAATCAATGACCGATTAAATTTTACTGAACCCAAAATTTTGGATTTTAATTTCATATGTGTCGAACCGATACCCAACCCAAAATCCAAAACCCGATAAATACCCTTCAATAGTCAATATTTATTTAATAAATTAGTACTTTATTATATCAACATATATTAGATTTTAATGGTATATTGATATTATATTATATATATATAAAATTATCATTGTGTGAATTATTAGTTAGTTTTTTTTAAGGAATCAGTTAGTTATTAATTATATATTAATGATAAATTAATATTTCAAAATTTGTGTAATATATTATATTTAACTATCTTTTAAATATAAATATTTATAATTTATAAAAGTAATTACTGTGTGTGTTAGTGATATTTAACTTGATTTCATTTTTTAAAAACAAGTTTGGATATCTGAAATAAACCCGTTCTAATTCAAAATTTGATAAATTTAAATTTGAATAACCCGAAACTATTTAAATTTTAATTTGAATTTTACTAAAACCCAATCCAACTTACCATACTCATCATAAAAATTACATGTAAAAGTCCATAAACGTGTATAAAATACCGAAGAGAGTAGTATACAACAAAGTTGTGACAAACATGTTTTTGGTAATGGGGTATTTGGCCCTTGGTTTCTGGGACAAGAATGATAATGTAATTGGAAGTTGACTCTGAATATTAAAACTAAGGTTTTGAGATTTTTCGCATGAAAACGGAAAAAAACATTACAATATTTTTGACCAACTCAAAAACTTAATAAATCTTAAAATTTATAATTCGGAGAAGAAAATTTGCCGAACAACATATTATTCCTACATTGACTATGTTTTCCAGTGTTGTTGTGATAATATTATACTCATTTTTTTAAATGATTAAGGTGACTCAACCATTATTATTTTTATAATTATTATGACCCAACCATTTTTATTATACTTAAGTTGTAGGTTTCACATATAAAACTAGCACTTTTACAATCATAATTTAATATAGTAATATCTAATCAGTAATCTCTATTATAATAACAAGTTGAATTATTTTTTGAGTTCATAATTTAAAATGTGTGCAAGCTAACCTCCGTTTTTAGAAAATAATACACAAGGAAGCAAGTGAGATTCGTGAGTATGATATAAATTATAATCAACCTTGTAATATTTGCAATAATAATGTCTCAATTCAATAATTATTTGGTAGTAATAAAATAATCAACCTTTATTTTTAATTTTTTTTCCCATGTACACTTATTTTCTGGTTTATCATAATATGAAATTGCAATCTAATTCTCAATATTTTTTCAAGAAAATAATTATCGGACAAGATATACAAGATATGTATGGTTTAGCATATAAATAATACATTAAAAATTATTTAACAAAAGTAGTTTATAAAATATGTCAACTCTTTTCATATATTCGATCGGTTCACTTAGACCGGATCAATGAGAATGGGCAAGCTACAGTTGAGCTTAAATACCGAATTTACCCCTTCAACTCCCTCGGTGATTCCGTCATATCGCAAGATATATTCCTGCTCGAAAGCTGATTCCACGTAATTTTAAGCAAACACTAGGGACAATTACGTCATTCCATCATATAATAAAATACTCGAATACATATAAGTTTTTCGATTTAAATTATAAGTTATTCATCTGCTTTTTTAATAATTTATTTTGAACATCTTATTTTATGAATTTTTCATCTCTTCGTTTAATATATTTTTTAATATAAATTCTTTAATTTATGGTTCCAATAAATGTAATTTTTTGATATACATAAATCTTTTAAGGGAAATTATTATTATACTATGCTGTTTTTGACTTTTCAAGTGGTGTAATTTTTTATTTTTGACTAAACTATGTGATTTTACTAAATATGTCATTCAATTAATTAAAATGTTAACCAAACGTTAAAATACAAGGAAAATGATCTCAATAATAGAAATTTTCTTAATTTTTCATAATTATAATAATTACATATACTTAGAATTAGAATGATCAAAATAATTCATAAAAAATTGTCTAATCAAGAAAAAATAGTCTAAAATATCAAGGGTGCCGCTCGTAAATTGAAAACCTGAAATGACACTATTTGGGGAAAAAATAATAAATAAAGCATACTATTAAGAAACTTTCTACATAAAATTTGAAGATTAACGTTTGGTTAATAATTTTATTAACGGAATGGTATATGCACTATGATCACATACTTCACGTATTACTCGTACTAGATTATAACATGTTGAAAGCACGGATAATATTAATAAATTATATATTAGTTATTTTATATAATTTTATTTAATATGATAATTTATTTTATTATTTTTTCTACATTTTTCATACAATGGCGTTTATATATTAATATTCATAAAATTAAATTATAAAACATAATTTTAAATAAATAAAACAGTTTGAATGGTGATGAAATTGAGTTGAATATGAGTACAACTGTATTAAATAAAAATTATAGACTAAGTAAGATAATGAAAATAGAAAATATAGAATATGATTTGGATATAATATAATATTATCCGTGAGTATTTGTATAAAAAGAGGACTATTGGTGATAGAGTTATATATATAATATATCTTTTCTAAAATTATATTTTATTAAAATTGTATACTTAGGATCTTTTCTATGTTTTATTTAAAATTGAACAGTTAAAATCTTTTATATGGTTAACTTGTGTAATCAAGATGAAAAACAAGTTCTCTTGTTTGCTTATAATAATAACAACAACTTATAACCCGCGCAAAGCACATATGATATTAATAGGTTATATATACTAATTATTTTATATGATTTAAAATATTTAATTAATTTTTTTTAATATGTCATTTATAATAATATAGTATATAATAAAAATTATGTAATATAGATAAAATAATAAATATTATTTTAATATTTATGAAATTTAATTACTAAACTGTAATTTTAAATAAATTAAAAGGTTTGAGAGGTAATAGAATGAAGGTATTTTATTAGATTGTTATATAGAAAGAGAACTCGTTTATAATAGAGTTGTAAATGAAATATATATGTTTTAAAATTAAATTATAATTAAATAATAACTACATAAAAATAGTTGTATAAGAAGAGGACTTACCAAATTTTTGTCACCAACACCTTTAATTTTAGGTTTTATATCAAAATGTCCACTCGTTGTAATCAAATCTCTCATTTAGGCCACTCATTCAAACGATGTCTCATTTAAACCACTAAAATGCACATATATATCACGTTGTTGACGAATGACCTATAATTTATCGAAAAATGTTAATTTTTTTTATTTTTTGTTAGATTATAAATCAAAGGTTCTTATTGATGACCTGTTCATCTACGTTGCACCTATGTTTCAATAATTTTGAACCTAATGTTCCATACTTCTAACACATTATAGATTGTCATCCTGATACAACGTGTGTGAAACGTGGATGAACATGTCAAAAACAAGAGTTATTGGTTTATAATTTAACGAAAATTTTAAATTTTTAATCATTTCTGCCAAATTATAGATCACAAGTTAACAACTTGATATATGTGCATTTTAGTAATTTAAATGAGATCACGTTTAAATGAATAATTTAAATGAGAGATTTGAGTCAAATGGGTGATCCTTTGATATAAAATTATTTTAATTTGAAGGATGACACTAGAAAAAACCAAAATCAAAAGGTACTTGATAATTTCCCAATTTTTAAAATAAATAAATAATAAAGTGTTTATGTTTTTGCAATGCTTGCCGAGTTGCCGGCTCCTCATCAAACCCAAAATTCCATAAATGATCACATATTTGCTCTCTCTCTCTCTTACCTTTTCTTATACTACCGCTCAGTCTATTTCTCTCTCACTCACCTTTTCTTATATTAACACTCTCTCTCCCTCTCTCTCAATATCTCGCTTTATTTACCTCATCTAAAATCTTCATTTTCTCTCTAAATCTATACATACAACCTCACTGTATCTATCTATCTATTTATACTATAGCTGTGCTCCACGAAATGCCGGTTCGTTTTCCGGTGATATTTAGAGAGACAAAGTGAGTTACCAGCCTAATTTAGCTATGCCGGAATCAACAACTGTAGTTCTAGAGAGAGAAACCGAGTCGTTAAAGCCATTATTTGCTAGCCGGAGTCGATCTCAGGCGACGACGCGGCGCGTGACGCCGACGTTAACGGCCGGAACTACGTTATCTCCGTCGGAAAAGAGGTTACCGAACGGAGATCTATTTATAGGAAGATTGTCGGGAAACGTGCCACACGGATCGGGAAAGTATTTGTGGAGAGACGGGTGTATGTACCAAGGGGAGTGGAAGAGAGGGAAGGCGAGTGGCAAAGGGAAGTTCTCGTGGCCTTCGGGCGCGACTTTCGAGGGTGAATTCAAGTCGGGTCGGATGGACGGGTTTGGTACTTTTATCGGATCCGATGGTGATACGTATCGTGGAGGTTGGGTTAGTGATAAGAAGCATGGGTATGGTAGTAAGAGTTATCGAAACGGCGATTATTACGAGGGATTGTGGAGGAAGAATTTACAAAATGGGAGTGGAAAGTATGTTTGGAGGAATGGGAATGAGTATGTTGGAGAGTGGAAGAATGGTTTGATTAATGGGAGAGGTGTTTTGATTTGGAGGAATGGGAATAGGTATGATGGGAATTGGGAGAATGGTGTTCCGAAAGGGAACGGGGTGTTTACGTGGCCGGATGGTGGTTGTTATGTTGGTAGTTGGAACAAGGAGAGTGATAATAGGATGTTGAATGGCAAGTTTTATCCGGGAGGTAATGCGGGGATTAATTGGAAGGAGGATATGTTGAAGTTCAATAGTAAGTTGGTTGCGCCTTTGATGTTGGGTGAAAAAGTAAGTGATTATGGTGGTGGTATGATGAGGAAGAGATCGTCGGTGGATGGGAGACGGAGTTTGGAGAGTGGGAGGGGGAGCGGTGGGAGGATTTTTCCGAAGATTTGTATATGGGAGTCGGATGGGGAAGCTGGGGATATTACTTGCGATATTATTGATAATGTGGAGGCGACTATGTTTTATAGAGATAGTAATTTGTTGGGGAGGGATGATGTTGGGAAGTTTGGTAGAAATCCTTGTTGTTTTAATAGAGAAGTGAAGAAGCCTGGACAGATGATATTTAAAGGGCATAAACATTATGATTTGATGCTTAATCTACAACTCGGCATTAGGTAACTTGTGTTTTGTCTGTTTTATGGTTGATCGGTTCGTGTATGTATTGTATTCTGTCTTATTGGGGCATTCTGATTTATGCAGGCATTCAGTTGGAAAACATTCTTCTATATTTAGTGATCTTAAGCCTAGTGATTTTGAACCTAAAGAGAAATTCTGGACTAGGTTTCCATCGGAAGGCTCGAAGATGACACCTCCTCATCCGTCAGCTGAGTTTCGCTGGAAAGATTATTGTCCTGTGGTGTTTAGGTAATTTTTCTTTGAAATACATTCATCTGCTGATGCTATTGAATTCGATTATATGCATCTTTTGATTACTAATTGTGTTTCTATTTGTGGTGTACAGACATCTAAGAGAGTTGTTTCAAGTTGATCCAGCTGATTATATGCTTTCTATATGTGGAAATGATGCACTAAGGGAACTCTCATCCCCAGGAAAGAGTGGGAGTTTTTTTTATTTGACACACGATGATAGATTTATGATCAAAACAGTGAAAAAATCTGAAGTCAAGGTTTGTTAACTTCATCTTTGACTAATCTTTGTTAATTTTTGGAATAGTGGTCATATCAAGATGACGACAAGGTCTTGTATAGGAATGGTTTTCTATGCTGCTGTTACATCTTTCATCGTCCATTCTAAATATGTTACATGGTTGTCCATAAAAAAATAAGACTTTGGTGTATTGTTCTATCAGGTGCTAATTAAGATGCTTCCAAATTACTACCAACATTTTCGGAGCTATGAGAATTCACTTGTCACGAAGTTCTTTGGTGTCCATTGTGTCAAACCTGTTGGTGGAGTCAAGGTATGTGATAAGTGTCAAATGTATTGAATGTTAGGTTCTGGTTCCTTTCAATAAAGAGATGGTTTATTTCTACTTCTGAACATTTATTACTTGGCTGACAATAGACGAGATTTGTTGTCATGGGGAATTTGTTCTGCTCGGATTATCGTATCCACAGACGATTTGACCTAAAAGGATCATCTCATGGCCGAACGACGGACAAACCAGAGGATGAAATTGACGAGACTACCACCCTTAAAGACCTTGACCTAAATTATGTGTTTCGCCTCCAGCAGAACTGGTATCAAGATATGATAAAGTAAGTGAAAGAATATATGATTTGCAATATGTTTAGACTTCCGTGTTTCCTAAATCTGATTGGAGCCGGTTGTTTCTTTTTTCTTTTTCATCAGACAAATTGATCGAGATTGTGAGTTTTTGGAAGCCGAAAAAATCATGGATTATAGCCTATTAGTTGGTGTTCACTTTCGTGATGACAATACTGGAGAAAAAATGGGGTTGTCCCCATTTTTGTTACGAACAGGTTATTAACTACTCTTTGGTTTATGTGTGTTGCTAATTTCATTGCCATTGGAACATTTTTTTATTGTCTGGTTTTTGCCTTTTCAGGAAAGAAAGATTCACGTCAGAATGAAAAGTTTATGCGTGGGTGTCGGTTCTTGGAGGCAGAGCTACAAGACATGGATCGTGTTTTAGCTGGGCGGTATGTTCTTGTTTAAAATTTCTATGGATTGAATGATTGATTGAATATTTGAATCACATGTGCTGAATTTGTGGGTAAAATAGAAGCTTTTAAAAACAGTTGATAAGTTCATATAAACTTGTCCATCCCACATCATTGACATCTAATAGTAGTTTCAATTTTGAAATGGGTCAACAATTTAGTGTTTTGAATTAAATCAGCTTTAAGTGGACACCAATCATCCCTTGAATGAATTTGTTTTGGTGGTTGAATAATTCAGTTGAACAATTAAAAGAAGCTTCAGTTGAATAATTAAAGATTTGGACAAGGTTGTTTTAGATCTTTTTATCTACTGTTTTTTACTATTACAATTCCATTGGGCTGTTTTATAAATCATAACCTCTTTTTTACAAGGGGTACTGGTAAGCGACAAGTTGCCATATGAGAACATCAACTTGAGGGTTAAATATAATATTAAATTCGCCGTCATTTAATAAACCCTGTGATTTAATGTAAGAAATTGTAGTTTCGTTAAATTTTTTACTCCTATGACACAGCTGAAGCCTATATACTGATTATGAATTGTATACTCGTTTGATAGGAAACCACTGATCAGATTGGGAGCTAATATGCCTGCAAGGGCAGAACGAGTGGCTCGACGAAGTGATTTTGATCAGTATAATCCTAGTAGTGGTGAAACATACGAAGTAGTTCTGTACTTTGGGATTATTGACATTTTACAGGACTATGATATAAGCAAAAAGCTAGAGCATGCATACAAATCATTGCAAGCTGACCCAACCTCGATCTCAGCTGTGGATCCAAAGCTATATTCTAAGAGGTTTAGAGATTTTGTAGGGAGAACCTTTGTTGAAGATGGGTGATTTAGTGAAAATATAAAATTCCTGTCTGCAGATGTCAAGATTCATGTTTTGAATCTAGAATATCCCGTTCAGCAATACAGAGGGAAATGGAATAATACAATTCCTAACTGCTAGCACCATCAGAAAACTATACGATTTTGGTTGGAGCAAAAGATTATAAAGCACTGAAAGTGCTTCTGTGTTCGGATTGAACCTGAAATTCTACTACTAGGACTGCTACTCAATGGCTGAATTTTGTGAATAGCCAATGGGGGTTGGAAAAAGGGAGTCGGTGGCACGGTGCCATGTACATTGAAGGGGGGCAAGGGAAAATTTGGTTATGAGTAATTTTTTGTGCATCTTTTTTGTTTCTTAAATTTTCGGGATAACCATGCAATGCCAAGGCTTTGGAAAGGATATTATGAGGGGTATTGGGAAATTAGTATTTGATTCCCTAAAGTAAATTCAGCAATGTGTTGGGAATAAGAGTGTACAGCTCATAGAAGAAAGAAGATTGTTAATATGAAATTTTTGTGGGATAATTTTTACAAGTAATTCAATGTGTGCAACATTCTTCTATGTGAATATATATGATGTATATGTAGATATGCTTCATACAAAGACTTATATATGAGATGCATAGTACAATGAGATGAATGAGTTTGTGTATCTTGAGTAGAGAGAAATTGAGGGGTCATGTGCTTTATCTTTATGTTGTGAAAGAAGGGTATTTGGGGCAGAGGAGCAGCTCCAGCCAACATGAAAAGTAGAGAAAGCAAGGAGAAAGATGCGCTGAGTTTCTTGTTTTTGCTCTCTTTGTTTGCACACTCTTCACGCACTTCTTACAGTAGCATTTTTTAATACAATTTATTTTCGAATTTAAATAACTTTTTTGTTCAGCAATAAGAGAGACGAAGAGAATCATTCAATGGCCACCAATGGTCCCAGCATAAACAATGGCAATGCCATATCATCGGAGAGTTTAGTAGGTGTTTCGTAGAGATGTGTGCATAGGGAATCGTGTAGGAGACTAATAGTACTGTGGAGGTCAAAGTCCATTGATAGGGGTAGGGTAGGGCCTAATTTTATTGTAAGGTACAGCAAGTGAGGAGTGGGGTGGGGATGGTGGCCTTGTGGGGGTCTTTACTTTCACCTTTGTTCTCTTTTTCTAGGACTTTTTTGCGTCCGGTAACTAACACTTCTAAAGCACGAGTTCTTGCCACTCTAATTCAGATCTTTCTACTCTAGTTACGACAACGCCCATTCACTTGGTTTAAGAGCTTTTTTTGGTTAGGAAAACTAGTATGTATGATAATAATTTTTGACCAAAACACACCTTTTAGATATACCCATGTATTCATTTGGATTATGTACAATTCGGGAAGTAATGTCAATTTTTATATATCAAAATTTAGAATGAAATTGAATAGCAATTCATTTATATTATGTACATCGAATCATTTCGAGAATTATCTAAAAATGAAAGGGTTTTTAAAACGTTCAAGTTACCAATTGAACATGACAGGTATAAAACATTCAGTTATGCATCACCATGATCTCAAAAATACCTTATTTTCCAAAAATAGATACTTACTAGCTTGTATCGTCGCACGGATTGAATTCTTTTAGTATTTTATAATTTTAATTTTAATTTTATTTAATGTTATATAGATGTATTTTATATAATTTTTCATATACTTTATTTGTATTTGTATTTTAATAAGATAATATTTATGTATTTTGTTTTAGTTAGGTGATTAATGTGAGATGTATTTTAGTTAAGAGTATTTGTATTTTAATATGATAATATTTGTCTGTTTTAGTTAAAATATTAATGTAAGATGTGTTTTAGTTAAGATATTAATGTTAAAAAAGTTAGGCCCAATCATAACTATCCCGTCCAAATACTGATCGACTATCAAACTTTTAATGTTCCAGATTTAATAATACTGGCTTATAACTCGTGCTATGCACGAATTTCTACAAAATTTTTAATATATTTAAAATAAATTGAATAGTTTGAGCGGTGATTTAATTAATTGTATAAAATTTATTGTAGATAGAATAATAATAGTATTATATCATTTTTGAGATGTAACTAATTAATTGTTATTTTAAAACTTAAAATAGATAAAGTAATAATAATATTATAATATTTGTTTATATTTGATTATGTGTTATAATTTTAAATGAATTAGATAGTTTGGGGACGATTAGTTGAGATGTTTAGATCGTATTTGGTATATATAATTTTAATAAAATTTAATACAGATAAATAATAATAATATTATTATTATATTCATGATATTTATTTAATTGATTGATATTTTAAATGAATTAAAGAGTTTAAGTGGTGATGAAACTGAATTTTGTAAATAGATTGTATTTAATACAACTACATTACTTAAAAAGTATAAATTTTAATATAAGTATAAATTTTATGTTATTATTTAGATATAATATAATATTAAGATTTAGTTATAGCTGAAACAAAAATGAGGGATAACCAAAATATATATTATATATATATATTAAGTTTTTTGGAAATTTTAATAGGATTATAAAAGAAATAATAATTTATAATTTTAATAGAGTTTAAAGAGTTTGAGTAACATTGAGATTGAGATATATAATTCAACTATATTGATTACAATTGTATTAGATCTGTACTACTATATTATCTATACTATATTATTATAACTGATATTATATTATAAATAAAATAAATTATATATATTTAATATTTTTGGAAAGTGTTTACAATTTTTTGGAAAGTGCTACCAATCATACCAAACCAACAATAAACTCCTATCTTTCTTACAATAGTATACAAAGTTATAACCCGTGTGAAACAAGGATAACTAATATTTAGATAAATTAATTTTTTATTTATATTTTTATTGATATTTAATATATAATTTTATAATATTAAGAATTTATGTTAATATTATATGTTCTCTTTTTATATATAAATTTATTCTATTTAATATAAATATGTTATAATATAGACCCATATTAAAAATAAAATTTATATAATATAAATATTTATATAGTTAAAGCCCATATTATAATAAGTAAAATTATATAATTTGGACTCATGTTATATATATAATTGAGTCTAAAAATTAAAATTTTAGTTAATATAAATATGTATATAGTTAGGGGTCATATTATAATAAATAAAATTATATATAATATGTATATTTTTTAGGCCCCTGACCCAGTACCGACGATCGACCGACCAAAACTTTTAATTTTTCATCTATAATAATATAGTATAGATTATAGATAATATAGATTTTCAATAAAAAACTGTGTAAATATTTTTTATAAAAAAATATGTTTTTTTAAAATAAATATTTGTTTTTACATGAGGAGGAGAATCAAACCCCTTAATCTATCTCAAGTCAAAACCATGGAACTATGTTCATCTTGAAGTTGCGGACCTGGAATCTGAATATCTGATCTGTATAGACTATATAGTACAAACTAAAATTGTCATTGACATTTGTCAGGGTGATAATTACAAGAATTTGTATTTAAATATTCAGGGATTGAAAAGCACATTCGATTATTATAATAAGAATCGCAGTCAGATTTGAGATTTGATGAAATCTTGATCGATGTTCACAACAACCCGTGGAGATGATCATGTGGAGGGTGAATCATTGACAGGCAAAATTGATTTTCTCCACTTCACAGTAATATAAAATCCTACTTAATTGCTTAAATAGTACTACCAATATTTATTTATTTGTGCGTACGACTGATTTCGACAATAAATAGTTTAAAAAGTTGTAGCATGATTTTGAAATTGGGGTTTGTGTATAAAAATAATATAAGCTTATAACCCGTATAGGGGTTGAATGACTAATATTTAGATAAATTTATTTTAATATTATATTTTATTGATATTTATTATAAAATTTTATAACGTTGAGAATTTATGTTAATATAATATAATATTATCCGTGAGGAGTTTTATAAAAGCAGTACTATGAGACTTAGAGTTGTATGTTATTATACAATGATATTTATATATTAATATTCATAAACTTCAATGATATATTAAATAAAAATTATAGGATAAGTATGATTCTTAAAATAGAAAATATAGAATATAATTTAAATATAATTTAATATTATTCGTGAGTAATTGTATAAAAGGAGGCTTACCGGGGGTTAGAGTTGTATGTATGATATATATATTTTTTAAAATTAGATTTTATTAAAATTGAATGGTTAAGATCGTTTCTTTGTTTCATCTAAAATCAGACTGTTAGAATCTTTTTTTATGATAGACCAAAACTTTTAATCTTTGACCTATAATAGTATAATAACGTATATGACACTAGCTCTGGTCTCTAGATAAAATGGCATGTTTGTTACTCTATAATTTACTCCTCCGGTCTTAAATAACACTCCCTCTTGTCCAATGTCCTCTATGTAGATTATTTGATTTTTTAAACGTAATTATAGATGTTTTGATTTTATAGTTAGAAATGATATTTTTACATTATTTTTTTGAATAAAAATAAAATATTAAATATTAATTTTAAAAATATTATTTTTAACTAGGTAGTCAAAATCTCTAAAATTAGGAGTAACTTTTAATTTATAAATTATATAATATATTTTTCAATTATTTATTAAATATTTTTTTGACTAATTAGGCTTATGGCCTTATAAATGAGAATCTGTTCTAAATAATATCGGGATGAGCCAGTATCAAAGCCAGGACCTGGGACGACAGAGGATAAACCCATTACCACTTTACCTATCCAATCTTGCTCTATTTATTAAATAAATTAAATAAACACAATTGATAAAATTCTCAATGTTCTCCCTTATCATTCATAATAATTTAAAATTGAATATATATATATATATATATATATATATATATATATATATATATATATATATATATTACATGACTTAATTTGGTCAATAAGAATCATACCTCTTCATAATAGAAATATATCATATTATTATATCTATACTATATTATTATAGGCGAAATATTAAAAAAAATTATCGGTCGGTCGGTACTGGACCACAGGCCTAAAAAAGTGTACATGTATTAGATATAATTTTATTTATTATAATATAAACCCCTCCTGCGGATTGAAGAAAGGAGCAAGCGGCAAATCGCTATACACCTATCTATATTAATTAAAAGTTTTGGCCTCTCAAAAGTTGTTATGAAATCCACTCGTCCACAATACTATATAACTCTTAAGATCTTATAACTTAAACTATACTTCATATATAAACAATGACAAATGATAATCTAATTAGAATTATAAATTTTATATTAATTCTTGTGATAGTATTGACAATTGTGCGTTGAAGGGAGTTATTCATTATAACTAGTTAATCTAAAAAAATATTTTTAGTGTACAAATGTAAAAACTATATTAGGTAATATTTTTATTCATGATTGTGCAGAAAGTAATAGAATTTAAAGAAATGCCGAGTTAAAGGAGATGCACAACAAATGTGAGATGATATGTTTAAAGTTACAAGAAGAAGGGAAAAAGACGTTAGCAGAAGCAAAAAATAAGTCATATAAGAATATGTACAAGCGCCTTGGCACCAATTAGGGGGCGAATAAAAATTTTAAATTTGCAAAAATACGCAGCAAGAGATAATAAGGTTTGGGTTCAGTTTGGTATATTAATGATGAGGGTGATAATGTGTTGCTGTGGATGATGATATTAAAGCGAGGTGGGGTAGGTATTTTTATGAGTTATGTAACACGTCTAGAGGAAGGGATATCATGTTCGACTAATAGGATATTCAATAGGATAACTCTAGCCTTGAGTATGATGGGGAGGGAGTAATGCCGCAGGTCTAGATGAGATCTCTATTGAGCTATGGCGTGTTTGAGAGAGACTTGTGAACGATGATTGATGAAACTTTTAAATGTCGTATTTAGGACTACCAAGATACCGAATGAGTGAGGTTGAGTGTTGTGGTATCTCTCTACAAGAACAAAGGCGGTGCCCAAAGTTGTAGTAACTAGCATGCTATCAAATTACTAAGTCACATAATGAAACTCTAGGAACGAGTTCTTGAGTGTAGTATTAGAAGGGTAGTTGAAATTTCAACGAATCAATTTCGTTTCATACCTAGAAAGTCGACGATTGAGGCAATTTATCTCATTTTTAGTCTCATGGAGAAATATCGAGAGAGTCGTAGGGATCTTTATATGGTGTTTATAGATCTTGAAAATGCTTATGACAATGTACCACATAAAGGTTATTTGGAGTTGTTTAGAAGGTAAAGGGGTATCACGGGTGTATGTTTGTGCTATACATGATGTGTACTCAGGAGTAGTTAGGGACATGTGTCAGGACACTAGTAATAGATACACAATATTTTTTAGTTGAGATAGGACTACGTCAGGATTCGATTTTAAGTACTTTCCTATTTGTAGTTATATATAATTATTCATGAAATTCAAGATAGTGTCCCCTGGTGTATGTATTTTTGCTGATGAAATTGTCTTAGTGGCTGAGTTGAGGAGATATGTTAATGCGAAATTAGAACAGTGGCCCGTAACATTGACTACGTCAAGGTTCGATTTTAATTCCTATTTATAGTTATTTAAGATATAATTATTCATGAAATTCAAGATAATGTTTCCTGGTGTATGTATTTTTTGTTGATGAAATTGTCTTAGTGGTTGAGTTGAGGGGAGATGTTAATGCAAAATTAGAACAATGGCCTGCAACATCAGAGGCTAAAGGCTTGTGTTTGAGCCATTCCTAGACTGAGTATCTTTGTGCTAATTTCAGCGGGGCGAATAATGAGAATGATGTGGTAGTTTGTATTGTAGAATATATTGTTGCATAGACTGATAGTTTCAAATACTTTGGTTCTATTATACAGGACAATGATGATATTGTTGTGTATGTTACACATCGTATGAATGCAGGATGACTTAGATGGAGGGCTATCATTGTAGTGTTGTGTGACAAAAGTATCCTATTGACGTTGAATGGTAGATTCTATAGAGTGTTGGCCTTTGAAGATGGTTCAAGAATGTAGGTTAGTGACGACAAAAATGCATATTTTGCATTGGATTTGTGGCCACACAATGGTGGATCATGAATATTTTTTAGACAATGGTTAGGTGTGAAATCTAGAATTTGGATATGGAAGAATTAAATCTCACATGTGACATGACCTTAGAGAGGCCTGTTGCGAGATGATTCGTTCGAGTAATTGAAGGTGGTTTTAGTATGTTATGCTAGGTTAATATTTGTATATATGTGTAAGTACTGTTTATGTTTATGTTTATGTCTATATATATATATATATATAAAACAAATGCTCAAATAGAAACTAAGTCAAATCTAGAAACTAAAAATTAATCTAAGCCACATATTTAATATAATCTAATGGCCTCCCTAGATGACACTATATACAATTAAAATACACTATCACATACACAATCCCATTTAATCCCCTCAATTTTTAATTTGATTTTTCCCGTCAATTGGCGACCCTTTTTTCAAATCTAACTTCACCACATTTTTTCCATCTCCTAACGATCAGTTTGCATATCATATGTGCTATATTCCGACGACTTTCATTTTTCCGGCGATCTCCATATGTATTTTTTTAATAAAATTGGTGATTTTGGTGATATTTTAATACAAATTAGTGATTTTTATAGTACAAATTTGTGATTTATCTAATATAAATTAGTGATGTCATTTCGATCTGGCAACATATGTAATATAAATTTGTGATTAATTTTGAAGTCGTCAGAATATAGCACATATGGTATTAAGATACGAAGGCTTCTTATTCCACAACAATGAAAGCACTTTTCACCATTTCATATACTAGGGGATTTTGCTTGGAAAAGAAAATGTTCCATACTAATGGATTCAGGTCCATAACCATGGGTTCTAATGCACGAGATCTTGTAGCACTTACCAATGAGTCCCTGTCGATTAGTATTACACAGAAGAAATCAATTATAAACACTAATACAATCAAATTTGCTTTTCATAGACAAACTTGGGATTTGCGATCCCAGGTAAGATCGGTTCAGGATCATGAGATCCTTTTCTATCAGATAGGAAGTGCTGTAGCACAAAATACACTTCTAAGTAATTGCCCCATAGATCCTATATCTATATATATTCTAACTACTGTTGTTTTAAACGAATATTTAGAATTTCCTGTTAATAATATTGATGATGCACCCATAGAAACTGATATAAGAAATATGCTTAGGTCTGGTAACTATGATAATCTTGATATTAATTTAGGAAATGTTGTTAGCAAACACCTTATGAGAGAGTGATCCTATTTCTTTAATGCTATTATTAAATGTTTTAGTGGTAAGATTAACAGCTTTGATGCCATTACTACTAGCATGCAATAAATAACTTATAACATTTTATTTGAAAAATTTCATAATTTGTCTTCTATAATATTGAATGAAATAGCTGATAAGTTATGTAACAAGGTTGGTAGATCTAATCATATTTATTATGCTAGATTTATTACGCTATTTATTAACCACTCTGTCAAAGAAATTGAGATTAACTGGGAAACATAAACTCTTGACTGTTGGACAAAAAATAAAAGACAATTCAAAGATTTGGTAAGAATCAATCTCCATAGTAGATTTTATTTGATTTATTCAAACTTTGTACATGTAACATTTCTTCCTTATCTACTTCTTTTCAACCCCAAAATTCTTCGCCTTCTATGGCTATGAAGGGTGTTAGTAATGATGCCAACCCTGCTACCTAATCCACACAATAAATTCCTAAAATCAAGTTTGAGAAACCAACCTCAACAGTTTCCCAAAAGCCTGTTGTTGCAAAACCAAAGGAAAAAAATACATGTTGTTGATAGGCTAGAGGAGGATGTAATTGGTGAGGGAATTGAGAAATATAGAAGAACCCAGAAGGATAAGGAGTGTCCAGCCAAGCCACACCATAGTATCTCAAAAGATTGTGGATGTTGAAAAGGATAATACCATATCTCTATTGGCATCCTCTCAACAGGGTGTCAATATTGAAAAGAACCCCCAACCAAGGGCATTGATCAAGGGTAGGGGCACACAAGCCAAAACCCCTTAGACCTATGAGAGGAAGAAGAAGAAACAAAGAATTGCACATGGGCACAGTAAATTGTGGTGGAGTCTTCAGCTTCTTCTTTTGATGCATCTCCAATAAATGTGGAGATGCAGATCCGTTCTTTATCTATTCCAATTCCTGAATCTCCACTACCTTAAATTTCTTCAAAAAATGTGTTGATAAACAATCAAACATTTTTAAATTCTCCTTCTTTGTTATTCAAGGAGAAGCCAACAATCTCTCCTGTTTCTCCTATCCAAGATAACACCTTGGGGGAACATGAATCTATCTCCAATATTATTTCTAATCTTCAAACTCAAATAACCTCAATTGATATCTTAACCTCAACTGTTTCAACCTCATCAATTGATGTTCCCTCGTCAATTGATATTCATCCATCGATTGATACTCAACATTAATCGATGGATATGTCTCAATCGATGGATGTCCCAATCTCTTCATCAACTGCTATTCTAGAAACATCAATTGATCATCAATCAATTGTTTTTGCTCAAACTTTATTAAGAATGAGTGAGAGGCAGGATTGCAGCCTGGCAAAAGGAGATGGAATGAGTAATTTATTCCAGGAATGATAGTGAAACACTTGAGGGCCCCACCTTAGAAGGTGAAAATGTTATGAGTGAGGGAGATGTAAGGTTCCAAGATGAGATCCTGATGCAAGATAGAGAGATGAGTGAGAGTGACAGAAAAATTCTATAGTATGCACATGAAATATAAATGGAACTTATGTCTGAAGATGAGGGGGTGCAGAATATAGAGGAAGTAACTAATGTAGATGGAACTAGTATGAGTGGTATAATCAAAGATGATGTTTTAATGGAGAATGTGATTAAAGAAGATGAGGAGGTAGATGCTGGTGAATTGGATCCAAAGAATTTTATCCATCCTGATCCAAGATACCAAAGATTGGCCACTTCAATAAACATGGATGCAGAGAAAATTCTTGGGTTGGAGCACACATAACAAAGAACCAGGAATCTAAAGGAAAGTTTGGCCAATGTAACAGACACATGCTACTAGGCACCTGGTGATATTCATGATGATTCTGATGAGAATCCTTGATTGAGCACTACTGAAGTGTCCATTGGTGATGCTGAGAGATAGATTATTTTTCACTACAGGAGGGAAATGATGGAAGCATAAATTGAAGATTCACTTTATAGAAGAATTACTAATTATTACAAGGAGCAATTGAAGGTCAACAAAATGAAAATCACTGGTTTGAAAAAGGAGTTGAGCATTCTTCAAGGGTTAGTTACATCATCCAAAGTAGCCTTGGAGAGAAGGATATATGAGAAATTGCCTCATGGAATAATGAAGAACATCAGGGACAAAATGTATAAAGATTTCAAGGGTTTTGAAGATTTAGAAAAGAGGGTCTCCTCCATGGAAACCAAATTGGAGCAAATTATTAGAGGAGAAGCTACTCATGCTGCTATTCTCCAAAGATTTCTAGATATCATGCCTACTCATACACTTGATGCTAACAAAAAGGGGGAGAATAAAAAGTATGGAGATGGAAATGGTGGTGATGGAGCTGGTAGTAGTAGAAATGTAAATGAAGCTGGAAGTAGTTAGGTTATGAAGGGAAGTGTAATTGGTGATAAAGGTCAAAGTTCAAAATCAACCACAAAAGAAATGGAGAAAAGAAAGATGGATGCTAAGAAGCTTGCAGATGAGTTAGAGGCAAGAAGAATAGAAAGAGAAATGGAAACTTAAGAATATATTGATGGTGAAAGAAGGAAACTTGAACAATTGAAGAAAAATACAGAGTTGGTGACCAAGGCAGCCCAAGAAGGAAATTTAAAAGAGTTCATTACTCAAGTCAGAGCTGTGAATGAAGGTGCAAAGGAGGCCACCAAATAAATCAGTACAAATGTAGAGAAATTTTTTCAAGAAAATTAAGAAAGTGCTTTGGAAGAGAAAAGGAAAGGAAAGACCATTATAATTGAAGAAGGGAAAAAGAAGAAGGATGTGCAAACTAGGGAGAAACTACTAAAAGGATCCATTGCTACAACAATCAAAGATGCCGCTAAGAGAGATAAGGATGATGAAGAGATATCAAGATAAATGGAAATAGAATGGATCATGAAGGACTCAACTGTAGATCAACCTATCAAGCTAAAGAGAAAGATTGCAATGGCCAAGAAGAAAACCAAGGAACCTCAAATTGAGACTTAGGAGAAACAAGGAGGAGTCCAAGAAGGAAATCAAAAGGAAATAATTCTTAAAGGGTATAAGATGGAAGTGATACTGGTAATAAGTGAAAAAGGGTTAATAGCTTGCAAGACACTTCCTACAACTTCAAGCCATGAAGAATCGATGAGATTAGAATATGAAGATGGCTCAAAGATTACTCATCCTATGAAGATGATAATGAAGCAAAGCTACAACACACTGAAAACAATTCTTCCCCTACTTAACAGAAAAATCAAACTCAACATCACTATGGCTCAGGAGATTGAACATCAAATAACTAAGCTAAGGAGAGTGAATGCTGAGGTTGATCCAGATCCACCCCTCAGAATCTGGGAGTCTCAAGTAAAGAAGGTGATGCTGGAACCAATCTATGCAATGATCTTCACAGATGTGGAAGGAAAACAAAAGTACTTTAATATCTGCAAATATTTGGACAAGATCACAAATAGAGAAATTCAGTATCTATTGAGATAACTTGGAGACACTGACAGGAATGAAGCTATTCCGAGAGGATCTTTCTTGAGGCAATTAAATGAGAATGCAGAAAAGAGAAAGAAGAAGAAGTGAATGAAGCTGTGAGGAAGTTGAAGAAATGAAGCAACTTGCAGAATTTAAATGCTCAACAACTGGTATTTCTAAAAACTTAGAAAGTGCTTTTAATTTCATGATTCTATTTGAATGATATTATATCTTTTGGGTTTTGTTATCATCAACTAAATTTATACATGTTAGTCTTACATACATAAATATGAGGAGATTGTTAGGAATCAATGTAGTCTTGATGATAAACTCAACCTTATAATCATAGAAATTTTATTTCTTGTAACTGATCAGTTGATATAAATTTATAAATATCAATTGATTAGGAAACCATTTATCAGTTGGAGTGTATGTAGTAATCAATTGATCATAAATTGGATTGAAACATAGATGTACTTAGTCTTAATCAATCGATAAGGACGGATTAATTGATAATGTTTAACTCATCAATTGATACTGGAGTCGATTGATAAAGTTTATCTATTGATGTATATCTTAGACAGTGAAATTGTAAATGTTTGAAGACATGAAAAATATATATGTGAAGGATGATCAATTGATATTGAAGAATCAATGGATGAATGATCAATTGATATCAAGCCAAGTCAAAGATTGAAAATCATCAACTGATGAGAAGACCCATTGATTGATAACATCTATCAATCGATAATTCAATTGCTATTATCAATCAATGGATATCAATATCAATTGAAGAAGAACATTAGTTGAAGGATACAAGGAAGAATCAATTAATATTCTTAACAATAAATTATCAATAGATAGGGATAACACAAAAGACAAAATATCAAGAATATTTAGATAAAAGTACATTTATGGAAGACAATCTACATTGACTGTGAAGACTCAAATTGATGTTGTCTTTCCTAGATTGAAGAACCTTCCCAGAATGGTAAAAGACGGAAAGGAAAGATAGTTTAGTAACATTCCTATAATAAGTATTTTTGTTTTACATGATTCTCGAGATTTTAAAACACTCTTGTAATATATAAACAAGAGTGGTAGCATTGTTAGAATTGTATGAGTTAGAACATTTCAAAGAATCAACTGTTCAAATTTCTAAGCACTTGTAAGATAAGTTGATTCAATTCTAACTTTGTCAAAGTAGCTAGGTTTCAAACCTAGAATATTTGAGCAATCAATTCACTAGTGGAATAAACAACCTACCAGTAATTTTTATATGTTTGTTCAAGTCACATTTTCTTTATATAAGTTTGAATATTAGTTCATACAATATTACTTCTCAAACACTTAAACTCAATAGAATAAATATAAAAGTTTAGAAACAAAAAGTTTTGATATTTGTATTCAACCCCCCTTCTACAAATATTGACATTGTTAAGGGACAAATATCATCATTGGAGTAAAACAAAATATAAGGATCCTCTTTCTCTCCCCTGAAATGGAATCAAAATAGAGAATCCCATTGGAGTTGCTCTTATATTGCTTAGTTAAACATTAAATATAATATTTTAAATTTATCCTCGTGGCACTAATATAAATAAGGACACTTATGCATTGGAGATGCTCTCAGATACCATTTTATTTTAAAGTAACTTATATCATATAATATAAAATAACCAACTGTTAATTACGTACATATAATAACCCGCCCTTTTCGGACAAGCACAATTGAAAGCGTGACAAATATTCTATACATCTTAACTCAAAATTTCAAATAAAATTTTATAAATCTACAATCGATTAAATCTAAAATACAAATATTTCGAATGTCGAACATCAATCTAATCTATTCACAAGATTCTCGAAATCTAATTCACTCAAACTTTTTCTTATGTCAAACCTAAAATATTAAAATAATGAGTTGTGAATCCCAATAAGCAATTCAACTTATGTCCAACGACTCAAAATAATATTTTATCTTTTCATCCTACTACTCAAAATAATATTTTATCTTTTTAAAAACACAAATTAAACATGTAAAACATAATGCTTATTATAGTAGCACACAATTATATTAGATACAATTATAACAGGAATTTTCACATAACAAATTAATTCACAACAGTGCATATTACAAGTCACATATTCATAATTGTTAATTACTAAATGAATCATCCATAATTTTATTTCCACAATGTTAAATCACAGTCACACTATGTCAGTGACCGACATCTTATTATTAATTATTCTTATGTCATACTTTGCCAGTGACCGAAATCTTATTCTTATCACACTTTGCCCATGACCGACATTTTATTCTTCAATATGCAATTAAGACCAGGAATTTTTGAAAATTCTTATCTTATGAATCACATGTCAATATACTATATACGATATTTCAAACAAATAATTGTCGACAAGTAATCAAATATAAAACACGTTTCACAATAATACAGAGCAACAGAAAGTTACTTACCTCAGTTAAGCAAATAAAGAATTCACATCATATTATAATATATATGCGATATTTGGTACCCAATCGAAAATATCATATATTAGACATCTCAAACATCGAACTTCCTCGTGATTCTAATTCTTATTAGATTTATATTTGACCGTTTTAACCTCTAAACGATATTTTCTAGAAAAACTTAAAACACGAAAGTTGTAGAGAATGAAAATCTTTTTCCGAAAATTTTAGAATCAACAAATTCTGATTTACAAGAATTTACTACGAATTTTACAAGATAGGTGAATTGTTTATGAAAAATTCTATGAATTTCAATAACAAAGATGAAGAAAAATAATCAAAATTTGTTTGAGAGAGATTTACAACTCTTTAGTCTTGATGGTTCGAAAAAAATATATGAAAAAATGAGTAAATCTTAATTTATATATAATGTTTTAAAACCCTAAATTATAAACCTACTAAATTTGTTATTCACATCGGACCCATATTAGAAATTTATTATCCTAATCTAATTTTTAGCATTAATTTTTATCAATTTTAGTCATCTTTTTGTATTAATATATTTTATTATTCTAAAAAAATACGAAATATAACAATACATCTCCATTAATAACGCCACCGTCTTCGAATATAGAACATGCCTAGATTGTGATAACGAAAGTATGGTTGGAAACTACATAGAGATCCACAAGCAAACACATCCCTTCTGAAGTGGAGTTGTTTGATTTTTATTAGCTGAGCATTTAACTTAATGTATACATACACATAAATATATGGCCAGCATATCACATATTTGTGTATATTTGGTGTCCGACCTGCCAATTTACATGTAAAATGGTCAATGTCAAAGCCTACATAAGGTCTCGGCAAAGGGAACAACTCTAAGGCTGCGTTCATTTGATGGAATGTGAGGGAGAATGAAATAAAATTTGAACTACTTAGATGAGGTTAATGAAAATGTTTAAAATTGTCATTCCTTCTTCCATTCCATTTCAAATTATTTGAATTAGAATTCTAAACCACATGTTTTGAAAGGAATTCTCATTACATTTTTACATCAATTTTCCTACAATCTTCATCATGTAAAATTTGGACTACCTCATATTTATTCATAATTTCACTTATATATTTTTATTTCTTCATAAAACTTTTGTATATAATTTTCATTCTATTCTTTTTTCATTCCATTCTCACCAAGTAAACAAACTATTGCACCCTTAATAATCTCAAATTCATAATCTTTCTATTACACTTTCTATATCTTTAATTGGACGATTAGGTGCGGCTATGAACTATATATAATTGATGTTTGTATATACTACATGAAAGTGTTGTAAAAAATAAACACAAAAATTTAGTATTAATATATATTAAATTAAAATAGAAATATTAGTGAAGAAATAAAATAAATATAAAAAATTGAATTGAAAAAAAAATGATAAAAATAAAAAATGATAATAATATACTCATAACTAAATATAATAAAAAATATAACTAAAAGAATAAAAATAAAAATAAATTAAACATGATCTTGTGGTGCAATTTAATGCATATTAATTTTATATTAATTGTAATTAACTATTTTTTTATTCTGTATTTTAGAAGGTTATATATTTGCTTTTTTTATTCAAAAATTAGAAATAACGTGGTAAAATTGATCTCTTACCTATGTCCACACATTGATCACTATGTTTAAAAAAATACAGTTTTTTTAATAAAGTTACAAACTTCGAAAATAAGTATACTTGGTAAAAGTAAAATAAATTGTATAATTTACATATCATTTTTCCAGAATATTCGTCATTCCATTTATTATCTAAACTCAAAAGTGAATGTATATTTTCAAAATCAATGCAAACATCACATGTATGTTTGCATCACTTGTTTTCCAAGAGTAACCAAACAAGTTGACTGTTGAGCTGTAATGTATCGAAATACATACAAGACTTCCATATCTAACTGCTGGATTTTTCTTGAACCCTAGCTGGTTGAACAAGTGGTCTGCTCATAAAGAATATTAATGCAACACCAACAAAAAAGTTATTTACTACAACTGCTTTAAGTTGTATCTATGTAGCTGTACGTAGTTGGTCATATATACATGTGATGGCTATAGTGTCATGTTGCTTCACATTTTTGCATTTGGAACCATGTGAATTTAATGCCATGTCGCCTTAGCAGGAGTTTCCTTGCACAAAAGTTAAGTTGATGTAGAGGAAGTGAGGAACTGTCATCCAAAGTACTTTTGCTTGTCCATGAAAAATACACGCACATACACATTTGAAATAATTATGCAATCGGCCAAATTTTTATATTCTATTACGATTTAAATACATATATTTTTTAATTTATAAATTATTAATAAGACAAGTCAAACTGACTAATATTAATTGATCAATAATTTATAGTTAAGAATAATTCGAGAGGGCATGCCCTCAGTTTTGAGATACCCTATTCCATCTAAATTTTTTTGCCCTCTATTAAAGATCACTCATAATAAAATCAAGGAACCCCTCTCATTATTGCATACTAATGTTGTGTTTGGTTGGGAAGATGAAAATGAATGAGAAAAAATAACGGAAATTTATAAAAGCATGAGGGAAAATTTGAAAAGAAATGGCTTAGTAGAAAATTTCTTTGATATAATTGAAAAGAAAATGTATATGAGGAAAAATGAAGCAATCCATTGTAAATTGAGAGATTTGAGTTCAACTTTAGATTGTTAGGTATGAAATGAGGGATTAAATGAAAATTTTAAAACTCACTCATAATTAAATTCAAATCTCATTGCATTGTTTTCAAATTCATTCAATTCAAGCAAACACAACATAAACTCTCATGACGTAAAATTTATTTTTCTCGCATTTTTACTTGCAAAATCATTGATCAAACCTTTAAAATTAAAACTTGTGTGTATTTTCTTCTCAATTGATAGCATAATTAAAGCCATCCAACTATTATTGTAAATCAAATCCACAAGATTAAATGAGTTAATAAATAATATAACTCAATTATTTTCATTTAGAAATTATATAAGTAGTTTTGAGTAGGTTTTTTCTTACTATTTATATTATAAGTTTTTATATTGTATAAACAAAAAAGTTAGAATAATTATTTTAAAAATTATCATACATAAAATTTAAAAATAATTTATTTATATACTACTAAATAACATCCGTTCATAACACCAACTAGAATATAGATATAATTTTATTTCACTGTATATAGTAATTAATTACGGTGTTTAACAATATGATACATATTTATACAAAACAAAATAATAAATATTTAATAAGTGTGTGTAATACCGGTATAATATTAGTTATTGAGAAAAATTAGTTATTACTTAATTTTAAAATTCGATATAATTAATTAATTTAAATCATCCATTCACCCTTCTAATGCATTTTGAATTGCAGGTATGTCGGTTGTTTAATGACATCTCATAATTATGTACACCATTTCCTCCATAGACTATACATATATAAGTAACAATTAACAGTTAGATATATAGTTCCAACCAGAGTTTATCGATAGTCTACCTATTATTTAATTTAATATATATACTAGCTAGGTTTGCTCAAGAGGAGACAAATCCTTCTTGTGCAATTGCAATTGTTACATATGCTAGGTTCTTCCAGAAGAAAAGTAAGAAAAGTAATTTGGAGATACAAATACTAATTATGTCTCCTAAATGTTTCTTAATGGAGGGCTTATTATATCTACACAATGATTCACGTGGTAATCCACGGGCATAATAATGATTTACTAGCTGAAATATCTGATTTAAAATGAAAAATATAATTATGGTGTCTTCTAATAATTAAGGTGACTGTTGACGGAGAAATCTCGTAATCAATAAAGAATGAGGTTCTTTGCCGGAAAAGATCTGACGAGGATGAGATGCGGTGGAACATGGTGGTTTATATGAGATTGAGGGCTGAGATTGTTAGGTTTCAAAATAACTAGATATTTGTCTTCTCCGACGGCTGCGAGCTCTAATAATTCCGACGCCTAACAACGTGCCTATGTACCTCTATTTATAGGGAAAATAGAGGATCAACCCTATGTAGTTCTTGGTGAAGTAGAGGTCCGTTAAGAAACCGAAGTTTCCTTCTTCAAATCGAATGCAGAAAAGGCAAGTGGAACCTTCGTGGACGAGGACTCTACATTCGGACTTGTTCAGATAGTCAAAGCCTAGTATAAGGTCCAAGGATTTCATGGATCCGACGTCGACTCAGAAACCGTGGGCTCTAGCCGGTCCACTACAGCTATTTTCAAGGATACCTCAACTGGAAGCCAACACTAGATCTACCACAATTCGTAGGTCACGTCCTAAGCCCCCAGTCGAGGGCAACACACCTGAGTACAGGGAAATGATCTTCAAAGATAAGGCCGAATATGCCTTCACAACTCCCCTACGAGGGCAACCCGATGAATATGGAGCTATGACCTTCGATTATTACTACAAGTAAGTGAATGCGGGGAAACAGACTGACTTTTTCAACAATAGATGGAGAAGGGCGCGCCCTCTTCCAGGAAGAACCAAGGCGCACATCCTTATTGGACTACTTCTAAATTAAAAATCATTGCATAAGCTTTGCATGGACTGTAAGATGGTTCAATTCTGACTTCTAGAACTTGAGATATGGCCCAAACAGTATCTGTAGTGCAAGATCAGGGCGCACCCTCTTCCTCAGGGAGAGCCCTCAATTTCAGGGGGAGCCCTCATCCTCTTCTTCCTCACTAGGGTGAGCCAACTTCAGGGAGAGTCGTCATCTCCCACTTCCTCGTCTTTGAACTAGGGCGCATCCTCTTTCTCATGGAGAGCCCCCATCTCCCTCTTCCTCACTAGGGTGAGCCAACTTCAGGGAGAGTCGTCATCTCCCTCTTCCTCATCTTTGAACTAGGATGCGCCCTCTTCCTCAGGGAGAGCCCCCATCTCCCTCTTCTTAACCAGGGAGATCCTTCTTCTCCAGGGAGAGTCCCCATCTCCCTCTTCCTAACCAGGGAGATCCCTCATCTTCCTCTTTCTCATTAGGGCAAGCCAACTTCAGGGAGAGCCCCCATCTCCCTCTTCCTAATCAGGGAGAGCCTTCTTCTTCAGGAAGAGCCCCCATCTCCCTCTTTCTAACCAGGGAGAGCCCTCATATTCCTCTTTCTTATTAGAGCAAGCCAACTTCAGGGAGAGTCGTCATCTACCACTTCCTTATCTTCATACCATGGCGCGCCCTCTTCTTTATAGAGGCTGATTCCAAGAGAATCCTGATATCAAGAGGAGGCCGGTTCTAGGAGAAGCCCAATACCAGGAAGATGCCGATACCAGGAGAAGGCCGATTCCAGGAGAAGCCCGATATCAGAAGGAGGCCGATTACAGAAGAAACCCGATATCAGGAGGATGTCGATTCCAAGAGAAGCCTGATACCAGGAGGAAGCCGATTCCAGGAGAAGCCCGATACTAGAAAGAGACCGATACCAGGGGGATGTCGATTCCAGGAGAATCTCAACTTTAGGGCGAAGCCCAACTTTAGGAGAAGCTCAACTTCTGTCAAAATATGGGCATAACAAATACCATCAAATTCTCTAAATATTAAAATATGAGAGAATTTCTTCATTCACCATGTTCCTCCATTTTTCAAAAGTATGCGTGCCCTGTAATTTTGTCATGTCTATAACATCCTCCTAAAATAATTTATTTCTTCCTCAATTTTTTCTAACGATTGCCTTCAAATTATCCCTTTGTCATCTTCCTTCAAGATATGAAGATTTCCTTCCTTCAATTTGTTTTAGAATACGAGTCATCCATGCGACTTGAGCATTTTCCTCCACCTGCATTACCGTTATCTCGGGAACATTAGGCTTCTCCTGAACTTCCAATGGGAACACCCCGCAATACGAGCATTCTTCTGAGAACCTAATTTAGCCAAGGCATCAGGACTACTATCACTCTTCCTCGACATCTGCTGCAGACATACCTTCTTGAATTTTTACACAAGTTGCTGAGCACACTCCAAATACATCTCCATCTTGGGGCCCCAAGCTTGGTACCCCCTTCACCTGGTAAATTACCAACTTAAAGCGTGCCATAACTGGGTGCCCACCTCCAAATTTTTTGTCAGGAATATCAAAGGTTTCTTCTATTGGCCTTGCTTTTTCACTACAAGAGGCATTCAAAGAGGCATTCAAGGATCCAGGTCAAAGTCAAAGTCGTCTTCTTCCTTCATCCTATTAGAGGGAGCACCCTCTCTCTCCCCGGGAAGAGATTTAGGAATGACTGCTTTTCCCTTCATATTTCTGGCTAAGGCTTACTCTTCAGTTTCTTCGTCGCTGGCATCTTCCACGATTCCTTCCACAAATTCCTCCGTAGGTTTTAAGGCTGGCTCTTGATTGTTAACTCCCAAACATGGTCTACTCTCCCCTGTCAGTGGGGATGATCGACGCTATACTTCTTTACCCATTCAGTGAGATGCCCTTCCTTTTTCAACGATTCAATTTCATCCTTCAGTTGTCGACATTCGTGAGCGTCATTCCCCTCTACCTCCTGTAACTTCAGAGTTGAATCGTTTGAAGTATGCTTGGAGGGATTCATTGTCACTTTGTCTGACATTAGCTACCAGGTCGGAGTTCCCATGATAACGAAGATCAGTAGTGTTTCGATAGCCTTGTGGAAGCGACATTTCCCTTACCATTTGAGAGAAAGGAGATGGAGCCTGTACTAAGGTTGTGGGCCTTCATCCATTGAGGATGGTGATGATTTTCCTCAGTTCATCAACATTTATGTTACCCATACCTGGAATATTTTTCATTCCTGAAAGCTGAGATAAGGGACTTACCTGGGAGGCAATGGTGGAGGGCGCACCCTGAGGTGAGGCACGACCTAGTTATTACCTGAGTTGGAGATAGGCGTGACCTGATTGATGACCGTGGGTTGAGGCGAGCCCAAGATGACTGGAGGAGGTTAGGGCGCACCCTGTTGGTTCTCCGGAGGAGGAGGATGATTTTTGGTGTTCTGAGAGCGTTGACTATTCTGGACATTCTGCCTTTGAGAGGTGAGACGCCCACTCTCAGACGAGCTTTCAGAGTAGACTGAGGTGATAATAGGTTCGGCGTTGTGGCGCCTCCAATGAGGAAGAGGCCTATTATTCATAAAATTGCCATCCCTTCTTCGAAGTCAGTTTGAAAGAGCCTCACGAGTACGTGGATCAATATTTCATGGGAAACGTTCATCCAGGTGCATTGACCTTAGGGGTATGGGGTTAAGGATGGGTTTTTCCCCTACCCCTTCCTTTCTCATAGGAGGTCAGTCTTCTTCCTCTCCCTGCAAAACTAATATACCAGTTCGATCACGAACAAAAGGTCTACGGTGTTCGGGGATTACCTGAGTATTATACCTCCTTTCAGAAGTATGGCCTGAGCGATGTGGGTATGGAGGATGGAGGACTTCTCCTGCAAGGACCATCCTTCTCAATGTATTCTCCTGATGATTATGGTTGGTAGCACCGCTCCTAAATTCCAGCCTTCTAGGGGTGACTCCATGAAACCTACCATCGCGAGTATTTTCTAGCATTCTTCCTTCATCACCATGATGACGTCTCCCTCCCTGAATCATTAGCTCCTTCCCGGAGCGATGTTCAAGAGTGCAAAGATGTTCATCAAATCCATTGAAATTCGTATGGAGACTCCTGACCGTGTCTTCAATAAAAAATAATTGATCCATCATCTCTGAATTTCTCATCATAATGGGGGGAGGTCCTCCAACAATCCGATCAATATTGGGAGGATTGGTTACATGCTCAGGAACATACTCCTTATGATCATGGTAGTTCTAATTGTTCTGACCATGATTCTGGCCAGGTGACTATGCTTCTTCCTCCGTCCTTCCATTCATCCGCTGATCTTGTGGTTGTTACATCTTTTCTCCTTAGATGTTGAGAGTTGTATTGAGTAAGGGCACGTCCTGAGGCATGGGCGCTATTTTGGTGTTTGATGCTGGTGTGACTCGAGGATTTATAGAGGGCTAAGGCATGCCCTGAGCGATGACGGAGGGCTGAGGAGTGCCCTGACTGAGTAGAGGAGGCTGATGCTCTGACGCCTTTTTTCATTTGAGGTCGCGTCCTTACCCTGCATAACATATCTACCAATTCTACTATAAATCATCTATAGGTTTCCAGAAGTTACCTGAGTATTATGTACCTCATTAGCAGAGTAATCAGACCTGTTGATGTGGGTTTCTCCTAGGGCGCGCCCTGAACTATCGGTGTCGTCTGAAGACAAAGCTGATGAGGGGAGGCGTCGACCCTCGCCTTCGAGATGAAGGTGACGAGGGGAGGCGTCGTCTAAAGAAGGAGGAGTAGGCATCGACCCTCGAGTTGGAGACGAAGGTGAAGGCATCGACTCATGAAGGAGGAGTGAACTTGGCGTCAACCCTCACTTTGAACTAGGGCGCGCCCTGAACTATCGGCGTCACCTGAAGATGAAGCTGATGAGGGGAAGCGTTGACTCACGAAGGAGGAGTAGGTGTCGACCTTCGCCTTCGAGATGAAGCTGACGAGGGGAGGCGTCGACTCACGAAGGAGGAGTAGGCGTCGACCTCGCCTTCGAGATGAAGCTGACGAGGGGAAGTGTCGAAACAACAAAATCACAAACAACAAAATCACACCAGCCTTCTGGAGAGGCTAGTGAGGGAAAAAGGGTGCGCCCTAACAAATTCGAGGGATGAGGACGTGTCGTCCCCTAGAATTTCCTATCTGCGTAAAACCCAATTCATAATAGAAAATATCAGAAAATAAGGTTTACCTGGTAAGCGTGTGCGGCTCATGAATCCCATAACTGCTTGATTATATTTGTGTTGTTTCTTTGACTCCATCCTCTTCCCATAGCAAAAGTATTCATAACTCACTTCCATCTCTGAATCGTGTTCAAAATCATCTCCCACCAGATCTGTTTTTCCAATTTTGTTATAGGGACCTCTTTTCTCCTTAGATGCAAACATCCCCTCCTTCTAGCGCCAATTTGTTGATGGAGAAATCCGGTAATCAACAAAGACTGAGTTTCTTTGCCAGAAAAAGATCCGACGAGGATGAGATGCGGTGGAGCGTGGTGGTTTATATGAGATTGGGGGCTGAGATTGCTAGGTTTCAGAATAACTAGAGATTTGTCTTCTCTGGCGGCTGCGAGCTCTAATAATTACGACCCCTAATAATGTGCCTACGTACCTCTATTTATAGGAAAAATAGAGGATCAAGCCCACGTAGTTCTTGGTGAAGTAGATGTCCGTTAGGAAACCGGAGTTTTTTTCTTCGAATCGAATGCATAAAAGGTAAGTGGAACCTTCTTGGAAAATGACTCTACATTCGGGTTTGTTCGGATAGATCAAAGCCTAGTATAAGGTCCAAGGACTTCATGGATTCGACGTCGAGCCGGTCCACTACAGCTATTTCCAAGGATACCTTGATTGGAGGCCAGCACTAGATCCACCATAAATCGTAGGTCACGTCCTAAGCCCCCAGACGAGGGCAACCCGCCTGAGTACATGGAAATGATCTTCCAAGATAAGGCCAAATATGCCTTCATAACTCCCCTACGAGGGCAAGCCGATGAATATGGAGCTATGATCTTCGATTATTACTACAAGTAAGTGAATGCAGGGAAACATGTTGACTTTTCCAACAATGGACGGAGGAGGGCGCTCCCTCTTCCAGGAAGAACCAAGGCGCGCCTCCTTGTTGAACCACGTCTAACTTAAAGATCATTTCATAAGCTTCGCGTGGACAGTAAGATTATCCAATTCTGATTTCTGAAACTTGAAATACAAAAAAGTTATTTACTATTAACTGCTTTAAGTTGTATCTATGTAGGTGTACGTAGTCATATATACATGTGATGGCTACAGTGTCATGTTGCTTCACATTTTTGCATTTGGAACCATGTGAATTTAATGCCATGTCGCCTTAGCAGAAGTTTCCTTGCACAAAAGTTAAGTTGATGTAGAGGAAGTGAGGAACTGTCATCCAAAGTACTTTTGCTTGTCCGTAAAAAAATACACGCACATACACATTTGAAATAATTAAGTAGTCAGCCAAATTTTTATATTCTATTACGATTTAAATACATATATTTTTAATTTATAAATTATTAATAATACAAGTCAAACGGACTAATATTAATTGATCAATAATTTACAGTTAAGAATAATTCGAGAGGGCATGTCCTCAGTTTTGAGATACCCTATTCCATCTAAATTTTTTTGCCCTCTATTAAAGAACACTCGTAATAAAATCTAGGAACCCGCTCTCACTGCATACTAATGTTATGTTTGGTTGGAAAGATGGAAATGAATGAGAAAAAATAACGAAAATTTATAAAAGCAAGAGGAAAATTTTGAAAAGAAATGGCTTAGTGGAAAATTTCTTGGATAGAATTGAGAAAAAAATGTATATGAGGAAAAATGAAGCATTCCATTATAAATTGAGAGATTTGAGTTCTAATTTAAATTGTTAGATATGAAATGAGGGATTAAATGAAAATTTTAAAACTCACTCATAGTTTAATTCAAATCTCATTGCATTGCTTTCAAATTATGAGAGGTAAAATTTATTTTTCTCGCATTTTTACTTGCAAAATCATTGATCAAACTTTTAAAATTAAAACTTGTGAGTATTTTCTTCTCAATTGATAGCAAAATTAAAGCCATCCAACTATTGTTGTGACATGTCCTTTTCTTATTGTTAATTAAAATTTGTTTCTTTTAATTTTTTAACTTTTAATAATAGACTTAATTTTTAATTTTTTTCATTTCTAAATTATTTCCTAGATTTTTTCTTAAAATTGCAGCAAAATGATGGCACCTCCGGCTTGTATTATTTGTTCACAACTCACAAGGCCGGCCCTGGATTAGGGATTTTGAAACAAAGTGCGAAAAAGTTCCTATGTATTTGTCCAAAAACAAATAAAAAAATTTAAAAGATGAAATGATACAAATTATTTAAAAGGAAAAAATTAAGCGAATTAATAAATAATACAACTCAATTATTTTCATTTAGAAATTATATAAGTAGTTTTGAGTAGGTTTTTTCTTACTATTTATATTATAAGATTTTATATTGTATAAACAAAAAAGTTAAAATAATTATTTTTAAAATAGTCATACATAAAATTTAAAAATAATTTATTTATATACTACTAAATAACATCCTTTCATAACACCAACTAGAATATAGATATAATTTTATTTTACTGTATATAGTAATTAATTACGGTGTTTAACAATATGATATAAAATAATAAATATTTAATGTGTGTGTAATACGGGTATAATATTAGTTATTGAGAAAAATTAGTTATTACTTAATTTTAAAATTCGATATAATTAATTAATCTAAATCACCCATTCACCCTTCTAATGAATTTTGAATTGCAGGTATGTCGGTTGTTTAATGACATCTCATAATTATGTACACCATTTCCTCCATAGACTATACATATATAAGTAACAATTAACAGTTAGATATATAGTTCCAACCAGAGTTTATCGATAGTCTACCTATTATTTAATTTAATATATATACTAGCTAGGTTTGCTCAAGAGGAGACAAATCCTTCTTGTGCAATTGCAATTGTTACATATGCTAGGTTCTTCCAGAAGAAAAGTAAGAAAAGTAATTTGGAGATACAAATACTAATTATGTCTCCTAAATGTTTCTTAATGGAGGGCTTATTATATCTATACAATGATTCACCTGGTAATCCACGGGCACAATAATGATTTACTAGCTGAAATATCTGATTTAAAATGAAAAATATAATTATGGTGTCTTCTAATAATTAAGGTGACTGTTGATGGAGAAATCTCGTAATCAATAAAGAATGAGGTTCTTTGCCGGAAAAAGATCTGACGAAGATGGGATGCGGTGGAACATGGTGGTTTATATGAGATTGAGGGTTGAGATTGCTAGGTTTCAAAATAACTAGATATTTGTCTTCTCCGACGGCTGCGAGCTCTAATAATTCCGACGCCTAACAACGTGCCGATGTACCTCTATTTATAGGGAAAATAGAGGATCAACCCTATGTAGTTCTTGGTGAAGTAGAGGTCCGTTAGGAAACCGAAGTTTCCTTCTTCAAATCGAATGCAGAAAAGGCAAGTGGAACCTTCTTGGACGAGGACTCTACATTCGGGTTTGTTCAGATAGTCAAAGTCTAGTATAAGGTCCAAGGATTTCATGGATCCGACGTCAACTCAGAAACCGTGGGCTCTAGCCGGACCACTACAGCTATTTTCAAGGATACCTCAACTGGAGGCCAACACTAGATCCACCACAATTCGTAGGTCACGTCCTAAGCCCCCACTCGAGGGCAACGCACCTGAGTACAGGGAAATGATCTTCAAAGATAAGGCCGAATATGTCTTCACAACTCCCCTACGAGGACAACCCGATGAATATGGAGCTATGACCTTCGATTATTACTATAAGTAAGTGAATGCAGGGAAACAGACTGACTTTTTCAACAATAGACGGAGGAGGGCGCGCCTTCTTCCAGGAAGAACCAAGGCGCGCATCCTTATTTGACTACTTCTAAATTAAATATCATTCCATAAGCTTTGCATGGACTGTAAGATGGTTCAATTCTGACTTCTAGAACTTGATATATGACCCAAACAGTATCTGCAGTAAAGATAATCTTTAGATACTTAAAAGGCACTCAAGATTTAGGCCTTTGGTATCCTAAATAGCCTGGTTTTGATTTAATTGGATATTCAGACTCAGACTATGTTGGTTGCAGAATAGACAGAAAGAGTACAACAGGAAGCTGCCAGTTTTTGGAAGAAAGATTGGTTTCATGATTTAACAAGAAGCAGCATTTAGTGTCAAATTCAACTGCAGAAGCTGAATACATTACAACTGGTAGTTGTTGTGCGCAGTTACTTTGGATGAGGAACCAGTTATTGGACTATGGGTTGACTATACAAGGAATTCCTATCTTTTGTGATGGCACGAGTGCCATAACAATTTCTGAGAATCCTGTTCAACACTCCAAAACTAAGCACATTGACATCAGACATCATTTCATTAGAGAGCATGTGGAGGAAGGCACAATCAAGCTAATCTATGTATCCACAGAGAAGCAACTTGCAGATAATTTCATCAAACCATTGGATGAAAAGACATTCAACAGGCTAGTGAGTGAATTAGGTATGTTAAATTTATCATGTTAATGTAATTCTGTTTAGTTGATCAAACGTTTAGTTAACTAAAATTCACTGTGAATTAATGACCTCTTGAGGTGTTTTGATTTCTATCACATTGGATACACATGATGATATTTTACCGAGAGGTTAACTAATTTATTTTTAAGTAACTTAATTCATATGAGGTTAATAAAAAGTATTGTCAAGTTTCTTGACTGTGTGTTTTATTCATACTATCATATAGTAATAAGTTACTGTCGATCGTTTGAGAAGTATTGACATCATAGTATGCGGGACTGAAACATACTGTCATAAACTTACTGTCAGTATTCATCGACAATATAGTTTTCCAAATCCCCGCATAACATACTATCAACAGTTAATATTAGGGTTATTCATTTATTTTATATATTCTCTAACCGCTAATGTTACTGTCAAGAGTGTTTATGATTTCTAGAGCAGAAGTTATTGTCAAGAAGCGAATAGATTAATAGATACAACTGTCATATCAATTGATTGAAATTTAGCTTTGACATCTACTTTTTCACACATATATATATAAACAGTTAAAATCTCTTTCACTCTTTACTTTAAACTCTCAAACTCTCTAACGCCCTAAACCCACTATGTATGGACCTTAAATCATTTGTTCTCTTGTCCAAACCAACTTCACCACAATAGCTTTAGTGGGTGAAGCTGGTGAAGCCTTCAACCCTTCGTTGGCTTCATGAACAACTCATATCTCTCGCTTACTCTTAACAATAGTCCTATGTTGGAGATATCAAGGCTATCACAGTTGTGGACCTCTGCAACTTGTGAGGGAGAGCAGGACACAAGCTTCATCAAGTTTCAAATCAATGGGACCTCCTACACCATTGACTCAACTCATGTGAACACTACTCTCCACATTGAAGCTGGGAAGGATGTCCCTTTTCAGGGGCCTGCTAGTGAAGCACAACTCTCAAAGTTCTTCAAGATGATTGGGTACACTGGACCCAAAACAAGCCCTAGCAGTGATGATTGGTACCCGTCAGGAGGCATGGATAGAAAATACTTGAATAAAGAGTGGAGCATGATTTTAGATTCTGTCACTAGAGCCATGTCAAGAAAGACAAATGGCTAGAATGAAGTGTTAGTAATTAATTACGGTGTTTAACAATATGATACATATTTATGCAATACAAAATAATAAATATTTAATGTGTGTGTAATACCGGTATAATATTAGTTATTGAGAAAAATTAGTTATTACTTAATTTTAAAATTCGATATAATTAATTAATCTAAATCATCCATTCACCCTTCTAATGCATTTTGAATTGCAGGTATGTCGGTTGTTTAATGACATCTCATAATTATGTACACCATTTCCTCCATAGACTATACATATATAAGTAACAATTAACAGTTAGATATATAGTTCCAACCAGAGTTTATCGATAGTCTACCTATTATTTAATTTAATATATATACTAGCTAGGTTTGCTCAAGAGGAGACAAATCCTTCTTGTGCAATTGCAATTGTTACATATGCTAGGTTCTTCCAGAAGAAAAGTAAGAAAAGTAATTTGGAGATACAAATACTAATTATGTCTCCTAAATGTTTCTTAATGGAGGGCTTATTATATCTATACAATGATTCACCTAGTAATCCACGGGCACCATAATGATTTACTAGCTGAAATATCTGATTTAAAATGAAAAATATAATTATGGTGTCTTCTAATAATTAAGGTGACTATGATTTATGAAGTGTTCCTTAAACTAAACTAGGGCAGTTGACGGTTTTAATGTAAGGAATTGGGTGTAGCTGTCCAGATATTTCACAAACATTTAGTGTGATAAGTATATTTATGGTGAATTCTGGGAAAGCACATTGACAACGAGTAAAATGAATATTGCGATATTTGTGGGAAAGCACATTGACAAGGAGTAAAATGAATATTGCAATATTTGAAAGGCAACGCTAATAAAGATTTATACTTTAGTGATGATACATGTAACGTTATTGATTTTATGGACCCGACTTGTGTGTTTTAGTCAAATTTTGTAGGTTTAATATCTAAGTCTGTATAACTGTTTTGATGATGAATTCAACTAAAGTGACAAAAAACAAGAATAAAAAGAAGACAAGACACAAGCAATTGGTGATGCGAAAAACTCCCGTTGAGAGGTAAAAAATGCGGGTGGTACACTCCCCAGCCAAAATTGATCCACTAGAAATGTTTATGATATGTTTATAAGTGATAGAAATTAAATAAAATAAAAGTACAAAACAACCTGTATGACCACTACTGTTTGTACTCGTTGGCTGTATATATCTACTCGTCGGCTGTATATGTGTGCAGAATGTATAATGTATAGAGAGAATTGATAGAAGTTGTAGAAGTTAGTCCCTCTTTATCTTCAATGTATATTGTATATATAGTAGCCATTCTCCATTTCCACGATTCTATTTTGGTGGAAATACTTGCTGATCACGATCCACTATTATAGGGATAAGATATAACTCCCTTCCTATTTTTTAGGAGCTGTTGGTCGACGGGTAGACTTAGTCTTGACGTCATCTTCTTCTATTCCTATTTGATCGGGTCAATTGTAGAATAAGTCATGTTTAAATGTTGTAGGTAGTTTGAAGTCAAACTCACTTGATGTAAATATCTTCATATCACCATATTCCTGTCATTATGATGCTCTCGTCGTGTCTACTCAGATAGCTCTTTTCGACGTTTACAAGTTCCTGTCGGACGGGTGTGGAAAATCTAGTACAAACAATTTCCCCTTCAACGCCCAATGAAATTCTCTTCATTTCACGTCCATGTCAATTCTGATCTTCGCAGCGCCATCTCCAAAGAATAATTCATCCTTACACGTTCTTCGATTGATTTGGTCTAAGTTCTTTAAAGACTTTGATTGTAGTTTTGTTTTTTGTCTGACCACGACGCCAAACACCGCATGTTATGTTGTTGTCAGGTTGACGGATAGAGTTTGCTCAGGTGTCGACTTGGATCAAAGGGATTTAGATGCCAAGTATTACTTTATTTCAATAGAAATCTTTTAGTGTAGTTACTTCCAGTGAAACCCATTGTTCTTCCTTAACATGTCATAAAAAAGGCTGCAGTTGTAAGAGGACCAAGAGGTGAATCTATATTTGGAAGGTGACCAATAGAAAGGGAAAATTTCGAAGATAAAGACAATTATATTACATATATGCTATGGGAAGGAAAAAGAATTTCAGAAGGAAACTGTCAACTAATAATTAAGAATTTTATTCCTATTATAATTTGATTTTCTATTATTAGTTGATAGACAACTTTCTATATAAACATTCTATGTAACCTAATATCATTGTCGAATTTTGTATGAGCATAGAGATATAGAAAGTTGTTGTGAAAAAAATAGAGAAGGATCTAGGGTTTGTGTACATCTTAGGAAAGTTTGTATTCATTCATAAATAATATAAACAATATTCATTCACATCTTTATGTTTGTTCTTTGTTAATCATTCAAAGCTATTATCCTTCAAAGTTTGATTTTAAAATAGGCAAAAAGAGTACACAAGTATTCAACCTCCCCTTCTACTTGTGTAACTGGAAAAATAATTGGCATCAGAGCCTAATGTTTAAAATCGATCAAAGATGTCTGGAAACAAAGATGGCAATTCTAAGATTCATATCCTTAAGAGAAATGAATATACCCACTAAAAGGTTAAGATGCTGCACCATCTGGAAGCTACAGACCCTGACTATCTTGACAGGATTCATGATGGACCCTATGTGCCCTCAAGGCTTGTTCCTCAAACCACTGAAGAAGGAAAAATAATTGAAGATCACTTTGTTAACAAACCAAAGGCTGAGTGGTCAAAGGAGGACAATGAAAATGTCCTTAAGGAGGCAAAAGTCAAAAATAATTCTCTTTAACAGTTTAGACTTTGTTCTTACAAACTATGTCATATCATGCAAGACTGCTAAAGAGATGTGGACAAAACTTGAAGTGAACTGTGAAGGGACTAAAGATGTCAAGAAGAATGCAAGGTCTCTGCTAATTCAAGAGTATGAGTATTCTGAGGCAAAATCTGGGGAATCTATTATTGAGATGTATGATAGGTTCACAAAACTCCTGAATGAGATGACTATACTTGGTAAGGTTTATGATTCTGAAGATACAAATACCAAGTTTCTGAGAGCCCTTCCTGATGAGTGGGGCAACAAAATAATAACCATAAGAGAAGCAATGGATTTAGATGAAATCTACTTGGAAGAATTGTATGGGAGACTCAAAACATATGATCTAGAGATGCAACAGAGAAAGAACAAGAAGTCTGTAAAAGCAAAATCTGTGACTCTCTTGATGGAGTCTGAAAGAGAACAACAAGAAGAACCCAAAGAATCAAGAGTTAAAGAATCAAAGAAGAAGGGTAAGACTGTTGTTGAATCAGAGTCTACTGAGACAGACTCTGATTCTGAAGATGAGATTGATCTGAGTCAAATGATGACTATGTTTGCTAAGAATTTAAAAAGGATGAAATTCAACAAAAGAACAGGAAAATTCAGCAAAAGACCATCATTCAAGAAGGAAGATGAAAAGGTTGAGAAGAGCAAAAGCACCATAATTAAACTTGACAAAACAAAAGTCAAGTGTTTCAAATGTGGAATATTAGGGCACTTTGCTAGTGAATGCGGAAAAGCAAAAAGTCAAAGAAAAGGAAAGAAACTTCTCTCAACAGGAAAGGATTGAGCAGATTTAAGCTCAGAGGATGAAATTGATTATGAAAATCTAACTTTGATGGCTGTTTCCTCAGAAAAATCGGAATCTCCCAAAGAACTTTCATCTCCTAAAACACAGGTATCAATCTTTTCTCCTGAATATTTACTCAATTTAGACTCTGATGGTATAAAAATTGTATAAAGTAAGATTAAAAAATATAATGACAAACTATAGGTCTCTCACTAATGACAATGACAGGTTAATAGAAGAAAATTTAACCTTAACAAGTAGGAATAACCATTTACAGTTTGAATTAGTATTTATGGAAGAATACAAAAAGGATTCTGAGAAATGCAGGCATAACTACACTGAAGTCTTAAAAGCCTATGACTTTGTTAAGAAAGAACTAGAGGAAGAAAGACTTAAATTCAAAGTGTGGACAGACTCTGGTAGAAAAGTTCAGGAAATTCTCAATAATCAGAATGTATGTCAAACTGCTGATCTAGGCTATGACAAGAGTCAAGACAAAAGACTTATTGTTGAGAATAATGACAAAAAGGAAGCTAGTCATTCCACTGAGACTAAAAATAGAAAAACCTCTATTCCTGTTAAATTTATTTCATCAGAATCAACAACCAATATTTTTAATGACCCTAATTCTGCTAGGGCCAATAGGAATACCAATAAGACTGATGAGTAAGAAAAACAGAAACCCGTGAAAAATATAAATATAGGTTTTCTATCTAAGTCTAAGTTGAAGGAAAGAATAGACAGTCTTCTAGAGTCTAGCAAGGCTAGGAGGAATATGAATGGTAATGAAAGAATTAATAAAGTCAATAATTATCAAAAAGACCCTAATCTCCTAGAAAGAAGTGCTATAGATGTGGAAACCACAACCATTTAGCTCTAGACTGTAAAACAAATATTGAAAAAAATAGAGTCTATTCCTTCTCAGACTCTAAAAAGTCACTACATTTCACAAAAACCTTGTTATCATTGTGGTAGCATACTTCATTCTATTTATATGTGTAGGGACTATCATGATTTGTATTACAATTTTTATGAGCTAAAATCTTCAATTGATAAAAGTTGGTATGACACTGTCAAGACTCCACTAGAGTCTAAGGCAATAAATGAAGTAGATAAAACAAAAGTGAAGAATATTAAGCCTGTTTTACCCAAAATTGGTAAAAAAGGATCCACAACTGTTTGGTTCCTCAAAACATCTAACTAGTTACTTTATATATGTAGGGAACAAGGGCAAAGAAAGTAACCCTAATCCTGGACAGTGGATGTTCATGACTAGAAAGAAATCCCTGCTTACAGACTTTGTAGAAATGGCCGGCCCAGAAGTATCATTTGGAGATGGAAACAAAGGACGAACACTGAGATATGGCAAGTTTGTACTTAAAAATGTCATCATTGATGAAGTAGCTCTAGTTGATTGCTTAAAACACAATTTAATCAACATAAGTCAACTTAGAGATAAAGGTTACCATACTAGCTTTGCAAACAAAGAGTGTCTTGTGACTCACAAAGAAACATACATTCTGGTTTTCAAAAGGCACAAACATGGTAACATATATGAAGCCAACTTAGAGGATTACACTCACAATGAAGTCACATGTCTATATAGCAAGGCCTCAACTGAAGAAAGCTGGAAATGGCACAAGAAACTGTCACATATCAGCTTTAAAACACTCAACAAGTTGGTGAAACAGAGTCTTGTGAGAGGACTACCACATGTTGACTTTGTACAAGATGGACTTTGTGAAGCATGTCAACTTGGAAAGTAAAGGAAAAAATATTTCAAGAGTAAGACAATAAACACCATTTCTAAACCCTTTTATCTATTACACTTTGATTTGTTTGGTCCAGTAAATGGGACATCAATTAACAAAAAGAAATATGCTCTTGTCATTGTAGAAAATTTTACAAGATTCACATGGATTTTCTTTCTGCATTCAAAGGATGAAGCTCCACAACACATAATAGACCATATTACCTTTTTGGAAACAAAATTAAAGAAGACAATTAGAGTTCTAAGGAGTGACAATGGTACTGAATTCAAGAATTCAATCATGGAGGAATACTGTGCATCAAAGGGAATTACTCAACAATTTTCTGCACCAGGAACACCCCAACAAAATAGAGTTGTGGAGAGAGAATAGAACACTCATTGAAGCTGCCAGGATAATGTTGGCAGAGTCTAAATCGACAGTATATTTTTGGGCTGAGGTAGTCAGTACAACATGTTTCACTCAAAACTGTATATTAATTAATATACATGGAAAGACTCCCTATGAAATGATGAAGAACAAGAAGCCAAATGTGAAACACTTTCATATATTTGGATGCAAATTCTTTATACTGAAAGTATACCCTGAAAATCTAAGAAAATTTGAAGCCAAGGCTGATGAAGCTATCTTCCTTGTATATGCACCAAATATAAAGGCATTCAGAGTCTTTAATCTCAGAACCAGAATTGTTATGGAATCTATTTATGTTACATTTGATGACAAAAAGATTACATGATTGCAGGATGAGTCAGAGTCTACAATACTGGAATTTGAAAATCTTAAAAGTTCTGAGATATAAGAAGATAATGAGGATGAAGAGTCTCAAACTACTCCTGAAATAACACAGAAACCTGTACACTCTGAGGGGGAGCCAGGAAATTCAACTCCAATCAACTGAGAGTCTATCAGTTCAGGGTCTAGACAGACAGACATAATCAAGTTCTTCAGAGTTTAACTCATCAGGGTCTAGATCAGGAAATTCTGAATCCTTTTCAGAGTCAAGCAATTCAGGAGGAGCCTCTTCATTTAAATTTCACTCACATATAGGAAATGCCAATGATTTAGGGGGAACTTCAATTTCAAGAACCAATCTTTCACCAGCTAAAAAATGGGCACGGGATCACACTCCTAATTTGATAATTGGATCTTGAGAGTTGTGTACAAACAAGGACAACCACTCAAAATGAATGTCTTTATAGCTGTTTTCTCTCAAAGAATGAACCCAAGAAATTTGAGGAAGATTTGCAAGTTCCTGATTGGATTATTGAAATGCAAGAAGAATTGAATGAATTTGAGAGAAATAAAGTATGGAAACTTGTACCAAGGCCCAAAGGTAGATCAATTGTTGGTGCAAAATAGGTGTTCAAAAACAAACTTGATGAGAATGGAACTGTGATTAGAAATAAAGCAAGGCTAGTTACAAAAGGATACTCTCAGAAAGAAGGAATTAACTATGATGAAACCTTTGCACCAGTAGCAATATTGGAAGGTATCTAAATGTTTCTTGCATTTGCAGCCCATTAAAAATTCAACATTTGTCAGATGGATGCAAAAAGTGTCTTCTTAAATGAAAAATTAGAAGAAGAAGTCTATGTGGAGCAACCACTAGGATTTGTTGATCCAAAATATCCTGATCATGTCTACAGGTTAGACAACACACTTTATGGATTAAAGCAAGCACTTAGAGCATGGTATGAAACTCTATCAAAATTTCTTCTTAAAAATGATTTCATTAGAGGTACCATTGACAAAAATCTCTTTATTAGAAAACATAAATGTGATATTTTGCTTGTCCAAATTTATGTTGATGATATTATATTTGGTTCTACTAATGAAAAATTCTGTGAAAAGTTTAGCAAATTAATGTAGTCAAATTATGAAATAAGCACGATGGGAGAGTTAAACTTCTTTTTGGAACTTCAAGTCAAACAGACTGATGATGGAATTTTTATCAATAAATCAAAGTATGTGAAAGAACTATTGAAGAAGTTTGATATGCAAGATTGTGCAACTGCCAAAACTCCCATGTCAACAGCCACTAAGCTAGACTCTGACCCAAAGGGTAAGAATATTGACAACACTAGCTATAGAGGTATGATTGACTCATTTTATGTTTAACTGTTAGTAGACTAGATATAATGTTTATAATATGCCTGTGTGCTAGATTTCAGGCTGACCCTAGAGAATAACATTTGATAGATGTGAAAAGAATTTTCAGATATCTCAAGGGTGAACAAGCTCTTGGACTTTGGTATCCTAGAGAGTCTGATTTTTCACTAATTGGTTATTCAAACTCTGACTATGCAGGATGCAAAGTGGATAGGAAAAACACAACAGGACAGTGCCAATTTCTTGGCAACATATTAATTTTTTAGTTTAGCAAGAAACAACAGATTGTATCAACCTCAACAGCTGAGGCTGGATGCATAGCAGCTGAAAGTTACTGTGCTTAAATTCTGTGAATGAGAAATCAGTTACTTGATTATGGAATAACATTATCAAATATTCCTATTTATTGTGATAATACTAATGCTATTAAAATTTTAGAGAATCCAATCCAACATTCCAAAACAAAGCACATTGATGTCAGATAATATTTTATTAGAGAACATGTTGAAAATGGTACTGTTGAACTTCATTGTGTTCCAACTGAGAGACAAATTGCAGACATTTTAACAAAACCACTTGATGAGTCTACTTTTCTCAGACTGGTAGGTGAATTAGGGATGTTAAATATGTAAGTGATCAATCATTACAAGAAGCAAAGTATGTACTTTAATTATAGTCCCTGATTTATCAAACTATAATTTGTTATTGCAAATTTTTTGAGGTATTTTATCTTGACAGAGTCTAACTTCTAGACTCTGACGGGTCTATAGACTTTGAGAGACTATAGACTCTAATGGTTTAGACACCAAGATTCTGAAACGGTTAGAATTCGTACCTGTAGATTCTGATTACTTTTAAACCATACAAATGACTGGAAATAGGCGGTAACAGTTACTTTTTACCAGTTACAGGCTGTTGACTGTGTGTATTGTATGCAAGTTTAACAAAATACAAATTTTACATAAAACTCACTTGTTTATTGCAATCTATTTTCTAAGGCAAAAATTACTTACAGAGCTTCTCAAAAAACCTAGCTTTTTATTCCCAAGAATTTTCATTACTTTCACTTCAATTACTTCAATGGTTGTTGTTTCTACCGTCATGAGGGGACCTAAGGCAATTGCTTTCACTTTTGGGGATTTCGAGTTCATGACAACAAACCATGTTGCAGCCCTCGGAGACAAGAAGGGTGTAGATGCAGACTACTATCTAGTAATGGATTTCTTGGAATATAGTGAGCTTAAATATGTGTTGAAAGCATCTCCTGTTATTCACATGGATGCTGTCTCCCAGGCTCAGAGCTCTGCTAAGGTTTTTGATTCTACTCAGGATCAACCAGGTAAAATTATGTTTACCTTTGGTGATACTACATTTGATGTTACTACTGATGTTATCAATTTCGTGTTTAATTTACCTGTGAAACAACCTTTTGATGAAACTGTTGATGATTTTGAAATCAAGAGCATGCTTAAATCATTAGGTTATACTACTAGCACTGACAACATGAGTAAGTTAACTAGGACTTATTTGATAAAAGAATGGTCCTTTTTCTTTGATCAAATTGTAAAATGTTTTACTGGTAAATGTAGTCGTTTTGATGCTATTACTTTTATCACTTATCAAATTGGCCACAGTCTCCTATTTGATAAAGTGATCAACATTGGTGATATGTTGCTCACTCAAATGGGAGCTAAAGTAAATAATGTGCAAGAGGGGAGGAAAAAAGTCTATTATCATATATTTCTTATGATTCTCCTCAATCACCTCATTCCTAACATGTCAAATAGATTGGCAGATGATTGCTGTGTGCAGGCCTACAAACAGCAAAGGAGAATTTTCTCTAACATCAAGAGAATTGATGAGAAGAAGGGAACCAACCTGTCTGCCATGGTGTATCCACATATAATGCATGTAAAACTATCTACCTACAAACCTTCTATCTATAATTCTTCTTTCTTTGGAGGTGAAATGGTGCAGGGACAAATTATGGAGAGTCCCCCTGCACCTACCCAAGTAACCAAATCCTCTTCCTCCAAACAATCTCACAAATTCAAATCTAAAAAGAAACCAACCTCTGTTGTCTCTGAAAAGACAACAGTTATAAAGAGGAGGAGATTGATATAAATCAGGATTATAGATGAGCAAAGTGATGAGGAGCTCAATCCCCTAGAGAAACAGGTTATTGAAGGGATTTCATTACTAAAAGAAGGCCATGATGCACATGATTCTAGCCCAAAAGCCAAGACTATAGACTCTCCAAAGACTACAGTCTCTAAAAAACCTAGGGATGCACCTCAGGATTCTCAACTAGAGTCTCCTGAGAAATCTTTTTCTAAGAAATACAAAAGGTTGATGAAGGATTCTTCTGCGCGCACACACAAGCCTATAATTGTTGCCAACCCTGTTTGGCAGGAAACAAATGCTCCCAAGGCTCCTGTAAAGCCAGACTCTGAAAGAAAAAAAAATCCTGAACCAGAGTCTAATGTTGAGTCAGAGTCTAGACTTCCTTCAGACTCTGATCATGACACATTTTAAGAAGGAATGCCAAATGAAGCAGCCTCAAGTCTTATAGACTCTATAATTGTTCCCTCTGATGAGGTGCTTATCTTTCTATATTCTTTGGTAAAATCAATTGAAGATCCAAAATCATACAAGATACAATAACAAGTCTTGGATCTTCTATCAACATATGATTCCCTAAGGAAGAGAATGGAGATGGAGCTACATATGTCTGCCCAAGATGTAGTCACCAATCTATACAACTACCTCTTCAACTATTCATTACAAAGTCAAGCAGCTAGGATCAAAGAAGGCATGATAATTGAAGTTCTTAAAGCACTTGGTGTGCCAGATTCTGAAAAACCAAAAATGAAGAAAGTCAAGAAGACAAAAGCCCTCAAAAGGAGACAATTAGAGTCTGTTGTAGAGTTAGAGACTGAGATTGAGCAACCAACCTTTGATTATGAAGCAATTTGGGATAATGGAGTTACCTATATGACAACTACTAATTGGATTTCTCACTTTCAGCCTCTGTCAAGACAGGTGGCTGACTATCTAATTCACAATGTAGGGAAAATTGCCAATAAATATATCTAGCTAACCTATCAAAGTAGATTGGATCAACTCAAGTGCACATATTTTCAAATGTATGAAGGATTGGCATGTCCTTTTCAATCTTACATATGCACATGCAATTAATGCAATCTACACAAAGGCATTTTATCACAATTTGGATGCATTTATTATTGAAGAACAACAAGAGGAAACAAGTGTTGGAAGGAAGTTGGAAGAGGGTACTAGTGCACCATTGGTGACTAGTGGAATAGGTGCTCAGTCTGTCTCACCCATACAAGAACCACTTAGTCAGAGATTGGGTGATAGTGAGACAGAGGAGCATGCTCATGAAGAAAATTTTCGATCAATTCTGTTAGAGTCTATCCACAAATTCATTTAATGGATTCTCTAGCATGGAGAACATATAGAGTTATGGAGGCTTTGGTGGATGCACCACATATTCAATCTGAGACTACAAAATTGAAGCCAGGAAAACCAATTCTTATCATGCCTATCCATGCTAGGTTTCCAGAGTCTATAGAGTCTGATCACTCTAAGGAGGAGTTAGGGTCTATAGCCTATTTTGTAGTTTTAGAGTCTACTCCACCACCAGAGTCTACACCTCCTATTATAAAGTTGGAGCAGGTTGATGCTGTTCATGATGATTCGACCTCTGAAGATGAATTTGGGATGAATCCATCTTTCATTTATTTTGATCAAGCTTTTCCTCTCTCTTAGGACACAACAAAGGCCAGGGGTATTGATGATTTTGACACTTTAAGTGCATTCTGGGTATTCATCAATCTGAAAGACTTCAAGCCTTTCATAATAAATCTTTTATCCAAGAGCATGGTCATTATCCTGATGGGGAACAAGATGCTTCTCTCATTCAAGAAAGCAATGATATAGCAGATGATAAGTAAGCAGCCATGGAAAATATTATAAATCAATTGGCTGAGGTGGTCACAGATATTTCACATATCAATACCAAGCTGACTAATGTTGATACCACCACTTCATTTCTCCAAACAAAGTTCGAGTCTCTAAATTTTGTTCAAGGCAAAACAAAATACTCTTCAAAATGATGTCAATTCCCTAACTGCCAAAGTTGATTCTGTGATTGCTGGTCAGGCCAACATCTCCTTAGTACTGGAATAAATTCTTTTGGCTGTCCCAGGTGGTGGTGATGTCAAAAAGGGGGAGAAGAAAGAAGTTGGGAGTTTGAGGAGTCATAAGGATGGAAACTGCAAAGATGAAGACAAATCAAGGGGAGTTAAAAGGAGGAGAGATGATGATGATGATAAAAATGGTTCTCATGGTCGTAGGGGACCTGGTGGTGTGCAACAAAAAAAGTCTGGAGTGGCTGTATCTCAAACACACCAGTCAGGATCTGGACATGGGAAATCAGGGTCTTAGACAGACTCTGATATAAATAAAAGTCAAGAATTTCAAGAACCTTGCTACTGGCAATGCAGTCAATCAAATCTTCAATTGAGAGCCAGGAAGAAGAAAGGGCTTGGAGGCTTTGAAGAATCTAACAAAGGATCCTCAATCCTTGACAGATAAGCAATTTGAGAAGATCACACAAAAACACTTGAACAAAGTGGTGTCTACTCAGATTGTTTATAATGTGTTTGAAAGAAAGATGCAAAGAGGTAAGGGAGGCACAAAAAAGGTGAAAAATAAAATGCTAGTATATTTTTTGGAAGGAGGGACTGTTAGGTGGATTAGTTAAACAAATTTCATCTTCTTTAAAAAGGATGAAGATCTATAGTACATCAGGTTTGTTTTACAAATATCTTATGAAGTGAACACAAGCAAAGAAGATGTTACACACAAATGGTTCAAGGAAATTCACAGGAAGCTGACTTTGCATAGACAAACAAATAAACAAATGAGAAAATTTTCTTTGAAATTTGTTGATGAAAATGGAGATGACCAGAACATGCCACTTGAAGCAAAGGAGATCAAATTTGGAGAAGGTGCGGGTCACTACATTAGATTTCAGCCCATGAGTGTAAAGCCAAGTGTCCTGCTACTCAAAGATTTGAAGGAGCAGGAGAGCAATGGAAATGATCTGAGAGCAGCTTAATGTCAGATCAAGTGTGATTCTGATGAGTTGAAGATGTTAAATTTTTTTATTGGGGAAGGTCTAGTCATTGTTGAAGAAAACATGTTGAACTCATTTCTAAGAAACAACAAAGACTTTGAGAAGATCAGTTAGGTAGAAATTTTCTTTTCCTTGTAAACTATTTAAGTACTGTTCTAGATTAATTGTTTCATTCTTTAGTTTTGACATCATCAAACCTTGAATTATGCTTACATTTTATAAAGCATAAATAGGGGGAGATTGTTAGGAATATATTCATTTGATGATGTACAAAATACTAGAACATGGTCAGGCATTGTTTATCTATAACAAGTCTTTCTAGCTATGAACTTTAATATAATCAGAGTCTAGATGGTCAACATCCATTTATAGATATCATTTGTACATAGAAGATTTTTAGAAGAAAATGAAACCAGAGTCTGGATGCAAATCAGAGTCTAGATGTCAATCGGGGTGTATAGACTATCAGAGTCTATAGTCTGTCAGAGACTGAAGACCATCAGAGTCTGAAGTCTTTCCAAGTCTATAAAACTAAATCTATATTTGGAAGGTGATCAATAGAAAGGGAAAGCTTCAAAGATAAATAAAATTATATTGCAGATATGCTATGGGAATGAAAGAGAATTTCATAAGGAAATTGTCAACTAATAATTAGGAATTTTATTCCTATTGTAATTTGATTTTCTGTTATTAGTTGATAGGTAGCTCTCTATATAAACATTCCATGTAACCTAATATTATAGTCGAATTTTGTGAGAGCATAGAGATAGAGAGTGTTACCCAGATAATACACTATTATAGAAGAGGGGGTTGAATATAATAGTATCAAACAATCGATTAAGAACACAAATATGTAAAAGAAGTACTGTTTTTTATTAACTTGAATTGACTTAATACAAAACTCTCTCGTGAAAAAACAAAGTTCTAAAGAGCTGCTAGGTTATGAAAGATGATCACTTGAATGATTATAATGTAAACCTAATTCTGTGTTTATATAGTACATAATTACATATCCAAATACAAGAAAAATAATGATCATTAATTTTCAATATCCGATTTCCATCATTATCCTCCAACAAGATAGCTTTTAGAAAGGTAATTGATTTGCATTAAAACACTTCCTTATTTATCCCAATAAATCTCTGATTTGTATATTGTCATCTGTCAAACTCTGATCATAAACTCTGTCGGTTGATAATCTCTGAGTGAGTATACTCTGATTGAGTAAACTGTGCTGAGAACTTCTAAACTCTGATGATATCAGCATAAACTCTGATTGGCTTCAATAAACTCTGATTGAAGTATTATCTGACAACATCAGTGTTTATATCTAACAATCTCCCCCAATTTATGCTTTATTCAGTAAAATATAAATTCAACTTATGATGTCAGACACCTTAAGACAAATGTATCAGTGTTTGAGTTTTCTACCTTGACTTATATTCTCTAGTAGGAAAAATCTTCAAACAAGAATTTATCAAACAACTTCTTTTCAGCCATCTTCAATAATTCCACCAGTTTCTCCTTTAATTCTTTCATTTGGTCACTAGAATCATCAATTTGGAAAATTGAAGCTCTTAAGTTGTAAATTGATGTTCTTTCCATTCTATCATCTAAAGGTATGCAACAAGTTTTTTGTCCATCAGGATTTAATAGTAGTGTTGGAATGCCTAACACCATATTAACCTTTTCATCCCCTTTAATCATCTCCTTTTCTGTTCCATCTTCAAGTATGTATCCAGGTCTGTACTCCTCAGATTTTACCATCAAAATCCTCTCATTCTTCTTTTTCTAATCAACTACTCCTTCTAACATCTTCACCCACTTAGCTGTAGTCTCATTTTCATCATTTAATAGATAAATAACATAATCAAGTTCTTTTGATGATTTATGAATTAAATCTTCTTCAGCTATCTTCATTACTCTTCCATTTTCCAGAAAGTACAACAACTTCTCTTTGGGTTAAACACCATCAAAGATATCCTTCACTATGTGAACAACAATTAGCTTGTCCAAATGATCTTGATTTAGGTCTTCTTCAGGTTTGTCTTTTAAAGAGTAAGGATCTCTGAAAGTGTTTGCTTCTCCTCTGTAGACTTTAGCTTGTAAATCACCAATACCACCCTTGTTTTTACCAAGTCTGGCATTGAGAGTCAGAGTTTGTATTTTTGTCCACAGAAGATCAGGATTTTTCTTTCTGCATAGAGATTGCAGTTCATCTTCCTCATCCTCAAAGCTTGTTTCCCTTGTAGAAATGTAATACCAAGCATAGTGAGAAGAATTTTAGGTTTTGCTGGAGCTTTCTTTTGAATTGCAGGAGTTGGCTTTGTTGTAACATGATTGGGTACAATTGATTTTTCTTGAGTAGGCATCTTCTTCTGAGTTGTAGTCTTCTTCACATATCTTTTCTTCTTTGACTGTACTTGAGCATTGTCAGTACCAGTTTTCTTTACTTCTTCTTCAACAACAACTAGATCCATTCATGTATTTTCTTCTTTAAATAATTTCATTGCCAGTTCTACATCTGTTATGTTTCTTTCTTCAATCTTCTCAGGCTTTTCTTCTTCTTCAAGCCTTTTTGCCAATTCTTCATTAAGATCCATCAGAGTTTTCTTATCAGAGTTTACTCCAGATTATGAAGGAATCAGAGTTTGATTAGTCAGAGTTTGAGTTTGTAAACTCTGTCCACCCTTATAACTCCATTGGCTCTTGGTAACACCACTACCATCACCATTACCTTCTCCAGGTTTATCAGATTTTAGCATAGTATCCACCTTGCATATGTCTTTTGATAGTTTCTCCCCCTTTCTGATATCAGAAGAGATAGTTAAAATGTCTACAATTGTATGCAACATGGTATGCATAGATGTAACAGCAGTAACAATTTTATCCACTTTAGCCTCCAGAGCATCTTATTTAGTAGAAACAACCTTGATCTTGGATTCCAAAGCATGTTGAGTAGCAGAAACAGAAGTTTGAACAGAAGAACTTGTCTTGCTTACAGTGTCTTTTTGAGCTTATAAAGTCATCTTTTGATGGTTCACCCCTGCTGCTTTCCCTCCTTATTCCTTCATTGTTAAGAGCAGATTCAATTTCTCTCTATAACTGTTCAACAACATAATAGTCAGGATAATCCATATTCAATCTATCATAGGCATCAAATGCATCAAGTGGCCATCTCTTTGAACTATATCTCTGAGAGTAAGGAATGGAAAGATCTGTAACTTCTTCATCTTCAAAAATAGGATCATCAAAGATTGCATCATCATCATCAGAGTTTGGCATCTCAGAGTTTAGAGGGACATGTAAACTCTGAATACTTGCAAAAAGAACAGAACAACCTAAATCACTCTTTTCTTTTAAAGTAATCTCATTACTTCTTACTTCACATATCTCATGACTTTTGAGAGTCAGAGTTTGCTCACTAGAAGTAACTAACTTCTTCCTCAATTCTAAATCTCTTTTTGCCAGATCCAGTGTCTGCCTCTCATTATTAAATTTTCTTTTCACACATTTTACCTCAGTCTCACATGAAAGGCGCAAAACACTATGACTTACAGAAATAAGAGGTGACTGAGAAAGGAGATATGTGGTCACATGAATAGAGGTACCCTTTACAGGACTATCCATAGTCATCCCAACAGTAAAAGATGGAAAAATAAATTCTGAACCTATACTATCAGAGTATAGAAATTCTAAATAAAATTCAGAGTTTATACCTTGAGCATTTGTAGAATCTATTAGAGTGTCCAATGGCTGTGCAGAAAGAGGTTGCCCCAGAATAGCAGCAGAGATTGCCAAAGGATGTGCATCAGGGTTTGTCTTCTCAGCATCAGTAACAGCAGAATCTTATGTCAGAATTTGAGTGCCTGCATCCAAACTTTGATTGGATGGTTCTTGTGTGGCAGGGGCCTTAACAACTTCTTCAACCCTTTGAGCTGAAGGTTCTTATAGGTTGTACCCCTGATCCATGCTGGCTTCATGTACTGGAACTATGGCTTCTATTGAACTTAAATCAACAAGTTCTTGTGGGTCTGGCTTTGCAGTGACTGCTACCTAATTTTGAGAGATAGGTTCTTGTGTGTTCTGGCCAAAAGAAACTTGCTTCTTCTTTTTCCTTGTAAAGAGCTTCGAACTTCAAGTACTAGAGATGTGTGAGATTTTTTTGCAGCCATTTCCTTCTTAACTTCCTCAGCTAACTCAATCAATCTTTCATAAGAAATCTCCTTGATTATTTGTTTAGGAGAGTAAACAGGAGAATCAGAGATTGTTACCGGAGCAGCTTCACTTGCAGCATTGGCCAATATATCAGTTGCTTCTTTATTGGCAGTTGCATGACCTTCGATTTCAGACTTTGTTATCACATCATCAGAGTTTAGTACAACATCAGTGTTTATGGGCTCAGAGTTTAAGGCTTGAACTGGATCAGAGTTTAACTGATCAGAGTTTATTATATCAGAGTTCGATGCCTTGACTAATCTCCTTTTCGTCTTGGTAGGCTCTGAGATGCGATTGACATGGAAAGGCTTCATGAATGGAGCAGGTGGAATCTCAACAACTTTCTGAACAGTCTTCTTCAATGGAAATACTAAAATTTCATCACTGTCATCAGAGTCTGTAGTTTCATCAACTAATCTCTTTTTTCTTGGAGAAGACGTTGAGATTGATTTGCCCTTTCTTTTCATGCTTGTTCCTTGTGGTTGGGAGGTTTGTTTTACAACCGAGGTCTTTTGGGAGACAACAGAGGTTGGCATGAGTTATGTATTAGTGTTTGGTTATTGACTTGAGGTTAGAATCAGAGTGTGCTAAACTCTGATTCATAGTCACTGATAAAAATTCCCTCCCATACACAGTAGGCATTCTCTGATTTAAGAGAGGCCCGACCCTTGTGGGATAAAACAAGTTTTATAATATACCTTCATTTTCCTTCTTGACATCCTTCCTTGTCAAGTCGGCAAAAATTCTCTTATTTATGGTGTAGCTAGGAAAATTCTTGTCATTTTCAAAATTTACATCAGGAAAGAGATAAGTGAAAATTAACTGTAAAAATCTAGCAAAGTATACAGTATATGCATCATCACTAATTTTGCTAGCTATATGCCTAATTAATAAATAAGAAAAATTAAAGTTTAAATTATGGGTCAGAAAATACCCAATTTATTGTGAGAGCTGTGGGATGGCATCGAAATTGGTGCATTTTTCATTGAATGCCCTTGTGATACAATCAAAGAAGAAGCTCCACTCTCTTCTCAGATTCAGCCTTTTGAGGCTTCCCAACTTGGATAGACTACTACATAGCTTATTGCTGTAAAAAATTCCTTGATGTGGTCGTCATCAACAATATCATTATATATAGCCACTTCAGAAAGGTGAAGGGCTTGACGAACAACTCCAGGTGTAATCAAATGTCGGCCATTGCATTAAAATGTGATATTGGGCTCCTCATTATCAACAACATTGTTTTATGAAGTAGTGGACCAAATCTTTATCAGAGTTTGAGTAGAGATTGTCTTGGATTCTTGGAGAGCATACCCAACACAGCTTTGTTGAAGAAAGTCCTGAATGACATGAAATTCATTAGGTGCTTTGATTTCTTCAAAAGATAGGTGTAGTTAGTGGTAGTAAAAGTGTAGTTTTGAAACGAAAGTCCCTTGGATGCAATTGATACACAGAGAATTTCAGATATTAGAAATTAGGGTTTTAGAGGTTGAGAGAGAGATAGAAGGAATAATATGCAGTTGCATTCAAATTAAGAATATGGAAAAATTAACCTATTCCCTCTCAATTGCATAAATCCTATAGTGAGACACATGGCATGTTATGATTGGTGGAGTAATGAGTAGTGCAAGTATCAAAATACAACATATGTGTGTATATCTGTGTCTAAATATAAAATGTTTTACATGATAGACACGCGCCATATGATTACTCCAATCAGAGATTAAAAAATATGATGTCATATAATTAAATATGATGTCATAAATAAAATAATCAATAATAGCTCAGAGTTTGAAATGTGAAACTAAGATCAGAGTTTACAGTAATCAGAGTTTGTTGTATCCTCTGACAGAGTTTACCACATACTCTGACAGAGTTTACCATAAACACTGATAGCTTGAGATCATCAAAGTTTAGGTACTCCAACGATCAGAGTTTACTTTACTTTCTATCAGAGTTTACCACATACTCTGACAAAGTTTATCACAAACACTAATAATGGATGCTACTTGCTGTTAGGAGTAGAATCACTTGTCACCAAGCCCAATTCAGAAACCAATCTTGTAAATGTTGCTTGACACAGAGGTTTGGTGGATATATCTGCAAACTATTGATCTGTGGGAACAAAATGCATTTCAATTATTCCTTCCATGACATGTTCTCTTATGAAGTGATATCTAATACTGATGTGCTTTGTCAGAGAATGTTGCACTGGATTTCCTGTCATTGCAATAGCACTTTGATTATCACAATAAATAGGAATTTTTAAGAAGTTCAAACCATAGTCTAACAACTGATTTCTCATCCATAAAATCTGAGCACAACAGCTTCCTACAAGTATATATTCAGCCTCTGCTGTAGATGTTGAAATTGATTTCTGCTTCTTGCTAAACCATGATTCAATTCTTCAACTAGAAATTGATAACTTCCACTAGTATTTTTCCTATCAATTTTGCATCCTGCAAAATCAACATCTGAATAGCTTATAAGTTTAAAGTCAGACTTTCTAGGATACCATAAGCCAAGATTAATGGTGCCCTTGAGATATCTAAAAATTCTCTTAACAACAATCATATGTGGTTCCCTTGGATTTGCCTGAAATATAGCACATAGATAGGTTACAAATATGATATATGGTCTATTGGCTGTCAAATAAAGAAGTGAGCCAATCATACTCTTATATGTTGTTATGTCTACTGGCTCACCAGTATCTTGATCCAACTTAGTTGCAATAGCCATTGGAGTTATTGCAGATGCTGAGTCTTGCAATTGAAATTTTTTGAGTAGATTCTTTGTGTATTTGGACTGACTTATGAAAATGCCTTCATCAGTCTATTTCACTTACAAGCCTAAGAAATAGTTCATTTCTCCCATCATGCTCATTTGATACCTGGACTGCATTAGATTTAAAAATCTTTCACAAAGTTTCTTATTAGTGGATCCAAATATAATATAATCAACATGTATTTGAACCAATAATAAATCCTTACCCTGAGTTCTATAAAACAAGGTTTTATCAATTGTACATCTTGTGAAACTACTTTCAAGTAGAAATTGAGCCAAAGTTTCATAACAGGATCTAGGAGCTTGCTTGAGTCCATACAAAGCTTTATCCAATCTGTAGACATGATTTGGATAATTAGGATTCAGAAAGCCAGGTGGTTGTTCAACATATACCTCTTCCTCAAGCTCATCATTCAAGAATGCACTTTTAAAATCCATGTGATATATTTTAAACTTTTTGTGTGTAGCATAAACAAGAAAGATTTTAATTGCTTCAAGTCTAACTACATGTGCAAAGGTTTCATCATAATCAATACCTTCTTGTTGAGAGTAACCTTTGACACCTAGTCTTGCTTTGTTCCTTGTTATGATTTTATCAGAGTCTGTCTTATTTCTGAACACCCATTTTGTTCCAACAATGGATCTGTTCTTTGGGCTTGGAACAAGAGTCCAAACCTCATTTCTTTTAAACTCATTTAATTCTTCTTGCATTGCTGTAAACCAATCTGCATCCTTCAAGGCATTTTCAACTTTCTTTGGTTTTGTTTGAGAAAGAAAACTATGGTATAGACATTCATTTTGACTAGCTTTCCTTGTCTTCATTCCACTTTCTAGATCACCAATTATCAAGTCAGGTGTGTGATCTTTGGTCCATTTCCTTGGATGTGGAAAGTTTCTTGAACTAGATGTTCCCCCATGATTTGTGCCTTCATAGTATGATTCTTCAGTAAATATTGATCCTCCCCCAGAAGATGTACTTACATCAGAATTTGATGGATCAGAGTTTAGCCTTTCAGAGTTTGATGGATCAGATTTTAGGCTTTCAGAGTTTATTTCTATCAGAGATTGTTCAGACTCTGAAATTTCAATTATTGAGGTTGGTTCTCCAATTTCAGTAAAAGATTGATGTTGCTACCCCTCAACATGTGCTGAATCTTTAATTACTGTATCAATTATTTCTGAATCAAAGTTTAGGGAATCAAAGTTTAGTTCATCAGAGTCTGTGTCTTGCAGTTCATTTTAAAAACTCAGATACTCCTAAGCATCTTCATCAAGTAATCCAGTTATTTTTTCTTCATCAAATGAGACATTAATAGATTCCATGACTACCTTAGTTCTCATATTAAACACCTTGAATGCCCTTGAAGATGTTTTGGAAGTTGTTGCATAATCAACAAAAATGCCTACATCTGCCTTGAGTTCAAACTTTTTCAACTGCTCAGGATGTGTTTTGAGAATAAAACACTTGCTTCTAAATATGTGAAAGTATTTCACATTTGGCTTCCTTCCCTTCATCATCTCATATGGAGTCATTCCATGTGTATTTATTAAGGTGCAATTTTGAGTGATGCATGCAGTATTCACAGCTTCTTCCAAAAAATAAGTAGGTAGTTTTGCTCCTTCTAGCATTGTTCTAGCAGTTTCAATTAGAGTTCTGTTCTTCCTCTCAGCTACACCATTTTGTTGAGGTGTTTCAGGTGCTGAAAATTGTTGAATAATTCCTTTATTTGAGCAGAATTCCTCCATTGTAGAGTTCTTAAACTCTGTTCCATTATCACTCCTTAGATTATTTGCCTTGTGTGGTGATCCATTCTTAATCATGGTGATATGATCAAAAATTATATCAGCCGTTTCATCCTTTTTGTGTAAAAAGTACACCCATGTAAATCATGTGTAATCATCCACTATCACTAGAGTATATTTCTTCTTTCTAATGGACATTATGTTGACAGAGCCAAACAAATCAAGATGCAATAGATGAAATGGTTGATCAATAGAATTTTCAGTCTTACTCTTGAAAGATATCTTCTTTTGTTTATCCTTTTGACATGAATCACAGAGTCCATCAGGATGATATTTAACTTTTTAAAGACCTCTTACTAGATCCTTTTTCACCAATTCATTTATATTTCCAAAGTTCAAGTGATACAGTTTTTGTGCCAGCTCCAGCTTTCCATAAATGATACTTTTCCAAGTAAACAAGTTAAAGGACCATTAGAGTTTACCTCCAAGCTTGCTTCAAATAGATTATTATGTCTTTGACCAATGAGAACCACTTTGTCAGCCTTTTTTCTTTTGACTTCACAATGTGTTTCATGAAATTCCACATAATAAACTTTTTCTGTCATTTGACTCACACTTAACAGATTATGCTTGAGTCCTTCAACCATAGCTATATTTTCAATGATGACATTTCCAATCACAATATTTCCATATCCCAGTGTCCTTTCTATGTTACCATCTCCATAAGATACTGCTGGGGGAGCTTTCTCCTTAAACTCTGAAAGTAGAGATTTATTTCTAGTCATGTGTGCAGAACATCCACTATCAATTACTAGGATATTTTCCTGTTTCCCTACAATCATTAATGAAAATTAATTAGTAGCTTTGAGGACCCAACCAAGTTTGGATCCTTTCTTTATGAGATTGTTAACTTTTGCAGCAGAAGAAACTTGATCGGGGTTTAAGTTAACAGAGTTTGCATTTTCAGATTTTATGTTTTCAGAGTTTGCATTTTCAGAGTTTATGGAATCAGAGTTTGCATTTTCAGAGTTTATGTTTCTTCTATCAGATTTAACACATACTGTTGTTTAGCAAAATAACTAGAAGAAAATGGAGTTGTATTCAAATGAGGCAAAGGTTTATAATGATTGAAATACAAACTATGATATTCTTTACATGTGTAAATTGAATGCCATAAACTACCACAGTGAAAACAAGGATTTTGTGGTCTATATCTAGTCTGTTTTCTAGCCTCTGTTAAAGGTCTCTCAGGTTCTCTCTCTTTGTTTTGCTTGCTGTCAATAGCAAGATGATTAGAATTTTCACATGTGAAACAGGTTTTTCTAGGAGCATCAGGAATATTCTTATAGTCATTCTCCTTAGAAATTCCTACTTTTCCATTTCTATTTCTCTTGACCTTTTTAGGTTTATTTTTGTTTGTGACTGCTTTCAACTTTTCCTTAAGTTTCTTCTTTTAGAGTAACCCAATATTGACTGGTTTATTCACTAATATAGTAATCTCTTTGGTTTTATGATTATTAGAGCATTCACCAGAGTTTGCTTTTTCATTACTAGTTCTAACAAAATTCACAGGTTTACTCAATTTTCCTTTTATTTCTGTGTGTGTCATATCATTATTAGCATGTGTCTCCTTAGATTCATAACCTAGAGCAGATGTCTAATTTTTATCAGAAAGAATTTTTGGACTTTCTTGTCAGAGTTTGTCCAAACTCTGAAAGTCTCATGTTCTTTAGCTATCTCAGCTTTTAAAAATTCAACCAGTATTTCTAGCTGAGTTTTCATGTGAATAGCATTCTCACAGTCTTTCTTAGTGCTAAGCATGCGTGCATGTTCAAATTCATGAAAATCATTCCTAGTAGACAGAGTTTGAATTTTAGATTTTAATCTTTCATTCTCAAGTGACTGTGATTTAATACTAACATGATGGATTCTAAGAAAAAACATTAATTCATGGATATTTTTAGTATTAATATTGAAGACAAAGTCTGATACCTTGTCAAAGTTTAGGATGGGAGCATTAGTGTTTGCCATGAGAGCATAGTTTGTTTCCTCTTCAGAGTCTGAGGAATCTATCCAATCTTTCTTTATGGTGATGAAAGCTTTATCAGATTCCTTACTTCTGCACTCAGTAGTAAAGTGTCCCATCTTGTTACACTTGTAACACTTGACCTTTGATTTGTCAAGTATTTTAGCCTTACCATCTCTATCTTCTCTCCTCCTGAATCTATCTTTATTCTCTGACTCTCCATGCTTCTTATGGAAGTTTCCTTGCTTTCTATACTTCCTATACTTCATCTTTTTGAAGCCTTTGACAATCATGGCAACCATCTCCATCATGTCAGAGTCTGTGGAGTCATCAGAGTTTGTCTCAGACTCTGATTCACTACTTTCTTTAACCATCACAACTTTTCCTTTTCTTATTGAGACTTTTAAAACATTTTCTTTTGGTTCTTCAACCTTAGTCTCAACATTCAAGGCAATAGATTTGCCTTGTTACTTTTCCTGTTCTTCCTTTGCTACAACTCCAAGTCAAGAGTTTTCAGCCTTCCATACACTTCATCTAGGGACATCTTATCCAAATCTAATATGTCTCTTATTAAGGATATTTGTAAATCCCGTTCTTCAGGAAGAGCCCTAAGAAACTTGGTGTTTGAATCTTCATTATCATACACCTTATCAACCAAAGCTAAGTTATTCAACAAAGGAGAAATCTGTCATAGATATCAGTGAGAAACTCATTATGTTTAGGCTCAAAATATTTATACTCTTGAATTAGAATAGATCTTCTATTCTCCTTTATCTCATTGGTTCCTTTGCATTGAACTTCTAGTGAATCCCAGATTTTTTTGCAGTTTTGCAAGTAATTATTCTGTTAGACATTACAGAGTCTAGACTGTTATGTAGAATGTTCATCACCTTTGCATCTTTCAGGACTTCTTGTTTTTCTTCATTGGTCCACTACTTCTTGTCCTTCAGAGTATAGTATTTAGGAACCTGTCTTCCTTCCATAATTATTGATGGAACTAGCTTTGTTGGAAGATACTGACCTTCATTGACCCTGTCTAGATAATCAAGATCTGTGGCTTCCACGAACATCATCATCTTTACCCTCTATGTAGGGTATTCAGCTTTCTTCAAGATTGAGATTCTGATACTTTCATACTTGTTTCCAGATATTGTTTTGAGATCTTTAAGTTATATTTAACTGCCTGCTTTGAAACCAATTGTTACCCAGATAATACACTATTATAGAATTGGGGGTTGAATATAATAGTATCAAACAATCGATTAAGAACACCAGTATGTAAAAGAAGTACTGCTTTGTATTAAGTTAGATTGGCTTAATACAAAACTCTCTCAAGAAAAACAAAGTTCTTAAGAGATGCTAGGTTATGAAAGATAATTACTTGAACGATTACAATGTAAACCTGATTCTGTGTTTATATAGCACACAACTACATATCCAAATATAAGAAAGATAATGATCATTAAATGTTAATATTCGATTTCTATCATTATCCTCCTACAAGATAGGTTTCAGAAAGGTAATTGATTTGCATTAAAACATTTCCTTATTTATCCCAATCAATCCCTGATTTGTAGATTGCCATCTGTCAAACTTTGATCATAAACTTTGTCGGTTGATAATCTCTGATTGAGTATACTCTGATTGAGTAAACTCGGTCGACAGCTTCTAAACGCTGATGGCATAAGCATAAAATGTTAAACAGTATGAGTGTTACAGAAGGGGGGGTTGAATGCAACCTAATAAATTTAAAAAACTTTTGCTAACAACAAACAAAAGCAACTGTATTAAGTTACAAAACAACAGACAAGTAAGCTATGGACACACAGTGTTTTACTTCAAAAATTAATTTTATTAATTTTTGTTGCTACAACTGACTGGAAAGGATTTCCAGCTTCAATAGATACAATAACAAGAGATTGCTAGAGTTTCTATGCTTGAGAAAAGTTAAGCTCAGTTGTGTGTGTACGAGAAAGTGTTTGTGAGATGTGTGTATTAAAACTACAACACATATCTCACTTATAAGTACACTTTCTCTTGTTTTCTGGACAATACTCGAAATGGTAATCTCACTTTTTCTTCATGAGTTTTGTCTTCATTCTAAATATAGATAAAGGTACTCTGTGAGGATTTGACATTCTTGACAACAGGAGCATGCTTCACCTTTTTGCATACTTTATCTCAAGTTGTAATTGTAGACTTGACAGACTAGGTAGAAATATCAAGATCAATATGTGAATGACTTTACTTAGTCTGCTACTAGAAACAGACTGTCAGCTTCCATGAAAGTTACTGTCAACCTTCAGCTTCACTTTGGTGACAACATCTTTGTTACCGCATACTTTACTGTCAGGAACACCAGTCTTCTAAAACATGCTGTCATCCAAAGGTACTGTCAACTATTCCGCCAAACATACTATCGGTCATCCCGCCAAACATGCTGTCAACTCTCCCTGCCAAAGCTACTGTCAGGAAACTTGCTGTCTTGAATCTTCAAACTCCGCCAAGTTTACTGTTAGGGGATAGTTGCTGTCAATAAAACTTGCTGTCATAGAATCTTCATTTTTCGCCAAGTTTACTGTCAAGGAATAGTTGCTGTCGTCTGTTACCAAAAGTTGCTGTCACTTGAACATGCTGTCATCGGCTCCAGAATGTAGAATGTTACTGTCAGAAATTTGATCTATGTTGTGCATGAACACTTTGTGAACTTCTACCTCATTGATCATTTATTCCATTTACATATGACAGTAACTATTGATACTTACTGTCACATACTTGACTATTTGAGCATCTTTATTACAAATGACATTTTAAATATACTGTCAAACTATATATTATAGTATGTTTTTACTTATTTAATTGTTAATTAATATAAGTAAATATTAGTTGATTACATTGATAGAACCACAATCCCTAACAATCTCCCCCAATTTGCTTTTATGATGAATACAGACAAATTTAAAAAAACTGCAGATGCTATCTCAACTAATAAAAATAGAAGTGTTTTTACAGGAAATAAAAGAAATTACAAGTACACTCCTATCTCAAATTTAGCTCCTCTAGACTGAGCAAATCTTCAATTTTAAATTGAGCTGCAGAACTACTTCTTCTCTGCTGTCATTCTTCCATACAGTCCCTCAAGGGCTTTCAGTTCCCTCTTCTCTTATGTCTGTCTTGGCATGATCAGCAACACAATCTAAGACTAGCTTCACCATTTTGTGAGAAAGACTCCTCAGCTCCTTATAGGTGTAGTAGTTCTCAGATGGCCCCTAGGATATGCATAAGAACTTCATCCCAAACATGTCCTTGATAAATCTTTCCTTTGTGGAAGAGTAGATCTGTTTCACCCTAACTTTGTCAATAGACTCATCTTCTTCTTCTCTGGACTCAATGATCTCCCAGACAACTTTACTTAGATCTCTTTCAAACTCCAGGAATGAGCTTGTGACCATTCTGAATATCTTCCTTAAATTTTCATTATTGAGCACCCTGAAATTGATAGCCTTCACTTCAATGCTATCAACAATGATTCTCAGGGACCCAAACAGGACTGGAAAAACATAGTTGGACCTTTTAGAGAATTGATCATTAATCAAGGCATGCTTCATGTCAATCTCAGCCTCCTTGATTCTCTTGGAAATTTGTTCAACTTTCCTCTTTGCAGCTTCAACTTCATCATCAAGCTTCTTTCTTTTCTCCTTCTCCTCCTTCCTCTTAGAGTCACAAATCTCCAGTGCTCTATTTTTCAGATCAAAAATCTCATAATGTGTGATATTGAGCAGTTGCTTCTTGATGAGCTCAATGATATGCGGATCATTCACAACCAACTTCTTTAACTCCTTAAAAGTGATTTCTTCTGCAGAGCCACCAGTATTGTAGAAGATAATTCTATAAGGATTCTTGAGAAGACATTTCTGTGTCCTCTCATATTCAAACTTCTTCTCAATCTCCCTATTCTTTTTGGCTTGAATAATTCTCAGAACATTTGACATGTACCTGCTCTCCTCAGGATAAGGATATCCTTCCAACTACTTTACTAACTTTTCAAGTAGATCTAGATTCTTGTTCTGTAGAGACTCTGTGCTCCAAAATTATTTGATTCCATCTTCTCCCTCAAACATTACTCCATCAGAGTAGACAACTGTTTCAGGTTCTTCAAGATTATTGAAATCTAAAGGATGAGGTTTGAAAGAATCCATTAACTCCATGAGCTTCTTTATCAACAGACTTCTTATTAACTGTGTCCTCATGTCTGATCCTTGAGTTATAAGTAGCATTCTTCTGACCAGAAATTAGTTTACTTCTCTCATCTCATAACTCAATTCTTCAACTGTTCCATTTGAATACAAAAGAATTATTTTGCTTAGAGAATTCATCCCAGACCACTCAACTTTCACATTCACCAAGGATTTTGCTTTTTCTTCTGCTATGTTGTTGATGGTTGGCCTTCTAACATCCAGACAATCCTCATGTAGAATTTCAGACATAAGCTTCCACCCTTTCCTACTAGGCCTCCTACTTGAATGAGGCTTAGGTCTCTCTTCCCTTGCTTTCATATACTTCTTGGAAAAGGAAACTTTCTTTGACAGTAACTTTTGAGAGGTTACTGTCAAGTCATGTTTGACAGCAGGTTCTGTGACAGTAAGTTTCTCCTTAATACTTCTGACATCATCTTTTTCATCCATTTCAAAACCAAGAACTACTATCTTCATTACTTTCCCTTCAACACCATCTTTGTACTCTTTGTCATTCTTCTCCTCATCTAACTCCACCTTATTTCCAGTTCCAGAAGGTCCTTCACCAGTGTGGTGTTGGCTGGAACTACCTGCACCTCCATCACGCTTTTCATTATCATCTCCATCCTTCTTTTCTTGAGTTTTCTTTTCACTCTTTTTCAATCTCAAATCTTCAAGCCTCCTTAATTCTCCCTTCAACACTCTCAACACTTCATCCCTTTCTTCATTTCTTGGAAGTTGCTTGAAGTAGTCAAAGGCTTCTTTCGCAAACCTTGGCTTACACATGCTCACTCTCTCCAAATACATAGATCTGTACTTTCCATCTGTGGAGCTACTGAACTTGATTCCCAAAGGATCCTGAGTTACTTATGGGAGCTTTTTAACAATCAACTTCTGCAGAGTCCTTTTTAGATTTTCATTCAGCCATGACTTATCTGTTTTGATTTTGAGTTTAATTGCTTCTATAACTACAATTTCCTACCTACTCAGATAAGCCATGCTTACACACCAACTGAAACCTCATTCAGTTCTAACAGAGATTACCCATTTGTTGCTCCTAGACACCATCACAGCTGCTCCCACTGTTGATTGTTTCATTGAATCAGAAAATTTCTTGGGGTCTCTGCTAGATGAGGCTCTTAGATCATTTATCCTTTTGTTAAACTTGGCTTCTTCAAACACTCTACTGTTTTCATTATCACCCACCATCAGGATTGTAGCTTGTTCATCATCAAGATTTTCTCTTTCTTCTAGAATGAAATCATCACCTTCATCTTGAAAAAGCTTCTCCTTCCCTTTTCCACCAACACTTACCACATAATCTTTCTTCACAACTCCCTCCTTTATCACTACTCATTTCTCCTTTGGTCTGTCCACCTTATTACCTCCAAGCTGTGTAGCAATCTCAGCAGTCACACTAGACGGCAATGCTAGTTGACTCTCCCCCTGAGATGCAGCTTGAGTTATCTCCTTAAATGCCACCTTATCACTCCTTCCTTCATATGCAACAAACACTTCATCCTTACCACTTTTCTCCCCCTTAGTTGAGGTAGCAACTGCAGGGATTGAAAATTTTGCTTGAAACTCCTAAAGCTTATCAAAGATAGCCTTGAACCCTTCAATCATGGTCTGCTCTAGACTGGACATCCTATTCACCAGCTTCACCTGATTCCTGCCCACTGTGTCCAAGTTCTTTGATAATTTAGTGACCTTGTGTGAAAGGGATTTCAACCTTTCATCAGCTTGTTTAGATGGTTCTCACACTCTCTGGTTTTTTATGAGTGATCTCATCATTCCTCACTAACTCACTCTCCAGGCCTAATGCCTTTGATTTTTGGGCTCCCACATCTTATTTTTTATTCTGGCCTTGCTCAGGGCCCTCTCCGTTTGCCAGAGATTTTCCCAGCCCCTCATTTTTAGGCTCACCTTTTTTTTATCTCTCTTTTTCTTTTCACACCCTCACTCATCCTAGGTGCAAGAGACTGAGCAGGTACATCTTGCACAAGAGTTGTAGATTTTACCTTGAGTAGGGAAGAAATGAGAGCAGAGTCATCATCACTTAGTTGTTGTGAGGAGGCAGCCATTGGAGAGTTTCTGTCTAGAATAGGAGTGTTGACAACAAATGTGGCAGCTTCTGCAGAGAAGTTACTGTCATGAGTATTGACAACAACTTTGTCATTAATAGCTACAGAGGCTGTGACAGCAATTTCTTCTACCCTGTGAGCAGAAGGTTCTTGTGGACTGCTATGATCAGTTTCATCCAACTGTTGAAATATTGCATCAACATTTTGATCTTCAATGTTGGCAAAGTGTGATGCACTATAGTTGAATGAACTGTGTTCCACATTTTCTAGTCCTATAGTGTGAATATCTTCAAGTGTGGGCTCAGGTTGAGTGAGTTCAACCTATTGTGCAGACTCTGTACATGGTGCCATGAGAGACTGACCAAGTTCAATAGATGCCTCCTTTTGAGAGGGGACATCTAGAGATGTGTTTTTATCCCTTTTAAGGGATGTGCCCTTTTGAGAGGACACACCCTGGCTGACAGAGGTTGATACCCTTGTCCTCTTTCTCCTAGGCTCACCAGGGCCCTCTGTGGGTTCTGTGATCTCACTACCACCCTTATTTGCCGCATCTAGTGCAGTTTCACCACCTACCTGTGGAAAGGTCTATACCCTAGGTTTAGTGGTTCTCATCCTTTTAGAGATCTGGTCCTTTTGAGAGGAACCAGACCCTTGTTTTATAAACTTGGAGACTCTAGAAGGCCGGACTCCTGCAAAAGGTTTAGAGTGTGGGTTAGGAATGGAGAGGTCAACACCATTCTCATCACTCAAAGAAAATACATGGTAGTCCCTAACAATTTTTAAATTTAAGCTTTTAATAGTTGCAAACATGAAATCAGTTATGTACAGACTCAATTCAGTGTTAAGGGGTTTACTGGTTAACAAAGAATGAGTATTTTTCTTAAGAGTTGGGGACTCCATGCATTGAACACTATCTAAATTAATTATGCTTACAACAGAATTAATTATAAGCATAAAAAATCTAGGATAATATATTACAGGTTTTCTGGCTTTTTTCTTTCCCAACACCAGCTTGAATAGTGGGATCAGGAGCTTTCCAACATCTATTCTATAATTGTACACCATGGAATGCACAATCATCCTGATGTATGCTGACACTTCATTCCATCCACTTGTTTTGCTTGACATGGACCTGGAGACAACATCAAGAATCATGCTCCATTCTTTGTTGAGATACTTTTTGTCCATGCCTCCCGAAGGATACCATTCATCATTGTTCGCATTGAGTTTGGGTCCAGCATACCCAATCAACTTGAAGAACTTGGTGAGTTGTTCTTCACTTGCTGGCTCCTCAAAAAGAAAGCCTTCAGTTTCTTCCACATGAAGAGCTTCATTGATGTGAGAAGAATCAATGGTGTAAGAAGTACCATCGATTTGAAAAGAGATAGAGCTAGAATCTTTCTCCCCCTCACATACAATAGAGGTCCAAAATTGAGAGAGTCTAGGAATTTCGAGATGTGGACTTGCAGTTAGGGCATAGGTGAAATATGAGTTGTTCATGAAGCCAACAAAAGGTTTGAAGGCTTCACCAGTTTCACCCACTGAAGCCATGGTGGTGAAGTTGGTTTGAGCTAGGGTGCAAAGAATTTGAGGTCCTGACATGGTTGATTGATGTTAAGGTTGAGAAAGAATGGAAGATTTAGGTGTTTAGAAGACGGTTTAGAACAAAAAGTTGCAGAGAAACTGGAGAGTTTTAAGGGTGTAAGAGAGTGGAAAGTTATGAGAGAAATAAAGTAAAGTAAAGAGTGAGAGAAATTTTAGCTGAGTATTTATATGATGTGAAAAGGTACTGTCAAGAAAGAATTTTAAACGATTTTAAATGATAGTTGTCTTTAAGTACCATTCTTCGACAGTAACTTCTGCGTTAAAATGACAAACACTCTTGACAGTAACATTGGTAAATAATAATGAGTGAATAAATCTAATGTTAATTGTTGACAGTATGTTATGCGGGTCATTGAAAAACTATACTGTCAAGAGATATTGACAATAAATTTCATAATCTGACAGTATGTTTTACTCCCGCATACTATGTTGTCATTATTTTTCATTCCTTTGACAGTAGGTTTCACAAGATTTGATAGTAAGTTTTAATCCCGCGAAACATACTGTCAAGTTTTCTCAGCCATTTGACAGTAAGTTTCACAGGGTTCGACAGTAAGTTTTAATCCCGCAGACTTTACTATCAAGACTTATCAACCATGTGACAGTGGGTTTTCACAAATTTTTGACAATAACTTATCATTATGTGACAGTATGAATAAAACATACTGCCAAGTATCTTGACAGCATCTTTTGTTGTTCACATAGAAGTTAAGTTACTTAAAAATAAATTAGTTAACCTCTCAGTTAAATATCATCATGTCTTTCCACTGTGACAAAAATCAAAACACCTTTATAGGCCATTAATTCACAGTGAAATTTAGTTAACTAAAATTTTATCAACTAAACAGACTTACATTAACAGGTCAAATTTAACATACCCAATTCACTCACTAGCCTGTTGAAAGTCTTTTCATCCAATGGTTTGGTGAAAATATCTGCAAGTTACTTCTCTGTGGGCACATAGATTATCTTAATTGTGCCTTCCTCCATATGCTCTCTAATAAAATGATGCCTGATGTCAATATGCTTAGTTTTGGAATGTTGAACAGGATTCTCAGAAATTTCTATGACACTAGTGTTGTCACAGAAAATAGGAATTCCTTGTAGAGTCAACCCATAGTCCAATAGCTGGTTCCTCATCCAAAGTAACTGAGCACAACAACTACCAGCTACAATATATTCAGCCTCTGCAGTTGAATTTGACACTGAATGCTGCTTCTTGAAAAACCATGACACCAATCTTTCTCCCAAAAACTGACAGCTCCCTGTTGTACTTTTTCAGTCTATTCTGCATCTTGTATAGTCTGAGTGTGAGTAACCAACCAAGTCAAAACCAGATTCTTTAGGATACCAAAGGCCAAGATTTTGAGTGCCTTTCACATATCTCAGAATTCTTTTTACTGCCATTAGATGTGACTCCTTGGGATCAGACTGAAACCTTGCACACAAACCTGTAGCAAACATAATGTCAGGTCTGCTAGTTGTTAGATAGAGAAGAGAGCCAATCATATCTCTGTACATTTTGTTGTTCACCTTCTTTCCTCTTGGATCCTTGTCAAGTTATGTTACAGTAGAGATTGGAGTCTTTGCAAGAGATGAGTCTTCCATATCAAATCTTTTTAAAAGATCTTTAACATACTTAAACTGGAAAATAAATATTCCATCTTTCTTTTGATAGATTTGAAGTCCAAGAAAGAATACTAATTCACCCATCATGCTCATCTCATACATGTTCTTCATCAAATCAGAGAATTTCTTTCATAGGTCTTCATTTGTTGATCCAAAGATAATGTCATCCACATATACTTGAACTTGAATGATATCCTTTCCATGCTTTTTGTAGAAAAGAGTTTTGTCCACAATCCTTCTTGTAAAGCTGTTATCAAGAAGAAACTTGGAAAGAGTATCATACCAAGCTCTTGGTGCTTGTTTTAGTCCATACAATGCTTTGAGCAGCCTGTACACAAAGTTTCCTATTTTTGAATCTTCAAAGCCTAAGGGCTATTCAACATACACTTCTTCTTCTAACTCTCCATTAAGAAAAGCACTTTTAACATCCATTTGAAATACCTTGAAGTTGTTGTATGCAGCAAAAGCTAAGAATAATCTAATTGCCTCTAGTCTGGCAACAGGAGCAAATGTTTCTTCATAATTAATCCCTTCCTATTGACAGTAACCTTTTGCCACAAGCCTTGCTTTGTTTCTTGTGACAGTACCACACTCATCCATCTTGTTCCTATAAACCCATTTAGTGCCTATTATGGATTTGTTCTTTGGTCTAGGCACTGATTCCTAAACACAGCTTCTTTCAAATTGATTAAGCTCCTTTTGCATGGCATTAATCCAATCTGGATCAGCCAAGACTTCTTCAAGAGTTTTAGGTTCTGTTTGAGAAAGGAAACAAGAGTACATACATTCATTGGCCATATTTCTTCTTATTTTGACTTCAGTACCTGGATCACCAATGATTAAATCATTAGTATGATCCCTGCTCCATTTAGTTTCTCTTTGAGAATCACTAGAGTTTTCAACATTTTTTTGATTGACAGTATCTTTTGTTCTTGAACTGTTAACAACATCAATTTCCTCAAGTCCACTTTTCATTGGAACATTCCCAGAAAAATCAGTTGTTTGGGCAGTTCCTTCATTTTCTCTAGACTGATTTGGAACCATTATTGGACCTGAAATTGTGTGATCAATCCTTGGTGAATCCTCTTCAATCTCTTCTATATAGCCTTGATTTTCAAAGATTAAGGGTTATGTCTCTTGACTTCCTTCAATTCCAGGAAATTTAGTTTCATCAAAGGTGACATTCACACTCTCCTCCACAGTCTTGTGATCTATGATATAGACTCTATATGCAGTTCTGTCAATTCTATATCCCATGAAAATTCCTTCAAGAGCCTTTGTATCAAACTTTCCTTTGATCTCAGTTGAATCTTTCATGAAATAGCACTTGCTTCCAAAGACATGAAAATAATTGACAGTTGGTTTCATTCCTGTGAGCAATTCATAGGGTGTCTTTCCATAGGCCTTGTTGACTACAGTCCTGTTTTGAGTGTAACAGGCTGTATTGATTGCTTCACCCCAGAAATAGGTAGGAAGTTTTTCTTCACTTAACATTGTTCTTGCAGCCTCAATGAGAGTTCTGTTTTTCCTTTCAACACCACCATTTTATTGAGGTGTCCTTCGCGCAGAGAATTATTGAGTGATTCCATTGTCTTTGCAAAAATCATTCATGACACTATTTTTGAATTCAGTGCCATTATCACTTCTTAAAATTTGCACTTTGAATTTTGGATTTTTGTCAAGGACTCTAACCAAGTCAATAATTTCTTGTGCAACTTCATCTTTAGATGCTAGAAATCTCACCCATGTATATCTTGAGAAATCATCAACCATTACTAGAGTATATCTTTTCCTAGCAAGTGATTGCACATTCACAGGACCAAATAAGTCCATATGAATTAGTTGAAAAGCCTCATTTATTGAACCACTAGGAGTGCTTTTATGAGCAGCTCTCCTTAGCTTCCGTTTCTGGCAATCCTCACACAATCCTTCTTGACAGAATTCAAGTTGAGGCAGCCCTTTCACCAACTCTCTCTTCATCAGATGATTTATTGCTTTGAAGTTTAAATGAGAGAGGTTCTTATGCCATAGCCAGCTTTCAGATGGAGAAGCCTTACTGTAGAAATAGTAGACTTTATCTTTCTTTACAGAGTCCAAGTCAGCTATGTAGAGGCTTCATTTCCTTACTCCTTGAAGAGCTTCTTCTCTTGTCTTCTTGTTGACAATGAAGCATCTATCTTGATCAAAACCAACTTTGAAACCTCTTTCACAAAATTGAGTGACACTCAATAAATTATGCTTCAATCCATTCATTTGAGCTATTTTCTTAATCTTTAGATTTCCAACCTCCAGTATGCCATATCCCATTGTGAAACCAATACTGTTGTCACCAAAGGTTACATAAGGGTCAGCCATTTCTTTGAACTGTGATAGCAGAGCTTTATCGCCTGTCATGTGTCCTCAGCATCCACTGTCTATGATCCACATGATTCTTTTATTTTTTCTGTTGCCCTGCAAAGCAAAATATTTCAAGTTGCTTTTGGTACCCAACTTTCATTGGGTCCATTTAGTTTAGCTTGATCACAGTATGAAGTTGAATTTCTTGAATTTTCTTCTCTTGCTTTTAGCAATACTTCTGTAGCTACCCATTCTGATTTAATTACCGGTTTGGTAGCTTTTCTTTTGGGTTGCTTGTCCATCCTAACCTTAGGTGGACTTGGAGTCTTTGCCTTTTCAGTTTTAACATTCTTATACAGACATTCTTGATTATTAACAAAAGGCATGTTAAAGCAAATGCTCACCATATTTATTTTACAAGATATACAATCAAAATCACCACAGTGAGTTACTTGTCTGTTCTTTAAAGGCATACTGTGTAAGTTTCCATTGCTAGAGGTAGCATTCTTAACATTAGACTTAACCTTGTTGCCAACATGAGTTAGATGACTAGAAGACCCACAATTGTTACATAACTTTCTAGGAGCATTAGGAATGTAATCATAATTGTTCTTTTTATTTATTCCTAATTTTCCATTTCTGTTGTTCTTGGTCTTCATGACAGTATGTTTAAAAGTTACTGTCATGCTGGTGTTGACAGTAGGTTTAGGTGGAGTTGTCTTGACAGTAAGTTTGGATCTTACAGTCTTGACAGCATCTTTTAAGCTTACTGTCGAGCCAATGTTGATAGTATCTTTTAAACAAAGGTTACTGACATGATCAATACTAACTGTCTTGGGGATTTTGACAGTATCTTTTTCTTTAAGGGATTTATTGACAACATCTTTGTCCTCATCATCTATTTCTTGTTTGATCATTAAAGCTACCTCATCAAATTCAAACTCAGCCTTTTTGAACAGTGGATTCTTCACTTTCTTTAACATAGAAGGTTTGACAGTATGTTTGGTTTCTTCTTCAACAACATGTTTCTTTCCATTTTTCTTCTCATAGTTAAAACCTATACCTACCTTTTGATTTTCAGTGTTATCATCATGGTAAGATTTTAACAAGGAAGAGGAATTCTTGTAGGCCTTGATTTTTAATTCATTCTCAGAAATCTATTTTCTAAGGAATTCTTTAATCTGAGAAGCACAAATAATTTTGTTCTTAAGAATTTCATTTTCTTGTTGAAGAGACTCAAAAGCATTCTATTTTAGTTCAAGTTCATGATTTTTAAGTTTTAATGACTCATTAGTACTAGATAATCTAGCTATCTCCTCATTTGCAGCTAACATGCTTGTATGAATATTAAAAATCTCTGAACTTAGACTTTCAATAGTTTTCTTATACTGGGATGTAGTCATATCAACAGTAGTAAGAAAGGGTACCTGACTTGAAGAAGTGGATGAACCTTCTCCTGAACTTGCCATGAGAGTAAGATTTCCATATTCTTCTTCTTCCTCTTCATCTGAGTCTTCCCAGCATTTTTCTTCAGCCACAAAGGCTCTTCCCTGTTGCTTTTTCAGCAAGGCTTGATACTTTGCTTTGAGTTCTTCATAGTCACTGTCATTTCTTCTCACTTGTTTTGGCTTTTTGCACTCTGTTACAAAATATCCCATTTCACTGCAGTTGTAACACCTTATTTTGGATCTGTCCACCATGCCTGTCTTGTATCTACCTTCGCCACTTCATCCAGGTTTTGAGATATTTGGCTTGTTGAACCTGGAGTCTTGTCATCTTGGTTTGAATGCTTTGTTCTTCTTGAATCTCAAGTTGGAGAACTTTCTTGCCATGTAGGCCATTGTCTTATTATCCATGTTGTCCAGTTCCTCCAATGTATAGAACTCATCTTCTTCACCATCCTTGAGTTCCAGACTTACTCATTCATCTTCATCTGTGACTTGTTCAATTTTGATTTGTTGTTGATGCTGTGATTCTTTGAGTTGCATCAGCTGTGGATCCTGAGCCACTAGAGCATTAGAGGTGTTGGCCATCTTTCCTCTTTGACCAGCTTGGATGGCTCTCTTTTGCAGCAACTCTGGCTCATAGGTTTTAAGAATTCCATACAAAGTTTCAAGAGAAACTTTTGATAAATCCCTTCCTTCTCTTATGGCAGAAACCTTGTGCTCTAGGTGGTCAGGAAGTGTCAACATGAATTTCATGTTTACCTCCTTTTTGTCATAAAACTTTTCATGCAGCTGCAAATCATTAATCAGCCTATTAAACCTCTCAAACATCTCAGTCAACCCTTCACTTGGTTTAGCCATAAAGGCTTCATACTGAGACATCATAATCTGTCTTTGATTCTCCTTTACTTCCTCTGTCCCTTCACAGAGTATCTCAATGGTTTCCCATATCTGCTTGGCACTGGTGCAGTTGACAATTTTGTTGTACATGACATTGTCAAGTGCCTCAATGATAATAAATTGTAAAAAATCATTAAGAGATACTTTTTCCTTCTCAGAGTTGGTGTACTATGAAACCTTTTTAGGAACCCAGTAGGCTGGTATAGTTTCACCATCTACTGTGGTTTCAGGTATATATGTTTGAGGGACAAAAGGACCATTCTCTAGGATTCCAGGATAGAGTGGGTTGACCGTCTTTATGAACATCATCATCTTTCTTTTCTAGAGGTTGTAATGTTCTTTATCAAAGGTGGGTATTTTAATACTACTTTCTTTTTGTCCACTAATTTTTAGATCTTTTCAGGTTATATATGTCTAACCTGCTGCTCTGATACCAGTTGTTAAACAGTATGAGTGTTGCAGAAGGGGGGGGGGTTGAATGCAACTTAATAAATTTAAAAAACTTTTGCTAACAACAAACAAAAGCAACTGTATTAAATTACAAATCAACAGACAAGTAAGCTATGGACACACAGTGTTTTACTTCAAAAATTAATTTTATTAATTTTTGTTACTACAACTGACTGGAAAGGATTTCCAGCTTCAATAGATACAATAACAAGAGATTTCTAGAGTTTTTATGCTTGAGAAAAGTTAAGCTCAGTTGTGTGTGTTCGAGAAAGTGTTTGTGAGATGTGTGTATTTAAACTACAACACATATCTCACATACAAGTACACTTTCTCTTGTTTCCTGGACAATACTCGAAATGGTAATCTAACTTTTTCTTCATGAGTGTTGTCTTCATTCCAAATGTAGATAAATGTACTCTATGAGGATTTGACATTCTTGACAACAGGAGCACGCTTCACATTTTTGCTTACTTTATCTCAAGTTGCAACTGTAGACTTGACAGACTAGGTAGAAATGTCAAGATCAATCTGTGAATGACTTTACCTAGTCTGCTACTTGAAACAGACTGTCAGCTTCTATGAAAGTTACTGTCAACCTTCAACTTCACTTTGGTGACAGCATCTTTGTTACCGCATACTTTACTGTCAGGAACACTAGTCTTCTAAAACATGTTGTCGTCCAAAGGTACTGTCAACTATTCCGCCAAACATGCTATCGATCATCCCGCCAAACATGCTATCAACTCTCCCTACCAAAGCTACTGTCAGAAAACTTACTGTCTTGAATCTTTAATCTCCGCCAAGTTTACTGTTAGGGGATAGTTGCTGTCAATAAAACTTGATGTCATAGAATCTTTATTCTCCGCAAAGTTTACTGTCAAGGAATAGTTGCTATCGTCTGTTTGCAAAAGTTGTTGTCACTTGAACATGTTGTCATAGGCTCCAGAATGTAGAATGTTACTGTCAGAAATTTGATCTATGCTGTGCATGGACACTTTGTGAACTTCTACCTCATTGATCATTTATTCCATTTACATATGACAGTAACTATTGATACTTATTGTCACCTACTTGACTATTTGAGCATCTTTATTACAAGTGACATTTTAAACATACTGTCAAACTATATATGACAATATGTTTTTACTTAGGTAATTATTAATTAATATATGTAAATATTAGTTGATTACATTGATAGAACTACAATCCCTAACATAAACGCTGATTGACTTCAATAAACTCTGATTGAAGTATTCTCTGACTACATCAATGTTTGTATCTAATAGAGAGAGTTACTGTGAAAAACACAAAGAAGCTGCTAGAGTTTGTGTACACCTTAGAAGAGTTTGTTTTCATTCATAAATAATACAAACAATATTCATTCATATCTTTGTGTTTGTTTTTTTTTAATCATTCAAAGTTATTATCTTTCAAAGTTTGATTTTAAAACAGACAAAAAGAGCACACATGTATTCAACCCCCCTTCTACTTATGTAACTGAGAAAACATGTCGTCAATTTGGTATGGTCTTTCTCACATAATGGCGAACGTGCATGTGTTGATGTCAACAGTATTTGAGAAGATTTTTCTCATAACAAGATCCTATTCTAAAAAGTTCTTGAAACATAAATTTCTATTGTAACTATTTGACACTTTTTGTTGATAAGATGTCATTCGTATTCTAGTCATGTCAGTATCTCATCGATTGTGTCCAAATCATAGCAGGTTCTTCTTTGATGTTTTCATGTGTTAGTAAGTCGTAACAAGTTGTTAAAGTTTGAACTTCATCATGAAAGATAGATGTTTTCATGTAGTTGACGTGTAATTAATAATAACATATTCATTGATTCGTTGATGTCAACAAGTTGTATGTCATTTGATGAGTAGTCTTTGAATACTTGTGTCCAACTTGTCATTTATCGCAGGTCAGTATCTGTCAGGTTGTTTGCTGTCAATACATATTCTTATTCAATCGCAGGCCTCAGGACATGTTGGACTGATTGAGTTAACTGAAGATTTCCCCTAGCCTTGCTAAGGTGTTGAATTGATGGTATGTGTATTTCAGTCCATTGGAGTCTGCCATATGTCAAGTGTTCATGTCAAGTGTTGACAGCATGTATGCCACTCGTCTAGTGATGAAGTCAATTAAGTGTAGCCATGTGCACTTGTTTATTCCCGTCTGCTCCTAGAATAGGGTTAGTAATATCTTATCTTATGAATTTTCATCTTCCTTTTAGGATGGTAATAAATATCATTCTCCTCTGTCTTATCTTCTTCTAGTCGTACTTGTGCCATTTCTTTTTCTTGCACTTCATTCATTGTCATACATGTATATTTTGTCAATTTGTCATATAGAAGTGAATCCCTTATCAAACCTTGATGGAAGGCTTCAATTGCCGTATGTATGTCACAATTAATGTTTGTCACTTTCTCCTTGTTGAACCTTGACAAGTACTTTCTCAAAGGTTCATTGTACCTCTAAACAACGCTATACAAGTCACTCATCACCTTCTCAAACTGTATATTACTTGTATATTGGATATTGAACGCGTTAGCAAGATCAGCGAAATAGTTGACTGAGCCGTTAGGTAGTCCCACAAACCATTGTAGGACTGGACCCGTCAGTGTAGAAACAAAACCCTTTACACATGCATGGCTCTCGTAATTCTCTAGGGATCGGAACAATAAATATCCTTTGCTTGTATTATGCTATATGTTCTTGTGGATCAGTTGTACCATCATACATCTTTATTTGTGGAACAATGAATCTTTTTGATATGCCAATCAAAGTAGTGTCGTCAGTAAATGGTGAATCTATATAGCTTGTAGGCATCGCTTTTTCCAAAGGCTTGGGGACTCCAGGAATGTGTTGAATAATTTATCTCATTTCCTTTAATTCTTGCTTAACATCATCTTATAGGTGGTCATGTGATTTGGAACTTCTGTGTTTAGACCTTCTGTTGGACCTGTTGTCCTCAATGTCACATCCTTCTGTCATGTCATCTTGTCATGGATGTTCTGCGTTAGTGTCATTCTTCAACTTGTCATTTTCATCCCTGTCAGCATCTATCACATGTATTCTATCTGTTTTCAGCTTTCTGTCGTCATGTACATCGTCAATGTTCAGACATCGTACTACACTTGCGCGCAGCTGTCCGTCGAGATGCCGCCTTGCTATTTGATTTGACCATACTCAACTCCTCCTTGAGTGCTTCATTCTCTGATTGTAACAAAATCATGTCAGATTATAGTTTTCTTATGGTGTAAACATTTCATCGTCCATCATCAGGTTGTTATCATGATTCGTAGTGTCATTACGTTGTTGATTGTCCGTCATCATTGTTGTATTCTTATAGACTCTTAGCTAATTTTCTAGAGACGGCGCCAAAATATTCTAGTCAAATTTTTTAGGGTTAATAACTAAGTCTATATGATTGTTTTGATGATGAATTCAACTAAAGTGACAAAGAACAAGAATAAAAAGGAGACAAGATACAAGCAATTGGTGACACAGAAAACCCTCTTTGAGAGGTAAAAACCGCGGGTGCATGGTACTCTCCCCAACCAAAATTGATCCACTAGAAATGTTTATGATATGTTTACAAGTGATAGAAATTAAATAAAATACAAGTACAAAACAACTTATATGACCACTGCAGTTTGTACTCGTTGGATTTATGTATCTATTCGTTGGCTGTATATGTGTGCAGAATGTATAGAGAGAATTGATTGAAGTTGTAGAAGTTAGTCCCTCTTTATCTTCAATGTATATTGTATATATAGTAGCCAGTCTCCATTCCCACAATCCTATTTTGGTGGAGATACTTGCTGATCACGATCCACTATTATAGGGATAAGATATAACTCCCCTCCTATTTTTCAGGAGCTATTGGTCGACGGGTAGACTTAGTCTTGACGTTGTCGGTTCCCGTCAGCGCACTGTGTAGTCGTCAAGTCTTCTTTTGTTCCTATTTGACTGGGTCAACTGTAGACTAAGTCATATTTGAACGTTGTAGGTAGTCTGAAGTCAAACTCAACTGTATAATGCTACTTGATGTGAATATCTTCATATTGTCATATTCATGTCGTCATGATGTTCTCGTCGTGTTTGTTCATATAGCTCCTATCAACGTTTACAAGTTCTTGTCGGACGGGTGTGAAAAATCTGGTACAAATATTATGCATGTGATCTTGATTGACGATGATTTACTACTAATTATGTATTTCATATACATGATGCTCTACGTAGTTGGCGATCAATGTTACAAGTATTATGATTATGGTGTTTGTATGTGATTTGAGAGTTAAATAAGGTCTTGTGGACTTGTGGTATGATAGTCAAAGTGTAATTTATTTGGCTAAGAATGAAGTTAATTATGCCCGTATCAAACATATAGATGTCATACATCACTTTTTGCGAAATGTCATAATGAATGGTGATGATGTTTCTATAGAAGGTGCACATAAACGAAAATCTGACAGACATGTTAAAAAATATAGTGACAGGGAGTAATTAGTTCCAACATTGTTTGGACTTGCTCAATATCATCCGGAATCTATTGCTCTTCAAGGCGGTGTTGGGATGAGGTCGAGATTTCATCTCATCTCATGATGAGAACTGCGGTGGCTTGATCCCAACTGACGATATGTAGACGGCTATGGTAGAATGGTGAAACCAGTTGAATTTACATATTAAGGTGTTCAAGGATAGTTTTCTTAGTATATACCCAGAATTTGAGGTGTATCAAATAATGAACTAGATAGAGAATTGTGAAGATAGGAAGGTTGTGATAATTTTTGTTGTTGATATGAAAATTTTGTATGAATTTTTTATAAATTTTTTCTGGTTAAGTCAGTTGTCTTATTTTACGTTTCCTGAGTTTAAACGATGGAGTTTAAACGATCAGAACAACCTGAATTTTGGAAAACATTTTCCTTGCTGAAATTCAGAGGTCAATTTGTTCAAGACAAGGTAGAGGTATTGTGCACCATAGTCAGGGTTAATTAAATTCCCCGTGCTGTGTTAACCTGGACCGAATAATTTTGGCCAAAAACATGATTTTTGGTTTAATTCTCAAACTAGATCCATAATTATTAAGATATGTAAACGGGAGAGATTTAACTAAATTTTTCAAGGGTTAATATTGTATGTACACAAAAATATACGTGGCAATATATACAAGAAAAAGAAACTTTTTCACTTTGACCAACAATCAACAATCTTTCACTTTCACTTTTTCTCTTTTTCACTTTTTCATATCAACAATCTTTATTCTATAAATTATAATAATGATTAAATATTTAAATTGCAATTAATTTTTAATTTATAAATTATTTTTGGAAAAATAACGGGTGGGCATATATAAATATATATATATATACGTGCGCGTTCAAAATTCTAGGTTAAGATAAATATGATCAATCATTTTCAGTTTTTGAGACAACATGAATTGTCTCAACATTCAAAATTGATCCACCACCGAATATCTAACAAAGACCTGTAAAAAGTTGGGATCGACCATGTTCTCAAAGCATCCCATTTGGTTTTTAGTTTGTCGTGGTTATAATTTTCGAATAAATATGTGGCTTTACAGAAACCGTCCCATTATAAATTTGGCTGGCTCGTCAATGTGGATTGATGAGCTTCCATTATCTCATATCTAATTATCTATATGAAATATGAAAATTCTAAATATTTTTGCACATGCACCGGTCGCCTTCATCTTTCTTTGACAATAATAAAATACTAATTATTTTAGATAATGTAAATAATTGAATCATCGTTTTTATATAAAAATAAAAATAATTTAATATTTTTATGTATATATATATGTGTTATCAACCCTATAGAATTTTAAGTCAAACACTAATACAAATATAATTTAAAAATATATTTACTTAAATAATAATCAATTTGGGTCTGGCAGGGATTATCTATTAATATAAAATGACAACTTAATATATTTCATTAAACATTTATCTTTTAAATAAAGTTGATATCATCAAAGGGTATGTTTGATTTATCTTTTTAAAAAATTATTTTTTAAATAAAGATAATAAATGTCATATAAGTGATAATAAATTATTATTTATAAGTTAAATAGGTATTTGAATAATTTTATTTATAAATTAACTAAATGTTTGGTAAATTATACTTGTAACTTCAAAATAAAATTCTTTAAAATTTATATTATTGAATATAATAATTTTAATTTAAAAATACAAATTATTTACGTGGACCAAAAAATACAAATTATTAATATCAAATAAAACAAACCAAAGATAAATTATATCCTATAACTAATATTAATATATTTTAAAATGATAATTATATAATGTCGAAAAAATGACAATTTTATGAATAATATTTTTTTTCTTTAACCTGAACGACCTATCGTATTAAAAAATAGGGAGAATGACCGCACTAAGTTTGATTACTTTCCCCTAATCATAATGATAGACAGAATGTTTGTAAAAGATGGCGTACGTGTTTTTTGATTAATTGGTAGGGTTGCGTCTCAATTAACCGGAAATTGGGTTGAAAAATATTGTTTTTAAAAATTCATCAGAAATCAGAAGCGACGGAAAAAATCGATTAATACGATTTTAAGATTAATTTTTAAAAAGTTAAAATTCTAAAAGATTTATTTAGATATTTTTATTACAAAATTATAATAAATATGATTTGTATAATCCTAAATCCATTATAAATTTTAAATACTCTCTCAAATTCCTAATAGTTATATGTTTTATGTAATAACTACTACTATAAGTGATTTTTTTTTAAATTTTCACACCTAAATATGCAGAGCCAGCTCTAGGTATATGGGTATCCTAGGCGAGATTCAAAAATGGTGCCCCTGCCCCTATCCTTTTATAATTAATTTTTTTCTACCTGTATAATTAAAATATTCCTACTACATATACCTTACAATCGATTAAAAAAGGCATATCACTTTGCGTAGCATGAATTTTAATATTCTAAGTGTTGCAAATTAAATTTTTAAAGAAAACTTACTTGAATCAAGGATATAAGTTGACGATACTTTAGATTATTCAGTTTTTTATAATCTTCAAAATCCAAAAAATTTTATTCCTGCAACAAGTGATGCTATATTAGTAAGATTTAAAAAAATCACCATATGTACAATAAGGCAATACCGATGTAATAATCACACAAGTAAGTTTACCATCATTGACTTTGAAATTTTTTCCTAGGCTTTTGAGATACAAATTTCTCTATGATTTTATAATACTTTACAGAATTTGTCAAATCACTTTCTATAGACAATAAGGCTAATCCATTAAGTCTATCTTGACACATCGAAGAGCGAATATAAGATTTAATCAACATCAACCTAGAAAAGGTTCTTTCTGTTTATACAATTGTATCTGAAAATGTCATAACAATTCTATAAGCAATCCAAGAATTTGGATAATTTATTTGTCTTGAACTAGAACTTATATAATTAAGCACATCTATGGCTTTTGTTATCCCATCAGGTATAACCATTTGTAGTACCAACAATTCATTAAATAATTTTGTGCCAACAATATCAAATTGCATATCATGTTTGAGATAACCTTAAAACTTCATACAACAATTTTTTAACCTCTCATCATCACTGGATAAGTGCTTCTTTAGATTAAATAAAAATTCAAATTTTTCCTTATAATCCTGAAACTGTTTGAATCGTTCTTTGAGTTGAGAGGCCTCTTGATCAACAATATACAAGAAATAGTACCTTCTAAATTTTTCTTCAGCACTCATATTCTGATCATCATCCGTTGCACCAACCCCAAGATCATCAAAATGAACAATTCTATGAATTTTTCATTTTTCAGGAAACAAGGGCTTAACATCCAACTCTAACGCTAACATATGAAAATAAAGTGTACAATCTTTGTATAATACCAAAAAAATTAGAGCCCTTACTACAACAATTTGCCATGTCACAAAGCACAAGATTAAGACTATGACAACTACAAGGAGTGTAGAAGGCTCGAGGATTCACATCAAATAGTCTTTTCTGAACACCTTTATGCTTCCCTTTCATATTTGCCTCGTTGTCATATGCTTGTCCCTTGATATCGTCAATATCAAATCCAAGATCACTAAGAACCTCTTCAAACTTGCTAAAAAGTACAAACCCTGATGTATCGTCAACTACCACAAACTGTTTAAAAAATTCTTCAACTTTTACTAGAGTTATAGAAATATTAACACACTGAATCACGTGAGACATTTTCATGTTCCACACAATTTTTATCTAGTGTACAATCTGGTTTAAGGTTTGGGGTTTGAGTTTGGGGTTGGGGTTTGGGGTTTGGGATTTTTGGGTTTGGGGTTTTGGGTTTAGGGTTTTGTGTTTAGGATTTTAGGGTTTAGGGTTTTGGATTCTAGGTTGATTTGGTTACGATAGTGAAAATCCTCTAGAAGAAATACGCTACCCTCTGGAAATATTCGTTTACGCTTACCAAGGATCCTCTTACTTGCTTTGTGATAAAAAAGAATGCAAATCTCCTTGAGAACCATCACCTTCTCTAGTATTTGACATGCAACAGATTTGAGCCAAATACCATTTTAACCTCTCCGATTGCCGCTTCCAAGTCATTGACTAGTTGTCTATAGTCATACATATTTCAAACTTCCTAGCCTTTTTCCATGAGGATTTTCAATAAGTTACGCTTCCCTTTGGTATCGATCTAAGAATGCACACGTTTAAGCCCTTTTTTGTAGATGTTCCTTGGGGGTTGAGGCTTGTGAAATTTGAGATGCTTGTCAGCCCGAAAGTCGTGAAATTGCTTATTTGTATTGCAATTGTTCAAGGAGGGCCAATACTTCTCCATCATTTCCTTATCCTCAGGAAGGACCTGTTACAAAGAAGATACTCTAGTTAGGGCTAGTTAACTGGAACAAGAAGACATTTATACTAGAAACATAAAATACATATTGACATATAATTAACTTGGGACCTGTTAGATTGTTACTGAAATTTAATGCATGTTATATATGTTTTTGGTTAGTTTGTGACATGATACTCTAGTTAAATATATTAGTTACTGACAGGATACTCTAGTTACATATGCATGTTAGTGATTTGCATATGCATTCTTATACTCAATCAAGTCACTTTTACCACTCCAAAATATATTTAAATGCAAATCAAACAATTTGAAGTTCAATACATGCATAAAGTGTTTGCAATCCATCCATATGAAAGATTACCTCCAACATGTCAAAGATACAAAGTTTGGCTCCATAAACAAGTATATGTGTGAAGATTCCATTTAGGCTCATGTTTCTTTAAAAGTTAACAAATATATGCATACATTCCTTATTCTCCATAAAAATGCAAGAAAATAGAAGATTTGAAGGAAATAATACCAGATATAAACTCAGTTAGGCTTATGACATATAATGTAGTAAGGACATATTACCAGAGGAATATAAACTTCTGATTCAGACATAACAACATATCGTAGGTAGGCCATTTCAATAAGATATGGTTAACTAATGGTGTGGGTATACTTGTCATAGCATTGCTTTCAGAAGTTTCTTTACCAGGTTCACAAATTTAATAATAAGAAAACATAAAAGCAATGCTCTGACAAGTATGCCCGCACCATTAGTTAACCATATCTTATTGAAATGGCCTACCTACGGTATGTTGTTATGTCTGAATCAGAAGTTTATATTCCTCTGGTAATATGTCCTTGCTACATTATATGTCATAAGACTAACTGAGTTTATATCTGATATTATTTCCTTCAAATCTTCTATTTTCTTGCATTTTTATGGAGAATAAGGAATGTATGTATATGTTTGTTAACTTTTAAAGAAACATGGGCCTAAATGGAATCTTCACACATATACTTGTTTATGGAGCCAAATTTTGTATCTTTGACATGTTAGAGGTAATCTTTCATATGGATGGATTGCAAACACTTTATGCATGTATTGAACTTCAAAGTGTTTGATTTGCATTTAAATAAATTTTGGAGTGGTAAAAATGACTTGATTGAGTATAAGCATGCATATGCAAGTCACTAACATGCATATGTAACTAGAGTATCATGTTAGTAACTAATATATTTAACTAGAGTATCATGTCACAAACTAACTAAAAACATATGTAATATGCTTTAAATTTCAGTAACAATCAAACAAGTACCAAGTTAATTACATGTCAATATGTATTTTATGTTTCTAGCATAAATGTCTTCCTGTTCCAGTTAACTAGCCCTAACTAGAGTATCTTCTTTGTAACAGGTCCTTCCTGAGGATAAGGAAATGATGGAGAAGTATTGGCGCTCCTTGAACAATTGCAATACAAATAAGCAATTTCATGACTTTCGGGCTGACAAACATCTCAAATTTCACAAGCTTCAACCCCCAAGGAAAATCTATAAACATCTATAAGATAGGGCTTAAACGTGTGCATTCTTAAATTGCTACCAAAGGGAAGCGTAACTTACTGAAAATCCTCATGAATAAAGGATGAGAAGTTGGGAATATGTATGACTGTGGTCAACTAGTCAGTGACTTGGAAGCGGCAATCGGAGGGGTTAAGGTGGTATTTGGGAAACTCAAACCTGTTACAGGTCAAATACTAGAGAAGGTGACGGTTCTCAAGAAGATTTGCATTCTTTTTTATCACAAAGCAAGTAAGAGGATCCTTGGTAAGCGTAAACGAACATTTCCACAATTTTTTTTCTTACCACCGAATCTCTTAGCCATTGATTAATTTTTTTCCAACTTCCAGGATCATAATTGATGCTATTATTTGTATTTTCTTCCTCAATCTATTCAGCATCTTTTTGACCAAGTCCTGCTTTAAAATTTTGAGTTTCAGGTTATTCAATCTCAATCTCATGTTCAAATTCTTCAACATGTGTTGTCTCGTGTTCAAGTTCTTCCTTGATATCGACATCTTCATTAACAATCTTAATATTAGCATTATTAGAGTTTTTTTCCCAAACAATTTGTCGAGAGCACCTATTTGCCATTTTTCTATTCCCACTATTTTTAGTTTCTTCTTCCTTTTTTGATGCCCAGATAATTGATTACGCTCCATGGCTAATGGATAGAAATACTGATGTAGTGTATATGTATAGTAGTATAGTTGTGTGTATATCTTTCTTTTTCTTTTTTAATGGAGAACATTGTGTGGTGTTTTACCTTTTCAGCCTATGTCTAGGTTTTAATGTTTTATTGGGCCTTATTATTTAAATAAATTTTTTAGTGCAAATTAAAATTAAAGTTAAATTCTAATTTAAGAAAATATTCACATATAAATAATTTAAAATTAAATGTGTATTAGTATATTTAAAAATAAATTTATGTCTTATATATATATATATATATATATGATATATAAAAAATTTGGTGCTCCTATCCCAAGTGGTACCCTATGCGGTCGCCTTACCCAAGGGTCAGCCCGGTAAATATGTATAAAATAATGATATATGTTATTTTTTTATTATAAATTTTATGATAATTTGAAGATATTTAAATATATTTATATATTATTATTTATTAAATTAAATTAATTCTGATTAATACTCTGATTAATCAATCTCATTAATCATCAATTAGCCGATTACTCAGGTTTCGATATATGTCTATTAAGACACTGATCATATATAAGTACAAAATAAATTGGTCTAGTTTGTCAAAAATACGAAGAAAAGTTAAATGGATTTGTCTTTCATTTAAGTGCATTTAAATGAAACATAAACAAGCCAAATATAATTTGAAGTCACGTTTGATATTATTATTATAGATATTAACATTATTTTCAAATTGAAAATTAGTTAAAAATGTGTTTAATAAAATTCAAAATCTATTATCTTTCCATTTAAAAAACATGTCACCTCATAATTTTGTAAAAAAATTATTTTTCAGATTTTACAGGAAGTAATAATAAATTTTATTATTAAGTTTCTCTAAAAATATTAACTTTTATATTATATCTCAAAACTTACAACATTAAAAAATTTACCAAATAGTCATCTGATTTTTGCAAACATTTTTTCTCATCGTATAATAATTTTAAATAATACTTCCAACACACACTTAAGATATTGAAAATTTTGAACCGAAATCTTATCTCTTTTTAGGTCATATATATTAATAATTTTACAACACTAATCAATTTTGTTCGTTCATATATATCATATATTTTTCGTGTTTTCAATATTTAAATATGCAATTTATATGTCATAAAGTAAATTTTTTATTGTTGTATTCTTTCCTAACATGTACATTCAATAAAGTATTTATATAATTTAAGCCAAAGATAGTCTATGTTATAGTCAAAATTATACTTTAATATTTCTATTGGGCCTTGCTATGGATATGCCTAGTCTGGGAATAATAGGCGGTCTGAAGAAGAGGAATCGACCTCCCTAGAAGAGGAATTGGCTAGCAAAGGGTAGCCCATACTTGTCTCATTCACATGCTTTTGGTTCTTAACTCAATTACGGATATTTTGGAAGGCTTTCCAGGGTTATTTGTTGAAAACTCTTACTCTTACGAGTTTTTCTTGGTGGAGAATTTTAGGATATTATTTGTCTTAACTTGGAAGATCCTCGTCTCGGAGCTTATGACGTGTCCTACATTTGAGATGAATCTAGTGCTAGTTTCACTATGTAAGTTTGATTCCTATAAATAGAGATACGTAGTCACATTGTAAAGGATTGAAAAATCTAAAGCTAACAGCTGTTGGAGAGAAAACCTATTTTTTCTAACGAACAAAACAATAGTGATCCGAAAACCTTACAATCATATCCCCCAATTGCATACAAATTGCCATACTCTAGTGATTTTCAGCCTTATTTGATCTTTTTTCAGCAAAGATATCAATCATTGTTGATTCCCATATTTCTCCATCAACCATCCATACATAAAAAGTCGTTCTTCAGTTGCACTCAAGGAAAATCACTGTAGAGCATCTCCAAGAGACTTTTTAAACAAGCTCTTAAGTTGATTAGAATTATCACATTTGAAATAAGTCTTTCCTGGAATATTATGAACATGTTTATATTGATTATCCTTATTTATTCCAATTTTTCCATTTATGTTCCTTTTAGGACTTTTAACCTTTTATGTCTGGTAGCTTATTTACTCATTTCCTTTAACTGTTTCTAAGACATTAAACCAATATTTATTGATTTTTCTATAGACACGTTAGGTTTGTCACTAGCATTTGGGTATTGAGACTTTTTCATGAGTTGAATTATATCTAGTGCTAGAGTAGACGAATTTAATAGGAGTAAACTTTGACTTATGATTGTTTTTAGCATACTTATAAGTCAAGGGTGATTTTTTTCTCAGAATCAGTTTCTATCATCTCTTTGTCTTTTTGAGTATTTGCTGATTCATATCTTAAACCACATTAGTCAGACTTTTGTCCAGTTATATCTTCTGAGCCTTTTTATCAAAATTTGTCCAAACATTGATAGTCACATCTATCTTTTTAAGTTCAATTTCTTTATAAGCACATTTGTTTTCTAATTGAATTTTCATGTGTTTAGCATTACCACACTCTTTTTGAACTTCTAGCAAGCTCATTTTCAATATAGTCATTCTTTTTCTTAAGTTCTAGCATTTCAGAGTTTAGTCTAGCATTTTCAAGAGATTGATTTTTAAAGCTAATATATAGTGACTTAAGAAAGGATTTTAACTCAGACATGTTATCAATATCAAAGTTGTAAAGAACATTTGATACCTTATCAAAAGACACAGCATGGCTCTCAGTATTTTCCATGAGAGCATAATTACTTCATCGTCAGAGCTTGAGAAATTCATCCAATCCTTGTTGGAAGTGATGAGAGCTTTGCCAATTCCCTTGTCAGGCTTTGGCTTCCAACAATGAGTTGCAAAGTGTCTCATTTGTCACACTTGTATAATTTAACTTGTGACTTGTCAATCTTTCCAGACTAGGACTCATTGCTATCTTTCTTCTTATACCTCCCCTTATTATCAGACTTTAAATCCTTCTTAGAAAAGTTGCCTTATTTTTTAATTTTCTATACTTCATCTTTTTGAAGCCTTTAACAATCATAGCAACCATCTCCATCATGTCAGAGTATGTGGATTCACCATCAGAGTCTGAGTCAAAGTTTACAGCAGACTCTGATTATGAGTTTTCACTCTCAGGTTCTATAACCTTGGTTATCCCTCTTGAAAAATTTCTCCTACTAGGTTCTTTTGTCTTGCTGGTATGACTTCAGCTTTTAGAGCAACAGATTTCACCTTGGTGCTCTTCCTGTTCTTCCTTTGTTGCAGCTCTAAATCATGTGTCATAGATATCACTAAGAGGCTCATTTGGCTTGCCCCCAAAATATTCATATTCTTATATAAGAACAGATCTAATGTTCTTTTTAATCTCCTTTTTTACCTTGATACTACACTTCAAGAGTATCACATATCTCTTTTACAGTCTTGTAAGCTATAATCTTGTTGGACATCACAAATTCTAGACTATTATGTAAAATATTCCTTACATTTGCATCTTTCAGGACTTCGGTCTTTTCTTCAGATGCCCATTCTTTCTTTTCCTTGAGAGTATAATACTCTGATATGGTTAGTCCATCTTTAACAGTGGCTGACATTAGTTGTGTGGGTAAGTAAGGTCCATCATTGATCTTGTTCAAGTAATCAGGATCTATGGCTTCCAAGAACATCAATATCGTTACCCTCCATGTAGGGTATTAAGTTTTCTTCAATGTGAAAATTTTTATACTTTATACTTGTTTGAGTTAGACATTTCTAGATCTTCTCTGAATATATATTATCAGTTTGCTATGATATTAATTGCTACCCAATAAATAACAATTGTAGAAGGAGAGTTGAATATAATTGTGCTAACCAACTCATTAATTCAAATACAAGTATGAAGAACTAACATATTTTATTAACTGTATATAAAATCTGATACAATTATACAACTCTCTCAAGAAAAATAAAATTCTTAAGAGTTATTAGATTATGTGAAAGATAGTACAATTCGAACACTTTCAAAGTAAACCTATTATGTGTTTATATAAGCACATTTACAATCATCTAAAATAGAAAGTTAATAAATTACATAAATCTAGAAAAAAATTCTTATCTGAAATAGATGATAACGACAATTCATGACTTCTTGCAACTGACATATTTATCTTCATATTAATCTTGTTTTTCTCCTGACTTGTAGGGATCAACATCTTAGACTCTGATTCGTAAACTCTGGCTGAGCATACTCTGATTAAGTATAATATGATCTTAAAGTCTGATATGTTAAACTCTGATTCTTGTATAGTCTGACATCATCATATCTTCATATCTAACAAGACACATTTACAACATATGCTTCAGGTTTTTCCGACCCCGATCGGTAGAAGTACCTAGCTCCAGAGTTTTCTTGCTCCAGACATTTGTGTCATGAACACTCCCCCCAAATTTCATAGAGCAGTAGCTAAGATATCGTGTTTTTGTATTTTTTTACCATCTTTGCATGAAACGGGTCCAACACAACCAAACCTGAAATTACACAGATTAGAAGGTTAGTAGATAAGATACTATTCAGATATCTCGTGCTAAAGAAACGTGGAGGTTCGAGTCCTCTTCAAGGAAAAAAATACACTAGTAATACTTAGAATGCTTACATCCAAGGTTAAATGCATAATCATTATCCATCAAAGCAACTTGGGACTTAATAACCACTTTCAACCTGTAAATTGACATATATTTGATCCCCCCCGAATGAAAATAAACTCTTGATGTCATCCTTTCAGCGAATTCAGTTGGACTATCGCACGAGAAGATCCTTTCAAGAGTCCGATTGCTTTTTCCTAAAAGTGGAATTCATACCGCGGCACAACAGTTGACTTTTAAAGTTTGAGTAATCAATGGAAAGGGTTGAAGGTTGACAATTGGTTCTTCACTTTACAACATCCCAATAACTTAACTATCCACCTAACTGAATTCGGGGTTAGCTGGGTTATTGGTATATGGTACTCATATTTACAAAGAGCTTTGATGAAATGATGATGCCTCGACTTCGGGTCCGCTCGAAGATGCTCTAAAGGAACACTCACATATCCATCCCTGAGACGATGGCATACATTCTCTATAAGGCACGACAGCCTCCATTCAAAGTCATCGTCAAAGTGAAAGACGACTATTAACAAGGCCTCTAAATTCAAACTATGCCTAATTTCCTTCAGTGGCGTCGGGGGAGAGTTAGCCTCTGCCAGGTCTGGGAAATCCCTATCCATTTAAGGTTCATCGTAATAGTTTGGGTATCCAAACTCTTGTCGATTGTCATAGCTATACACTAGGTCCAGGAAGTAATATTCACCCGGGACACTACTGTCCTTATGAACAAAATAGTATTCATTATCCTTAGTACCCTTGCTCACCGCTCAGATTGTACCCCGGAAATAGAGCTAATGTATGGGCGTCACAAACTAAAGGTAACAACTTTTTCTTAGTCATGGGATTGTCAAGATCACTACTATCACTAGAGGAAGGGGGTATAAGGTAAAGGTATCACACACTTAGTTTACTAACTCTTTTCTCCGAACCATAAACACAACTACTCGGACCCATGCCAAAAAAAACTCCAAACACAAAACAGCTAAACAACCAAGCCCATATCAGAACACAGAACCAGAAAATTAAACGAACAAAATATAGACTTTTCGCGTATATATACAAATTCATACAAACCTTCTTCACAAGAACACTCGTGATACAGTTAACAAACCATAAATTTAAACTCCAACACACACCCAAAATACCGTGATCTAACCCATTAAAATTATCCCTACAAAATAAACTAAATATAGCAATACGTACCTAATGGAGTTATCCTTGAAAAATCATTATAACTATCAAAGCAAGAACATGAAAAAAATCAATAAGATTCCAAGCAAAACACAAAACCATGGTAATACCACAAAAGTTAAAAGAGAGATGTTAACTTACAAGAAAACACTTCTAAGCAAAGACGACAATAAAAACTCCGGTAGTGCGCCAGTGGTAAACCGGCGACCAAGCAAATGCGAAAATACCACAGAAGAGAGAAGGAATATCCATGAATTGGTAAAGATATATAAAACTGAAAAATGGAAAATAAATTATTATTTATAGAGGGAACATAGTAATGTAGTGGGTTTTAATTAAGGGGGCATGTGGCAGACAACCACTCGGCATAGTCCAATGCACACGCCGCCTCATCACGACAACCGCAATAATTATCAGCACTTCCCAAAAAAACTTATTGTGAACACGCCTCTAATTAAACAACATCGGGAAACCTATACGACTCTACATATACATACACATATGTATCGATACCCCATAGTCACGGAACCCTCACATCTCAAACTTGGCACCCGGGCCTCTTACTAAACCGCACCGGGTTAAAGGCCCAATAGCCCTGATCCCCTTGTGTCTTACTTCCTCATCCGGACAAATTCTGATAAGGGAGAAGGGAGGCCAAATGATAATCCATAAAAGGCCCTTCTCATTATCAAAGCATAAAAGCCCAAAGGCTTGGACTCGATCTGGGCTGGCAAATGGGCAACATGCGGCACGTGACAAGGTCCCGAACCCTATAAAGATAAAGAAAAGACCTAGTACTGTTGATTGAAAGATCCGTACAGACCCAATACGAGCATAACACATGAGAAAGCAAGGCAGGCACAATCTATCCTGGAATACTCCCCAAACATATGGCACCATCCTGGCCATCCGTGTGTCCAGACCATTAGGCGGTCAAGGACCGCGATTGAAGATACAAATCCATAAAATCTAAAGCTTAACCTATAAAAAAAGGTAAAGAATAAAAGGTTTACGAGTTGCACACTTGTATACGCATACTCTTATACAGGTACTCTACCTGTTCTCAATACCTTTCTTCCCAAAACCCAATCTTATTCTCATATCGGAGGCGCCACGGGGCCAAAACCCACTCCAGTGTTGTTTTGCAGGAACCTTACCTTGCAGCACACCTCTATCCCTGAAGTCAAGGAAGAAAGGACCCGTAACCGGTTTGGAGTTATCAGTTGCACATCAAACAGTAAAATTAGAGTGCATGCCGGAGGTGTAGTAGATATGAATCCTCTTAGAGACTTAGATACCCATATGGTATCGAGTTTCATTCTAAAGAGGATGCATTCCCACTTTATTAAGAATATGCAAAGTCAGCATGATTTGCCACCATAACTAAAGCCAAGTTTGCGATCAAGAATATCTAAAAAGTTCATTGACGTAAAATTTTTGGGACCGGATATGGGGAAAAGAGAGAATTCTTCACAGCTGAATATCCAGACTCTGAATTAGATGCAAATGACATGGAAAACATTCCTGTCAAGTGCAAACGAAGAAGGATTACTGAATCTTTGTCAAAACTAGATTGCCAAGCTTGCATGCATGTTAAGAGAAGATAAGACGGAAGATGGTCTATTCATAGTTTCATTAAGGAGAATAACAATGAACTTTTTCCTGACCAGGCCTAGGTATTTTTATGGTCACCAAAACATAGATTTGAATCTAAGACAGCAACTGAGAAATGTCTTCTGGGCAAGTATTAAAGGAAGGCTAAAATATTAACACCTCTTTGATATATCAAGAATAAGGCATGGCTTAAAGCAATGGGTGGAGGTGCTCCGAAAGTATTATTAATCAATCAAGACAAATCATTAAAACAAGCAGTAGTTGACGTCTTTCCAAATTCTCGCCATTGTTTTTGTTTATGGCATATTTTGAGTAAGATTCAGAAGAAGCTTGGTTATGTCATGAGGCGAAATAAAAATTTATTACTAAATTTACAAATGTGTGTTAAAATCATGGAAGGAAGAAAATGGTAGATAGATTTAGCTTACAAAATGACTCACGGATCTGGTCATTACAAGAGGATTGCAGAAATTGAGTTCTGGTATATATGACATGCATTTTCTTGGCTGGGATTTCTACACCATAACGTTCAGAAAGTATTAATACTTTCTTTGATAAATTTATACAGCAGAAAACTACATTGGCAGAGTTCTTCGACCCATACAAAACATTTCTACATGAGAAGTTTGAGGAAGCAAAAGCATATTTTGAGACATGTTATAAACAACCTGGCTTAAGATCACCCTCACCATTTCGAAAACAAAATGCATTCATGTATACACATGCAATTTTTTAAAAGTTTCAAGTCGAGGTTGGTAATTGCTGAGAAATGTGCTTGTAATCTTTGTAAATGAGTAGATCATGTATACGTATGTACCTATTCACCTCGCAGGCTTGCATCTGCATAAAATGAATTACTACTTGTTGGTTGAAATTGGAAAATACAATTTCTTCAGATAAAAATGAATTAATAAATATTAATTCATGAACTAACCGACTAGTCAGAGTAGTCCTGCTATATGCACATGTATCAGATAGAAATGAAGGTAGTCTTCTTCAAAATAATAGGGTTTCTCAGAGAAACCATTAAAGAAACAATTTGTCATGCTGGCCACCTCCGAACAAGATAAATCGATCAGCCACCAGCGAATTTTGATGGAGGTGAACAGAATGCCAAATTGCCTCTACAACATGACCTCTAAGAAGCCGTAGAATATAGATAGAGTAGATAAATCATATAATTTGCATGGGTGAGTATCACCGATGTGTATATATATAATACAAGCACACACAAATACTTTATATATATATATATATATACAGTACATACTAAGGTCCAAGAGGGATGCAGCTAGTGAAAGGTCCAATATGAGAAAGGAAACATGTGTCATATAGTGAGTGATAGGCAGGACTAAGCGTGCATGGTAATACAAGGCTTTTTGAGGTTGAGGAGGAAAGGGGAGGTTAGCAACACTGATTGCTGCCTCTGGACTTCATTTTTTCAAAACACTTTCATCAATCTTTTTTGACTTGTGACAAGAAAAGGATGCATAGTGGGTTTCCTTTGTCCCCCATTATACTCGTGAAGTCCCTTATCAACTACTTGTATATTCAAATTTCAACTCTTATTTTGCACTCACACACCATTGTCAATTACATCTGGTGTTTGTGTGTATGTGTGTGTGTGAGAAGACAAGAGAGACCCGATCCCACAAAATGGGTATATAACAATTCAAACAGTAGTGGATGCATGACAGTAAAAGAAAAAAGTACATGTTGACATGCATATGCCCACACTTGAGCTTCTCTTACTTTTGCTGTACTTTTTTGGTCCACATGTATCATGAAAATTTTGTTCAGCTACAATTTAAAGTGAATTTATCTTCAGGCATCTCACATTCCCCGCTGAAAGGCTTTCATATAACAGTATCTATTAACAACTGATTCCAGTTATAATCAAAGTATCAAGACTGTAGATGGAAAAAATGTTGAATTTAAGTATGCATGTTGGGGGTTTTAAATTGCACCCAAAGAACTAAGATGTCACTAGGTTATGTATGCAAGATGTAAATAATCTGCAACTTAGGTGCAGAACTAACAATTTCCGTACCTATCGTCCGGTGGCAAAGTCATGTACTTTGAAAGATCAATAATGTATTGTTTTCATTTATTTAACAATTTATTATTGTTTATAGTCAAATAAGCTCATAGCTTACTAGGGTCATTGACAAGTAAAGAATTACAGACGTGTTGAACAAAATCTTATTTAATCCATGTGTAAAAACTAAATTTACAACATAAAAATCTAAAATGTTAATTTCATTAATTGAGAATACAGCTAATGATCTCAAACAAAAGATCCTAAACAAGGTAGATATAGTAGCAAACCTTGAGGTGTATGCTATAGAAACATTGAATCAACTGTTCACCAAGCTTTGCCTATGTAATGGTTGACAGTAACAGAGTACCTTAATAATCAAAAACTTTCTCGAGGACTTCTTCATAACCACACTGCAGCAAATAGCTCGACTGTACTCAGCTGCAACTGATTTCTTTAACCTTCTCTTCCCTGTCACTCAACTCAAAATGAGGTGTAGAAGGGAATACAAAAATAGTGGATGCAGCAATGGAGGGTTGGAACCCAGTTACATATCTTAAGGACGTTACAGTAACTCGAGGAAGCTGTTGAGAACCACAGACTAATGGTACAAGCTTGTAACTAAGAATCTTCTCAGACTTTGGCAGAACAAATATCGTGTCATTGTGTGGTCCACATAACACGAAGCTCTGTGAATCTGCCAATGAGAATTTGATCTCTTGTAGCAGTTCTGTTTGATTTTTTATTCTGACAAAATACATGAATGGATTGCCGAGAATGGCGTGGGGAGGACACTCCAAACTCACAACTAATGGAGGCAACTCCACCTTCACATCAGGAAGTCTGTATCTGGTCAGGACCTCGGCTGCAGTGGTTGAAGAATCAGATTTTTCTCCTGGTTCGAATTCCCTCCTCCATCTCAAACACACAGTACCCATCTTAAACTTTGGATAATTTAATTCAGGAGTGATAGTGAATACCTTCTTGAACTCTTCTGCTGGCACGAGGAGTGCAGGATCCACAAGTTCTTGACATCCTTCTCTAACAGTGCATAATTTCGCCATGTCATCATTCTCTACCTCAATAGTCATTGACAGTAGCTGCAATGGCACTTCTGTGCAGTTCTTAGCTATTGCAATGAGCATACTAGTCTCATTCATGGGTAACGACGTTAACTGATCAGAATCAACTTGTTTAATTGTTGAAAGCAAGAGAGGATCCCGTCGGAATGGCAACAAATAGCGATGGCTAATAACTACAGCAATTTTGCCTTCAATCTGCAAGTTTTTGTGAACATGAACTTTAGGTGCTGCAGGTTCAATACTCTGGGGAGAATAACCTAATGACACATAAAGCATGACTGGTTTGGGGCGATGCCATCTGATTTCAATATTAAAGGACCATGAATCTCCATCATTCAAGAAAGGGACAGAAATCAATCCAAAAGATTGCTGGATTTTTCTGATGTTGTCAGTGTCCGACTGAGATTCATCTTGTCCAGATATCCCAAGAAGCTCAACATGAAGGTCATCTGTAGAAAAAGGCTCTTCTTCCCTTGGACTCAATAAGCCACCTACTCTAGTATCCACCAGGTTTATCTTTATCTCACCCGAGTAGACGGCATGACCTTTGGAGGCAACAATCACTGGAACAAAAAAGACCTCTCCAACCAGTGCAGGGCCTGAAGAACCCAATTTAAGATCTACTTGAGGCTCTGCTTCTTCAACCTGAGTAGCCTTTTGACCAGAGAATGAAAGAGCAGGATCCTTGGTTGGAGAACTTTCCACTCGGTCTTCAAACTTCCAAAGTGGTAAATCGTTCATTGAGGCAGGGCTCTCCGCTCTGCAACATATACTGAAACGAGCTCCAATTCTCGCAATGATGTAAATGCATTCGAGCTTACCACTTTGTTCTGCATGAAATTTTGAGACCATAAGGTAAAGGCACAATAAAATGCCAAAAATATTCTAATATTATAATGAAAGATTACACGCTGCAGAAGGCATAAAGGACTGAAGCACCTAAAGTCATGGCCTTAATACGAACGAAATGATTGGGGGCAGCTAGACTTCAGTTTTCAAAGGAAAAGCCATAACTATGGTCTATGGTTATATTCTTATTCCAATAACATATACAGCCCATAACATCAATTGGTGGACTGAAAATACTTGAACTGGTCGAACTACACCAACCACCAGACGGAAGCATTAGATACATCATACAAGTATTTTTAGTGCATGTCAAAGTGGCCTAAAAAACAGAAAATTTTCATGCTGGTGATTCCACACCCACATGCTGACGGGGTATCACCCCTACTCACAGAACATGGAAGGATGAAATTGTGGGGTCTTAGCCATCCAATCAGAGGAGGAAAAACTAGATGATTATTAATATATTATTGACTCCTTATTTTTGGATATTCTACGAAATTCTCTCAAATTTTGTTACTGCGGGTTCACATAATCTGCATGAAATCAATCTATCTCACGATCTGTCATCTATTTACACTACATAGTAAACTCAGAAACAGAAATAGAAAAGTTAAAAGATACTCTTTCAGCTTCGTCTTAGAAAGGAGCACCAATTCTTTCTAGGATTTTCCTCTGATTTATTTCAAGATTCCATCTCAAGTCCCTTTCTTACATGGAATTTGCACATGTAAGCTCCAACCTTGACTTTTCTATCAACTTAATATTTAGGAGCTCAAATCTGTTTAAATCTATCGAGTTGGCTAAGCTTTCAATGCCACTATTAAGAATCATAGTTAACTGCAAGGCTTAATTTCCACTTTCCATTACTCGGACTCTCCGATTTTTCCCTCATACCCATCTCAACCGGACATGACATGGGTGCAGGTATGGGATGCAAGTTGGATCTTTTATATTGAAACCAAACACTTCATCTTGCAACAATCTAAGTTCAAAATGATGTAAAAGGTCTTACGACAACTTTTTTGTAGAGAGTAGGTTCCATAGATGACTTTTACTACGTTATCCTTTGATTTTATCCCATGGATGTGATAAATAATCACGTGTATAAATTTTATTAATAGAAGACACTTTTTTATAATGTAAAATAAACCAAGAATCCTAATTTTTAAAACTAAAAATCTGACACTTGATTCGCACCTGTTTCGGACACCCATACCCAAGTCCGGGTAACACAAGGCATAGCCTATCTGATAGCCCTCTCCTCTTGGTAATAAGAGGTCAAGGGCACAAAAAAAAAAAGAATCATGGATCTCATGAAATATAACTTAAAAATTTATATATGCAATAAAAGACTTGAAAATACAACCTTATCAAGGAAAGCTGGATGCTAGTTTGATAAATACTGGGTTGAATAATACGAAAATGTTCCTACATTTACAGAATCTAGCTAAATCGAGGAAACTAATACGTCGATACAACAAAATTGAGAAACTTTGATATGGATAGATTTAGTAATACAGTAATACTTCATATGCAAGTCTGCAACACAAATATTTCGCCAACATGAGTTACTTTTTATGGGCCATTATGTTTTATTTATCTTAATTTTATTCCAGCAAGCACAAAGACTATAACTGAGCCAACCAATTACAGAATGTAGAAGATCCATACCAGATTTAATGTCATAAGTCAACCTCAGCCATTTGTTTGTCGCAAGTGACAAACAAGAAGCAGTCTCCACACGATGACCTGGTTGAATATTGGAAATTGCGGCTGATTGAAGCCTCTGACCATTCACAATGATAAAGTTACACTCAGATTGATTGAACTGGATCTCTAATTGGTCGATCTCAACAGTATGGGGTAATTGTGAAAGGAGCGACATTGTAATAGACGTTGGCACGTCAGGCTTAACTATTTGTTCATGGAAAGCAACTGAGGCAAGAAGTATCACTCTAAGAGGACTGACAAGATCAGTCTCGAGATGAATGGGACAATTACCACTAATTTGGAGAATACTATTATCTTTGTTTGATGGGATTCCTGACTCTTCTCTAATAAGCCCAAAGACTTCCTTGTGTATCACTTCCCTCTGTGGGAGACTTGCAGGACCAGCTGGACCACAATCTTTAAAAGACCGAGGACTAGATATAGTTGATACCGGAAGTGCAGCCATTTCAAGAGAGTACTCTATAAAACCTTGTACTGAGCCAAGCTTCCTTGAGCACTCTCGTAAATAACCTAAGACTTCCCATAACAAATCAACCCATCCCTCTTGTCTATAAAGATTTGCAACATCATCAAAAAGTGTTATGGCATTATCAAATTCACTCATAGTATAATGTTCTCTAGCCATCTGGAACCCACAATGACAGGCAAGTCTATGGGCTTTCATATTTGTGTATGCTTCATAAGATTTTTTCAACAGAGCGATGATTTCAAAGGAATCCTGGTACCTTTTGCCTTCAGATAGAGCATAATGGGTGTATTCTTCATCAGTTAGTCTACACAAGCAGATCAAAGCTGTTATATTTGAGGCTGCAGTAAAAATGAAATAAAAATGACAAGTAAAATTTGAATAACTTACGGATGCATTTCAAATGTATCTCCATGCTCAAGTAAGTGGGCAAACTGACCCACATAAGCAGAAGGTACCACAGAGTCACAATTCCCATCAACATCATTGCTACTGTCCAACATAGATAACCCAAATTCAAGACAAGATCTCTTCTCCATCAAATACTGAGCAGCTGCCTGATCCAGGATAAGATGCAGACACAAAACCCCAAATTAGTTTACATCTTTCCAAGAGAATTTACTATATTACTGAAAGAACATAAGCAAGTGGAGAAAGGCAAACCAGAAAACACAGACAAGAATAAGAAAATTACTCAAACTAGGGCAAGTTTATTCCCTACAAATCTCAGGAATTGGCAGTTTGCCAAGGCGCCAAGTTTGAAGGATGGAAACCAAAAGATCAAGTCCAAGTTGAACAATGTAGTAAAATAAATACAAGTGACTAAAATGCAAATTATTGCACCACGTCTAAGACCAAAGACAAAAAAGAACAGCATTGTTTCAGTTTGTGTACTCCCTCTCCCTCCGATCCAAAACTTTCAGAGCCAAATCTGGGAAACCAGCAAATACTCTATAGTAAACGTTCAAGTTTGGTGTTTGAAAGTGCTTACGTAGGGACTACATGGTCTTTTTTAGGATTAAACACCCCCCCCCCCCAAACCTTTCCTTTAGAAAAAGCTTGAACCCTCAACCTCATGTAAAGGAGTGGATGACATTATTATCTACAACTTTACATGCATATACAAGTATACAACTCTGTAGAAAGACAGTTTTTGGTGGGTTTATCAAATTTGTCCATTGCTTTGTGAAAGTGATGCTGAGGGTATATCATATGTATTATGAAATATGACTATAATACATTCTCTTTGCTCACAAGTCCCAGATAAAGCATAGGAGGTTGCAACTTTCTCACTAAAAATGGAAGCATGCGCCTCAGTCCACTTCTCTCCATTTCTTTTTCTATAATCATCTTTTTTCAGGTTTTAACTCGCAAGTAATTTGCTTTTTATATAACACTCAATTAATTAAATGTTATGTTCTCGATAAAATTTAGCATGCCCTACTGCATATTCAGTCAAACAGAACCGAATGATAGAAATCTTTTTTAGAGAACAAGAATCAAATGAGTTGCCAGATTACTATTAATATGTAGAACAAGGGGGGAAAATAAAAGGGTTCAAAACAAGAATAAGAACCCATTTCCGCAGAGAATCCGTAGAGTCACATATAAATTCTCATATTTTTCCACTAATATCAAATCATCATCTCTATATAATAAATTAGTATTACAAGAGTTTATAGAGAAATCTGAAGACTTAAAGAGTAAGTCAAATCCTAGTTAAAAGGAATAAATTCTTCTTTATTTTACTATTATAATATAAGAATATTCCTAATAATCTACTTACTTAATACAACTAAAATACCTATTTACAATTAATTTATATATAAAGATACTATTTAGTTTATTGCTTTTTTGTATGTTTTTTTTAAATAAAAATAACCTTACCTACTAATTAGGGTTTAAAGATATTAGAAACTTCATTATAGAAAAATTAATTATACATATGCTCATAATTAATGAATATTAATAGTTGATATAAATACAGATGTATTAACTTTTTTCCAGTAGGATATATAGATTATTTAATAATAAATGAATAAGAAAAGATTTAGTAACCTTCAATTCAAACAAGAAATATAAACATAAAAAAAAGATGTCTAACATCCCACCATAATTTGAAAACTAGTATAGAGCTAAACTAGCAAAACAACCTTGTACTAAAAAACAGGCTTCGAGGATATCCAGTTCGGATTAAATAATTGGTAATAGACATATGACAGTGAGTAATGTTTTGAGGGTACTCGGACGGTAATCATGTTGTCTACTTGTCTGAATAGCTAAACCCTGACGACCAGAATCATTTTATTTATTTTATTGTAGATGACTTATATCTAAACAGCACTATAAATTATTAATTTATTAATTAGTAGTAACATATTTCTAATGTTTCCATCGTAAGTATTGGATGTGAATATTACAAAAATGAACTTAAAATGAACGATGTGACATAGTACAATGAAATATGAGCTACATCATATCATGTGGATATTAAGGCCAAAAAAAAAGAGCACCAACATGCTAGCAAGATGAGAGCAGCCACAGATCCTAGGTTTCCTATCTGCATCATGCATTTCAAACTTTTCATATTATATGAATAAGTTTCTTTTCACCAGTAGTGGTTACACAATGTAAATCCATCAATAATATACTCGGTGGTCATTCCCAATCACCCACTGATTGCACTTTCGAAAACTACCATGTCTTCCCATACACAGGATAGAAATTCAAGCTTAATGTTTTTTATTAATAAAAATAACGTAAGTAATCTAATCAAATTTCATATAATTAAAAGTGTGTTGACTCCACAGCCAACCAACTCTTAATAAGGTAATATAGGGATTACATTTTTTTAGATGGTAAATACATGTTTCAGGTAAACCTAAACCTAGCATAAAAATGTAGGATACAAGAGATTTTACTTTCCGGAGTAAAAAAAATTGGTAGGACCAATACTTCAAACTCAGAGAGACTCCGAAACTGTCAGAGATTATAGATGCAGAGCTAGTGATAATTGAGGGTTTAAATTTGTGAGTTCAAAGCGCATTAACAATTCAAGAATCTAGAATAGAACTGTAAAATAGAATTTGTGAGGGCTTACAATCTTATAAATTGGGGCCACGAGTAATGACATTATATGACTATGATGATTCGCATGTAATTAGAAAAAGTACAACATGATAAAGTACAAGTTCAGCTAAACTTACAAGGCAAGTCACTTTACCTGATAGTAGTGAGATGGATAGAACTCCCACTCGGTTGGCTTATCAGCAGCGCCAGAAACAACTGGAGAAGAAATGCTGTTTGCGGCTGCTGAACTTGTTTCAAGTAGTTCAGCAAAAACTAAAAACTGTCTGCTCAGCCATTCCCAATGAAGAAAAGTCACTTCCGTAGAACCCACAAGCTTACTATAAGCAACATTGTGCTGACGGAACCACATAATTGCTTCTGTAATCTTCCCACCGTGCAATAGCAAGGTTGATATTTTGAAGCTCAACTGCTCTGAAACAAATTTAATCTCGACTAAGCGTTGAATTGGCGGCATTCTTGTTGATGTCCCAATCATCTACAGATTGATAAATGTGCAAAAAATTTCAAAATATAGAAAATTCCTATTGATATAAGAAAAAACTGCAAGCCCTGAACAATTAGGTTACATCACAAATTAACTCAATTGTTGGTTGTGTGTTTCAATATTGGGAAGTTTATTTATCATGCATTAAAAAAGCTATGCAGATTTCTCTAAAACAGTAAGGACTGAAGTTGCGTCAAACTAAATAGTAAACCTCATTCCCACTAGCCCACACAAACTTCACATCCATAAACACATTCTTAATCCCCTTCCCTAATACAAACCATGCACATGATGCAGGATATTATAGATTTCTCAGCACGATCCACTATATATACAAACAAAGACTAAAAATAATATACATAACACTCATTATACCTCATCCATACATATCATCCTTGTTCTTCCAGTTTACATGATATTGAGGAAGGGCATCTAAAACAGTTCAGATGGCATTACCTTGATCGTATTTAAACGGAGAAAGGGCATCTAAAACAGTTCAGATGGCATTACCTTGATCGTATTTAAACGACACACTGATCTACCCAAGGAAATATACGATGTCAACAATTTTAAATCTCAGCGACGCTCTAAATGGACCATTTTTAACAAATAAAAGCGTCTGGTTGATTTCACAACCATGGTCTTACTTTCCTATGTCAGTCAATAATAATAATCCAAACTAATGACTAAATCCAAATGAATCAGAAGTAGAGAGTTTCCCTATCGAAGTTCTCTTTCTGTATAGCACTCATCAATTGAAAAGAATACATCCTACTCAGGTTGTACACTTGTACTCGCAGTTCAACTTTTATTCTCATGCAAGTTAACTTTCTAAGTAATATTTATGGATCACCCAAACAGACAATCAGCCAAAATATAAATGCATTCTTTATAATTAGTTTCAAGGGTATATAGATGAATTGGTAAAACATACAGATAAACACCTAAAGTGAATCCATTTTACACACCAAGCTAAATCTTAGAATAAGGAACAAGTTCAAAACCAAAAAAGTGAAAGAAGATCAAACAGATATGACGTTATATGAAAAATCATGTAAGACATATATCAGCTTACTCTAACATTCAACACGCTGTGTTATTTTATGACACTATGCTAATAGTGTTTACAGCAGATATTTCCTCGACTAAAAAGAGCGGTTCATATTGTTTGAAAACAAATTATCCATTCCACAATAAAATCTCATGAAGGAAATTTTCACAATCCTATTGAACAATATATGAATACGAATTTGCCATCAGGCCACAAGATACCATAAAAATAAAGAGGTCATCTAGAGCAGAGGTATATTTAGTAATAAGGTCTCGCATATGCAATACCTCCCGTAGCACACGATAGGCATCCTCATATAACCTCAATGCTTCAACCCAGTCTCTACGAAATTCTGCATATACAGCAGCCTAGCAATACAAAAGGTTTAACTGAAATTAGTAATTTCTAACATTAAAAAAAAAAAAGGATAAGTAGCATGCTCAAATAAGGCACCAAGGTACTTAGGTTATTGTAATATCCCGTATTTTTTTTAGAATAATAAAATAGAATAATAAAAAAGGATTAAAATTGGATAGAAATTAGGAATTAGAATTAGATTAGAATAATGGGATTTCGAATATGGGTCGGAATTGAATAACCAAATTGTAGTAGATTTATAAATTAGGGTTTTAAAATTCTATATATAGATTGAGATCTCCTTATTTCTTTCGTATTCTTTTCGAGCCACCAAAACTAAACAGTTGTAAATCTCTCTCTATACACAAATCTTTATTCTTTTTCTTCATCTTTATTATTGAAATTCATATGATTTTCCATACACAACTCAGCTGTCTTGTAAAATTCGTAGTAAATTCATCGTTTCGTTGATTCTTGACTTTTCGGAAAGATCTTTTCATTCTCTACGACTTTCGTGGTTTAAGTTTTTCGAGAAAACATCGTTTAGTGGGTCAAAACGGTCAAATACAGATCTGGGCAGAATTAGAGTTATGAAGAAGTTCGACGTTTGAAATGTGTTATTTTCAATTGGTTGTTAAGAATTGAATATATGTTCTAGGATGTTAATTCTTGCGAGGTTGAGGTAAGTTTCCGATTGATCTTTCTAGTTTTTCAAAATTATTTGTTATACGTGTATATTTAATTATATAAATTGGGCTAAGTGATTATATTTTGAAGTGACGTGTATTATCATATACGTGCTATGTGTTCGCAGTAATTTTGGATCTCTGACTTATGTCATAGTTTGTGAAAATAAGAATAAGAACTTAGGACTGAGTCACCGGGTTGTAGTGACAGTTTTCTGAAAATTTAGAACCGTTATCACCGGGTTGCAGTGGACGTGGCATGGCATAGATTATGGGTTTTGAATTATTGTTATTTATATGGTTATCTATATTGTATGTATTGAATAAGAATATGAAAGTATATCGAAAAGTTATGTATATAGTTATCGTATCGAAAATTATGTTTTGTTATATGTATTACTTGTCGTTTGGCCCGACTAGTTGGATCGATTGGTTACTTGTTGGGTTTCGCAACTCATTTTTTTAATATTTCAGGTTTGATGTAAGAAGAAGTTGAAGTTCATTGGATTTCATTGGTTGTTGACTCGTCATTATTAGCTGCGCTTTTGTATAGTTATCTTTATAATAGAATTTTGTATTAATAAATTGTATTGTATTTTATATTTTGTAAGATTAATGGTCCGAAAAGGGCGGGTTGTTACAGTGATAAGCGCCATTCACAAAATTTATTGTTAACTTCTATGCTCACTGGATATATATCAACTTTTTACCCTTATCTGTTAAAAAATTATTTAGACTGGATTGTTCATAGGGGTGGATGCATGCATAGTGCGTCCAGTGGGGGGATTGGCCCCCACTCAAGTTTTGGTCTATAAAGGAAAATTTTGAAGACTTAACTAGGTGCACCAGTAAAAAAATATATGTGCCCCCACTGAATCAATAACGCAACAATTAAAAAGACAAATTTGATCTAATAAAATATGAAACTCACAAAATAAAATAGAAATTTAGAATTAATTTTAATATTTCAGTATATCAAAAATTAATATTATGTATGTTTAAAGTTGGGGTTTGTCGATCCTTCAATTAATAAATCATTTTTTATATACAGTGCCCCCACTGAAAATTATGTCTATATCCACCACTGATTGTTCAATTGCATATAGAAAAGAAAGTAGCACAATGCAGGCTTGATATGGGTAGTCTGGTTTTCTGAATAAATCTAGTTTCCAATATCATAGCAAAACCACGCCATTATTTACTGACGTAATGACTAAGAAAAGCCTTTACTGAGAAGAATTATCCCCAAACATAAGAAGTTATCTGAGCACTAAGCTAACCACGAATAAGCTTATAACTAACCGAGATTTCAACCATAACAACATTGAACTATTGAAGTATAAACAAGCAGACAGCGAAGCATAACCTATACAATTAGACAAAAAGTATAGCTTACTTTAAAGCAGTACCGAATATTCAACTCAATGAAACCGACGCTTTTCCTTTCAATTCGTGATTTTACCCTTCGTCCTTCATCCCGATAATATGCATTTGCTAGCTCTGCTAAAGTGTTTCCTAACCTGAAAAAAAATATGCAACATTAAGAAAACAAGCCGCATGAAAACAAATCAGATAAGCAACTACTAAACCCGGATCATTAAAAACATTTCATACCTACTCAGGGATTGTTTTAGTTCCATTCCATCATCCAGGACCAAGTTAATAACGTACTTAGAATCCACATCGGCACGCTTACGCAAAGCAATCATTCGATCTTCACTTATATCATCTGCAACAAACACCTGACCATATTACCAAGCATCTGACAAAGTTCTAAGGATTTTTTAAATCCCACAGACCTAGGATAATGTAACTAAAAGGAAAAATTACATTCCTGATGGATTTCAAAAACAATGTAGAATATATAAGCATATCTTGCCAGAATGAAGCATCAGTATAATGCTTATCCTAAAGCAACAATAAACTGTTATACTGATTTCCGCAATTTAATTATTAAAATTATCAGGATGGTTGTATCCAATTCGAACCACCTCTAGGTGCATAGATATATTGGAAATATGTTTCATATCGAAGGAGTATGAAATCGAAAATCCTTACACGTTATTGCTTGCCTACTAGTATGACTAAAAGCCATATCCTACTTTCCGTCAAAATACTTGAGGTACATACAAATGTGGACATACATTTCATATCGAGGGAGAATGATAAATCGTAGTAGCTTAACTTACTTATAAAACTTGACCGTACAACAACAATCAGAACCAATTTGATGTTCCTTCCTTGAACCACAGCTCTACACAATAATTCAAACACGAGCACCACAATGTCAATACACAAACACATACATTGCGTAAATTAATAGACTTATTAATCGAGATTATTAATTTATCGAAACAGGAACGAAAAGGAAGGCGTACTTGAGATTCTCGAGATCAGTGCAGACCTGAAGCCACTGAGCAGGATCACCGGAAACATGATCGGAACTAAAAAGAGCGGCGACGACAGCCGGAACTTTAGTCCGATGCTTAAGAAGCCAATCTCGCTTCAAAACACCAACGGGAGGCGAAGAAATCGAAGTTCTCTCCTTGTGCTTGTTTGAAAAGACAGAGATTTTGGAAAAGTCAGGCAATGCAAGAGTGTTGATTGGAGGTTGTTCGGTGTGGAGATGCGTAGAGATGGAGGGGTGGAGATCGGGGCACCCGACGAGAGAGACCAGAGCTACCGGCGGCGTACGCAGTTCGTCGGGATATTCTTCCATTGTACGGGGAGAGAGAGAGAGAGAGAGAGAGAGAGAGAGTGGCGTGTTTGTGATGATCGGAGATTGGGATGAGTTGGGGAAATGCTGGTGTTAGGCGATTTGTGAACGACTCAGTTGAGTTGACGATCCGACCCGTTTACGTAAAATTATATTTTTCATTTATTTATAATATAATTGTTTTATTTTTATCTTTTTTTTCTTAAAAAGATCTTATTTAAATATTATGAATGGTCACAACCTATCCAAATTTAATATTACAGATCCCAAAAATATTCATCAAAATATATTTACAAAATAATATGGCAGTGTTGATAGAAAATTTTAATCGGTGTGATTAATATGCATGTAATAGGTTCATTTCATTAAAATTTTAAATCTGTAATTTATGGATCATTTGTTAAATCTGAATAGATATTTTTGAATGAATGAAATTTCTGAATGGTCTGAGATTTAAATATCTGAATGAATGATGTTATTTGTTAATAATTTTTCTAATTTATCTAAATGCTAATAATTTACTATAATGTCTTGCTCATGATTGATATTGTGATAATTTTTTTAGTAAGAAGATATAAATGACAAGTTAATTATGCTCTATCAAATATATAAAATTATGACACAATAGAAAATAAGAATGCCAATGTGATTGATAAATATTTATTAGAAAAACACAATTTTAAAGTGAATTACATAAATTTAAAGCAATATGATCTCGAAGGTCGTTTATATATTGAGTGACTTGAGATCCCCATTGTGCTTCATTTATTGATCATTCTAAATCTTCTTCATCTTCTTCTCCATCACTGGTTTGATCACACCGATCAAATAATTCGTCTTCTATTTTTTCTTTTTTTATGAAATTGTGATCAACAATACAAGCAATCACAATATCTCGCTGCGTAAAAAATGTGTATGAAGACATATGTTTGCAGATCGGAAATATTGATTTTAGTACGCCATAAACACATTCAAAAATATTTATCAATCTTGCATGGGAGTGATTAAATTTTTCCTCCTTAGTTAAAGCACGTTGGTGACAAAAATCTGTTAATCAATACTTGGTGTTACGGTACGGGGTTAAATAACCCCGAGTGTTTGTATATGATGCATCATAAAGATAATATTCATCTGCAATATAAAGTGATTAGAAATTGTTCTTAATTTATCTATAATAAAATGATATTATATATAAATATTAAGAAATACATACTTGGTGGAGGAACTGGAAAACCTGAATTAGGATCAAGTGCGACATCTGTTAATATTCTTGAATCGTGTGCTACTGCCTCCCATCCAGCCTAGACAAATATGAATATCATATTAAAATCACAAATACCTAAAACATTTTGATAGTATTCACCTCTTCCTCGTCCTCTATATCGAGCTTGATGGCGAACTAGAACAATAGCATGAACGAGTGTAGCCAAGTGCACCAATTGCTCCCTGTAACACAAACGTATATAAACATGTCAAAAACTCATTAAAGAGTAATAAAGTACATTAACATGCTAATTAATAATGAATTACACAAGACACATTAAAGAAATGATCATTACTAACCAGAAATATTTTTAACTCTTTTTGACTCCTTGAAACATTTGAGTTTTGATTAGATGGTGTTAGAACTATGATTTCTTTTGCAAACTACATCATTCCATTTAACACTTCATGAAAAATATTTGTATATTGTTTGGGTAGAATGTTAGAATCTACGTTTCACCTTTACAAAATGGTCATTATGACTTATAACATGTAAAAATATAGTCATTTTTCTTCAACTGTTGAATACCAACTATCTTCGAGGCAACCATGTTGTTTAAAGAGGTTGCAAAGTTGAATATATGCAATACGAGACATACGCATCATTTCTTGACATTGGGTGCTAGAACCTTCCAACAACTCTAATGTGTAAGCATATCCGGGTAATGATGAATTATTATATCTTATCATTGGCACACTTCTTGAGCGTAGTTTTCTCAGATAACAATACATAATCACGAAACATAGTAACTGATCTTGAATTTCCATTTTTACCCTGTAATAAATACTTTCAAGTTATAAAAAGATACAAAAACTAATAACAAAACATAATAACTAAAAATGCATTTATTAAAATCATTCAATTTGCATTACAACTGAAAAGTACGGAGCTTAGAAGTAAACTAATTTATAAGTTCAACAATGCTAAAGAAATACTCAGTTCTAAGATAAATCAAATTTGAAGCATGAAAATGCGAGGGAAATGATTGTTACTAGATGAAAAATTAAATATTAAATCCTAATTTAGTTGACATCATTTTAACCCAATGCTCATTCTCATCTTCATCAAGAATCATCCATTATTCATTATACTTTCCACCCTTACAAAATATCTTAAGAGCCATCCGGTGCAAGGAACTTGTTGATCCCCATCCAAGAATGTTCGGTTTCTCTTTACATTCTTTAAGTATCTTTTTACATTCTTAAATATCTTTTTACATTCTTTAAGTGATGGTTTACTATTGGTTTGATTCATAAGTTTTAGCGCACTGGTCATCTCATCTTTAAATTTTGTAGATTTAGTAGGTTTTGGTGATATTTTAGCCTTTTTACTTTGGATTTTCTTCGACAATTGGATTTGAAGTATTAGATTGAATTCCTTCAATACCAAGAATCTCCAAGTCATCACTTAGATCAACAATCCTGCTTTTTTTAGAGCTAGGTCCCCATTCATTAACTCCAGTGGTAGCAGTTACATAATAAAGATGGGTGCAAAGTTCAGAAAAGCTTAAATGTGTGCTTCTTAAGGTATTTATGATCTTATTTCCCTGTAGAAAAGAGTATAAAGTCCATTTTGTTTTAGATGTGGTCACTAAGTTTTATTGAATATAAAATAAAATAATATCTTTACATATTGATCCCATTCTTCTTCTTTGAAGTTGAATGTATTAGTTGTCGAATCATAATGATTTTCGGTCTTTGTTTTGAGTTGACACCAAGCCACATAACGAAAACTTAAGTAATTATATCGGTTTCTCATTTGTTTAGCATCGACCTCAAAATTGTGGGCTTAAGATTGCTACCTAGCCAGCAACTACTAGTAACTTCCTCAATGCACGACTCAAGGAAAGTTTTAGTTATCAGTTCACACCTCCATATTACTTTTTTCTTTTTCTGGGTTTCGTTAGCTTAATTTTGGCCTTTACTAGCTTGATTTTGGATTCTGCTACATTAGTACATTTTCAGTATGTTTAAAACAAAAAATAGGAATGGTTGATAAGGACATATTTCAATATATTGAAAAGATGAGGCTCTTATGAATATCCAAATTAAAAATATGTTATACATATTTTTGATAAAGCACTTTCAGTTGAATAACAATAATTTAAAAATTCATTTTCGATAGCCTCAATTGTTTTCCCAACTGACTGTTTGACAGACTATATGAGAACCTTGTTCTTTGGCTCTCCATTTTGCAGTGTGATAACATATTTTGAATTAGCAATATTCAGATATCTATATCCATGCACTACGCCATAAGTGGGCATATACAATATTTTTTAAAAATATTGCAATAATACCGTTATAATACCTTATCACCTTTGTGAAATAAAAATAGAACGATCTCATGAAAAGTAGGCTCATTACCTGTTTTAGAAAGCACAAAGTCAAAAAGAATGAATTAAATCAATGAAAATAATGATGAATTTAAATGTTATAAAAACTTATTATTATAGACAACATTCACTCAGCACACTCATGAAGACACTTCTCAATTATGAGAGGAATGCCCTTTAACTTCAAAGATTGAGTGGCATGAGACTACGAAAGAAATGGAATGAATGAGTAGTAATGAGTTAAAGCACCAAATTGTTGGGTAATATATAAAAGATAAGATGAACACTAAAGGTGGAACTTGTACTGCAATACGATTTAAAGGAAACTACATCTTTGGCCTTATATATAAGTAACTAATTTAAAAGATAAGAAAGATAGAACATGAACATAACTGCTAAACTCCTACACACCCCAACGATTATCAACCTAGTAACATACTGCTATAAAATAGCAAACACTTTCAAACACATATAGATAAAATACAAGAAGTGTTCTTACGTTCAAGGTATCTTGAGCAGCTTCTTCATGCAAGAATTGAACGAGTGCCCATGAAGCGTTTGGATAAAAAAATATGATTAAATACAAGTGTAACATATAATTCTAATCTAAATCGATAAACATTATAATAGAACTACCTCGTAGTGAATGTACAAACCTCTATACTGATTGATTGGACTAAATCGTGTAAAGATTTGATATAGTTAATTATGTGTTATGTCATCCGGTAAATTTCCTACATATACAGATTCTCTAGCTCGCCCTTCCGCTGCATGCCCTTTCCCTGCCCCAAAATTTTTGTTTTAATGATAGCATTGTTAGACCAAATCAAGCCTACTATTTGTAATCATTTATCTTGTTGTAACACATTTAGAACTTTTGTATTAGGTTGGTGACTTAGATACTTTAATGTACTATTACATATAGAAGTATGATCAAATTGTAACTCCAAGTTGTAATTAAAGTCAAAGAATAAAGTCTGATAGAAGATTCAAGTTGAATCATGCATCTAGACAAAGAAGACTTCTTCAAAAATAAGGAATGCAGTTTGAGAATTCTTCTAAGGCAAATAGCTGTTCGAGAAGTCACTATAGTCAAAAAGTCAGAAATATGTAACTAGTAGAGAAGTCTCAAAACACTCATTGGTTCAGTATTTGATCGAGAAGTGCTCATTTGAGAAGTCAAGGAATTAAAGCAAATCGAGTAGTGTGAAAAAGTTGTACATTCGAGAAGTCCAGAAAATAAATCGAGAAGTAAGCCTTTGAACCATTAGAGGAGTATGAAGAATTGGATCAATCGAGAAGTCTGTGATGATAGATCATTCGAGAATTCTAGTTCATTCAAGAAGTCTAGTCCAATCGAGAAGTCATCAAAGCCATATCTAATCGAGAAGTCTAAGGCATTCGAGAAGTATCAAGACAAGACTAAATGAGAAGTCTCAGAAGTACCATTGACTTCTCGAAGTGCAATGAAGATGAGTATTCGAAAGGTTCAAAAGGCTAAATTCAAGGAGATTTGTAGAAGAATAAGACAAGTGATTCTGAAGCTCTATCATTATAGGATCAGTCAAACCTGTGATGATAGAGACAAGTCTACAATGAAGCTTAGAAGATGAACAAGACAAATGACAAAAGGGATAAGACTGGAAACAAAGGACTGTCACAGCGTGTGTTAGCTAGAAATAGATAGTAGTCAAATGTAAAGTTATTTTTGTCTATTTCTAGTTTTAGCTTAATTGATTAGTGAGTGCATGTGCCATAGGACATGAATACTGCATAACCTCATTAGTTAAGTATCTAGAAGATCTTTAAAATTACACACCTTGTTATCTTCAAGAACAAGAAGCTGAAATTCACTTTGAATATCAGATTTTAGCAAAGTTCAAGTCTAATACAAATTAGATTGAAAGTTAAATTCTGTGTTTACTTTATTTTCCGCATTATGTTTTTGTAAACACTTGAATTGCTAAAGCTACAAACATTATCAAACAGTTCATCAAAATCAAAGGACAGAAGAATTTAAAGTTAAACATTTACCCCCCTCTATAAACTTCTGTTAACTCTAATTTCTAATAAGAGGTATCAGAGCTCGTGCTATTAACATACATACAGTTTGACAAAATGAGTTCTCAAAAGCTGAGTAGTATAAAAATTTATCCTTTTGACAGAGAAAACTATAACCTATGGAAAAAGAAGATGTTAATATTCATAAAGGCTGCCAACTCCATGTATCCAGAAATCTTGAAGAATGATCCCTTTATGCCAATAACATTAGTTCCTGAAACTACCAGTGGCTCTAAAGTGATATCTGCAACATGGATACCCAAAGATTCATCTCAGTACACAGACATAGAGAAAGAGAAGGTGTCACTTGACAATAGTCTAATGCTTATAATCATAGAATCTCTAGACATTGTCATGTACAACAACATTGTCAACTGCACTTCTACAAAACACATATGAAAAACCATAGAGATTCTGTGTAAAGGAACTAAAGAGGTAAGAGATAACTATATGTAACTTCTTGTCTCACATTATGAGGCTTTCATGTCAAAATAAAATAAAGGCATAACTGAGGTGTTTGAAAGATTCAATAAACTCATCAATAACCTTCAACTCCATGAAAAGTACTATGAAATAAAGGAGAAGAACATGAAGTTTTTGTTGACTCTTCCAGAATATTTAGAGCACAAAATCTCTACAATTAGAGAAGGGAGAGATCTAACAAAACTTCCACTTGAAACCCTCTATGGAATTTTAAAGACATATGAACTGGAGTTCTATTTTCACACTACTTGATTGGCTTTAATTCCTTGACTTCTCGAATGAATACTTCTTGATCGAATACTGAGCCGATGAGTATTTTGAGACTTCTCGACCAGTTGCATATTTCTGACTCCTCGAATGTAGTGACTTCTCGAATGAACTATTTGCCTTAAAAGAATTCTCAGACTGCAATCCTCATTCTTCAAGTAACCTTCTTTGTCTAGTTGCATGATTCAACTTGAATCTTCTAACAAACTTTATTCTTTGACTTTAAACTACAACTTGGAATTACAATTTGATCATACTTCTAACTGCAATAATACATTGAATTATCTAAGTCACTAACTTAATACAGAAGTTCAAAATATGTTACATCAAGACAAATAAATATATAGAATAGGCTTTATTTGGTCCAACAAGGATTGTAAAGAAGAAAAATGGCACTTATAGTACTAAGCAAAAAGGACCCAAACTAATTTGGGTATCAAAGAAAATTTGATTTGTTTGTGTTTGCAGGGCACAGGTAAAAATAAAGTCATGTAAATCTTGGACAGTAGATGTTCAAGACATATGACTAGTGACAAAGCCCTGTTGTCATAATTCAAAGATGAGGTTGGCTCAATGGTAACCTTTGGAGACAAAAACATTGGTTTCACCATGGGATATGACAAATTGATTCATGAAAATTTTGTCATTGAAGATGTAGCTTTGGTGTGGTTTGAAGCATAATCTACTCAGCATCACTCAATTCTGTAACAAAGATTTAAAGGTGGAGTTTGACAAAGAATTGTGCCTCATATCACACAGAAATACCAGAGAGATTGCTCTACAAGAAGTAAGGAAATGAAGCATGTTTGTAGCAGATTTGGACTCTGCAAACAAGGAAAAAATTTGTTGTTTCTACACCAAGGACTCAGAAAATGAAAGTTGGCTTTGGCATAAGAAACTGTCTCAATTAAATTTTAAGAACATTAATTCTCTAGTAAAAAGAGAATTAGTGAAGGACATGCCCTCACTTGAATTCTACATAGAAGGATTGTGTGAGGCATGTCAAAAGGGAAAGATGAAGAGGTCAAGACACAGAAGTAAAGAATTCACATCAATCACCAAACCACTACAATTGATTCACATGAACGTTTTTGGAGCAGTAAATGTCATGTCTATGTCCAAGAAAAGGTATGCACTTGTCATGGTTGTTGACTTCTCCAAATACATTTGGGTGGAATTCTTGCATTCAAAAGATGAAGCTCCTGAAGTTATTATTGAAAATTTGAGGAGATTGGACAAAGGCTCTACACCTGTTGTATCCATAAGAAGTGACAATGGAACATAATTCAAAAATGCTACACTAAATAAATTCTGCAAAGAAAATGGAATCACTCACCAATTCTCAGCTCCAAGGACTCCACAATAAAATGGAATTGTTGAGAGAAAGAACAAGACTATGATTGAAGCTGCAAGAAACATGTTAGCAAAAGCAAATCTTTCGACCTGTTTTTGGGCTAAAGCTGTCAGGGCTGCTTGTTATACTCAAAACAGAACACTCATCACAAAACTAGTTGAAAAAACTCCTTACCACATCATGGCAAATAGAAGACCATCTGTGAAGTATATGTATGCGTTTGAAATAAAGTGCTTTGTTCGTAAGGATGATGTTGACCATCTTGAAAAGTTTGAAGCCAAGGCATATGAAGGAATATTTGTGGGATACTCTTTAGACAAAATTGTCTACATAGTATATGTGATTGATCAACAGAAGGTAATGGAAAGTACAAATATGACATTTGATAACTTCAAGTTTCCTGCAATGAAATTAAAAGGTGAAATCTGTGACACTTTGAGATTTAAAAATGAAATGGAGCCTGAAACATTTGTAACTGAAAAGGTTATCAATACTCATGAAGACTCACATGGAACAAATGAGGAAAGAAAAAATGATAATTTCAGTCATATTCAGCTTGAGAATTCTCCACACAAACCTAGCATCAACTCAAGGGGGCTTCTCAAGGGTCACCAACAAATGGAACCAACTTCAATTAGGAGGAAATATGTTCAAGTGATAGAGATGCAGCTCATCAAACTAAATGGAATAGAGTTCATACAACTGATCAAATCATTGGAAATCCTGATGAAGGTGTGAGGACAAGGAGAGCAACTATGAATGAATGTTTATTTGCTTGTTTTCTGTCTCCAATTGAGCTAAAAAGAGTTGAAGAAGCCATGTTGGATCCAGACTGGATAATTGTCATGCAAGAGGAATTGAATCAATTTGTGAGAAATAATATTTGGGAATTAGTGCCACCTCCATAGGATAGATCAATAATTGGCACTAAGTGGGTCTACATGAACAAAATGGATGAACATGGAATTGTAATAAGAAACAAGGCAAGGTTGGTTGCAAAAAGCTACTCCCAAGAAGAAGGTATTGACTATGATGAGACTTTTGCTCCAGTTGCAAGACTGGAAGCCATTAGAATTTTTCTATCCTTTGCAGCACACTCAAACTTCAAGGTCTATCAAATGGATGTCAAAAATGCATTTCTTAATGGTGAAGTAGAAGAAGAAGTGTATCTGTAGCAATCATCTGGTTTTGAGGATCCAAGTTTTCTAGATTTTATTTACAGACTCATCAAGGCATTGTATGGACTCAAACAAGCCCCTAGAGCATGGTATGCCACTCTGCAAAAATTTCTTCTAGAAAATCAATTCACTAGAGGAACAATTGACAAAACTCTTTTCTACAAGAAGCATGGTGAGGATATCATACTGGTTCAAATTTAGGTGGATGATATCATTTTTGGGTCTATAAATGAAAAATTATGTCAAAGGTTCTCTAAGCTAATGCAAAGTGAACATGAGATGAGCATGATGGGAGAGCTCAATTATTTTCTAGGCCTTCAAATAAGCCAAAGAATATATGGAATTTTCATAAGTCAAACTAAATACATCAATGACTTACTCAAAAGGTTTGACATGCAAGATTGCTCACCTGCCAAAACTCCAATGTTTACAGCTACAAAACCTAATGAAGATAAGAAAGGAAAAAGTGTAGACATGAAGACCTACAGAGAAATGATTGGATCTCTTGTCTATCTCACAGCTAGCAGACCTAACATTATGTTCTCTACCTGTCTATATGCAAGATTTCAGGCAAATCCCAAAGAATCTCATCCCATTGCTGTGAAAAGAATTTTGAGATACCTCAAAGGAACACCTTTCATGGGTTTATGGTACCCTAAAGAAACATGATTCAACTTAGTTGGATATTCAGATGATACCTCAAAGTCAAATCAAGTCAACATACAGGGGGAAAAGAATTCGACACTCACAACTGCAGTTCAATTATTGAAAAGTCTACACTATATATATCAAATGAATTTAATTAATTTGGTGTGGATGTGTGTGTGTGTGAAAATATACACATAGAAGCAAAGAGATACAGAGAGAAACAGAAGCCGGAGAAGAAGAGATACAGTGTCATATTCATACCTTCTTCACTGGAATTTTATAACTTGGCCAGTTCATATATTGTAAATCTATAGGGCTATTATAAAGCTACTCTCTGTTAGATTGATTCTTAGTTTGTTCATTCACAGATCTATAGTTTGTAATAGGAATCTTTCTTTGTCTCTTTGTAGAAGCAAAGAACTCAGTTCTTTGGAAGCCAGTTATTAATTTAACTGGGTGTAGCAAAACCCTCTGGGATTAATACGAGAGTAATATTCCCGGAAACATGTCTCATTTAATTACTTGCTAATTTTCTAGAACTGTACTGTTAAATCACTATCACAGAAAATTAGTAAGACAGTCTCCTAAACACGAACCACTAACCGAACTCTAAATTATATATCCGCAAAAGATTCGAAAGAATTTTTTTAATTTAGTGAGTATCGTATTCAACCCCCCTTCTACGATACTTTCGGGACCTAACAATTAGTATCAGAGCAGACTGATTGAAGTTAAAAATCAAGATCCGTATCTCAGTGAAGCTCCGGGTGAAGAAGCTGTCTGGACTGAAAATGAGAAGTCTTTGTTTAATATAATCTATTGTTTAAACTTTTAATAAGTTTATTCTATAAACTCTGTAAAATTTATTTTATAAATTGTTATTAGTTTATGTTATAAATTTTAATTAATTTACTCTATAAATTTTATATCAAATTTATTTTATAAACTTATATTAAAATTTATCTTATAAACTTTTATTAGTTTATGCTATAAATTTTAATCAGTTTATTTTAAAAAGTTTGAATAAAATTTATTTTGTAAATTTCTATAAAATTAATTTCATAAACTTTTATTTGTTTATATTATAAATGTTATTTAACTTATTTTATAAATTTAATAAAGTTTAAATTTTAAATTTATTAAACAAACTCCTGATGAAGCCAAGTCATTTCCAAGAGGCCAGGATTTTCGACACCTAGCTTGTTGTTCGCCAAGAAGAAATCTAAGTCATGTATACTAGGTGAAAAATTCGACACATAGCTATACATGGTGGACAAAATAGACACTTAGATTTCTTGCTTCAAAAGAATTATTCTAAGGCATACACAAGGCAGAGAAAATCGACACATAGTCATACAGGGCAACAAAATTCGACACAGAGCCTGCAAGCATGCCAAAAAGATTCTAAGTCATTCTACAGGGAAGAAAATTCGACAACTACCTGTAAGAGGGAGTAGAATTCGACACCTAGAGTCTATGATTGATAGAAAATTTTCTAAGGCATTCTACAGGGAAGAAAAGTCGACACATGGCTATACAGGGCAGAAAAATCGACACCCATGGAAGATGGTCAGAAAAATCGACACCCATGGTTTTGCTGAAATTTTTCTAAGGCAGTAAGACACAAATTCGACACCCAGTATCAAATAACAGTTTGGTACCCAGAGTGTTGTACTCTTTAATTTTTATGATAGATTTATTTATTTTTGTAGGAAATTTAAATTTCTTGAAAATTAAATTATTCTTAGGTATTAATTTACAATATTTTAATTTTTAAGAAAATTCGAAATTCTTGAGAATTAATTTGTTTGTAAATTTTTATTTTTGTTTAATTTATTTTCTAAGAAAATTAAAAGTTCTGTAAATTTAAATTTTTCTTAAATATTAATTTTTTTTAGGGTTCACTAGAAGAAGATGAAGATTTTTCAGGGCATTGAAGACAACTGAAATTGACTGAAGGTTATCCAATGAAGATAATTCTGGAACAGACTGAAGAAATAGTGGTTCTAATTTCCTCAGAGGTTTACTCCATAGGATCCCACTAATATTTTGGAAGCTGCAAAAGAAGAAATTAATCTGGGTACAGTTTTGGTTGATTTGAGTTGATGGTTTATGAATGAAAAATCTTGGTGGTTTAAAAGTAGTGAAGGAGAACAGACTGGACTACCTGGCATCTCTGTGCAAGCTTTGAAGTTTTCTTTCTACAGGGAGATTACAGGAAGTTCGTGCTAACACTGCAGTTCATCTGGAAAATAGGGTTACAGCCGTAGGGAATCTAAGGGTACAACCACATTATCTTTAGATGAACTATTTGTGTGCTGAAGGCCTATGAACTAAAACAAGAGCTGAAGCAGATAATATTTGGTAAAGCAGGTTGTTAGCATATACACTGTATTTGTGACCCAGGAACCAAATCTGATTGAAGTCAAGGTTGAGAACCTCTGAACAGAAGTGAATTGATCCTAGAAGCTGAATTGAAGATGTTGAAGCTCAAGGAAGTGGTCAAGGTGTTTTATGTAAATTTGACACTTTGGAATAACCTGAGAACTAGACGACCAGTCAAGCCTGCATGACAACTGGAAGTTCAGTGACGTCAGATTCAGATGGAATCCCAATTCTATATCTAAGGTCTTTACCTATAGATTCCATTAAGGAGATTTTCAAGATCAGTTCAAGAGGTGGTTGCAAGACAGGGATGGTTTTTAATTTGGCAGACAAGTTGAGGTTTGCTACACAGTTTGAAGAAGCATGTACAAGCAAAAGATGACAGACACTATTTTGGGTTGAAGCAGGAATCTCAAGCATTAGTGAGGATGCAGCAAGGGAAAGCATTTGTTGGTGAAGTTAAATGCAAGGATGATTCTATCTGTGACAGTGGTGAACCAAATGGATATATGGCATCAATGACCAACACTAGAGATGAATCACCAAGCACTTCAAAGGTATACATTCCAACTAGTATACGTTTATCTAATTCAGAATTGTATGTTTATTAAGTTTTGAAATGTATTATATTCATGACAGTATGTTTGCATCTTAGGACTTAAATGCTTAATTGATTGCTAAGAATAAGATAGCATGCTAGGATTCATGAGTTTAATTAGTACATTTCTTACTTAATTTTATTTACAGTAAAATGAATATCTAGAATTAGATAGGGTGTTCTAGACGGTTAGGTGTATCCCTGAACATTTGCTAGAACTTGAGTTAAATCTTATGTGATTTAATACCTCTGCTAATGTTGTGAAAATTGCTGATAGACAAACAGGTCATAGATCATATATTTAATATTTGTTCTTAAATGGCTTGATAAGTGTATGTAGAATTTGATATTGCTCATAATGTCTTATTCAAATATTCTGCATATTCTTAAATTGTGTATGTGCTTATTTTCATATGATTTGCTTACACTCACATAGTTGCACTTAAATGCTATATCAGATCATGTATTGCTTGTTAAGGTTAAATGGTTAAAAGATGGTAGAATTATCTAAATAGTCAGTAAGTCATGTAGATTCAAAGATTAATCCAAAACTGACTTAGGTAATTAGAGATAGTTAAAAATGTTAGACAACGACAGAATGGATTAAGACAGAATTAGTAATCTAATTGTTAATTCTTCTATCCATGTGCTTTTAGAAAATTAAGTACTGAATTTTCTAATATGCATATTGAAGCTGTTGTTATCTTTGAAAATATCTCTAACCCATCTGGACTCAATTAAAGTTGAGTACCAAGAAGCTTAATCATTTGTGATTGCAGAGTATGTTATGAAAGGCAAAAGTTATGTGACTTCGTGACATTTATTGTTCGAGGCACATGATTAAGATTAAAGCTCTGACATCACAATTGATTGAGAAGGCCTCCCCGATGGTAACCTTTGGAGATGACAGCAAAGGATGCACAAGGGAATTGGCTATATCTGGAATTGTCATCAGTAGAAACAACTTTCTTGTTGAAGGACTTAAGCACTATTTGAAGGGCACTAGGGAATTCTTTGTCAAGGGTTTTCTGGGAAAGTGTTTGATCTCAAGCAAGAAGGTTGGAAGCTCACACAACTGAGAGTGATGAAGTTTGCTCGTAGCTGACACGGAATTTGGATGCAAAGGTGAAGTGAACTTTTCAGTAAAGCTTCATCAATGAAGAGTTAGCTATGGCAAAAGAAGCTCTCACACTTGTTGATCAAGACAATGGATTCTCTGATAAAGATGAAATTGGTGAAAGGACTGCTTCATATGGAATTCTATCTAGAAGGACATTTTGAAGTATGTCACATAGGGAAGTCAATGAAAACATCACACTGAAGGAAAGTCGTATGCTTAGTGGTGATTGAAATTGATAACCCTAATTGCAAATTGGTGATGTTCGTGCATTCAACAGACAAAATGTCACAAATGGTGATTGATCAAATAAGAAAGATCAAATTGGAAGCAAAGTAAGCTGTGAGAACTTTGAAGTCAGATATTGGAACTCTATTTCGCGAATGAAGTTCTAAATGAAGTCTGCACTGAAAAAGGTACTTTAAAGCTGAATCAATTAACACAGCATGCTGCTTTAATCAACAAGATCGTGAAAAGACATCATTTGAGTTAATGGCCAACCAGAAGCAAACACTGAAGCTCTTTCGTGTGTTTGGAGGGAATTGATTGTTAATGAAGATCTATTTGAGTATCTTGACAAGAAGTTAAGGCTCATGGAACAATTCTCCTCGGCTACTCATAAGTGATTTAAAGTCTGAATGTATCGTTCAACTACACCAAGCTCCCAAGCATTAAATTGAATGACTATTCTGAATCTTTGAAGTTTGACATCTCGTCAGAGTCAAATTCAGATACTAATGTTGAAACTGAAGTTGCAGAAGGAATCAATGACAATGATGATGATTCAGATCCTATTAGTGGAATTCCACTGTATAAGGTGAAGGATCTTAAACACATCCTAACAGCAACTCAGGGGGAGCAAATAGAAGAAGGATCTACTAGTCATACTCAATAATGAAGATCAAAGGATTTTATTAAAAACAGTTCTGCCAAGACAGAAGGTTTGAAGTCAAATTCAATCCCGGAGTCTAGTTCTTAGTGATCCGGATTCTTGTGTAAAGGCTAGAAGTGCTACGCAAAGTAAATAGTTACTCTTGGGAAAAGAGCAATTGTTAACAACTAACAATTGGTATCTAGAGAAGCACAGAATGATCCATATTGGGTGATTGCAATGCAAAATGATCTCAATCAGTACGAAGGCAAAAACAACTGAAGCTGGAACCCAGACCACTAAAGTCGAAGCTGAAATCGGTACAGTAAGGGTTCACAGAAACTGGAGGACTATTGGCATTGTTATGAGGGACAAAGCCAAACTGGTTGCTACAGGTTAATTTAAAGTAGAAGGTATCGACGATGATGGAAACGGAATCTTCGGGAGTTTCAAGATCAAGCAGTAAGCACCAGTGACGAGACTTGATCCTTCAAGGACCCAACAATTAGGACCAAACAAGATAAGGACCTAATGATAGGATATCCCTAGCACATGTGGAGCATTCAAGCATGAAGATCTATCAGATGAATATGAACAAGTGCACTCCTGAATGGTGAGCTAGAAGTTGAAGTTGATGTACAATATTTCCTAGACTTTGAAGTTGCAGATCCATTGGAATTTGTATATCATTCTCTTCGCAAGCTTTTCTATGACGGAGGTAAGGATTCAAGCAAAACGTCAAGGACATGGTATGACTCTCTAACTGTTAATTACTTAAAAATGATTTTACATTAGAGTTGTTATACATATATCTCTCTAGAATGCAAGGCACACACAATGACATATATGTGCCAGTATACCTTAATTCTCGATATGCTTATGTGCAAGTTTCCAAGTGGATACTAGAGAATCTTATCTTATAGTTAAGTTATGAATTGATAGATATCTTAGGGGATCACCAATTCTTGGAATCTGGGACCCTTAAGATAATAGGTTTAACCTAATTGGCTATATAGATATAGATAATGCAGGTTGTAAGAAAGACAGGGAAGTCATTCCTAGAAGCTGTCAATTTCCAGCAACACTGTTGATTTCTTCGCACCACTGAAGAAACAAGCTCATGGACACCAGGTATCATATCTTTTGAGAGTTGTCCTTAGTCGAATAACTTGCAGATTTTTGCTAAATAACTTGATGAATTTATTTTATCTAAGTTGGTTAGTAAACTTGGGATATTATTTATATGCATATTTGTTGAAAATCTCATCTGCAAGTAATTCTCAAATGAGTTCACAAGTATTACTTTTTCCCTATGTAAAGGACTTGTGAATTTATTTTAAATCCAGTACCTCATACTTTTTGCTATTAGTTTAATTATCATGCTTACATTGTAATATGCATGAGTGGTAGTTAAATTATTTAGCATAAGTAAGAAGCATAATTATTTGTATGTTTTAAATATTTGCTGAGTATTAGTCAATGATATCTTGCTTAATTGCTCTGATATTTTGCTCTGATATTCTTAAATATTTTATTACAAATAATTGTGATACTTTTGATATTAGTGACGGTATTTAGAATTTCTGTTCTAAATAATTAATGCATATTTTAAAACTCACTAATATTGGAAGATGAAGTATTTTCTAAAGTTATGTGTATAAAATTCTCAATGTTTTATATACTTAGAAAATATTTCTAAAATTGAGTTTGTTTGTGAGGAGTTGGAATTAGGATCACAAGTATTAAATGTCTATATTTAAAGGACTTGTGAATTTCTATTCAACTAATTCTCGAGCTTACATATATCAATAATAATTGTTATGAGTATAATTGTAATATGCTAGAGTGACAATTATTAGATATAGTGTAGGAAGTTAGATGCTAATATTCAATCTTATGAATATTTTAGTATTTAGCGAAATTATTTTATCTTATTAAAATTATGGATTGAAGCAATTCAATGATTATCAGTTTCATAATTTTGATTTGATAAAATATAAAAAGCACAATTTCTTGCATCTTGAAATTATTGATAAATATCAAATAATTGGTATCAGCGTGCAATTAATTGTGATATTTTTAATATTAGTGGTAACACAAGTTGCTTATCTGAAATCACTAATAATAAAAATATGTCTTAATGCTTATTGTTCTACTGAATGATTGCCATGTTTAGTTAATATATATATACATGTGATTGGCAATTGCTTAGTGCAGCATAAGTATTTAATTTATTTTGATTTGTTTAAATCATGATGATATAAAACAATTCAGTGATATATTAGTTTCATGATTTAAGTATATTAAAATAAATTCAAAGCATAATTATTTGTAGTATAATTATTATCTTTTTTTACTTTGTGATAATTGAATAATATTTTATTATAAAATAATTGTGATATATTGATACTAATGGATTTGCTTAGTTTTTATTCTAAGTAAATATTGGTTTTTGAAAAAGCCGTTAGTATTAGTATATTTAGTTTTCTTTCTTTGACTGATTCTTGAATGTATTTAAAAGAAATTTTTGTCTATTTCTTTTTCAAAATGTTTTATGCAAAGATACATTCACTTTTTATCAGCTTAGATAAGAAAACTTCAGAATTCTTTTTCAAAACTTCTCTTTTGAAAATCATTTGATTTACAGCCCTACTTTGATTTCGAAATCTTAGGGTGTGAATCAAACTTTTCTTGAGGATAATCTTTCTTTAAATCTCAAAATATTTTATCCTCTCTCCAAAGCTGGTTTTAAATGCTATATTTTCAAAACCGTTTTCTCTCTTAATTTTTCTTTTTAAAGTGGCAGAAACTTTGTGACTGCTATTTTATTTGGAGAAATTGTTTTTAACTTCGAGGTACCAATCACTTGTAAAATGATTTATTTTTAAAGACTTGTTTCAATGTATGTTTCACATTGATTCAGAGTACCTAAACAGTGGTTGTTGCTTTGAAGGCCTTGTACTTTATTGTTAAGCATTCATTCACCCCAATTGTCATGTTTTTATTTTAAGACGGGGATACTATCAGGTGGACGAAAATGATGTAAATCATAATTGTATTATGAGTCAGAAAATCATAGTCCTCTATCTGATAAGGATGTTTTGCAAAACTATTTTTAAAACTTACAGTACTTAGGTTTAATGGAAAAGAGTCATTTTATTGAGATAAATTTGGTAAGAGAGTTGAATTTCTTCCTTGGTATAAATTCCCGCGTTTTATTATGGGAAGTTTGCCTTATAAGAAATTCATAAGGGATAGACTTTTTTTCTGATACTCCCGCATTTTATTATGGGATAAGTATCTTAAAGAAAATTTCTATTAGTGTCAGGCTCTTAAATGATAAATCTTTAGAACCGACAAAACTCTTTTACTAAAAGTGCTTTAATGCAATCCATTACCATTCCTTATTATATTTTTCCTTCTCCTTGAGATGAAAAATATGTTTTGGAATGTTAAAGTGATTATTTCGTTTTATCTTATTTAATTGATTTTATCCGTTTAGCCTCCAGTGGCTATAGAAGCTGGCCAAGAGGTTAAAAACCCATCAATCTCTTACCCAGGCCATAGTACCAAACACTCACTCATCCACTTCCATATATTAACCCCTGGAGATACAAGGAACTTATAAGTTAGAGGTTGATAAGGGAGAAACTGCACTTGATGCAGCAAATAAGGATGAAGTCGGAAGTGCACCCACAGCTCTACCTCCAGCGAAGTAAAGAAGTATATAACTGAGGTAACTGTAAGCTCATATGTATCTTCTCAAAAGGATGCAGAGCTGAAAAGGCAATAAAACTGTCTCTGGAATCATTCTCTCAACAGGGTGAGTCCATTGAAATTCGTTCGTCAGCCAGAGCATCTTGTAATGAGTCAAGCACACCACTAGCACTCACGCTGATGGTAAGCCTAAACAGATAAATTCTAGGAACACATTACAAGGCGTGCACAGTGAGAGGTATAGGCATTCAGAGGAGATACGGACTCTAGTTAGCCATACTGTACATTGTCCAATGTATCTACCTCAAACAGAAGTTAATCTTCTGCATCCTGAAAGGGAGATCTCTTGTTCAGATTTATCTGGGCTTGAGAGGCAACTGCTTGACAAGAATTCTTCGGATGAGTCAAGTAGGATATTTATACAAATTTCCCGTCACAGGGTTACGAGGGAAACGTAGACTCTAAATTGCCATTCATTACATTGTCTACTACGTTGACCCTCCTGGAAGGAACATTTCCAGATCCTGAAAAGGAATGTCCACCTCCCATTTATGGAGAAGGTGTGAGGCAACTCCTTGATAGAACAAGGCAGGATTCCCAAAAAGATTTTAAAATCTTAGGATAACCCATCTCAAAGAGGTGAGGCTCCACTAGACAGTGATTTAGCAATTGCTATTGAGTCTGGTGCTGAGACAGTGCTTATGCATGAAAGATCAAGAACACCTCAACGAGGCAATTCTCCACTTGATAGTGATTCAGTTCATATTGATGAATCAGGTGATGAGAATTTGAATGAATTGACGGATTTCACTCTATATTTGAAGTGCAGAGTGAAAGTGAGAGAGAGAAACACTTAAGTGAAAGTGAGAGAGAGATACACTTGAGTGAGAGATAGGGAGAGAAAGAGTGAAACACTTACAATGCTCAATTCTAAAGTGTAAACACTAACAGAACGTAGTAGAAGTGAGAAAACCATAAGCCAAACACTTACCCTTGCTACTTGCTACTTCTGGAAGAAAAGTTACTATATTTTTCCCGATCAACGACAGACGAGAACCTTCTTTGGAAGACAAACCATTCAAAAGTGGGCCACTGGAGGATTCCTCAACTAAGGGGGAGAAGTTATAGTAAGAAAAAGGAGAAGTTAATCGAGTCTTATCTTCGTACTTTGGAAAAGTTAATATCCTAAAGGGGTTCGTATCCTGAATCATTAAGGGAAGATCTTTAGAAAAAGGGGTTCGTATCCTTGGGAAAAGTTAATGTCCTTAGGGGGAGATTTTAGACAAGAAAAAGAAAATCTTATTTTCTGATCCTGAGGGGAAACAACAGAAATATGGGAGAATAGAAATATGGGAGAATCAAGAAGCTGTATCCTATACTTGAAAGGAGTTGTCAGAAGAGGATTCCTAAGCCAAGTGGGAAGAACAAAGAAGAAATGATTATTCCATTGACTTTCTAAAGGGAGAAGAAGAATAAGAAGGAGAATCAATTCTTAGGGGGAGAACATTATTTGAGCTATGTTCAGTATTCTATTGAAGACGTACCCAGGAATAATGATTCTTATGAAGCTTTGTTAATGATAAGTTCTTTAAGTTCAAACTATGAAGGATTTTGAAACAGAGGGAGCTCAAACAGGCAGAAATGAAGATGATACAACTTGAATATCAGTTCAGTGTCAGAGGAACAAACATCATTTATTTCAGTCACACAAGAATTCTGGAAATGCATAATCTGATCCAGAAAAACCAGTAGCATTATTTACAAGTCTCGGACGATTACTTTTTCTAGTTGTTAGTTGAGTTATCCTCTCTATGAGATTTGTTTGCTAAGTTTAACAATCAAATAGGGGGAGATTGTTGGAGATTACGAAGCTGTATGAATAGTAATCGTGATAACTCAACACTAGAACATGACAAGTAAATAATACTACGCTTACACAGAAATCAACAAGAAATGAAGACAAGGCATATACAGTGAATCAAGACATTAGAAGAAGTTTTGAAGTCTACTACTGGTCACTGAAAGAAGTTCATTAATATGTTCATGCCTCAGTGAATAATAATGTTTAAAGACTTTCAGGGTTTCAGAAGTGTTGAAGATTCAGTATAGAAGTGCCACAAGAAGATTTCAGTGTAAAAGCATTGATTGAAGATAGACAGTGTTTGAAGCATAGGAATCTAGAAAGGTGAAGACAAAGGTTAAAGAAGACAGTTGCAGTCTTGAAGTTGTACTCACTGAAAGATGTTCAGTAATATGTTCAATTGTTAGTGAAGAACAGAGAATGAAGTATTCAAGATTGTACTACTGAAGATGTTGTCCAAATATCTGAAAAGATTCTAGTGAACTTACAGTGTTTATCAACAGTCAGTGTTCGAAGCAATAAAGAACTGCAACAATAATGTCAATTGATTTAATTGAGAATATGGAGATCAATACAGTGTTAGTCACTTGTGAACCAGACCAGTGCACTAAGTGTCAGCACAAAGAATTTGATTAACATGTTCATGTTCAAGAAGAATTGACAAGCAAGTGAACAAAGACTTTACAGCAGTTAGAATTTACTAAGTCATTGTACATGGTGAAGAATTCGACACCAAGAATTACATGGTGAAGAATTCGACACCAAGGCATACATAGTGAAGAAAATCGACACCAAGCAATACTTGGTGAAGAAATCAACACTAAGTCATATGGTGAAGAGAAATCGACAAGGAGCCTTCATGGTGAAGAAAATCGACACCTAGTTTATACACAGTGAAGAAATTCGACACCTAGTAATTCTATGATTCAAGTGTTAATCAAGTGTGGAGAATTCGACACATAGGAATACTATGCATAAGAATTCGACACCTAGCTTAGTGGAATTACCAAGGCAAGTTCATAAAGGAAAAACTCGACACCTAGCCTTACAGTGAAGTTAAATTCGACACATAGATTGTTCAAGTATCCAAGGCATGTTCAAGGGAAGAATTCGACACCTAGTTCACACAAGGAATAGAATTCGACACATAGACTAAAATCTACCAAGGCATGTACCATGGAGTAAAACTCGACACCTAGCTGTACAAGGTCTCAAGAATTCGACACCCACTTGTTTTATGACCAAGGGAAGAATGTAACATGAGGAATTCGACACCTAGCTATTTTCTAAGGTACAGTACATGGAAATAATATTCGACACCTAGAAAATGTACACGGGTTTCTCAAAGTCAAATCAAGTCAACATACAGGGGGAAAAGAATTCGACACTCACAACTGCAGTTCAATTATTGAAAAGTCTACACTATATATATCAAATGAATCTAATTAATTTGGTGTGGATGTGTGTGTGTGTGTGTGAAAATATACACATAGAAGCAAAGAGATACAGAGAGAAACAGAAGCCGGAGAAGAAGAGATACAGTGTCATATTCATACCTTCTTCACTGGAATTTTATAACTTAGCCAGTTCATATATTGTAAATCTATAGGGCTATTATAAAGCTACTCTCTGTTAGATTGATTCTTAGTTTGTTCATTCACAAATCTATAGTTTGTAATAGGAATCTTTCTTTGTCTCTTTGTAAAAGCAAAGAACTCAGTTCTTTGGAAGCCAGTTATTAATTTAACTGGGTGTAGCAAAACCCTCTGGGATTAATACGAGAGTAATATTCCCGGAAACATGTCTCATTTAATTACTTGCTAATTTTCTAGAACTGTACTGTTAAATCACTATCACAGAAAATTAGTAAGACAGTCTCCTAAACACGAACCACTAACCGAACTCTAAATTATATATCCGGAAAAGATTCGAAAGAATTTTTTTAATTTAGTGAGTATCATATTCAACCCCCCTTCTACGATACTTTCGGGACCTAACACAATCAAAAGCTAAATGTAGACAGGCTTATTCTTGGGGAACTCATAACCAGAATTCCCAAGAGAGGTAATGAAATTTTCTTTCCTCACTTTATTCAATCAATTCTTAACTATAAAAATATTAATTTGATTGAAATGTCTGGGATGAACTAAAAGAGAATTGGCTACTCCAAGTCCATGTCAAAGATCATTTTTACTACATTGGATAGGAGGAGCACAGTGAATGTACCTCTTCTAATCACACATCACATGAGGAGTGTATTTGGAGGGTACCCACTAGTGTAACCTATATGTGGTTATCTTGAAATAGTAGGAGGTTCTAAGGTTGCAGAAAAACCAAATGCACCTAACCCAAGGACTTTTAACCCAACAATAGACCCTTCTTTGAACACAATAGATAATAGTGAGCCAACCTCCACATCCTCTCAACAGGGTATGGTTGAAAAGAATAAAAGGAAGAAAACTGATGTTAAGAAAAGTTAGAGGTATTAGCAGAAGAAACTGAAGATGAGTCACTTGTGGTACCTCTAAAAAGGAGGAGAAAATATAAAGAGGCAACACAAATCCACTCTGCACCCTCCCAATAGGATACATAGATTAATAAGGGAATAGACTTGTTACTAGATGCATTCTCTCAACAGAATGTATCTATTGAAATTAGGAGTCAGCCCACTCCACTCTGTAAAGAGTCTGCACCATTATAGGAATTCACTCATGTCAATGAAGAAGTATTAGTAGAAAAGGAGACACAGAGTGCATAGTTAGGAATTGCTATTGAAAATCCCTCATTTTCTCAGGGAGAGTTGCCAACACTCAATTCTACACACTCTACTTCTCTCAATACTCCAATTTCTTCTCAACCAATTTTGTTCAGCCAAACACAAGAGGTTGTTGATCACCATGCCCATACTTTACCTGATGAGCCCCATTCAAGTGACTTGGTGCATGACACCATGCTCACAACTCAGGACATATATTTAGATAGTGAGGGAATATATGTTGAGGCATATCCTGATGACACCATCAAAACCACAGAGGATCCAGGAGTTTTTACTTCAAACTCTGTGGTGGATGAAGAGTTTGTACCACCAACCTTTGATCTCATTATTGAGCCATTGGAGCAACAAGTGTCTTCACAGATATTGGGTATTCTAGGGGACCTCCATACCATGCAAATGGCATCCCCTGGACACTCCTCAGTCATTCAAAGACTGTCTCCTAGGGAGAGATCACCTATCCATCCAGTATCAAAGGATTCATCTGAGCAATTTGATGATGAATTTTATGCTGAGGGGACCACTATAACAAGTGGCCCTAGCTCTAACTTTATGTCACAATGTTTGAAACATGTGCAACATGACAGGGAATCAGGACCATCATCTCATGGTGGGTCACTATCAGATGAACAATTAAAAGAAATTTATGGTGATCAATTGGATGGTTGGTACCACATAGCTCAATAACTTCTCATTTCTCATCTACCTAACAAGGATTATGCTGCAATCATGTTGGAATATGCCAAATATCATGAGGAATTTAAGGATAAAAATGTTGAAATGGCTGAAGATGAAGAAGCCAATGTGGATGTCTGGTTGGATACCAAGAACATTGTGAGCATGGAGGAGATGTTATAGTAGATAAGACAGAAGTATTTAACATCTCTTGGATCTTATGAGAAGACCATCACTCCAACTTCCATCTATGATGCCATACATGAAGCAACCAAAGTCCAACTTCAATCAAATCATTATCTTACAAGGGGCTTTCAATCAGAACTTGTAGAACATAGAACTAAAATGGAAGGGTTCTTGAAAGCAATTGAAGATAAATTAAAGCCTAGTGGTCTTTATGCTCGTGCAACTTCTAAATAAGATTCTTCATTGTCAATGCATAAGGTTACAGAAATGAATGATAAGTTGGAGAAGATGGAGAAAACATTCAGAGAAATGATTGATGTTCAAACAGCAGCTCAGCAAAAATAGGCCAAAATCAACAACATGGTTGAGGTTCTGTACAAAAATAGGCATGCAGAAAGGCTGCTTAAAGATGTTCCAATTCATGATCTGGCTCCATTGCAAGTAGATCTCTTCTATCAATCCAAAGCCGGGGAAGAAAAGGATAAAGCTGTCACCTTGTCCAAACTCAAAGAGAAAGTGGATACATTGACAGATGCCCAATCTACTCTCTCAACCACAGTTTCAGAAGTGGTGGCTACTGTTTCTTCTCTCAAGAAAGAATTTGAAACCTCTAGCTCCACTCAAGGAACTACACTTCAACAAATCTCTACTCAACTTGCCTCAATTCAAACTTTAATCTCAACAATGACTGTGTCTGGCCAAGCACCTCATGTTCAAGTTCCCACTCAACTCCAACCAACTCATTCTTCATTCCTACCCAAACACCAAGATATCAATCCTAAGGGGGAGAAGACAATGGAGGAGATTGAAAGGCAAATGGATGAGATAGAAGCTGAAAGACAGAAAGCTGTTATAGAAATATTAAGGGAAGAGGCCAAGAAGCCACTTGCAGACAAATAGTTCGTGCAAAATTTGAAAGCAATAAAGGCAAATGTAAAGGACAATCATTGGAACTACATAAAAATGCTAACAAACAGTATCTACATGGTGAGAGGTGTGAAGATACAAGTAAATGGTGAAGAGGTCAAAGTGTCAGTAGTGCATATGGAATCTGACTAATACAGGGTATCTCTAGGATTGTTTCATGGACTTTCATATACAAAACTAGAGTGTCTACAGAAAGCTATAGAGAATGTGACACAAGAAGACAATGAATTAAAAAACATGTTAGTTCTCTTGCTGCCCAAAGCACTTCCTGAAGCCTACTAAAACCCTGATGGGATTCTCTACATGACCAAGTCAAACACTTTCTCTCACTTCAGAATTCCTCAACATTTAAATCCTGATAACAGAAGCCAAATCATAAGTCTCTTGGATCTGTTATAGAAAAACATTCATTAGAGAAGAAGACAAGTTGATCATGGAAAAATTAAGAAAACTCATCAATAGTCAAGTATCAACTTTTGCAAATGATGAGTTGAAGAAGAAAAGGAAGGATGATGAAGACAAGGGACTGGGAAAAGAAGACAAGAAACCTGACTCCATGAGCAATAAGGATGGAAATAAAGATGATGAGAAGAAGAAAAGTGATGGTAAGAAAAAGAGAGATGGCTCAAGAAAAGAAAAGACATATGAAAGGAAGAAATCATCCAAATAGCATATTATTGGTGTTCATACTAGTACACCTACCAAAATTCAGGGTGCTAATATGGCTCCAATAGTTTCTGAAACTACTCTGATCATAAAATCCAAATCACCAAGAAGATATCTTGTCAAGATGACTGTCCATGGAGTAATAAGGAAGGAAGTGAAAAAGAATCAACTCAAGAAATTAAATCCATGTCAAAAGATCAAGATAAACTCTACTATAAGAACAAGATTCAAGAAATTTATTAGTTCATTGCTAGTTAGATATCCTAAATGGAGAAAACAACTCATTGTTCCTGACAAAGGTCTACAAGTTAAACATATCCAAGAAATTGATGAAGTTCATAAAGTAAAGATCAAACAATGGAAGGCAGATATAATTAACAAGGTTGAAATCAGGGACAAGAGAATGTTTATGACCACTGTTGATGGGGAAGAAAGAGCCTTCCATCATGACAACTCAACTTCAACCGCCTATGACATTAAAAGAGTGATCAATCTTTTTTATAAGAGATGCATGATAGATAAATTGAAAATGATGGAAGTGGCTGAGTACTTGGCCAGGAAGTACCAAAAGAAAATTGATAAAGTCAATTACTTGGAGGAGATGGTGAAAAAGAGAAAGAATGAAGATGAGGAAATAGAAAGATTGTCTGAAGAACTGAGAAGACAGGGAAAGTGTAGAGTATTTAAAGACCCTGATAGAGTTGAGTTCAAGCTTAGGAATGGAGTAACAACCAAGATCAGACTCAAGTTTATCCTTGATTATCCTCTGCAAACTCCCAAAATTGCTGCTGACATGCTAAATGGTGCAATTCTCATTGAAGAAGTTATGGTCAGACAATAAATCCTTCATGCTATTGAAGAGATCAACTCAAGGGAAGAGAAAAAAGAAAGAAAGATATGATCAATTCATACAACAATAATAAAATAGGTAGGCTTGATATCTTGTATTAATATGTAAAATTGTCTTTTTCCAAATTGAGGGAGATTGTTGGACCAAATCAAACCTACTCTTTGTAATCATTTGTCTTGTTGTAATACATTTAAAACTTCTATATTAGGTTGGTGACTTAGATACTTTAATGTACTATTGCAGATAGAATTATGATCAAATTGTAACTCAAAGTTGTAATTAAAGTCAAAGAATAAAGTTTGATAGAAGATTCAAGTTGAATCATGCATCTAGACAAAGAAGACTTCTTCAAGAATAAGGAATGCAGTCTGAGAATTCTTCTAAGACAAATAGTTGTTCGAGAAGTCACTACAGTCGAGAAGTCAGAAATGTGTAACTGGTAGAAAAGTCTCAAAATACTCATTGACTCAGTATTTGATCGATAAGTGCTCATTCGAGAAGTAAAGGAATTAAAGTAAATCGAGTAGTGTGAAAAAGTTGTATATTCGAGAAGTCCAGGAAATAAATCGAGAAGTAAGTCATTGAACCATTCGAGGAGTATGAGGAATTGGATCAATTGAGAAGTCTGTGATGATAGATCATTCGTGAAGTCTAGTTCATTCAAGAAGTCTAGTCCAATTGAGAAATCATCAAAGTCATATCTAATCGAGAAGTCTAAGGCATTAGAGAAGTATCAAGACAAGACTAATCGAGAAGTCTCGGAAGTACTCGATCGAGAAGTCAATATCATGACTTCTCGAAGTGCAATGAAGTTGAGTATTCGAATGATTCAAAAGGATAAATTCAAGGAGATTTGCAGAAGAATAAGACAAGTGATTCTGAAGCTCTGTCATTACATGATCAATCAAACCTGTGATGATAGAGACAAGTCTACAATGAAGCTTAGAAGATAAACAAGACAAATGATAGAAGGGATAAGGCTGGAAGCAAAGTACTGTCACAGTGTGTGTTAGCTAGAAATAGATAGTAATCAAATGTAAAGTTGTTTTTGTCTATTTCTAGTTTTAGCTTAATTGATTAGTGAGTGCATGTGTCATAAGACATGTTATCTATATAGTACTACATAGCCTCATTAGTTAAGTATCCTGAAGATCTTTAAAATTATACACCTTGTTATCTTCAGGAATAAGAAGCTGGAATTCAATTTGAATTTCAGATTGTAGCAAAGTTCAATTCTAATACAAATTAGATTAAAAGTTAAATTCTTTGTTTACTTTATTTTCCGCATTTTATTTTTGTAAACACTTGAATTGTTAAAGCTACAAACACTATCAAACAGTTCATCAAAATCAAAGGGAGAAGAATTTGAAGTTATACATTCACCCCCTTATAAATTTCTGTTAACTCTAATTCCTAACAAACACATTACATTATTATCTTACAAGGATATATATACAAGTGTATTAAATGAATTACAATATTAATTATAGAAATAAATCTAACTTAATGAAGTGACGAGACTATATGCATAAAAAACAACTACCATGTTAGCTTTGATTTATCCTTCAGTTTTAAGTCAAGAAAATGCATATAAAATAAAAAATAAGCAAAAAGGTATGTAAATAAATAGTGAAAATATCTTAAACCTAGCCTTTTAAATCAATCAAACATACCAAACCTACAAATATATCAATCAAACGTATTAGATACGTTAATAAATGAATCCAACGTACCAGAACTACCAGCAATAGTACTACCCGAACCTTAGGGTGTAGCGGTCCTAGCAAACTTCTTCAAAATTGCAAAACAAACTACTAATATGCCCCTGTTTCGCACACAGTGTTTACCAATATTTAAAATTAATTTTATGAGAATTTTAGTTTTGATTGACAATATATATTATTATTCAAATTTTTTTGGAATATATTGAAATATTATATAATATAATAATCATTAAAAATCTTTAAAGATTTATAATTATGGAGTCGTGAAATAATAAAATAAATACAAAATATGACACGTGAAATCTAAATATTGAATAAATTAAATATAAAATAATGTAAAGTACAAATCATTATAATAAAACTACTATATAGTTGTTATTATATAAAATTTATTATTTTATTTTAAACTGAACAAATTTAAAAAATTCTTTCAAAATAAACTATTATAGTTTTTTGTTAATATAGTAATAAAAAATGTTATATATTTTAACGATCGTACAATATATCTTACAATAAAAATACATACGGAATATATTGGAATAGTAATATAGAGGCTATATTATATAAAAATAAAAATAAAATTTTAAACTAATGTGAATATTGCACTATAAACATTTTTGAAAATTAAAAACAAAATGACTCTGTGCTTAAATGAAATATATGTACTTATATGAATCATATTGAAATATTAATATATAGTTCACATTATATAAAATTTTACTAAATATATTGGAATATTGGTATATATTTGATATTATGTAAACAATTTATAAAATTTTAAAGTTTTCTTTAGATTCTTAAAAAATTAAGATAAATATTTATAAATTACCATTTTTATAATATACGAAAAAAGAGATACATAAAAATATTTTTGACTAATAAATAGATTTTTATTAAGAAACTAAATAAATAAAAGTTTGTAAATTTATCTTACTATATAAAATATATATTAGAATATCAGTGTATACTTGATATTATATAGAATTAAAAATATAAATTTAAATTGAACATATTTAGAAATATACTTTAAAATAATTAATCATATTACCGTGTTAGCATGGTTGTAGAAAATGATTGTTAAGCACACTGTGTCATTATTTTTGAAAATTATAAAAATAGTTAATTATATAATAATATAATTAAAAATCTAATATTTTATGTAAATATTTATAATATTTTATTTTTTTGAAAAATATTTAAAAAATTAAGATACATATTATAAATTACCCGGTTATATTACCCAAAAACAAATATACATAATATGAATTTTGACTAATAAATAGATTATTATAAGAAATTATAGAATTAAAAATTATATATTAGAATATAAAATCATACAAAATATATTGAAATATCAGTATATATTTGACATTATATAGAATTAAAAATATATTTTTAAATTAAACATATTTAGAAAATTATTTTGAAATAACCGATAAGATTCTTCGGTTAATATGGTAATATAGATGATTGTTAGATACACTATATTGTACAGAGAAATTGGTATAATTATTACATATATTATTCTCGTGTTTCACACTAACATTTTTTATTTCAAAATTTCACTAATTGGAGTAATATGTAAGAATATAATTTTTATTCATATATTATTATCATCATAGTAAGAAATGTAAATGGTGTACTATATTCAAATTATGCACATACTACATCCTAAGACTCACTATAATTTTTTAAATTATATACTCATCCATCTCGGATAAAGAATGCTTCATGTACTCATCCACATCCAGACTTGTTATCAAAGTTTGTTACTGAGAAAATGACCGGATAACAAAAGGGATTAAAATGGTCATATTTACTTGAATCTAACGTTTTGTCTATATGACATATAGTGAAAAGTCCTAAAAAGCATAAATAAATATGGCATTAAAATTTTTATCCTTTAATTTAAAACGCTTAAATTGAGCAATTCTTCACAATGACTTTTGTAAAAGACATAAAGTGTCTGTTTGGCAACTACTTATCCGAAATAAGTCCTTATTCTCGAAAAAAAATTGGTATGTACTTTTTCTGAAAATAGGTAACTTATTTTTTATTTTGAAAATAATATTTGGTTTTAAAATTCTAAAATAAATATTATCTTTAAAAAAATATGAAAATATGTTAAAAAATATGAAATAAATAATTTATTTTAAGTTTATGGAACACCAAACGGAGAAATCTCCCGAAACTATTTACACATATTTACACACTTTCTTGCAAGCTAAAAAGCGATAAATAAACCGTCCACTTTGGTGCTTTTAGGCCATAATAGCCATAAATATTCTTTTATCTTTCATAAAACTTTGAAATCATATCTCAAATTCACCGTAAATCTTTATTTACAAACACGTGACATTAGTTAAATACACAAGTATCATTTAACATCCGTCAAAATCACTAATATATAACTTAATTAGGATATATTTTACATATACCAAAGTAAAAAATCTCTATTCCTTACTTCAAATCTAATCCCCCAAAGTCGTAGCGTGTAAATATATACATGATACATGTATTAATAATTGTTAGACACCCATTAATAATGAGTTTAAATTTATCGGAATTGATAGACTTAAAACCTTGGATGCTAGTTCTTGTGATCAACGGAATTGATAGACTTAAAATCTTGGATTCTAGTCCTATGATCGAGAATGATGAATGACCTCCCATAACACCACAAGTGGTACATACATGGTGTATATTTATTTTTGGGATTTTTTTCAAAAAATAATTATATATTAATATAATTTTGAATTATAAATTATAGTGACATTTATAAAATTTTCGGTTTTATGTGAAATATTTAAAATTTTATGTTAGATATTATAGATTAGTATGTATTATACAAAAATAGAGATACATAATAGACATTTTGACTAACAAATAAAAAATATTAATAAATTATAGAACTAAATATTTTCAAATATATCTTAGAATAATGTATCTTTTATGTAAATGTGACAAAAATATTTAAATTAAAAATAATTTTAAGAGAACTAAATTATGCGGTTAGCATGAGACTATACACCTTTCATGTTAAATTATTACGTTCTATATCTTTTAAGTGAGGGACTTTGTTTATTAACTGTAATTTTATGACCCGCGCGAAAAGCCTAAGGATCTGAATAATGTCTCTTCTATAAGATAAAGTCGATATGAATATGATAAACGTATAAAATAGTTGTATGAAATCAAATTTAAAGAAGACTAGCTCTCACAATTTTTAGTTAATGAACAAACAAGAGAAGTGCCTGTTATATTGCAGTGTCATGCTTATATTAGTGTTCTTGACCATAAAATTAGTATTCTGCGGTCCTTTATGTCCCGGTGCTTTTGTACTTTGTTTAGTAGAAAGATTCGGTGGAAGCCTCAAACAAAGCACACAATTATATAATCTTAAGCTGCCTTCCTCCTTCCATAACATTGTCTCCGACCAGATTTGCACCTTCAAATTCGGTTCATTATTTTAACATGATGTTTAGATTTTTTAATTTGGATTATTACAATTACTAGGTTGTATCCCCGTGCGATGCACCGATAAAAATTTTCAAGTATTTTATTTTTTTATTTTAATATTTTCTTCAATAATAATTTAAAATTTAATTAATATTATACATGTGTATTTTATATAATTTTTTATATACTTTATTTTTGATAAGATAGTATATATGTGTTTTGTTTATAAATTTGTTTTAATTAGGTGATTAATATGAGATGTATTTTAGTCGAGAGTATTTGTATTTTTATAAGATAATGTTTGTGTGTTTTGTTCAAGAATGTGTTTTAGTTAAAAGTTGGATGTTTAACCGACGCTTTTATGTACATGTAGCAGACTTCGTTGCGTCGATCAGGTGTTTAACCAACACTTTTGATTCATTTTAGGCGTCAGTTTTGAAACAGCTAACGCTTAATATTACAAATAGCGTCGGTCATTATATAACTGATGCCTCCTTATATTTTTTGTGTCATACATTTAGAAACCGACGCATAAAATGAACAATTTTAGTGTCGGGCTTTCAGCAACCGATGCATAAAACTTAAGCTTTTGGGTCGCTCTTTCCTAACCGACGCTGAAAGCATAAACTACAGCTCGTGAGCTGGTCGGGTCATGTCATGATGTGGTTTAGTATTTTATTACTTTAATTTTAATTTTAATATTTTCTTTAATAGTTATTTGAATTTTATTTAATGTTATACATGTGTATTATATATATTTTTTATATAATTTATTTTTATTTTAATAAGATAATATTTATGAGTTTTGTTTAAAATTCTATTTTAATTAAATGATTAATGTGAGATATATTTTTAGTTAAAAATACTTGTGTTTTTATAGTATAATGTTTTTGTGTTTTTGTTTAAGAGTTTATTTAGGTTAAAAAATTAATTTGAGATGTGTTTTAATTAAGAGATTAGTGTTAAAAAAGTTAAGGCCCGATAATCAATATCCGACCCAAATACCGACGAACTACCAAATTTTTAATGTTAAAAAGTTAAGGCCTAATAATTAATATCCGGTTCAAATAACGACCAACTACCAAACTTTTAATAATTTCGGTTTTAATAATATAGTATAGATTACGAATTTTAAAATACAATAAGCTTAGTTTAAGAACCGGCGGATGCGGCAAAAAAATTATGTGCGGAGATTGATGGTAACAAATATATAAAGTTAAAATTGTTTATAAAATACTTGAAAATTGATATTTTCTGTGAAATAGATAATTGTTTTTTTATAATTTAATACAAAGAGACTTGCGTCCTTGTCAAATTATTTTAATAAAATAAAATATTAATTTAGTTGGTAAATTTATAAAATATTAAAATAAAATTAACTTGTACATGTAAATTGACATATATAAAGTATTATATTATCTAATTTTATTACAAAAATTTAAAACTTTTTATTACGTGTCGTTATTGCTGAATTATTTAAGTTGTAAAATTTATAAATTAAAAAATTTATATTTAAATATCGTTCCAATAATTATAGTTGAGGAAAGTACAATAATATTTCTGGAAAAAAATTATATATGTTAAACAAAAGAACCCTAACATTAACTTTGAATGTTGATTATTTGCTTAATCATTATGAAAGAATCATGAACAAACGAATATACTATAAGCTAATAAAATACTGGAAAAAAAACCCTCACTCCCTCACGATGTGGTTTAAAAAAACAGCCGAACCAGGACAAAAACACAACACCATTCAAGAAGATAATATTCAACATTTTATGCATTTGGTTATCAATATCCAACATCCAAGAAGATAAATTCAGCTCACAGGAAACAAAAATTTCGCTTAGAATTTTTTTTATCTAGGTCGGTGTTTGAAGACTTCCCATCATATATATACCATTATTCGGTCGAATCTTTCTTTCCAAAATGAAAGAACCCAATTTTTACGATATTATATTTCAATACAACTCATTTACGTGAAAGATTTTATTCATAAAAAATACAAAAAAATAAAAGAAAATTTATCTTGATTTACATGATAAAACTCGAACTAACTCGAACCATCAATCTTTTGTATCTTAGACTCCCAAATCTCAACTTCTTGTTAATGAAACTTTCCTTGAACCAATGCGTAGTCCTCTTGTTCACCGGTATTATCATTGACTAAGACAGAAGATCTTTTAATAAACTCCAAGCAATCGGCAATAGCTTCCGAATAAAAAGAATTAGAACGGCCGAATGATTTTAATCTCTTTTGCACACGGGGGTATGCATTTTGAGAAACAACCTCTCTGCCATCTTTCTTTCGGTGGCTATGGCATATATTTCGTGCATGTTTATACCATGATCGCCACTGTCCGCTTAAAATCTTGAAAAAATAATCGAACTTTGCTCGAAAACGATGGACCGAAAACCTTCTAGCGTTTAATCGGAAGCCCTTGCAACTGCCATGAGATGATCTCCGGTGGTCACGTACTCTGTTGTACCTTAAATTTGAGCTCATTGTTTGTTTGTTGGATGGTGTGTTTGATGAAATGAAATGAAAAGTTTGTTGTCAAGTTGTTTGGGATGGTTGTATTTATAAAGTTTGAATGGGTACTTTGGGAAGGTTGGCTGTTTTGTAATTTGGTGAGATTGTGAGAATAGTAGTAACCTTGGAAAAATGTTGTTTATCTTTTCTATTGACTTTTAGACATTGTTGCTCTATTTTCTTAAATTAAAATTACCAGTCACAAACCACAATGCGCCAACTTGTTTGATGATAATGAATCATAGTTATAAACTTACATATTACGCTCGTATTGTTAATTGCTATTTGAACTTCCATTTATTATTTTTGTTGCAAAAATGCTACTGACAAACTAAACTCTAGTCCCGATTGACCTTAAAAAATCAATAGAAAATTTATTTTTGAAGTCATGATTTTTAGTTAAAAATTAGTAGAAATTTGATTTTAAACCCCCATTAAACTTTAAAATTTAGTGATTTACTAATTTAACCTCGATTATTTGAAATTCTGATTCCACCATTGAAAAATGCAGTATAAATTAATTAATATGAAGGTACGTAATACAAATTTTATTTTATTCCATTTCTCAATTAAAATTTTCATCTATGAAAATGATGGAGGGGTAGTATTAAAAAAAGGGAGGCATATAATGGTGATGTTTGGGATCACATACAAGGAGCTTATAAGCTCTAAAATACATATATACATATAAGCTACTATATGTCAAACATACTAAATAATAATAGAAAAGATGTAGGAAAGGAATTGAGGGGGAAAGAAAAGGGAAGGCAGGGGGAGGGAGTGTATAGTTTTTAGTAATCAAGTGGTTGAATTATTTTGCACATTTCCTGGGGGAGAGGCTTAAACAAATGTGTCTGCGAACCATAACATCATGAAAGTTTGGTGTTTATATATATATATATGGAGTACTATATAGGTAAATATAGATAAAAGTTGTATGAAATTTTTTAAATAAAGTAGTAATTAGATAATATATATGTCTTATATTTATAATATATTGTAAAATGTAATGCAAGACATATACATTCTTCAATTAATACTTGATTTAAGTTTCTTCATCGAACAAAAACGGTACTATATATATATACACACATGTATGTTAGGAATAATGTTTGACTTTTGAAATATGATTAATCGGGACTAAAATTGTAACTATTTGTCTGTAAAAAAAATTGTCACTATTTGAAGTAGTATATTTATTTGAGAAATCAGAATTTTAAAATTAAAAAACTATCAGTAATTTTAAATGCTAATTGAAGCTTAAAATATATTATTTATTAGTTTTTTGCTAAAAGTTGAAAGTTAAAGAAAAAATTCTCTATTAAATTTTAAAGTAAGATTAAGTTTTATAAATATCATGATTAAATTAGAAATCATATAATTTCTCCTCATAAAATATAGAAAAATATTATTTTCAGAACAATTTTTTAATTTGCAGAATATTTTTTTTGGACAAGTTAATTTTCAGAATTATTTGTATTAAAATTTTATATTTCTTGTTTATTAAGAGATAAAACATAATATACATAACCTGAAAATAAAAATATTGTTCTCGAAATAACAATTTCCAAAATATATACCGTATAATTTTTAAAATCTTCCCAGTAAACATATACAGCTACTCAGCTAGGCGCTGGCATGCCTTGTGGCACTGGACATCGCACGACACTATCTGTAATTTATGTCAATTTCCCACGTCTTTATTAGTTAAAACCCCGCACAAATTAGGCCACTTAAAAAGTCAATTAATTGTTTTTTATAACTAATTTTAAATGATAATGATATTATTTTTAACAATTTTTTTTAATAAAATAAATTATTATTGAAATTTTAAAATACATGTATATGAGATAAATGAGCAACAAATTGTCCCGTAATTCCACGTTAAATTACAAATCCTATCCGACGAAATACATATTCAGCCAGTGGCGGATCCAGAAATAAAGTTGGGTGGGTTCCTTATATAAATATTTAAATAAATATATATTATAATAATTAAAAAAACTAAAATGTATACGAATAAAAAATATTTTTACATTTTATACTTAATTTCTCATAAAATACGGGTTTTTAATATATATTTAACTCTATATTTATATGAAAATTTAGCCTTTTTTGTTGAAATTTTTAATTTTTTAAAATATTTTTAAGCTTCTATCTATTAAATTTGTAATATTAATGGGTTCCTTATATTATTTTTTATATTTTTAATTAAAAATTACTAATAATTTTATTTTATGAAAAAATTGAGTGGGTGCCTGGACACTCATAGCCTAGGTTATGGGTCCGCCCCTGTATTCAGCTGAAGCAGCAATCATAACATTTTTATTCATTGTTTTATGAATTCTCCGAAAAAACTCAACATCATCAGAAGTTAAGAATCCAAATGTATCAAAAGCAAATGGCATAAAACGGTGTTGATTATCTCTACATGCCTGATCATGTTTATGCACTTTTGTCTCTACTGTTTTGTTCGCTCCCTAACCCATCAGATCTCACATTTAGAAAGAATATACTTCGATTAGTTTCTGCATCCATGTATCAAAAATTTACAAACAATCTATCTTCTAACATGTATTTCATGATGATCATCTAAGCAAAAAAAAAAAAAATCGGCTAAATGCAGCACAAACAACAGACTGTAGAAGACAAATACAATGTCACAAACACATACTATCTCAAAGACAATACCAGACTGTCCCTCTGGATAGGGGTATTATACTCTTCTTAAAAAAACACATCAACAAATTACCATTAAGTTACTATAAAAAAGAAAAATTCAAGATCATAAATGGTCAACCAAGTATGTAAATGAAACTAGCAGATTTGCTGGATTTCACCTAATGTTCAAAAAACAATTTAGATCTCAGGTAATATCTGCCAATATCACACTTGATTTTCATGTTGTACATACATTAAAACAATTTTGAGTCTAAAAACTGAGAAAATCTCAACGGTCTCAATGCATGTCATCCCAATTAAAACCCACTTGTAGGGATGACAAAAAAATCCGACCCGAAACCCGAAATTTTGAATTTATCGAATCTGATTTTTTCGATTTGGATTTTTAAACCCGAAAATTTTTGGATTTGGATTTGAGGCATACATATCCGAAATCCAATCCGTTATCCGAAATCCGATCCGATATCCGAAACTCGAAAAAAATCCAATTAATATATATATATATATATATATATATATATATATATATATTAATTACATATATAATTAACTTACTTACTATTTTTTTTAGAAAGAATCTTATTATATTTTCTTCAATATTTTCTTTTAAGATTTATTCAAGATAAAATTATTTTAATATTTACCTATTTGTTAGTATATATATATATATATATATATATATATACACACACACACACACAATATTATTAAAGCCAAAAAATTAAAAGTTTAGTAATTAGTCGGTAGTCGATCGGTATTTGGACCGGATAGTTGATTTATTAGTGTGCCTAATTTTACAATATTAATCTCCTAACTCTAATATATCTCACATTATTCTCATAACTAAAATATCTCACATTAATCTTCTAACTAAAATATATTTTTATACAAAATACACAAACATTATCCTATTAAAATATAAATATGAATATATTATATAAAAATATATATAATATTAAATAAAGTTTAAATTATTATTATATGAATAAAAATAAATTTAAATCATATAAAAATATTAAAAAAACTAAAAAATTTATCAGTGCATCGCACAGGATATAAGCTAGTATATATTATTATTTAAATATTCAAAATATGTAACGATTATGATTCGATTTAAACAAAAAAGATTAATAAAGTGATAAATATATTTTTGGTTAAATTTTTATTATATTTTATATTAAAATATTAATCGGTGAAAGATGCATATAAATTATTGTATAAATATAATGAATATTGAACAAATTTTCAATATGCGCTATTGATAGTTAAATTAATTAAATTATTTTTCAATTTTTGGATATTCGAAAAAACCCGATCCGATCCGAAACCCGATGGATTTGGATTTGGATATTGATTTTTGGATTTAGATTTAGATTTAATTTTAAAACCCAAAAATATTTGGATTTGGATTTCACAAAACTCACCCGAACCCGATCTGTTGCCATCCCTACCCACTTGGAGAAATATACATTTTTTGAACTCACAAACTAATTCAAACATATCAATCGATCTCAAAAATAAATTTAAACACATTCTAATTTCTAACCCAAATAAAAATTAAATCAAGGAAATGGAGAGTAATCGTAAGATTGTACCTAAATTGAATCCGCTTCAAATCATTTCCATTATTTGGAAAGGATACGAAAGTAACTAACACACCGAGTTCAACCTGAGCAACCCATCCTTTTGTTTTAATCATTATCATCATCGTCTTCGAAAACAATGGATTAAATTCTGCCACGACAGAAATATGAGTGTTTTGTCCACCGAAAAGACCTTTCAATCTGATTTCCATTTCTTTACCCCTAGACTCTTGGTGTTGAAGTAACACCGCCTTTTCTCATGTACGAGTAATGGAACCTTTCAGAGGCGGTATCATAATTAGGATAGTTCTGGGTCAGTTTATGACTGAATGATCTGGAACATGCCTTGCAGGGTTTCAACGCAATGTCCTTAATCTAAAAATATAAATAACAAACATTATAAATTCAAATAAAAAGAGAAAATGAAGTGAAATATATATGTGTAGGAGACCTGAGAAGTGAGAGCGTTGATCGAATGTTGTTTATCATGTAATATGTGAGTATCGAAGGAGATTATCAGAGAATATAAGGATGCAAGATGTAATGATCGGGAGTGAAAACAAATAAAGAAGATGAATAAATGTATTTACAATTACATGTATAATAGAACCCTAAATCAAATGGTGATCTGGCGTGCTGATTAAGCACTGACATGGCATGTTGAGTTGAAACAAAATGACTCATATTGTCCAACGCTGACATGGCATGCTGAGATGGAATAAAATGGCTCATGTTACCCTATTATATATATAATAGATGAGTCGAATTAAACGAATTTTAGACTGTTCATATTCAGCTTGTTTAAATTTTTTCAAATTCGAACTCAAACTCGAACTTGAATTTTTATCGAGTCAAATATTTTGTTTGAGTTTAACTCATTCGTGAAAAATGTTATTCACGAACATATTTGCTAACCTAGTACTCACATGAACGGTTCTGCTCTTGAAGTTTTCTCATTTACCCCTAATTCTTATTAAATGAGTTCAAATATAAATTATAAAAAATAAGTGTATAAATTTAAAAACATGGTATTTGACAATTTATTGTTATAGGGTAAATGAGCTGAATCGAACCAAATGTTAAACTGTTTATATTCAATTTATTTAACAGTTTTCAAATCCGAGCTAAAATTCAAACTTGAATTTTTATTTTACCAAATATTTTATTTGAGTTTGATTCATTAGTGAAAAATATAATTTACGAACACGTCCGCGGACACATCTCATACTAGTACTCACAAATAGTTTAGCTCATTAATATTGCTCACGAATTTGTATTCATGAACACCTTAAATTATAAATTCATTCTCATGAATAATTTATAAATATTTTTAATAAATTACTTATTTTTTTATGAACACAAATTGGATTTCCAGATATGGTAAGGATAAGGACGTCAAACAGGTTTCCGTTATTCAAATCCCGAGTAATCAGCAATCTGGGAGTCAAACCCGTAAAGAAAGAGTGATTGTAGCTGGTAGAGCTAAGTCTAAGGGATCTGCTACTGGAACAAATATCTCAAAATTAAAGAAGGGAAATACTCCATTTAATTTCGATAATGGGCCGGGTGAGGATGAGTTGGATGGTCTTAATATAGAGGAAAATAAAAGAAAGAGGTATGGGCCTGCTGATAATATGAAAATTATTGATACGAATATGGTAACACAAAAGGAAACTGGGCTTTCTCAGGGTGATTGAACAGAGTCCTCTCATAATTTCTTGGCTAAGCTTGCGAAGCAAGCTAGCCATCCCCACTGAATTGCTTGAGTTGGAACTATCGAGGGTTGGGGAACTCTCACACAGTTCGTGTTCTTGGCTATCTACTTAAAGATCGTAAACCCAATTTTTTATTTTTGATTGAAACAATTTCTTTGCCTAGTAAAATAGAAGAGTTAAGAGTTAAATTTGGCTTTGCTCAATGTTTTTTAGTGGACAAGGTTGGAAGGAGTGGTGGTTTAGCTATTTTGTGGAAAAGACATGTGGAATATCAAGTTATAGGTTACTTTCAAAATCATATTGATGTGCAGTTTTCTGAAAATAATGCAGCTTCGTAGAGGCTCACCTGCTTTTATGGTTTCTCGGAGAGGTCGAGGAGAACAGAGTCGTGGGATTTGCTCCATACTTTGGATGGTGTTGGACTTAAATCAAGCCTAGCCTATTTAACTATCTGTCTTGCTGTAACTCAGTTTGTGCTTCTGTAATAGACTAGTGATGTGTAATTTGTAACTAGAAATTTTCTCTGTTTACCTTCTAATTGTAAATTAAGTCAGAAATAAAGTCAGTTAGAAGATTCAAGTTGAATCATGCAACCAGACAAAGAAGACTGTGAAGAAAATAAAAAGAGAAGTTATCTGAGAATTCTACCAAGGCAAATTACTTGATCGAGAAGTCAGCTATTCGAGAAGTCAGAACTGTGGAAACATTTCAAGAAGTCTCAAAACTTTTATCTGCTCAGTACTCGATCGAGAAGTCAGTCATTCGACAAGTCAAGTATTGAATCCAGTCGAGAAGTGTTAATTATGAGTCATTCGAGAAGTGAAAATAAACAATTCGAGAAGCTAGCAAATGGAGCATTCGAGAAGTAATAAGGCTGAGTCATTCGAGAAGTCAATATCAAGCATGTATTCGAGAAGTCAATATCAAGCATGTATTCGAGAAGTCTAATCTGATCGAGAAGTCATCAAGCTAAGTATGCGATCGAGAAGTCTAGTCATTCGAGAAATCAAGTACTCAGGACTAATCGAAAAGTCACAGCTGTTCGAGAAGTCAATCTTCTTGACTTATCGAACCAATTTCAAGAAGAGTACTCGACTGCAAAAGAAGCTAGTTTCAAGGAAGAATTGCAGAACAAGACAGATGGTGTTGCAGTTCTGTTTATGCAGGATAAGTCAAACCTGCACAGATAGAGACAAGTCTACAATGTAGCTGGGAAGATAAGTCAAGAAAAGTGATAGATGAGATAAGGCAGAATGGAGCAGACTGTCACTGCAGTGTTAGCTAGAAATAGTCATTAGTCAAATGTAAAGCAGTTTCTGTCTATTTCTAGTTTTAGCTAAACTATCTCATGTGAGCATGTGCACAGGACATGTTGTCTATATACTTTATGCACAGCCACATTTGATAGTGTCTTGAGTATTTTTACAATAATAAGAATCCCAGAACAAGAAGCTGAAATTCAAACTGAATTTCAGATTGTAGCAAAGATCATTCTAATACAAATTAGATTGAAAGTTACATCTGTGTTTATATTATTTCCTGTTACATGTCTTGATAAACACTTTCGTAATTCCATCAGTTCTTCAAGCTTCTAACAAAGTTCATTTCTAAAAGCAAGAAAATTTTTGAAGTATACATTCACCCCCCCCCCCTCTGTAACTTCTGGGTCTCTAAATTCCTAACAAGTGGTATCAAAGCCAGGCTGTAAACAAACATACAGACTAAAGATCAAGATGAGTTCTCAGAGGTTAAGCAGCATAAAGATTCCTACATTTGACAGAGAAAATTATAACCTATGGAAGAGGAAGATGCTGATGTTCATAAGGGCTGCAAACCCCATGTATCCAGAAATATTAAAGAATGGTCCTCTCATGCCAGTAACTCTTGTTCCTGAAACTACTAGTGGGTCTGAAGTTATTCCTGCAACATGGATACCTAAAGATCCATCTCAGTACACAGACTCAGAGAAGGAAAAGGTTTCTCTTGACAATAGCTTAATGCTAATATTAATTGAATCACTGGATCTTGTGATGTACAACAATATTGTTAATTGTACATCTGCCAAACACATATGGGAGACAATAGAAATTCTGTGTGAGGGAACTGAGGAAGTAAGAGAGAACCAAAGGCAGCTCCTTGTTTCCCAATATGAAGCATTCATGTCAAAATCTAATGAGGGCATAACTGAAGTATTTGAAAGGTTCAATAAACTGATCAATGATCTTCAACTTCATGGGAAATATTATGAAACAAAGGAGAAAAACATCAATATTTTGTTAACTCTTCCAGAGCACCTGGAGCATAAAATCTCTGCAATAAGAGAAGGAAGAGATTTGACAAAACTTCCACTTGAGACACTCTATGGAATACTGAAAACATATGTGCTGGAATTTTATCAAAAGAAGGCCATTTTAGCAAATAGAGGAAAAATGGCAAATGTATCAAATGCCCTGGTTGCTAAGGAACCATCAACAATTGAAAAGACTGGTACAAGCAGGAAGTTGAAATCTGAGGTGATTGAAGATCAGGAACAGGAAGACAAGGACTCCATCAAGAGTGAGTCAGAAGAAGATGACTTCTACACCATTGAAGAACTTGAAGGCATGGACAACAAAACAATGGCCTTCATGGCAAAGAAGTTTGGAAATTTGAGATTCAAAAGAAACAAAAGTTTCAAACCAAAACCAACCTTCAAGTCTTCAAGCAAAGGAAGGAATCCACAGAGAAGCTCCAATAATGGAGGATACAAGAGTGGAACAGTTGATAGATCCAAGATAAGATGCTATAACTGTAATGATCTTGGACACTTTGTAACAGAATGCAAAAAACCTAAGTCAATCAAGAAAGATAAAGACTACTTAGAGTTGGAAGCCAAGTATGAAGCTCTTCTCAAAAAGCAGACAGGAAAAGCCTATATTGTTGAAGGAAAATGCTGGGATGATACAGATGAAGATGAGGAGGAAGAATATGGGAATCTGGCACTCATGGCAAACTCACATGATGGAACTTCATCCTCAAGCTCTCAGGTACCTTCTTTAATCTCTCTTGATATGTCAAATTCTCAATACAAGAAAACTGTGGAAGATTTAAGTATTGAAATGTTTAATATTTACACCAGTATGACTGCTGCTTATGAGGAGATTGCTAGGTTAGTAAAAGCTAATGAGGAACTAGTTGCAAGAAATGAGACTCTAGAATTGTCTGTTACAAACATGGAAAACTTGAAACAGGAAAATGAGTATCTCAAGAACAAAATTGTTTGTTCTGAACAAATTGAGAAGTTTCTTAAAGAACAAATTTCTGAAAATGAGTTGAAAATTAAATCTTATCAAAACTCAGCAACCATTGTTAAAGAGTTTCATGAGAAGAACAAGGAAAATACTAGGATTGGAGTTGGTTTTGAATATGAGAATCTTAAAAAGAAAAAATTTGTTTTAACAAAAGGCAAAAAGATTGAAATCCAAGGTAATCCTCATATTTTGAAAAATATCAAAGAACCAATTTTTAAGAAAGCTACTGTTGAACTAGATGAAGCCAGTATGGTTATCAAACAACAGTTAGATGATGAGGATAAGGAAGTAATTGAAAGAAATTTGGCCTCTGTTGAGAAAGAAGAACCCACAATCAGAACCAAGTCCACTCCTGTTCAAACTAAAACTAAACAGGATGCTCAGAAAATTGATGCTATGCATGCTAAAAAGAAAAAGGCTAATAGAAATGGAAAAATAGGCATTAACAAACACAACAACTATGCACCTGTTCTTAATGCACCAAGAAAGATTTGTAAAAACTGTGGTTCAACAAATCATCTTACTCACTTGTGCAAGAAACCTGTTGTGGGAAATGATAAGTTTGCCTGTGGTTATGTCAAGCCTTTAATGCATGATAATCATAAATTTTGTGACAAATTTGACTGTATGCCATGTAACATGAATGTCATGAATACCTGCTTTAGGCTCAGGAAACAGTTTGTTGATGGATGCATAAGTCAGAATTTGTATATCAACAGTCCTAGGTCTAAATCTGCTAGTCCAGTGAAATATAGAAAATACTCCATGTCACCTAAGCATGCATCTAGTTCTGGAAGCACTAATCAAGCAAAAAATCAACACAAGAAAAATGAAAATGTGCATGTGCAAGTGACTGAGACTGTTAAGAACAGGAATGACATTCATGTGACTAAGCATAAAGGACCCAACCTTGTTTGGGTACCAAAGAAAACTTGATTTGTATTTGATTGCAGGGCACAAGTAAGAAGAAGGTCATGTGGATTTTGGACAGTGGCTGTTCAAGGCATATGACTGGTGACAAGGCCCTACTGTCACAGTTCAAGGATGAGGCTGGCCCAATGGTAACCTTTGGAGACAACAGCACTGGTTTCACCATGGGATATGGCAAATTGATTAATGGGAATGTTGTCATTGAAGATGTAGCCCTTGTCAGTGGTTTGAAGCATAATCTTCTCAGCATCACTCAATTCTGCAACAAAGATTTGAAGGTGGAGTTTGATAAGGAACTGTGTCTCATATCACACAGGAAGACAAAGGAAATTGCTCTGCAAGGAGTAAGAAAAGGAAGCCTGTTTGTAGCAAATTTGGACTCTGCAAACAAGGAGAAGATTTGCTGTTTCTACACAAAGGCCTCAGAAAAGGAAAGTATGCTTTGGCATACGAGATTATCTCACCTAAATCTCAAGAACATTAATTCTTTAGTCAAAAGAGAATTAGTGAAAGACCTGCCCACACTTGAATTCTGCATAGAAGGATTATGTGAGGCATGTCAAAAAGGGAAAATGAAGAGATCTAGTCACAAGAGTAAGGAATTCACTTCAATCACAAAACCCCTACAGTTAATTCATATGGATATGTTTGGACCAGTAAATGTCATGTCCATGTCTAAGAAAAGATTTGCTCTAGTCATGGTGGATGACTTTTCAAAATACACTTGGGTGGAATTCTTGCACTCAAAAGATGAAGCTCCTGAGATCATCATTGAAAATTTGAAAAGATTGGATAAAGGCCCTACACCAGTAGTTGCCATAAGGAGTGATAATGGTACAGAATTCAAAAATGCTATACTCAATGAATTCTGCAAGGAAAAAGGAATCACTCACCAATTTTTAGCCCCAAGAACTCCACAACAAAATGGAGTAGTTGAGAGAAAGAACAGGACTCTCATTGAAGCTGCAAGAACCATGTTAGCAGAAGCCAGTTTACCAACTAGCTTTTGGGCTGAAGCTGTTAGAACTGCATGCTACACTCAAAACAGAACACTCATCACAAAACCAGTTGGAAAGACTCCTTATCACATCATGACAAATAGAAGACCATCTGTAAAATACATGCATGTGTTTGGAACCAAGTGCTTTGTTATCAAAGATGATGTCAACAACCTTGGGAAGTTTGAAGCCAAGGCTTATGAAGGAATTTTTGTGGGATATTCTTTGGACAAAACTGTCTATAGAGTATATGTGATTGATCAACAGAAGATTATGGAAAGCTCAAATGTGACATTTGATGATTTCAAGTTCCCTACTATGAATCTGGAAGGTGAAAACTGTGACACCTTGAGGTTTGAAAATGAAATAGAAACTGGAACATCTGCAACTGAAAATGTTATCAATATTCATGAAGAGTCACATGTAGACATCTCACATGGAACAAATGTGGAAAGAGAAAATGAAGACTTCAGTCATATTCAACTTGAGAATTCTCCACACAACCCTAGCATTCACTCAGGGGGAGGTTCTCAAGGATCTGCAACAATTGGCAATCACTTCAATCCGGAAGAAGCAAGTTCAAATGATAGAGATGGAGCTCATCAAATTAAATGGAGCAGAGCCCACTCAGCTGATCAAATCATTGGAAACCCTGATGAAGGTGTAAGGACAAGAAGAGCAACTATGAATGAATGCTTATTTGCTTGCTTTCTGTCCCAAAATGAACCAAAAAGGATTGAAGAAGCCATGTTGGATCCAGACTGGATAATTGCCATGCAAGAGGAATTGAATCAATTTGTGAGAAATAATGTTTGGGAATTAGTGCCACCTCCAAAGGACAGGTCAGTAATTGGCACTAAATGGGTCTATAGGAACAAAATAGATGAACATGGAATAGTAATAAGAAACAAAGCAAGGCTGGTTGCAAAAGGCTATTCCCAGGAAGAAGGCATTGACTATGATGAGACTTTTGCTCCTGTTGCAAGATTGGAAGCAATTAGAATTTTTCTAGCCTTTGCAGCACACTCAAACTTTAAGGTATATCAAATGGATGTGAAAAGTGCATTTCTCAATGGTGAATTAGAAGAGGAAGTTTATGTGCAACAACCTCCTGGCTTTGAAGATCCAAATTTTCCAGACTTTGTTTACAGACTCATTAAAGCATTGTATGGACTCAAACAAGCCCCTAGAGCATGGTATGACACCTTGTCAAAATTTCTTCTGGAAAATCAATTCACTAGAGGAACAATTGACAAAACTCTTTTCTACAAAAAGCATGGGGATGATATCATACTAGTTCAAATCTATGTGGATCTTCAAATGAAAAGCTATGTCAAAGGTTCTCTAAGCTGATGCAAAGTGAATATGAAATGAGCATGATGGGAGAGCTAAATTACTTTCTAGGCCTTCAAATAAGTCAAAGGCCAGATGGCATTTTCATAAGTCAAACTAAGTATGTCAATGACTTACTCAAGAGGTTTGATATGCAAGATTGCTCAACTGCCAAGACCCCAATGTCTACAGCTATAAAACTTGATGAAGACAAGAAAGGGAAGAGTGTGGACATGAAGACCTACAGAGGAATGATTGGTTCTCTTCTCTATCTCACAGCTAGCAGACCTGACATTATGTTTTCAACCTGTCTATGTGCAAGATTTCAGGCAAATCCCAAGGAATCTCATCTCATTGCTGTCAAAAGAATTCTGAGATACCTCAAAGGAACAACTCTCATGGGACTATGGTATCCTAAAGAAACAGGATTTAACCTTGTTGGATACTCAGATGCTGATTTTGCTGGGTGCAGAGTGGATAGAAAAAGCACCTCAGGAAACTGTCAATTTCTTGGACAGAGGTTGGTATCTTGGTTTAGCAAAAAGCAACAATCAGTCTCTACCTCTACAGCTGAGGCTGAATATATTGCTGCTGGAAGCTGCTGTGCTCAAGTGCTTTGGATCAGGAATCAGCTAAGGGACTATGGACTAGTGTTAGAGGGAATTCCTATTATGTGTGACAACACTAGTGCCATCTCAATTGTAGCCAATCCAGTCAATCATTCCAAGACAAAGCATATTGATGTAAGGTACCATTTCATAAGGGAACATGCAGAAAATGGAGTAATTAAAGTATTCTATGTTCCTACACAAAAACAGTTGGCTGATATATTTACTAAACCACTTGATGAAGCCACCTTCAACAGGTTGGTTAGTGAAATTGGAATGCTAAACTCTTCAAGTTAAGTGGCCAAATAAATATATCTTTTCAACTGTTACAACAATTGTTTCACAAACATGAATTCAAATGATTTATCTAAGTGAAACAAAACTGGTATATGTTTATAAATATGTCAGTCATATTGTTGTACATATTATTAACAAATGATTTTTTTTTATACTTGTGCTTTATTAAATAACAAGTGTGATAATTAAAAATTAAGGAATATCTATCAGACACATTTCACTTTTTAAGATGAATAAATGGAGTTTATTTATCTAAGAAATGAAGTCTGTAAATTATTATTCTGTTTTCTAAGTGAGAATGGAATAATCTTTTAAAAACTGGAGTTTGTAGTCAAGTTTGCCATCCTTACTGACTTCTCGACTAAACAGTTCAATTCTGTGAGTTCTCGAATCGTTCATTCTATGAGTTCTCGAATCGTTCATTCTGTGAGTTCTCGAATCGTTCATTCTGTGAGTTCTCGAATCGTTCATTCTGTGAGTTCTCGAATTGTTGATGTTGTGAGTTCTCGAATCATTCAATCTTGTGAGTTCTCGAACAAGTTTTTTTTTGGAGTTCTCGATTGTCTTAATTCTCGACTGAATTCTGACAGTTCTCTACTAAAACAGCTTTAGAGTTCTCGATCACTAAAATCGATTACTATTCTAGTCGAGTTGTCTGTATCAGTTAAATAGCAAAGTAGATCTAACATTTCATTTCTACGCTTAACTACAAACTCAAAGGAATCCCTGCATTACAACTGTTCATCTTTAACTCTTATTTTCACTCTTTCTCTCTAAAACCTTCGCTTCTTCCTTTCTCTATTTCTATACACTGATTCAATGGCGTCCTCAAGCTCAGTTTCAACCGAAGTTTTTGTCATTCCAGAAACCAACTTCTTAGCAATATCCAGAGACGCAGATGCCAAACCCTAGTACAAATGTTTCACTAGGTTTCTCATAGATTCCTACCTACAAGAAGCTCTATTGGCAAACCCCACTCTATACCTGGATATTCTTGAGCAGTTTTGGGCAACTGCGAACTGGGAAAGCATAGCTCTTGCGGATGGAAACTCAAAGATCGTGGTAACCTGCAAGATTCAAGGAGTGGACATTAGCTTTGATGAAGCAGATGTTAATAGGAGCTTAAAGATTCAACCTGCAGAGTTTAATGATGAACCTACTGAAGATGATCTTCTAGATTTCCTGGACTTCATTAGGTATGCTGATACTTTAAAAAGAGGAGTTGATGAGAAGTTCAAGCTGGGTAAATTAAACAAGAAATACATGAGGAAGGAATGGTCATTCCTGTTTGATACCATCCTAAGAGTCTTCACCTGCAGAAAAACAGGGTTTGACCAAATAAGCCTAATTGCCTTGAAGCTGGCCTACTCATTGGCATACAACCAAAAGCTCAATGTTGGAAAGCTAGTTCTTGGGGAACTCATAACCAGAATTCCCAAGAGAGGTAATGAAATTTTCTTTCCTCGCTTTATTCAATTAATTCTCAATGATAAAAATGCTAGTTTAATTGAATTGCCTGGGATGAACAAACAGAGAATTGGCTACTCCAAATCCATGTCAAAAATCATTTTTGCTACATTGGATAGGAGAACCACTGTGAATGTCCCTCTCATAATCACACCTCACATGAGGAGTGTATTTGAGGGATATCCACTAGTGCAGCCTAAATATGGTCATCTTGATGCAGTAGAGAGTCCTAAAGTTGCAGAAGAACTAAATGCACCTAACCCAAGGACCTCCAACCCAACTGCTAGCCCTTCTTTGAAATCCTTAGATGTTAGCAAACCAACCTCTACATCCTCTCAACAGGGTGTAGTTGCAAAGAAGAAGAAGGAGAAAGCTGTTAAGAAAAGAATGTTAGAAACAGTTATAGAAAATGAAACAGATGAGTCACCTGTGGAGCCTTTGACCAGGAGAAAGAAAAATAAAAAGGCCACAACAGACCACTCTACATCCTCTCAACAGGATGTAGACGTTAACAAGGGATTAAACCTACTTCTAGGTGCACTTTCTCATCAAGGTGCATCTATTGAAATTGGGAGCCAACCCACTCCATCCTGTACAGAGTCTGCACCATTGCAGGAATTCACTCCTGTCAATGAAGAAGTTTTAGTTGAAAAAGTGACACACTGTGCACCAGTAGGATCTTCTCTTGAAACTTCCCCATTTTCTCAGGGGGAGTTGCCAATACTCAATTCTACTCACACCTTTTCTTCCACCTCTCAAATCTCTTCTCAACCAAATGTGTATAGTCAAACACATGAGGTTGTTGATCATCAGGATTTCTATTTCCCTGGTGAGCCAAACTCAAGTGACTTGGTGCATGACACCTTGTTCACCACTCAGGACACTCATTTAGATGGTGAGGGAATGCATGCTGAGGCATATCCTGATGACACCATCAAAACCACAGAGGTTCCAGAAGTTTTTACTTCAGACTCTGTGGGGACTCAGGCATGTCACAGCCAAGTGTCATTACAGACATTGGGTAATCTGGGGGATCTCCACACCATGCAAATGGCATCCCCTAGACACTCCCCAGTCATTAAAAGACTGTCTCCTCAGGAGAATTCACCTATCCATCCAGTGTCTAATGAATCATCTAAGAAATTGGATGAAGAAATAGATGCTGAGGGGACTACTGTCACAAGTGGCCCTAGCTCTCACTCTCTGTCACAATGGCTGGAACCTGTGCAACATGACAGGAATTCAGGACCATCATCTCTTGGTGGGTCACTTTCTGATGAGAAACTAAAGGAGCTATATGGAGATCAGTTGGAGGGATTCTATCACATTGCTCAGCAGCTTGTAACTTCTCATTTGCCAAACAAAGACTATGCTGCAATCATGCTTGAATATGCAAAGGATCAGGAGGAGTTGAAAGAGAAAAATGCAAATTTGGATGATGATGAAGGAGAAAATGTGGATGCCTGGCTGGATGGTAAATCTGCAGTTAGAATGAAAGATGTTTTGGAATGGACTAGACAGAAGTATCTCACTTCCCTTGGCTCTTGTGAGAAGATCTTCACTCCAAGTGCCATGTATGATGCAATTCATGAAGCTGCTAAAGTCCAACTGCAGTCAAATCATTATCTTGCCAAAGGTGTGCAATCCGAGATAGAGGATCACAGGGCTAAAGTAGAGGGCACCTTGAGAACAATGAAAGATAAATTGAAGCCTGGAGGTCTTTTTGCTCACACCTCAAGGGCAGATTCAGGAAAGTCCTCCATTCTTCACACCAAGATAGACTCCATGGAAAAGGTGTTTAGGGAAATGGTTCAAGGACAAACAACCATCCTAGATAATCAAAGAAGGATCAACAGTATGGTTGAAGTTTTGTACAAGAACAGGCATGCAGATAGGCTGCCTGAGGATGTGCCAATTCACACCTTGTCTCCATTTCAAGTGGATCTGTTCTATCAGTCTAAGGCCAAAGATGAAGCTGCAAAGGCCTCCACCATTGATACTTTAAATGCTAGAGTGGATTCTCTCACATCCACAGTTTCTCAAGTTGTCTCAGATGTTCATAGTCTGAAAAATGAATTTGTCTCATCTTCTGCAAATCTAGGGACTTCCCTTGTCAGCATTTCAGCCCACCTCACATCTCTACAATCACTCATCTCCAATCTAGGCACTCCTAGTCAGGCTCCTCCAGCACCTTTGCCAACTCAGAGCTGGACTCAAATTAAGCCAAGTCATTCTTCCTTTCTCCAAAGACAAGATATCAACCCTAAGGGGGAGAAGGAAAGGAGAGAAGAGATAGAGGCTGAAAGGCAAAAGGCAGTTATGAGAAAGCTCAGGAGTGAAATTTTAAAGCCCAACTCTGACAAGCAATTTCTTGAATTGTTGCATCATATCAAAAAGCAAGTCCAGGGAAATCATTGGAAGTATAAGAAGATGCTTGAAAATGCTATTGTTGCAGTGAGGGGAGTTAAGTTTGAACAGAATGGACAAATATTCAAAGAGCCACTCATTCAAATGGAGTCTGGCTACTTTAAAGTCTCAGTTACTCTATTTCAAAGGCTTTCATATACTGAACTGGAATGTTTGTACAAGGGAGTGGAATTGGTAACCCAGGAAGATGAAGAACTGAAGAAGAAAATATTGGGGCCTCTCCTACCTCTTGCTCTACCTGAATCTTACTGTAGTCCAGATGGTGTGATGTATATGGCTAGAGAAGAGAAACTTGCTCATTTCAGGATCCCTCAACATCTCAATTCAGGCAACAGAAGTCAAATTATTAACCTAATTGAGTTGATTGAAAAGAAGAAGGTGAAGCAGATAGAGGACAATGAAATTGTAGTGAAAATGAAAAAGTTTATATCTGGACAAATCTCTGAATTTGCAAAAGAAGAGTTGAAGAACAAAAAGAAAGATGATGACAATGAGGATCAGGACAAGAAGGATAAAAAGTCTGAATCAAGGAGTGATAAGGAAGGAAAGAAAGAAGACAAGAAGAGGAAGGATGAAGACAAGAAGAAAAGAGACAACTCTGAGGACAATAAACAGTATCAAAGAAGAAATTCCTCTAAGCAGCAAGCTGCTGACACTCATTCTAGTTCACCTACCAAATCTCAGGGTACTAGTGTGATGTCAACAGTTTCTGAAACTGCAACTGCCATCAAAACTAAATCTCCAAGAAGGATGTTCATGAAAGTTACTGCACATGGAGTGATAAGGAGGGAAATTAAAAAGGAACAGTCAAAGAAACTGAAGCCAAGCCAACATCTCAAAGTCAACACTGCCACATCAACCAAATTCAAGAACTCTACTAGCTCTTTGCTAGTAAGATGTCCTAAGTGGAGAAAACAACTCATTGTTCCTGATAAAGGTCTACCTATTAGACCTATTCAAGAAATTGCTGAAACTGACAAGGTGAGGATCAAACTGTGGAAGGCTAACAGAATTGTCAAGGTAGAAGTCAGAGACAAGAGGATGTTTGTTACTAATGTTGATGGAGAAGAAAGAGGATTTCATCATGACAACAGTGATGCTACCACTCATGACATTAGGAGAGTGATTAGCCTGTTTGACAAGAAATGCATGATTAACAAGATGAGAATGATGGAAATGGCTCAGTACTTGGAAAGGAAGTATCAGAAAAAGATTGACAAGGTAAGATACATGGAGGAGATGTTTGAGAAGAAAAGGAAGGAGGAGGAGAGAATAGAGCAGTTGTCTGAAGAATTGAGAAGACAGGGTAAAAGTAGAGTGTTCAAAGATCCTGACAGAGTTGAATTCAAACTGAGAAGTGGAGTCACTGTCAAAATTAGACTCAAGCTTGTTCAGGACTATCCAATGCTCACTCTACAGATTGCTGCAGACTTACTGAAAGATGCAATTCTGATTGAGGAAATCATGGCCAGACAAATGATACTGCAGGCAATTGAAGAAAACAAGGCCAGGGAAGAAAAGGAAAGAAAAGAAAAATATGATCAGACAGCTCATCAACAACAACAATATAGGTAGGCTTGATATCTTGTATTAATTTGTAAAATTCACCATTTTCCAAATTGGGGGAGATTGTTGGACTTAAATCAAGCATAGCCTATTTAACTATCTGTCTTGCTGTAACTCAGTTTGTGCTTCTGTAATAGACTAGTGACTTAGTAATTCATGTGTAATTTGTAACTAGAAATTTTCTCTATTTACCTTCTAATTGTAAATTAAGTCAGAAATAAAGTCAGTTAGAAGATTCAAGTTGAATCATGCAACCAGACAAAGAAGACTGTGAAGAAAATAAAAAGAGAAGTTATCTGAGAATTCTACCAAGGCAAATTACTTGATCGAGAAGTCAGCTATTCGAGAAGTCAGAACTGTGGAAACATTTCAAGAAGTCTCAAAACTTTTATCTGCTCAGTACTCGATCGAGAAGTCAGTCATTCGACAAGTCAAGTATTGAATCCAGTCGAGAAGTGTTAATTATGAGTCATTCGAGAAGTGAAAATAAACAATTCGAGAAGCTAGCAAATGGAGCATTCGAGAAGTAATAAGGCTGAGTCATTCGAGAAGTCAATATCAAGCATGTATTCGAGAAGTCAATATCAAGCATGTATTCGAGAAGTCTAATCTGATCGAGAAGTCATCAAGCTAAGTATGCGATCGAGAAGTCTAGTCATTCGAGAAATCAAGTACTCAGGACTAATCGAAAAGTCACAACTGTTCGAGAAGTCAATCTTCTTGACTTATCGAACCAATTTCAAGAAGAGTACTCGACTGCAAAAGAAGCTAGTTTCAAGGAAGAATTGCAGAACAAGACAGATGGTGTTGCAGCTCTGTTTATGCAGGATAAGTCAAACCTGCACAGATAGAGACAAGTCTACAATGTAGCTGGGAAGATAAGTCAAGAAAAGTGATAGATGAGATAAGGCAGAATGGAGAAGACTGTCACTGCAGTGTTAGCTAGAAATAGTCATTAGTCAAATGTAAAGCAGTTTCTGTCTATTTCTAGTTTTAGCTAAACTATCTCATGTGAGCATGTGCACAGGACATGTTGTCTATATACTTTATGCACAGCCACATTTGATAGTGTCTTGAGTATTTTTACAATAGTAAGAATCCCAGAACAAGAAGCTGAAATTCAAACTGAATTTCAGATTGTAGCAAAGATCATTCTAATACAAATTAGATTGAAAGTTACATCTGTGTTTATATTATTTCCTGTTACATGTCTTGATAAACACTTTCGTAATTCCATCAGTTCTTCAAGCTTCTAACAAAGTTCATTTCTAAAAGCAAGAAAATTTTTGAAGTATACATTCACCCCCCCCCCCTGTAACTTCTGGGTCTCTAAATTCCTAACAGATGGGATGTCAAGTCTCCCTTGGTGTGTCATGGGGGATTTTAATGATCTTCTCTATGCTGCTGATAAAAAAGGTAAAACTCCCCATCCCCAATACTTAATGGATGGTTTTCGCTCAGCTGTTGAGGACTGTATGCTATCAGAAATCGATCTCTATATGAGTGGGTTAGAGAACGGCTTGATAGGGCATTTGCAAATTCTTTATGGTTACAGAAGTTCACTCTATGCAAGTTGACGGTTCAGAATGCGTCTTACTCTGATCATGACCCTATATGATTGGACTTGCTGAATATTTCAACCTCGAGGAAAGTTTTCAGATTTAAGTTTGAAAACACATGGCTTAAAGAACCATCGTTTCGAAAAAATGTATCAGAATATTGGTTGAGGTTACCTTCTTCTCACATTCTGCATAAACTTATATCTGTCTCCCCGTTCATGGCGAAGTGAGGACGCAATTTCTTTCATAAGTTTATAGAGAAATTAAGGTAATAGAAGGATATTTTGGCCAAACTAGTGAACTGTATAGATAAAGTAAATGTCAAAAGATATTTGACTGAAAGAGATAAACTCAACGAGTTGTTATTGCAAGAAGAGACGTACTGGAAACAAGGTGCAAATGTGTTTTGGCTTTCAGAGGGAAATAAAAATATTAATTTTTTTCATGCAAGTGCAACAACCAGGAAAAAAATAAACCACATTAGTTTTCTTGAGGACAACAGTGGGAATCGAGTAGACGGTCCTAAAGAAATGTGTAGAATTGTGAAAGACTACTTTATTGAGGTCTTTGTCGATCCGGGAGAGGTTGAGTCTGGCATGCATCATCAACATAATAACAGTCCGAGAATAGTTAGTAGTTCTCAAAATATGCAGTTAGTGGGGGAAATTTCTTTTGAGGAGTTCACTATAACAGTTAAGCAGATGTACCCCGACAAAGCGTCGGGGCCTGATGGTTTAAATCCTGCCTTTTTTCAGAACTTTTGGTCAATCTTGGGTGTTGAAATGTTCAAAAGCTATCGAGAATGGCTTCATCAAAATAGATTCATGGCTGATCTCAACAACACGAACGTGGTTTTAATCCCTAAGAAGAATAATGCTAGCAATATGAAAGACCTTAGACCAATTGCTCTTTGTAATGTTCCATAAAAATTTTTGGCAAAGGTATTAGCGAACAGGTTAAAAGTCATTCTTTCAGGATTAATTTCGGAGAACCAGTCTGCCTTTGTTCCCGAGAGGAGTATTACTGATAATGTACTTATAGCATTCGAGATAATTTACCACATGAAACGTAAAAACAGGGGGCAGGAGGGTGAAATGGCTTTGAAGTTAGACATAAGTAAAGCCTATGATAGAGTAAACTGGGATTTCTTGAGAGAGGGAATGGTACAGATGGGTTTCTGCAACAAATGGATTAGATGGATCATGATGTGTGTCACCATGGTTTCCTATGATTTCTGTTTAAATGGAACGTCAATTAGCCCCATTGTTCCAAGAAGAGGCTTACACCAAGGGGACCCCCTGTCCCCTTACTTGTTTCTCCTCTGTGTTGATCCAAAGTTGGCAGACAAAACCAATCTCGAGAGATGGAAAAACAATCTTGATTAAAAACGTCGTTCAATCAATACCTTCATATTGTATGTCGTGTTTTTTACTCCCAAAAACTCTATGTTAGGATACGGAAAGGATGTTTAATTAATTTTGGTGGAGCTCGGGATCGAGTGATAGGAAAGGAGTTAAGTGGTTATCTTAGGAAGCTATAAGTACAACCAAGTGTAAGGGAGGGTTAGGTTTCCGAAATCTGTAGGGGTTCAATATTGCACTTCTTGGAAAACATGTTTGGAAGTTTATCAAAAACCCAAATCTGTTGGTTTCTTGAGTTTACAAAGCGAGGTATTTAACAGATTCTCATATGTTATGAGCTAGTCAAGGGGCGAGTTTTATCTATATGGGGCTATGGACAGCTAATGAGGGGTTGAGTAAAGGTTTTAGGTGGGTATTAGGAGATGGTTCAGATATTTTTATTGTTAAGGATCTCAGGTTAATGAACAAGAATGATTTTCGAGTTGAGCAAAGTCATGTATATGAAGGCAGAGGGGAGTTAGTGTCGAGCTTGATTAACCAGGTCACTAAATAGTGGAACACTAGTCGAATTTACGAGCAATTCACTAAGGAAGATGCTAAGGCTATCTTAGCAATCCATGTACCTCAACGTATTGCTCACGAAAGAATAACTTGGGTCCGTTCTAAAGATGGAATATACAATGTGAAGACGGTTACCAGTTATGGCATGAGCATAATTTTGCTACGACAAATGTTATTCAAATTAACGGGTGGACAAAAATCTGGAAACTCTCAATCCCACACAAAATTAAAATCTTTTTGTGGGGTTTTTGTTGCAACAATATTCCTGTTAGAATGCGTCTGAATTCGAAAGGCATTACGTTCCCAATTACTTGCCCCATGTGCCTTGCTGATGTGGAGCATCTGTTGCACTTGTTCTTCGATTGTCCTTTTGCTGAGAGGAGTTGGAGGTATATTGGGTTAGTGTATGACATGAGAAGTGTCACTTCGGCACCGAAATGGCTAATGAAGAAACTATCAATGACCAAGTCTGATGAGTTGACTAAAGTGTGCACAACCTTGTGGGGTATCTAATTTTGGCAGAATAAAAAAGTGTGGGATAACAAGTCTGTAACAGCAGTATTGATGAGTATTTCAGTAGAAGTTCGTTCACAGGGAAGGACTGAATTTAATATCAAATCAGATAAACAATCTCTTGCTATTTAGAAGTTTTGGAGAATTAATGGTGTGTTTTACTATCAACTAAACTAAACTACAAAGCAATTAAAAACCAAGAATTAACGATGTAGGAAAGCAATCCAAGAATTAGTGTTCTTCAATTGGTCTAATGAATGTCTAATATATTGCAACACAAAAGTCTCTAACTTTGCTAAAAACAATTCTTCTAAGATTTATATTGTTCCCTCCCGAGATACAATATAGTGCCTAAAATTATACCTTGAAAGCCACTCTCATGGTCAAACAAAGAACAACTATAGACAATTAAGAACCAAGAATTACATATTTCATAAGTCGCATATTGATCTCCTAACCTAATAACTGAACTATGTCTATCATATCATGTACTAGAATCATAAACCCTCTCCCGATTCGTTATAATCCCTAAAGATGCAATTAAGGGTTCGCGACTCCCTTAACCGTGTTAAGCCTTCAATGATAGATTAGAAAACATAAAGAAGTCACAATATAATCAAACAAACATGTAGAACCAATGAATACTAACTAATTCCTGGATTAGGGAATTAGTTACCCATAATCAATGAAGAAAACAAGAATATATTAATAAGCAAAACCATGATTACAAGAGTTTAGAGTAAAGAAAAATACAACATGAAGAAATCTTGAAAAGCTTGGATTATCCTTGCCCAATCTCTCTCTCAAAGTGTGTCTATCTCTCTCTCTCTCTCTCCCTCTCTCAATAATACGACTCTTCTCAATAAAACCCTAATAATATTGTTTTTATACTTGGATGTGATTTTTTTTAAAGCCTTACAAGGTGTAAAACAGAGAATTAAAACTAAATATGGAAGCTATAATATTAAAAATCCCGTCCAGATTCAGGGCCTTGAATATCAGCTTCAGGGTCTTGAAAGTCAGGTTCAGGGTCCTGAAAGAATCTGCCTATCAGCTTCCTTTTTGCTCATAATTCTCCCAATTTTTCCTACAATAATAGAAAATCATCTTTAGCATTCATCCAAGTTAAAACACTCTTAATACTACTAATTAAAGACTAATTATTAACAAATAAAAGATAAATTGAGGAAAATATGATGTGAAATGTATATAAATTTAGCATGCATCAAATATCCCCTACTTATCCTTTACTCGTCCTCGAGTAAAATAATACTATCTAGCTACTAAGTAGTACCACTTCCGTAGGTGATCAAGGTTGCATTTGGCATATGTAAGAAGCCCTTTAAACCCCTAGGTAGCCCCAGTGGACGAGTGAGGTCTCGTGAGGGCCTATAGTGAATGTACCCACAAAATCCATCTACCACATAAAATGCAAACTATAACTACCTGTATGAATACAACTAAATGAATGCAAGTGTACAAGATACCAAACATCATAGCGTATACCAAGTCAGTAATATCCTTCAGAATATGCAACAAGTTTAATTATATTAAACCCAACCCCAATATCACCACATAGTAAACACTAGAACAGAGCGTGCGTGTGTGCTTAGCTTAAAAATATTCTCTCAAACTTTAACATGACATGTCATGCGCGTAAGTATACCCCAAGTTGAGTACTAGAATAGATTATAAACACTTAATTACTTAGAAGTAGTCATCATTCAAGTTTAACAAGGGATTTAGTAGTCATCTTTTCTATTACAAGGCATTTTTTTATTGTTGCTCGGTCTAAGGTCGGGACGCTTCTCAGGGTTAGTGAGTTACGACCACCATTCGACTTCACTATCTCATTTTTTTTTTAAAGTCAAGTAATTCTCCAGTAACTAAAGGCAGTGAAAAGTCACCAAGAAATAATTATTTCTAGTACAATTGCACTTAATACCAGCACATGTACATGGATCGTCCCTTTCATATGACATTGCATTTGCCATCCATTGATCTCAAAGGAGTACTTGATACTTTGTTCGCCTTTTGTTTTTTTAGACATTTATACCCCATAATTTCACCCAAAATTAAGCATTTACATACTAAGCTCAAAAGTGAATAGTCAAAATTCTAATCAACAACAAGTTGCTCTCCTTAGAACACATGTATGCCTTAATCTCAATTTAAGAGCATAATAGTTTTTTTAATGTCAAGAAAATAGACTCTGCAATAGTGACACTAAGCATGTAATATCATAGCAATTCTTAAACAGAATAAACAAGTTACACATAATCTCATTATAGGTTACTAACATGGACAACTAATAATCTGGGATCATGTTATGCTATGCAATGGAATAAGTTTCTAATTTAATCATGAATCCTAAACATGCCCTTATTATGTCACTACTACACCACCGTGTAACCCACACAAATACTAAGACATATAAACACATACTAGTAACACACCCTCTACTTAGCATCTTCCTTGTCCCCAAGGAACAACATATAAAAACCCATAACAATATATAGAGACAATTAATCAATAATGAACTTTTAACATGAACAATAAGAACAAGTACTCCCCTGAAGAGTATCTCCAAGAAAGCCTTTCGAACTTCTTTCGAACCCTCCAATATTTTATACTTGTCAAAACATTGTCTCGTCCACCTGCATAGTCCCTACACACAAGAATATCTATTAAACACATAGGTAAACCAAATCTACTATAAACTAAACAATATAATTCATTGGGTTGCCTCCCAAGCAGCGCTTGTTTGACGTCATTAGCTTGACGCCTGTACTTCTTCCGATTTTTATGGTGGAAATTTTGAAACAATCTCGACTTCTACTGCGTGAATAGAATGTTCATTGTTCTCCATAAGCTCCCTAGTACTATCCACCACATAAGCCTTCGCTTCAAGAAAAGGCTTTTTAGTTGCTTGATTGAGATCAAACTCAACCTTCTCTTGACTCACGTTCAATGAGAGTTTACCATCTCTGACATCTATTTCTGTTCCAGCTATAGCCAAGAATGGTCTTCCCAAGATAATTGGAGTATTTACATCCTCATTCATCTCCAAAACTACAAAGTCAAATGGAATGATAAATTTATCTACTTTCACCAAAACATCCTCAAGAACACCCAATGGATATTTAATTGTTCTATCCGCAAGTTGAAGTGAGATTTTCGTCTTCCTTAACTCTTCTAATCCAAGCCTTTTATAAAGAGAATATGGCATTAAACTCACACTAGCCCCTAAATCATACAAAGCTCTTTTTACTTCAACTTTCCCAATGGTACATGACAAGGAAAAACTCCCAGGATCCTTGAGTTTAGGAGGAATCTTGAGTTGAATGACTAAACTGCATTCTTCATTAAGAGTTATTATTTCGACCTCCTATAACTTCTGCCTATTCGACAACACCTCTTTCATAAATTTTACGTAAAGGGGCATTTGAGCCAAAGAATCAACAAATAGGATGTTGATATGAATCTCCCGAAACATCTTTAAGAACTTTTCATATTGTTTTTCTAACTTCTAGTTCTTTAACCTTTGGGGAAAAGGTAGTGGAGGCACGTATAGTTTGATTGGAGCTTTAGGCATAGTCTTTATCTCTTTTGGCTCCTCATCATTTTCAGAAATCTCCACTTCAGCTTGATATGCTTTTCTCTTTTTAGGGGGAAGAAGTGAATTCTTTGATTTTAAAACTTCAATTTTAGGTAATACTCTTCCGCTCATTAAAGTGACAGCCTTGCAGTGCTCTTCGACATTCACATCAGGTTGACTTGGTAATGCTTCTTGTTCACGCACACCAATTTTATTAGTCATCTGACTAATTCGCACTTCTAACATCTTTTGTGAAGACGTCATCTGATCAAGTCTTGACTCAATCTTTTTAAATTTGGTCTCGATATTTGCAAAAGCTCCGCTAGTCCTTTGTATCATCTTGCTTAATGCAACTTCCCAATCAGCAGATTCCTTATTCTCTTTCGGTGGAGTTAAAATTTATTGTGGTGCGTGATATGATTGTGTTATTTCCCAGAACAATGTCAATATGATTTGTAGAACGGGGGGGGGGGGGGGGGTCGAATACAAATTATCAAATCTTTTTCTTGTTTTAATTTTTGTTCTTGGAGTTTGAGTGTTTAAGAGAATATATGTGAATAAATGAAACTTAAAAATAAATTGAACAAAGATATTTTAAAATTACTGATGGATTGGTGTTTCCATCAGTGTATATTTGCTCAATTTTTCTAGGTTAATAAAACCTAGCTTCATTTTTACAAGATTAGAAAATAAATCAACTATTCTTACAAAGTGCTCTAAGGCTGAATAGTTGATTCAAGAAATATTGTCTAACTTGTATCTCCTTTTTTTTTCTAACAATGCTACCACACTTGTTTATATACCACAAGTGTATTTTTACAATTCATATTCTAGGATTATTTTAATTCTATCTTTCAATTTGGCTTTTTCTATTTTGGGAAAAGGTTGGAAAGATGGCTTCTGTTTGAGTCTTCATAGTCATCATAGACTGTCTTCCATATGTGTGCTTTTGTCCTTTGGATCTCTGACAAATAACCTTTTTGTGTTATCTCAATCAATTGATAATTTGCTGTTAAGCATATCAATTGATTCTTCCTTTTATCCATCAACTGATATTCTTCTTCGATTGATCTTTTATATCCATCGATTGATAAATGATGACTTATCGATTGATAGATGTTATCAATCGATATATCAATCGATGGGTCTTCATATCAGTCGATGGTCTTCAATACTTGACTTGACTTCTTCAATTGATCTACTATCCATCGATGCTTCAATATCAACTGATCATCCTTCACTTGTATAATTTTCCTGTCTTCAAATAATTACAATTTGACAGCCTAAGTTACACATCAGTTGATGACCTATATCAATCGACTCTGACATCAATTGATGAGAATAATATCAATTGACTTACACCTTATCAATTGAAATAGACTAAGTACACATATGCTACAATCCATATTATCAGTTGATTCACATAAATATTTTAACTGATAAATGGTTTACTGATCAATTGATATTTATAAATTTCATATCAATTGATCAGTTACATCAATTAAAATTTCTATGATTCTAAGATTAAAGTTATCATCAAATTACATGTAGATTTCTCACAATCTCCCCATATTTGTGTCTGTGACATGAACAAACATAAATCTACTTGATGATAACAAAACCCTTAATTATTTTCATTCAGATATAACCAAGAAATTTAAATAGCACTTTGAGTTTGGAAGTTCCAGTTGATGAATAATTTCTGCAAACAGCTCCAATGTCTTCATGATCTTCATAATCCACTCACTTCTTCTTCTTTCTCTTCTCAGCATTTTCTTTTAGCTGTCTCATAAAAGAACTCCTCAATATTGCTTCATCTTCATCAGTATCTCCAAGTTGCCTCATTAGGTAGTGAATTTCTTCATCTGTGATTTTATCCAGATATTTGCAGATATCAAAGAACTTTGTGTTGCCCTCCACATCTGTAAAAATCATAGCATATTTTGGCTCCAACACCACCTTCTTGACTTGCGACTTCTATAGCTTAAGAGGTGAATCAGGTTCAGCTTCAGCCTTTGCTGTCCTTAGCTTTGAAATTTGATGTTGAATTTCCTGAGCAATTGTTGTATTGAGTTTGTACATTCTGTTGAGAAGAGGTAGAATGGTCTTCAGGACATTGTAGATTTTCTTCATTATCACCTTCATTGAGTAAGTAATTTTTGCTCCATTTTCATATTCCAACCTCATTGATTCTTCTTGGTTAGAAGTTGCAGGGTAAGTTCTTACTCCTATCAACCCTTTTTCACTTACCACTGGTATTCCTTTCATGTCATATCCTTCAATTGTTACTTTTTCCTTGATTTCTTCTTGTTTGACTTGATGATTTTCCTTAACCACTTTTTCTTGAGTTACATTTGTCTTTTTCTTAACCATGGCTATTTTCCTCCTTTTCCTCAGTGGTTGTTCTGCCAATTGATCTTCCATATTCCATTGCATTTCCATCTGCCTAGCAATCTCTTCACTCTCCTTTTCTCTCCTTGCAACATCTGAGATTCTTGAGGAGATGGCTCCTTGAAGAAGCTTCTGGCCAATTGGTTTCTTCTTTTCCTTTTCTTCAATCATTATTGCTTTACCCTTTTTCTTCTCTTCAAGGGCTTCAAGATCAATTACTAGAAAGGCTTCTGCATTAGAATTTCTTTCTTTGGCAACCTTCTTTACATTTTCATTGACAATCTTTGTTTGAGCAATGAACTCATCCAAATTTCTTGTTTGTGTAGCCTTTGTCACCAATTCAGTGCTTCTCTTTAGATCTTCAATCCTCTTCCTTTCCCTCTCAATCATTGCTTGAGTTTCTTTTTCCCTAGAAATTCTTCTAGCTTCTAGTTCATCTTCAAACTTTTTCAAATCTTTCTTTTTCTGTTCTAAGTCATCTTTGGTTGACTTAGATGACTTTGAAGATTGTCCTTTATCCCTGTTGCTCCCATTTTTAACCACCTTGGTTGCAACACCACCAATGCTAGCTCTACCAACACTAGAACCACCAACACCACCACTGCCAGATTTGTCATCACCATCACCATCCTCCTTCTTAGCATTCTCCTCATTTTTGTTATCATCAATTAGAGGAGGTGGTGGCATCCTGTCAAGAAACTTTTGAAGTATTGAGGCATGTAGGGTTTGACCTTTAAGGATGTCATCCATTTTCTTTTCTAGAGAATCCACTCTTGTCTCCAAGGCTATAAAGTTCTTGGATTCTTTGAACAACTTGTCCTTGATTTGAGCCAGAGTATTTATTGGAAGTTTCTCATCCAATCTTCTTTCCAATGTATCCTTGTTGGAGACAATAGAACTTTTGATGATCTCTAACTCCCTTTTCACTCCTGTTACTGTAAATTTCTGCAACTTCAATTGCTCCTTCATACAGTTAGCAATCCTCCTTTGAGTTAGATCTGCAATTTCAACTTCCATGTTTGCTCTTCTGTATTGAGAGAGAATCTCTGTTTCTGTAGCTTCTAGAGATCCATCAATAGTACTCATCTAAGGCTCCTCATCAGATTCATCCTCCAAATCTTCAGGTGCCATATAACAAGTATCTGTTGTATTGGCAATGTTTTCCTTCAGATTCCTAGTCCTTTGTTCAGTATGCTCAATTCCCAATAGTTATTCTGCACCCCTGTTACTTGTAGTCACTACTAGAAAAACTGCATATAATATCAGTTGTTAATTGATGTCTGAGAAATTTTCGACCGATGTCTTCGCATGTGATGTTAAAAGTATATACTTTACACATCGGTTTTTGACTGATATCTATAGTTATGTTTAACATCATTGTTATAAACAATATCGATATCTATAGTAATGTTTAACATCTCTTTAATTTTGCTATCGATTTAGTAGGTTTCTTTTGACATCAAGTTTCTTATAAAATCTGATGTCTATGGCTATCTTTAATATCAGTTGTTTTAATAGAGACGATTTACTAGTTTCTTTAAGACATCATGTTTTATCTTGATGTCTGACGTCTATTACAAATTTAACATCAGTTTCTTTAGTTTAAATGATGTAATAGCTTATTTGAGACATCATATTTTTTATTAATGAAAATATAATCGATGTAGTATTTACCTTAGCAGATCAATTTTTAGAGGCCAACTGATGTCTTTGTAATTTTAGTCATCAAATTTCTTTTATAAAATGTTGTTAGATACACTATTACACATCGCTTAAAAAAGTTGTGATGTTATTTCTTTAGGTTCAGATGACAGTGTCCTGTGTACAATGATATTAGCCAAAATCAATTCAACCACAACCAAACTAGCTAGAGAAAGAACTGCTGCTATAAAAAGAAATTCAAATCAAATGCTTTAATTCAAACCAAATGCTACTGATATATATCATTACCAACAACCAATTCAAAGTAACACATCCATATAAATAAACATATATGGCTAGCTAAAAGTAATTCAATCCAAACAGGATTCCAAAACAACCCCAGACTCTAAAATAAGTACTGGAACTAGCCAAATGCTTATAGCGACAACATGACCAACATCCAAAATAAAACTACCTAAGTACTAGAACTAGCCATGAATGCATCCAGGCAGCATACGAACTCCATGTATTAAACCATTCATTTCTTCCTCATTAAAAATTATCTCGTACCTGGGGACAGTCAATATGCATCTCACGGTAAATAATGTCGAAAAACTATAATTGTAATTTTGAATCAAGTAACGATATGCTGAAATTAAAAAACAAACAAAAAAATAGTTTTTATATGCAAAATAAATATGTCAAAAGTTCAACTAGCCCAAAAATAAAACTGCTTCCTTAAAAAACAATGATACTATTAAAACACAAGTTGAATAAAGAAATACACGGGTATCTACTATCTAGAAGATTAAAATCTAGAAACAGTTAACAATTGCAACCTATCACCAAAAGCAACATGACCAGGCTACTCTTTGAAACAAGAAACTCTATTTAGAAAGGTCAGCTAAAAAATTATAGTGAGCACAACAGCCTATTTAACAACATCACATTTAAAATATAACGTTTGACCAATAACCAGCTAACTATGTAAGAAAGTGAAGGCTAAATGCTTCAAGCACTTCACTTTCACGAGTTTAAGGAATGCATCCATATATCTAATTTGCCTAATCCAACCAGATTAATTCTTTGTCTAGCTTAAAAACTTTGTTACAAGTGTCGATCCTTCAATATTTCAATCACAGTCTTGAAAATTAGACACAAGAATAACACACATAATAACAATCTATAATAATACTATCCACTCGGTGCAACCGTGATGTGGGCATTGTCTTAACAGTGCCTTGTATCTCTCTCATGCTTGATACAAGTCTTCTCCTGATTGTGCTTTGAAACTCATAATCAAAGCTCTCATTTGTTGAGTTTTGTCAAAAGGATAGTATCTAGACAAGAACTCTGTAGAAAGACTTTTCCATGTAGCAAGTGAAGTTTCTGAAAGCTGTCGAAACCATTCCAAAGCTCTTCCCTTAATAGAGTAGGGAAACATGTACTGACGAATCTGGTCAGATATCACTCCGTTGATCCTGAATAAACCACATATTTGTATGAAGTGCTCTAGAAGACGGTGTGGATCCTCTCATTCAATATCACCTTCAAAGGCAGATTTGTTCACCATCTGAATGAGGCTTGGATTAATGTTATATTGAGTAGCATTAATCTCATGAATCTTGTACATGCAATTTGTGGGATTAGGAGTTTCATGATCCGAAATAGATGACTCATCAATAATAGCAATTTCAACATTTTGATCATCCATATCGTCTTCTTCCTTCCTTTGTCTTGCTTCTTGCCTCCTGATTCGAAAAGTGCGCTCAATTTCCGGATCAAAGTTCAAATCCGTTGCACTCTTAGAATATCTCATGCAATATACAGTACCTGAAAATAAGAACACCAATAAGATGGATCTTGGAAACAAATCTGATATAATCTAAACAATAAGAAACTATAAACCTAAACTTAATATTGTTGCCTTCCCCGGCAGCGGCGCCAATTTATTGATGAGTATTTCAGTAGAAGTTTGTTCACAGGGAATGACTAAATTCAATATCAAATCAGATAAATAATCTCTTGCTATTTAGAAGTTTTGGAGAATTAATGGTGTATTTTACTATTTACTAAACTAAACTACAAAACAATTAAAAGCTAAGAATTAACGATGTGGGAAAGCAATCCAAGAACTAGTGTTCTTTAATTGGTCTAATGAATGTCTAATATATTGCAACACAAAAGTTTCTAACTTTGCTAAAAACAATTCTTCTAAGATTTATATTGTTCCCTCCTGAGATACAATATAGTGCCTAAAATTATACCTTGAAAGTCACTCCCATGGTCAAATAAAAAAAACTATAGACAATTAAGAACCAAGAATTACATGTTTCATAATTCGCATATTGATCTCTCAACCTAATAATTGAACTATATCTATCATATTATGTACTAGAATCATAAACCTTCTCCCGATTCATTATAATCCCTAAAGATGCAATTAAGGGTTCGCGACTCCCTTAACCTTGTTAAGCCTTCAATGATAGATTAGCGAACATAAAGAAGTCACAATATAATCAAACAAACATGTAGAAACAACGAATACTAAATAATTCCCGGATTAGGGAATTAGTTACCCATAATCAATGAAGAAAACAAGAATATATTAATAAGCAAAACCATGATTACAAGAGTTTAGAGTAAAGAAACATATAACTTGAAGAAATCTTGAAAAGCTTGGATTATCCTTGCCCAATCTCTCTCTTAAAGTGTGTGTGTGTCTCTCTCTCTCTCTCTCAATAATACAGCTCTTCTCAATAAAATCCTAATAATATTGTTTTTATACTTGGATGGGCTTTTTTAAAAAGCCTTACAAGGTGTAAAACAGAGAATTAAAACTAAATATGGAAGTTATAATATTAAAAATCTCATCCAGATTCAGAGCCTTGAATATCAACTTTAGGGTCTTGAAAGTCAGGTTCAGGGTCCTGAAAGTCAGGTTCAAGGTCCTGAAAGTCAGGTTCAGGGTCCTGAAAGAATCTACTTATCAGCTTCCTTTTTGCTCATAATTCTCCCAATTTTTCCTACAATCATAGAAAATCATCTTTAACATTCATCCAAGTTAAAACACTCTTAATACTACTAAATAAATACTAATTATTAACAAATAAAAGATAAATGGAAGAAAATATGATGTAAAATGTATATAAATTTAGCATGCATCAAGCAACATTGGCTATGGATGACAACTTTAATACCCTGGTAGAATGGAAAAAGGCGAAGACGACTGAAGATTTTTCAAAGATGGTGATTCCTAGTAGTAGACTGAATATGGTTCATACATGGGTGCCACCTGAGGAAAGATGTTTGAAGCTCAACGTAGATGCATCTGTATTCCTAAACAAGCATATTTTTCTATTGGCATGGTGATCCATGATCATGGAGGTAATTTTATGGAAGCTAAGAATCTGTGTTTGCCAGGACCGGTATATGTGTTCGAAGCGGAGGCCGTTGGTGTCAGAGATGCGTTATCTTGGTTGATGGTGCATAAGGATCAGAAGGTCACTGTCGAAACTGATTCCCTCCTAACTGTGCAGGCTATTCAGGGGGACAATGACAACCAACCGGAAGTGAGTTATGTAGTCGAGTGCTGTCGCTATAGCCTTCAATCCATGCCTGGTGTGTCTATTAAATTTGTTCGAAAGCAAGTAAATAGGGTAGCTCATGAGGTAACTAGAATTTCGTGTTTGGTTAATTGCCACAATTTATTTACGTCTCCTCCATCCCTAGTGTTGGAGACAATTTTGTATGACATTCGTGATTAATGCAAAAGCATTTTTTTTTCAAAAAAAAGACATAAAATTACAAATTTATTTATTCGTAAACACATCGAGTACCGCAAGAGTAGGACCGTAAAGAAATAGTTAGAGCACCCCCAGCGCAGGCCTAGTTGCCGCTTGGGGAAGTGCAAAGTGTCATGTCCCTCTTAATATGCCATTAGAGTAAAACGTTAAAAGTGGCTAGACCCACTTTGGTGTCAAGCCCAACTCCTGTCAAAAGTAAAAAATTGATCAGCTTTTGTATCTTACCGTTGTGCATTATATACGTTAAATATGACCGTTATTTTATATAGCTGTTTTAATTATTTTTTTAGTCCTATAAATACCCACTCTTTTTACTCATTATTCACACTTCTATCATTCTACAAAAATATTTTTTGAATTTATTTTTGTCAAAACAACAAAAATGAATCCAAATAATTCTCCACCTTCAAACCCAAATTCTCAAGTCCCAAACACCCAATTTCCATTTTCATATTCAAATTCTTATTTTCCATATAGTCAAAATAGTTCACATCCGAATTCGAATCCTCCAATTTCTAGCCAACAAAATTCAAATTTTAATTTTGGAACTCCAAATTCTCAATTTCCATATCCAAATCCTTTTTTCCTATATGCTCAAAATTCACAATATCAACATCCATTACATATAATTCTGGGACAAATGAGATCTCGCTAGAATAATGAGAGCATGTATCATATTACACAATATGATTGTCGAAGATGAGAGAGACACATATGCAACTCCATTTGGTCCGCTTCCATCTTACGATGACACAACAAATGGTTTATCACAACCAAATTTAGGTGATGAACCTTTTGGTCCCTATGAAAACTACATTCAAAGAAATATCTAAATTCGTGATAGACCAAAACATCGTCAACTACAAGCAGATTTGGTTGAGCATATCTCGCAGTTCCACGTTAGCCGTTAATTTATTTGAGATGTAACATATTTAAGTGTGTTGTTCTTGTAATGTTTTATTATGTTGTTATTTTAATGTTTTATTATGTTATGATTGTAATGTTTTTTTTCTAATTATGTAATATATCTTAATTATGAATAAAATATTTTAAATTACTTAATTTATTTAGATTATATTTAATTATTTAAATTATTTTAAATTTTATTTATTTATTTAAATTAAATATAATTATATCATAATAAGATATTTATAATTATATATTATGATTATAATCAAATATTATAAGAAAAAAGATAAGATTTAATGAGACCCATTTATAAATGGAAGTGGGCTTGTGCATTGGAGTAGTGTGACAACATTTTTTTAAAGTTCACTTGATACTTATGTGGCATTAAAAAGGACCCACATGTAAGTGGATTTGGGCTCCCACGGGATGCTCTTAGGCATAAAAGTAAAGTTTGCATGATGTCTAGGTGGATCTGACAAAGAACACACCGTACCTGACCTCACTCTTCCCCACACATATATACACACATATATGATATAGTACCCCCTAGCAAATTTACACACACACACCAAGATGCAATCATCAGAGCCACCTGACTCCACCATAACAACCACCGCCGCACCACCACTCCCACACAACTCCTCCTCCGATGACTTCTTCTCCTCCGCCTCGTTCCCTTCCTCTTCATCCGACGGTGACAATTTAATCTCCCCACCACCCCCTCCTCATACCCCAATCTCATGGCCTGGAACCCTAACCCTAGATTGGATCCTCAACTTAATCTCATCTTTCGAATGGGCTTCTCGAAACTTACCCCCATCACACTTCCCCTCTGTTTTGCCTGTCAAGGTCTTTGACTCTCTCATCTTGACTGCCTCTAAACTCTTGCACAAGGAGCCCAATTGTGTCACTATTGATCATCCTGGACTTGACTCCACTGTCATTGTTGTTGGGGATGTTCATGGCCAGTTACATGATGTCTTGTTTTTGTTTCGACAAGCCGGGTTCCCTGATGACAATAGGGTCTATGTTTTTAATGGGGATTATGTTGATCGTGGCGCCTGGGGGCTCGAGACTTTCTTGCTACTCTTGGCTTGGAAGGTATATTCCTATTTGTTGTGAATTTGCGGATTGGAGATAAATTTATTGTGTTTTTGATGTTAGTAGATGGTAATGGAAGTTATTAGAGTTTGCTTGTAGTAAAAAGATCAAGTCTTGATTTTTCAGGATTTGTGAGTGTGTGTAAATATAATGTTGATTTGCTAATCGCTACATGGTATTAAATTAAGTATAACTTGTGTGATTTTGTGCATTGTGGAGGAATTTGTGTCTTGGATGTCTGTCATAATTGGTGGTTTGAAGTGGAATTTACAAGAGTTTTTTTGTGGTAATGAAATCTTGATGTTGATTTTGTCGTTTATGTATATGTTCATATAATATATTGTGTTATCCACGTGTTCACGTAATTGGCTAAATGGTATTAATTGAGCTATCCGTTGCAAATTTATTATGAGATTTGGGAGGGAAGATCAACTTATTGTGTCTTCGATACTTGACATAATTGGTCGATAGTAAGGGAAGTTTTTCCGCAATGGAAATTATAGGAGTGCGCTTGTAATTAAAAGACAAAATCTTGATGTTATTTTTGATGTTTATGTGAATGTGCATTAAATATATTGTATAATCTGTTTGCTTGCGTAATTGTCCAAATGGTACTTTTGCATGCTTTTGTGATTAGAGCCAAGGCATATAGCAATAAGGCTAACTAATTTGAATTTCTGGACCTAACGAGAGAATATGTTTTACTTTACAAGAGAATCCTTGGGTTCATTAACAGAAACTTGACTACTGATAGTATTTGAATTCTATATCTGTGTTATATTGTGTAGGAACATTGAAATATAAATTTCTAGAAGTTTGTTCAAATATTTCTTTGTAGACCAAACACTGGTTAGTTAAACATCGACATTAACTCTAATGAACGATTTTTGTAATTCTTTCATTTCTGGTTTAATTTTAAATCTCAATTGTTATCGTTCTTTACTCATTTATTTCTTTATGTACCCATTATGACAGTTACTAAGTTAGGTTGATTCTCATACATATTTTAGCTTTTCAGGTTTGTTTTAGTTATTTTAGTAACTAAGTTTGGATGTTAGATGTTCTTAGATTAGGCCCTTTTCCTCTCTTTTTTTAGTTTCTATTAATTTTGTAGAGTTTATGCATTTTCAATGGCTTTTAATGTTCTATGTTTTTTTAACCGTACGTCATGTTTTGGATATGGTACCTCGTTCTATTATTTATGTTAAGTATATTATCTTTTCCTTAATCCTTGGTTCAAATTCTGTCATTCATATGGATAATGATGCATTGGCTCCAGGTTTTTATGCCACATAGAGTATATCTGCTTCGCGGAAATCATGAATCGAAATATTGCACCTCTGTGTATGGGTTTGAAAAAGAAGTTATGACCAAATACGGAGGTAATGGGAAGCATGTTTACCGCAAATGTCTAGGATGCTTCGAAGGACTTCCTTTAGCTTCAATCATAGCGGGGAGTGTTTACACAGCACATGGTGGGCTCTTTCGCGGCACACCTGTTACCCCATCAAAAAGAGCTAAAAAGAAGACACGAAAAATAATAGTCAATCCCGAGTTGAATTCTTTATTCCTTGGCTCTCTGGAGGAGTTATCTAAAGCCAGGAGATCTGTACTTGATCCTCCATGGGAAGGTGCAAACTTGATTCCTGGTGATGTGCTTTGGTCTGACCCATCTATGACCCCTGGCCTATCCCCTAATAATGAGAGAGGCATCGGCCTATTGTGGGGTCCCGACTGCACTGAAGAATTTTTAAAGAAGTTCGGCTTTAAGGTGAGTTCATGAACTAATATTTTGTGCTAAAAAAAATTGAGTTTCCCTTATTAGTTATACATGAATGTTTATAATCCGTGCAATGCTCAGGTCTAAATATTTAAAAGTTCTTATTATATGAATTATATTTGTTAGAGCTATATATTGTTTTAAATTATAATATAATTCACATATATATATTTATATTATGAAATGTAATGTAAATAGTATTTTAATGAAAACATTATATTTTCAGTAGATTTTGAATTGATTATCAAAATTTATTTCATGCTTATAATTTTATTTACATAGAATAATTTTTTTTGTTAAATTAAAAATAACTCTAATAGTTGTTAGAGCCTGTTGAAGGAATAAATTTCTGACCGAATTAATTTAGTATAGATAATATAGATATCCATCTTTTAACTTTTTACACGCATGCACACATCTTCTTAACGTAGTATGTCTAGTGAATGTTTGTTCAGTTGTCTTTTATTTTGAAAATATTCATATAATTGAGTTTACAGAAATGCCAGAAGGTACAAATGTATGATACTAACTTGATTGCTATCTTTATTTCTGCATCAGTTGATTATCAGATCACATGAAGGTCCCGACGCAAGGGAAAAAAGACCTGGCTTAGGAGGAATGGACGAAGGTTACACAATAGATCATATTGTAGAATCTGGAAAACTGATTACCCTGTTCAGTGCCCCAGATTACCCGCAGTTCCAGGTAATCCCCCCCCCCTTTTCGAGTCTAAAAATAATCTTTCAATTTGGTTAAATAGAATGTTGATGTTTATATGGGAAAAAATTATACTTTTCAGCAACTGTTAAATAAAAACTTGTATGTACTAGGAGAGTTGGTGAAAATAAACTATGCGAGGGAATTATTTGCTACTGGTACTCGCACAATTTTAATACATAGCTCGCTGTTTCAATACCTTTGTGCAACCTCAGTTCTGTTGTTCCTTCCTCTCTTAGTCTCTTGATACCATGTAATTAATCCTTGAACCCCACAGCCTCTGAGCTCCTCCAAATTATGCGTACGGGACATAGATTCTCTGTTACTATAATTTTTGGATTTAGTAACAACCTTGTCTTGTTTATATAGCAATTTAAGGCCCCTCATATTAGAATCGTAACCGGCAGCCTCTGCCACTTCTTCGAACAACCTTGGGTTTCGAATTGCAATTACTTCTACTTTATTATCATTAGTTTGGGCCAACTATTTTAGTAGGTAATTTTTGTTCATATTTTACTCATGCTTCTTAATTAAATTGATAGATTTTCCATATCATTGTGGACAAAGTAGGAAACACTGCCTACGACCCTGTTATCATTATTAAAAGTCCTCTAATATTAAAGAAAGTGAGCCAATATAAACTTAAATGGAAAGAAAGTTCTTTTATAATATTTACCAGAGCATGTGGTCAAACATATGTGCAGCTACACCTACACATAATAGATTACCAAGTTGTTGGAAGCAGGGTAGTAAGTAGTTCTCTAATTTCTTAAAGCACTATGGAATTCTTTTGAGAAGAAAGAAGCAGAGAAATTCATGCAAAAATCTACTCTCTACGTTCCCTTTTAGTTGTCCCTTTTGGAAAAAAAACACACATTTTAAGAAAATATTAATTAGATAACTTGTTTTCATGACTACCCTCATTAAATTAGTTGAATTGTTTATATATTTGAAATAGTCAAACATTGGAAATAGTAATATAAGGGTATTATTTGGAAAAATCTTTATAAAATTGTTTTGAAAAGAGAGAAGGACAAGTAATTAGGGACAATTTTTTTTCAAAAGGGACAACTAAAAGGGGAGGGAAGGAGTATAGGATAACAATTCTTATTTTATATTTCTTTTATCTCAGGCTCACCTTTACACTGCACCATGCTCTTGAAGTCAGGTCTCACCTTTCAGATAGTATATATATTTTAGGTTCAATTTTTTTGAACAGGATCAATCCATAGTGACGGAAATCTAGGAATGAATTATGGCTGGTCTTCATCGTAAGCAGCTTAGTGGGTCCTATGTTGTAAATGAGATACTTAAAAGCCCGACCACCATTTGACCTACGAGAGCGAAAACACCCCCAATTTCAGACAGCTAGGTAGCAATAGTTGGTATTGTTCACACTTAAGAGACAAGAATCTTTTTCAGCCTATACAACTAGGTTAAAGTTTGAAGGTTTTTTACGTTGAATTGCTTATGGGTGATACCAATTATTTAAGTTCATCAATAGATTTATTTATGTATTTACTGCTAATGATACTATTGCCTAATTATTTGTTATATGTTTATGTTACAGGCGACAGAGGAGAGATACAAGAATAAAGGGGCATATATTGTTTTAAAGCCTCCTAATTTTGATACTCCTGTATTCCATAGTTTTGAAGCAGTCACTCCAAGACCAAAGGTACGAGATCTCTGGTTATGGTACTTCTCCATTCACCCACTATTATAGTTGCAAACAGATTTTTGAGTTGATGCGCTTCACTAGAATAATGTTAGTCGGATTAACAAAAGCTTCTTATTGTTTCTTTACTGCAAAAGTCATTAAAAGTGAAAAAAATGAAGTATCTGTGAACAGTTTATTGTGAGTATGCAAGCTGATATATGATTTTATGGCAGGCAAACCCCTACTATGACTTTGAGTATGTGATTGATTCAGATGAAGAATTGGATTTGGCATCAATGGTGACATCTTAAAGGGTGTCCATTGCTGTCTTTGTTTTCGAAACTTGCTACCCGGTTAAATATTATTCTTATATTTTGTCCATGGGTTCTGGGGTTTTGTTGTATCATGTATACTATAGCAAGAGATTTTGTTTTGTCGCAATTGTCCTAGTCAAAGGTAAAATCATGTATTCACAGTTTCGGAAGGGCAGCTACCAAGCTGGTACAAAAGTCAGTTTTGTTACTTCATAAATTATTTATATTTGTTGGCTGCGAATTTCAGTCATATGTTGAAGAAATACTTGTCACAGGCTTCAGCCATGATACTATAACCTATAATTTGGGATGAATATCACTGGTGCCCTAATGTTGCCGTGGCAATTCAGCATTGTGTTTTCTGTTTTCAATTAGCAGCATTAGCACCCTTACTTTGTATATGTAAATGTATTGCCGGGGTGTAGCTGTTTACCGCTACAGCAGCCGCTCCCATCTTCGGTGCATTCAGTTTGATACTTGTTGATCATTTGTTCCGGATTGTGTGTTAGACTTGCGTTTGGTTGGAGTAGAAGTAATGTTGAAAGAATGCAATGAAAACTTGTGAATAATATTAAAAGGGAAAGAAAGGAGGTGAGGGGGAAGTGGGAAAGAAACAAGAGTGCAAATTTTTTGTATTAAGGATTGTGAAGAGAAGTAGAACGAAGAATGGGTCATTTATTTTAAAATTGTTGGGTTTTAAAGCTAGAAATGTACATATTTTTTAGGATCTCTGAAAATCCCACCCTTGCTCAAAATTGTATTCAATCTTTTATGTAGATTATGCCTCTCCCTAATCCTCCCAAACCCAATAATTCAATTGCATTATCAGGGTTTCCCCACCTGAGCAGCAAGTGAAATATAACTATGACGGAAGTTTCAAAGATGACAGTTTCAAATGGTGTGAACTATCGTTGATGACAGTTTCAAATGTTAGGGAACCAAACAAATCTCTCACCCAAAATGATGTGGCATGATGCATATAGCAATATGAGGAGTTTTAATTGATTTGATTGATTTGAATATAAAATGGTTCATCTCATTAATTATTCTCACAACCAATCAGAATGAGACATGTGTTATTTGGGAAATTTTTTGTAAAATTTTTTGGTCCTCTAGCATTACTCTAAATCTTCTCTCCCCTGCGTGCTGAAATTGTGTTTATTCGTGAAGGTTGCAACCTTCCTTATTTTCATAGTATAAAACTTTCCTTTATATTTCAAGGGTGAATGACCAAAAAGAACCGAGAGTCACATAAAATTCAATTTTTACCAACGGCATTAACTAGAATGGACGGAAACACACAAAATATAACGAAAATTGAAGTCCACCATTGCAAGGAGGTTTTTGAAGTGAAATATTGCAAGTGTCTGAATCCCTAAACGGAGGTAAAACAGAATAACATAAATCCGCAATCGTTCTCCTTAAGAAAGTGTGCAAGAATTGAAAATGTGTTCTAACTGCTGAAATCCATCAATACCAGATCTTAAAGTTCAACTATTATTTCATGGGTGAATTTTTAATGAAGTTACAATTCTTAAGCACATAATGCCGACACAGGAGAGAACAAGTGATACATGATATACTGGCCGGATCATCCATGACATTCATGAGGAAACAGGTATGGCCAATATCTAAAATATGAGAGATTCATCATATGGCAGAGGATCAGGACCAGGGAGGTAGATAAATCCTCTTTCAATATATCCGCAACTGAAGATCAGCATGACCAACACTCGCTTTATGGCGTTCAAACAGTTCTCGAATCGCTTCAATATATTGATTTTGTACGTCGGCAACCTTTTTGTGTAGTTCAAGCAAGAAACATGCGAGCAAACATATGGAAAACGTTAGTGTATATTATAAGTCTAGGGATTATTTGTATCAGATCTTTTAGCAGATAAGGAAAATGTTTTACTGTTTCGTCTAACATGATTACACCATTCATTTGACATACAGACAGCCGTGATTTCTGAAAAATTAAGTCGTCAGCTAAAGCTGCAGTAGAGTGTGACATGACATAGTATGCAGATTTATGTATGTCAAATTACTCTAATGTAATAATAGCCTTATATAAGTTTTGTGTACAACTAATTGCTGACCTTTTTTTATATGTTCAATTTTTTTCATGTATATTTTTTTGTATCGTACGTAGTATGTTCCGAGTGTCATGTTGTCAGACACGAAGCAGGGGCTGAAATCGAAGAGTGGGGTAAGTAACGAACCTTATACATAATAACAGATTACAAACACTAAGCACTACCGGCTTCCGGGAGTCAGGGAGATGGTTTACCGTGGAAGGACTAGAGATAAAAGGGCATAGAAAGTACAAGTTCACTTGATTGATTAGCTACTTCTTTTGTAGGTCAATTTTTGACAAAGTTGTTTCTACTGCTAGTATAAATTCATATAGCTTTGTTTCACTTTTCATAAGTCTATCAATCATTTCAACAAAACAGAAATACCACTTAACAATATTTTCTAAATGTGCTTTATATAGTTCTTCTGACAAATGTTGTTGTCATTCAAACACCGATGCCAATGCCAATATATGAAAGAGTTAAGTGGCATGATGAACATACCTCTTCAGTGGTGGGTTGCGGTTTTTTTCTAAACTCAATTGGTTTACCAACCACCACATGTATTGGATTGCGAAAAGGTAGATGAGATCTGAAAGAATAATGTGACATGGTTAGCAAAAGCTACAAACAAGTGAAAAGCTAGAGCAAAATGGAAAAGAATTACAATGGGTGATCCTGCCTATATGTATTTAAATAGGTTTTTACAAATGCAAACATGAGGCCAGCACGGAAGACAATAATAAACTCATTCCTGGTTTAGGACAAGTGATTTGGTACTTAATAAGCTCATTCTTTAACCAATTCCATTACATCAATAGTATGTGACATTTCCCTGTTATAGTGATAATTTTTCAGGGAAAGGGGTTTTTGGACAAAAGGAAATACTCGCTAGATCAAATGAAGATAAAATCTCAAAGAATTCCATATGAAGATGCGAACTATAAGCTTTAAACATACCCATAGATTCCCCAAAAGATGATAGGCGCAGCCCTTACTGCTCTACCAATTTGCAGGAACAAATTTCCATTGGGCTTCCACCATTTGTAGACATCAGTCTGGAGCAATTAGAAATACAGACTATTAGCAACAATATAGATAGGACTTCATAAAAAGATGAACAGTATATAACAGATGTGTATCAGACAATCACAAACCACTAGAATTCCAGAGTGCTCCAAAAAAAAAAGGAATTCCAGAGTGCAGATTGAGATGAGAAAGATGCGATAAAAATTTGGAGGTCACGAACAAGGTCCCTTAATATAGTAAGTTACATTGACTATTAAAACCACTGCTTTTGCTGGCTCTTAACCTTTCATACTTAACAAGGACTCGTATAAGCAGAAGAGAGAATCTATCTATACCTGACCAAAACAAAAAACTGGAACTATAGGACATCCCTTCTCCATTGCTATGCGAACAAATCCCCGTCTTGACTTGAGGAAAGCTACCTACATTTTTGAATAAAGTATGAGTCTCACAGTGAATAATCCTAAAGAATAGAATACAATCTGGTAGATAATTATGACGGGAAATACACGCTAAAAACACATAACACCTTTGACCAAGTTCACAGCATAATGACCTTGACAACTGAAGACTATAAAGCGCAAAAGTAAACACTAAACAAGGCTGTAATGATTAGATAAAGGCCTTAAAGATGCTATCATGTCACAGCCAAGCAGGAAGAAAACCAGAAGACTAGCAAATATTAGCAATGCCACAATAGAAAGTCTTAAATAGGTTCATGCGTAAATTGCAGGACAACAAGTCTGCTATAAAGTCTCTAGCATAAGGACATCTCCAAGAGACTCTTAGTTTGCTCTTTAAAATATATTATAAACAATTAGCTCATAGTGTTTTAGTGTATTTCCAACTCCAACAATGTTCATTATATCCCCTCATTTAATTTTTATTATTAAAAGTACCTTAAAATCAGAGCTATGGAATTTCCTGTTGATTCTACATCTAGATGGTAAACATTAGAGTTACAAGTCTTAACCTCAGAGCCATGCTCCATGTAAAATATCTCTTGCACTCCTCCTGGCACTACAATGCAGCTATGACCTGATGACAAGTGGGTAAGAAAGTTTTTCCTTGATGCTGGTATCATCCCCAACCAAGTCCATATATGCCTCATAATTGGAGCGTAAAAAACCTAAAAGCTTATTATTCAGTGTCTTATATTGAATTTAATCAAATTATAATTGAAAACTAAAAACTTAAGGGCGGAAGTCACAGATTAACAAGTCTTACAGCAGTGCTTGCAAGGACTTTCGTTTTTGTGATAGGCATGAAACCTGTTAAGTCAAAAAGTGCTACAGAACCAATTGGTAAAACGGAATGCGGTTCATAACCAAAAACTGCATAGCACAAGCTCGACATCATTAGTTGTGAACAAGGGGATGCAAAGTTAGTCACATGCTAAAAGAAAACTGTCCACCAGCCAATAAATTTACTCCAATATTGCGGGGTATACAATTCATACCCAATTTCTATGATGTAATTTCCGTTTGAGTTCATGCCATATGATTCTAAATAGGTTGGAAAAATGTTCATTGCCATCGTTTATTCGTCCCAAGATTCTAACTGAAAGTGTGTATACTCCAGACTTCAAATTTAACTACACTGTAGTCTGTATGTGTTCAAATCTAAGTAATATCTAACCAGAATAATTTGATTTCTATTAATGCCAAGAACAGGGTAATATTTCACAATGTGCACTAACACGAAAGGTGTTAGACCAGTAGCAAATATGCAAAAGTAATAATTGTTAACACCTTTTATTATCAAGAATAGCCTCGATACAAAAGTTAAAATTTGCATAGAAAGCGCATTGGCACAAGGGAAAACATTTAAGATATGCTGAACAAAAGTTAAAAAAATTATTTCAATGAATTATAATTACCATAAGCCTGATTAGGATCAAATGCATTCATATCTTCCACATGTAAAGTCACCGGAAAATAACCGCAAACATGTTTACACAGATACCTGAATGAGTCATCTTCAAACATTAAATTTATAATCAAGTTCCCACAAAAGCAAAACGCAAAAAATTGTTTACACAGATGAACTTAATTATTTAGGAACCTAGCCAATCTGCGTCCCAATTTGCTCTTATCATCTATTGGAATTAAAGCAAGTATTATCAGCAATCCAAGTACTCTGTAACAAACAATAAATCAGTTAATAAAACTTGAAAAAATAAAGTACAATATACATATACTAGTAGAATCAGCATTTCAAATGACGGCGCTAGCTAAAATATTTTAAAATTCTAATCTAAGGCTAAACTTTCCTACCGTAGTCTTTAAAATTCTCGTACCGTCCCAAATTAATTGTTTTATTTAAATTTTTATAGTCAAATTCATTAAATTTTTACTGCAAATGTAAACTATCCTTTTAATACTTTTTAAAAACCATAAATTATATTTTAATGTGAATTATATACATTTTAATAATATAATTTTTTTAATTATATAACTAATATAATCTTCAGCCTGATCAACTTGCAGAAAAAAGTCAAACAAAACAAATAATTTGAAACGAGAAAATTACTTCATAGGTTGGTCGGAATTTGAACCAGATTAGTCGGGGTGTACATATATATATAAGACTATAAGAGTAACTAAGGGATGTTGAGGTAAGAACGTACATGGAGGCATTGAAAGCAGAGAGGAAGAGAAGAGAAGCCAAAACAGTAAAAACATTGAAGTAAATTGGTCCAAGCCACAACACCATTGTTAATATTGAGTGAAACCCCGATAGTTGTTTCCCGGTAAATAGAGCCGGCGCCGCCTCATTTTCCGGCCTGATTCCGTTAGGCTCCTCCTCCATTTGATCAGATAACGTTCAGGCTTTTAGTAAGCTGTGTGTATGTATGTATGTGACAATATACTAATAAGTATTGGAAAATAATTAAAGAAAGAAAGATGGTGATGATAGGTAGAGATAATAACAGAGTGTATACATGTATGTATATGCACGTGGCACCCATTCTCTCTGCATGCATTTCTGACTTCAACATAAACCGACAAATTGTGAGTTAAGCATAATAATAGACTGTTTAGATATTTAAAACAAATTACGTATTTTAAAAAAATTAATACAATAAATTAAATTATATATATATATATTTAAATTAATCCAACATTGAAATATTAGTGCAAAGATAATTTTTGAGAAATAATTTAAAATTTTATTTTTGAAAAAATGATAAATATTTTGGGATAATTTTCTCGTTTTGAATGCTAAGGGTTGAATATATTAGTGTATTTATATATTTTGAATGCTAAGGGTTGAATATATGTTCTACGATGTTGTGAATTCTTGGTTTGTGAGTTTAGAGTAAGTTCTCGGTCGATCATTATGGTGTTTTCAAAATTACGTGTATATTTGATTATATAAATTTGGGTTAAGTGATTATATTTTGAAATGATGTGTATTACCCTATATATGTATTGTGTGTCAACAGTAATTTTGGAACTCTGATTTATGATATGGTTTGTGAAAATTTAGGACCGAGGTCACCAGTTGTAGTGACAGTTTTCTGAAAATCTAGGACCGTTATCACCGGTTTGTAGCGATCGTGGTATAAATTGAATGCTAACAAGTTATTGTTTTATGTGTGGTCGTCGTATCGTATCGAAAAAGAATCTAAAAGTGTATCGGAAGTTATGTGTATAGTTATTGTATCGAAAAATATTTTGTTATATGTATTACTTGTTATTTGACCCGACTAGTTGGATCGATTGGTTATTTGTTGGGTTGTAAAGCTCATTACTTATAATTTTAGGTTCGATGTAAAAGGAAGATGAAGTGCATTTGATTTCGAGGATCTTAGTTTTGAAGTGGATTGATTGTTGACTTGTCATTGTTAGCTGCGCTTTTGTAATGGTCAGGGTCGGCCCTGAGAGCAAGCAATATAAGCCATTACATGGAGCATCCATCATCCAAGGGCAATTTTTTTTTTAAAAAATAAAGTATATATATCATTTTGAATTATTTATTTTAAATTAAGTTAGTTATTTGAATTTAAAAATCAAAATATACATATTTTAATTAGCAAATAGAAAAAAGCATATTTGACTCATCGTTGAAAATATTGGGATATATAACTATATTTTTTATAAATAAGGTAAATGCCATATTTAGTTCTAATACCCAAATACTCTAATTTCTACGATATACACTATAAAAGATTATGAAAGGCACGACCCATTGTCCATTCAACCTTATGCATTCAATAACATACCCACCCGGTATAAGGCTTGTTTTTAATGTCTTTATACTTCATACTTTGATAGTTGAATGTTTATTTCATAGAGTTTATAAGGTAATTTGTTTAATTGGATTGGTATATTGCACTACTTCTAAAACATGGTTTTGTTTATGATATTGATGGTAAGTTCTGTTTCTCAAGTTAAGAATTATAAAAGAATTCTTATTTTTAGTAAAAAAAGATTGATTAATATGTTGAAATTTTTGAAATACATGGAAGGTGTTATCCAACTACAACAATTGCTTATAGAATAATATTGTTAACTATTCCTGTTATAGTGACTTCTGCATAACAGTGTTTTTCAAAATTAAAGTTGATTAAATCATATCTCCATTCTATTACATCGCAAGAAAAGTTGAATGAGTTAGCTATGTTATCGATCTAGTAGGAAATCCTAGTAAATTCTAATTTTGAAGGTTTGATTAATGAGTTTGCTAGCAAAAATGTGAGAAAAATAATCTTTAAATCATGAGATTTTAGTATCTAATAATGAAAATGTACACTGATTTGGTTATAAGTATTCGGTAACGGGGGAGGGCAAATTTTTTTGAAATGACATGAGGCATCTCAAAACTCACGCCCGGTCATGGTAATAGTCACCTTTATAATAGAGTTTTGGATTATTAAATTGTGTTATTAGTTAACGGCCGGAAAATGGCAGACTGTTACATTTACAAACATGAAAACTGAAAGAATATACAAAATCACATACAACAATATTATATATAAACAAAGAGAGAATACATAAATATCAGTGCCAAGAGCATCTACAATGCTCATGGCCGGTTTTCACTTTTATTGGGCTCCATTCTATGCAGCTTAAAAAAAAATGGTCAAATTCATCTAATGCTAAGCCTACTTGCCACATTTTATATGACTCATTTTCTTCTTATTATATTATATTTGTAGTAAATCCATTTTTTACATTTGTAGTTGATTGCATAAAGTAAATATTAAGAATTAAAAAATAATGAAATTGGGCAGAGGTGGGATTGCCTAACACGGTGGGTTTGGCCGGTTTCTTTCATTCCCATCCAATGCAAAAAACAGTTAATTTTATGTGGCCATTCCAGTTCACATGTCTCGAGCTTGTAGTTGGACACCCATTGTGGGTGCTCTAACAGCATCCACTTGTGTTCCAAATAATTAGCATCAAGTGGTAAATGATCTGGTTGCTCCAATGCTTGAGACCAATTTAACATGATTTTTAACAGAATTTTAAATAGCCAATTTCATTTAGTTAACAGTTGAATATAAAACTAATAAAAAGGAAAATATAATGAAATTGTCCAATACCACGAAAGAGTTCCCACACCATTTCTTTTAATTTGCTCCAACGCCAATTCATTTGGCCACTTCCATTTCACAGGTCCCAAAGCATGAGGGCCTGCCTTGGAAGTGCTCTAACAGCTGATACGAAACCACCCTCTCAGTTTTCTACTTCTTGATCGTATTTTTTTCCTCGCTCCACTTTTTATTCCCTGCAACATAAAAATAAACAATCCTTGATTAGAGTAAACTCATTTTCCCGCGTCCTGCCCTCAATTCTATTTCATTCTCATTCTCATTCTCATTTCCTTTGTTCTGTTCCTAATTCCCATTCACATTTCCCTCAACCATACAAGCATCCCAAAAAGTTCTTTGCGTGAATTCATGGGAGTGAAGTTCTTTGCGTGAATTCATGGGAGTGAACATTCTAAATTTAATGTCAGAGCTTATTACGAACTGTGATTTGACTTGCCTGACTTTGAAGAGAGTCTTGTTGTTCAAGACAAGTTTCAGTTTCACCTTTTTCCTGCCCTGCAACATTTTGTGCATCTGAAATTTCAGAAACAATGTGAGCCGTAGTTGATGAGCTTGATCTTGATCTTGACGAGTTCCTCTCATCCATCACTAAGCTCAACTAACGAAAAGTAAAAACAGTTTAGGCTTAGGCAAGAACACATGCTGCAATAGATAGGATTACGATTACTAATAACGTATTTCTCTTCAAAGATTTTTAAAAATGTTTCAAAACCTGTAAAACTCGATTTTCGAGTATGGCAAGACGATCCATTAGTGTGCCCTTTTGACGAACTTCCTCGAGAGCAAAAGATAAAGTTTTGCTGTGACCATCTTCTTCATTTTCTGTTTTACTAATAACAGAATCAGTTAAATGTGTTCCCGAGGTACCATGCTTCTCTTCCAGAAGTTGTAGCTGCATAACCAAAAGGACTTAACTATGAATAAGTTTACGATGTTAAGGAAAATTTGCTCATTAGTTACACAAAATCTATAGCAAACTTTGGCTCTTAGGCTGTGTTCACTTCACTTGAATGGAATGAGGGGAGAATGAAATGAAATTTATACTCTTATTTAGGTGAGATTATGAAAAATGTTTCTAATTTTCATTCCTTCTTTCATTCCATTCCAAATTATTTATACCAAAATTTTAACCCACATGTTTTGGAAGGAATACCCATTCCATTTATTCATTATTTTCCCTACAATCCTCATCATAGAAAATTTAGACTCCCTCATATTCATTTAAAATTTCACTCATACATTCTTCTTTCTTCATATAATTTGTTTATAATTTTCCATCTCATTCTTTCCCCATTCCATTCTCGTCAAGTGAACACAACCTTAGAGTCTCAGAACTTTTGTGCCATCACAATAATATCCTACTCGGTGCAGAAGGTTCCCATAGGGTCGGGTAAAGGTCACAATAATTGACATTGCGGTGGTCAGATAGTGTTGCCGGATCATTTTTGTTATTTTGAGGGGGTGTCTAAAAATTGAAATCTCCGCCCCGTTCTCTGTCTTATTGAGATTCCTAAGAGTTCAAGACCGGACTATAATTTTGAGTATCCGAACCGATATATGAGTAGTGATGCAGATTTATGTGGCGTAACAAGTAACCATAATAATTTTGCTAGTATCCTTTACACACACATATAATTGTACAACAGATAGATTGAGAAGTGGTACCAGGCGATCAAGGCGATTGAGTCTCGGAAGAACGGGCATGGGTGCTAAGCTTGGCTCTTGCTTCCCTTCTCCGTCCATTATTTGCATCATTGTGCAGACCGTGGTGTGCAATTCCGGTTTTCTCTGTGTCAAAGATTACAACAGCTGCTTCTTGTTTTCATGTGGTGGCTTTCCTCATGCTTATTTATTAAGAAGCTAAGCTGTTACACATATAATACAATAAGGTGACACATTCATTGATGCAAATATGTAATTAATTGCAACCACCTCACCATACTTCTATTGTCACTATACAAGCTTCACACGACTTCGTTTATATACCATATTATTATATCTCACTTTCATCCCTATCTTATCTCTACAAAATCTTTATCTTTCTTCGTTATAATTGCTGACACTTTCACATAAAACGCGGTATGCATTCACACATACACAAACTAAATTAGATCAAACATACCAAATAGGCTGTACGTTTTCGTAAAGACCTCGCTTAATGGTAAATAATAGGCCATTTAGAAAGAAAGCTCTGTATTGAAGGCATAAAACCTTGCCGAGACCTCTCTTTTCAAAGGTTTTTCATGCTGTTGTGGAATCAAGAAAGTAAAATAATCGTCTGACAAAGAATGCGTCTTATTTTCAGCAACCCAATATACAGACATATTTTTTGATACTCAGGTCATAAAAGTTCAGCAAAAACATCCTTTTGTGTATTGCCAAATTAGGAACAGTTTTCAGTTACAACTAATCAAGTAAAACTATGTTATGATTATTAACACACGGAGAATAACATACACTATCCCGAAAAACACAGCATCGATAATACGTAAATATTTGTAGCAGCTAAAAATGACATTAATATAGTTTAGAACATTAATCACTGTGATAACTCTCATACTTCCTTGCAGGGTTTACTGGTCCAAAGGATGAAGCAAACTGTATGTGATTGTAATTCCCCTTGCAAATTTGCAATCCACTCTCCAAGTAATACTCTTATAGCATAGATAAGAGAACTTTAGCAAGAAATTTCACCTAAAAGAGTTCCATAGCTCCAAATAAAATGAGTTGTTCGTGAACATGTTGTCGTGATTGTTCGAACATATTCATGTTGGTGAACACTAACGATCCAAACTCAAACAAAATATTAGGGTCGATAACAGTTTAAGTTCGAAAAATTTTAAACAAACTCAACAACCTAAAGATTGGCTCGGCTCGACTCATTTACACCATAATCGCATCCATTTATGAATTGTATCAAAATATAATATCCATTGTAAGGGTTTTTTCATTTAATAGGTAGTGAAATTAAATGCCTAACCGAAAGACATATATAAGATATATCCGGACACTTAAACAATAAAATTTTAAAGTCTGAAAAAGAAACTCTCATAAAATACGAAGTATCAGTTACAACATTTGTTTTTAAATCAAAAAACAAAAGAAAGAAAAAACTTTCAACTGAAGCAGTACTAGGCTACAGCAAGCAAGAAGGAAGTTGGTGAAAAAATGTAAATGGAAGTTGAAACGTAAAGTGGAACTTGAAAGTAATTTGTTGTTGGGCTTTTTAGTCCAAGGTGGTATGCCGTTTGAATTGGATAGCCCATTAAACAATGGGCTGGTCTTTTAATTGAAAAGCGCATCCACGATCATTTATGTTATCTGTTGGTGCTAATTTGGTTTTTTATGTTTCTTTTGGTCAAGGGCTAATAATTACGGTTTTATTGAATGGAAAAATGAGTGAATATTATTATTTTATTATATAGAGATAGAACTGATGGGCCTCTCAAAGTTTATTAATAAAAAGAAGTATAGAATGCCACTCATATCTGCAATTGTGATGATAGTTCTCTTTAGTTGGTCATTCAATTATAAAATCTAAAACACTTTTTGAGTGGTTCAAGGATAATTTATAGTCTTTCAGTTTTTGTATATCATGTGTTAAAAAAAATTTATATTCCTTAATTATACTTAACATAAATCTTAATTTAGTGTACTTTTTTTTTTTTGACTAATTTGACTTATAGCCTTACAAATGAGTATCTGTTCTAAAGAAATTCTCGGGATGAGCCAGGATCGAACCCAGGACTTGGGACGACAGAGGATAAGCCCTCAACCACTTGGGCTATCCAACCGTGCTCTTGTAAAGCTGATAAAAAAATGGGTGAAATGCGTTTATACATGTATCATTGCAGATCTGTATCGTCATCAATAATCTTGGCATGCTTATTGCGTATATGATTATTATTGGTATGGTTGGATGATGGTTGTTTACTTTTGTTTATTAGACACCTTAGACAATTCTCCGGCGAGTCGAGGCGTTTCAGACAAGGTCAAATCATAAACGTACATAAAAAATAAGGTAAGGTCTGTGTGTATGGACTCCACGACACATGTATGACATCCTATCTCTAATTGGTGTGAATTTTATCATGATATCTTTGTGTTGAGGAAGAATTGAGTCACTATTTATCGTTTGAGTGACTGAGTTTTGATGTTGGATGAGTTTGTTTTGATTTGTTAGTTGGAATCTCCGAGTCTATATGAGTTGAGATTGAATTACTTTTATAATTATATGTTTAGTGGTTCATATAGCTCAATTTTATCATATTAGATGAATATTAAGGTTAGTTGAATTGTGTTTGGATTTGTTGGTTAGAAATTAGAATATGAAATTATCAAAAGGGCGGGTTTGAGTTATTCTTAAGGGCTAAATTATATGCATGTCATGCTACATGCATCTCTGGTTGAAATTAGTCCTATCAACTTAGTCAGTAAGTTCACTTGATTTTTTGTCAAGTAACTACTTGAAAACTGACTATGATAAATGGTGAGAATTGGCTTGCTTTGTGATCAGTAGATTATGTATAAGACTGGATTTATGAACTGAATTTGTTCTAGTGAAGCATTCATGGTTGTTTTAATGTCCTGATTTTTATATGTGTATGCAAAATTATGTTTCTTGATTAAAATGAATACATTGATTTTTTTTATCTAATTTTAATTTTAGTTTGCTTGATTTATGTTCGGTGCATAATTTTAATTTTGTCCTCAATTTTGATTTTGTTATTATTTGCCAGCTTTTATTTTTCGGTTATGAATTTTGAATGAATTTTAATTATATTTATAGTTTTTAATGTAATATTTAATTTTCAGTTTTTGTAAAAATGTAATTGTATTTACTTTTTCAGAAGTGTGTGATTTTTTTTTTTTGACTAATTTGGCTTGTAGCCTTACAAATGAGTATCTGTTCTAAAGAAATTCTCGGGGTGAGCCAGGATCGAACCCAGGACCTGGGACGACAGAGGATAAACCCTCAACCACTTGGGCTATCCAACCGTGCTCTTCAGAAGTGTGTGATTAATTGTTAGTTATGGTAATTAATTGTCATCATTTACTTTCTTTGTTTGAATGAAATGTTTTAATCTTTTTCAAATGCAATATTCAATTGTATGTCATATATGATGATTTTTGTTGCCTATTAGGGAGTTCCATATATGATGGCTTCTTGTGCCTATACGAGACTGCCATATATAATGGTTTGTTGACCATATAAGGTGGTGTTTATGTGTCATTAATGACTTTGTATGTGCTTTTAAATTTATTCTACTCATTGTTGAGTGAATTTACAAATCACAAAAGTAATTATATGTATCATTCCCACACACAATGCACAAAATTTTCAGTTACTTTTTTAATTCTTTAAATGAGTTATTATTAATGAGCAAGGGTTACACTTTATTGAAAAAAAGTAAATTTTCTCGTGATTGTATTTGAGATTGATTTTGATGTAGACTAGTTGGCAGCAAGTATTGAGGCTGCAATGAATCGTGGAAAGGGTGCCCGCAGAACAAAGACATGATCACGCTGGAGGCCTGCATGATCATGTTACAATATAGAAACTCACAGGTGGCATATGGCTATATGGCACGCTCATCCTGAATTATGATGTATTACCTATTATCTTTTGAATTATTAAAAATACTTTGAGAGTTTTTTCATCTTTTCTGGTGGATTCCAGAATTATCTTAACTGAATCTTAGTCTTCTAGATTTTGAAATCCATTTAAAGTTTATATTAATCATTCGAAAAATTTATTTGGGCTGTGTTAATTCAAGAGGGTCATCTGGTTGCCTATCAAAGTAAAAAATTGAAAAATGGTGAGTCGATGTATACTACTCATGAGAAAGAAATGACTGCAGTGATCCATTGCTTGGAAGTGAGGAGACATTATTTATTGGGAACAAAGTTCGTGGTGTGCACAACTATTGTGGCTAATACTAACTTCAAAACTAAGAAGAAATTAACCCCTAAACAAGCACGATAGCAACAGTTTTGGCCGAATTTGGTTTTACAAGGGTGAATAGGCCAGAGGCTCAAAATAATGTGGCTGACGCTTTGAGTAGGAAGATGGATGTAAAGGAGTTTGTAAATGTTCTAAAGGTCATAAACTTAGATTTTGTGGGATAAATCAAAAGACTTGCAGGAAACGATAAGGCATATAAGAATCTTATGATGAAAGGGTGTTAAGGCATTATTCCCAAGTACTAAGTTAAAGATGGGATGTTGCAAGCCAAAGGCAACAGGCTATATAACCCTTGTGGTGAAAACTTGAGGGTACATATTTTGAAAGAGTCCCATGACTCTAAGTGAGCTAGACATCCTGTGTTGGAAGGATGTATGCTTTTTTGTGTAGAACATATATTTTGCCCAAGATGTTAGAAGGCACAATAGCATATGTGAAGTCATGTTTAGTATGTCTACTTGACAAAATATAAAAGAAGAAGGAAACATTTTCATTGTTGCGTCTTCTTGATCATGGCATTTGATATCAATGGATTTTTATTACTAGATTGCCTAATATTGATGGGATGAGGTCTTTCATATAGTTGTGGATAGATTTTAGAGAATTTTAGAGAATGCAAGATTCACTAGCCAGTTTTAGAGAATTTTATGACAAATGACCCAATAGAAAGGTTGAAATCTTTGCTAGATGAATACATGAGACACATTGTTACTTCAAGTAAAAAAAACTAGTTAGACTTGATAGACACTGTACATTTTTGCTATAACTTGCAATTTTCCTCTTCAACGGCCGTTTTGAGAGCACAACTTAGGATTCCAAATCAGGTAGAAATTCAGAGAACATGTGAAAACTATTATGTAGCTTATAGATATGCTATTAGGAAATAAGAGATATTTGAGTATGCTCAAGACAGCCTAAGTAAAGCACAACATATGATGAGTAAATATGCTGACAAAAGAATGCAGACCTTTGAAATTTCAGGTTGGGGACAAAGTGTACTTAAATTGACACCTCAGATTTGGAGGAAGATAAGCTCAAAGTCAGTACATAGAGGATTCGTTGAGAGCTATAATGGGCCATTTGAAGAGATCAAGATAGTTGGGGTTCTAGCTTATCAGTTGAAACTTCTAGCTAGGATGAAGATTCATCCAAATTTCTAAGTGAGTTTTATGAAGCCTTTTCATGAGAGTTTACTGGGTCAAAAACAACAACTAAAGTGTGCTCCTCTTACTATTTGTAAGTAATTTGATAAGTTAGTTGAAAGAATTCTTAATCACCGTATTATGGTAATGAGTATGCAAAATAGAAGGACTGACTACTTAGTGAAATGGAAGGGGGACTCAAAAGTGGATGCTACATGGGAGAGAGATGTAACTTTGTGTCAATTCGAAGATCATATTAATGAGTAACTTGACCACCCTCTAATGAGGACATTGGCCTCTTCAAGTGGGGGTGGTTTTGTAAGTACTTAAGGTTGGATTGACTTGGCTTTGCAGTGACTGTTCCCTAAGTGTCATTAAGGTGAGGCTTAGCTAATGGCTTAGATGGTGGACTGATATTGTACTTCATTTCTATAGTTTTGATGATTTGACATTGATTATGTGCACTTGGATGAGTAAATAGCTGGTTGGGAAGTCCAAGGAAATTATATCATGAGGCTCAAAGACCACACATGTGGGGAAATTATTGTGGGCATTACAAGTGGTAAAGTTGGAGATAGTAAAAAATGCATAAGTGTTGGGATATATATATATATATATATATATATATATATATATATATATATATATATATATACCCATATATGTGGGGTAGTGTCTAATAACTACTAACGGGTTGCACAAAGGTTGAGAGGGCTGACAGGTATCTCTTGCAATTGTTGGGAACTACCTTGGCTGAGAGTAACTGCTCAACAAGAGAGAAAACGTGAATAAATATAGATAGGCATATTGATATAATTTGTATCTTGTATTCATTATTCTGCACATAGAAATCATATAGAGAAAGATAAGAAAAATATTATAAGGCTTGGTCTATTATATATTTTATTCCTTTTGAGTTGTAATTGCAATGAAAGAGTTGAGAGGGCGCCTCCAGAAAATTCTGATGTGTTCTTATATTTACAGTAATTGCTATAATCAAGTTATCATAAATCAAGTGTTGGTAGAAGAAACAAATTTTAGTGTTGGTTGATGTTCTTGGGGTGCTTGGGGCACAAGGGCAAACATTGAGTTAGCAAAAAAAAAAACTAACCCTATGACAACTAATTTTTTGTGTAGAAAAGCCTCATGCATGGATTCATTTGTAGTAATCGTAATTGAATATGTTAACAAAATTTATAAAATTAATAGATTAAAAAATCTAATAAAGCTTATTCATTAAATTCGACCAGTGGGTCAACCAATTAGAAGATTCAAAATGAAGATGAAATTTGTGTTTACAAGAAGTTTAGTGGGAGCCATGTGACATTCCTAGTATTATATGTTGATACTAATAGGGAATGACATTCCTTCTCTACAGATTGTGAAGACTTCGTTAAGAAATAATTTCTCAATGAAAGACTTAGGCGATGTGACCTATATATTAGGGATCAGGATCTATAGAGATAGATCAAGGAGATTGATCGGCCTAAGTCAGAGTACATACATTGATAAAGTTTTGCATCGATTTGGAATACAAAGAGGCTAAAATGGATATGTCCCAATGTCTCATGGGATAGTGATCTCAAAATAATATTTGTCCAAAATCATTGGATAATAAGGATCGTATGAGTATAATTTCATATGCTTCGGTAATTGATTCTATAATGTATGAGATGATATGTACTAAGTATGATGTCTCGTAAGCTTTAAGCATGACGAGCATGTATCAGTCTAATCCATGTGATGGTCACTGGATGAGAGTCAATAATATTCTTAATTACTTAAAGAGGACTAAAGATTCATTCTTGTTATATGGAGGAGATGTGAAGCTAGTTGTAAGAGGTTTTAATGATGGTGGTTTCTAGACAGACAATGATGATTTAGTGTTTCTGTCTGGCTTTATGTTTTATCTATTTAAATTGAGATGTTGTATACTAGAATGGTTCATAGCAGACACTGTTGTTGATTCTACAATAGAGCCTGAGTATATTGATGCTTATGAAGCAGCCAAGTAAGCTGTTTGGGCACGTACTTAGGAGATATCACCTAATTAATGAGATTAATGATCAAAGAGATATACTTATATGTAAAGTGCATACTAATAATACTATTGCAAACTCATTGACTAAGGCTTTGTCACAGCAGAAACACCAAAGTCACACTAGTTCCACGGGTATTAGATACATGAGAGATTGACTCTAGTACAAGTGGGAGATTGTTAGTATTGGTGTCCTAGAGACAATACTATTAGGTTTTATTGAAAATAATTATGGATTATGTTCTATTGATTATTGAATAAATATTTATTGTGTCTTTATTTACTGCATAATAAATTGAAAGCATAATAAATGTCCTTGGAATTTTGATACGTATTATATATCTTTAAGTATGTGACTTAAAAATGAGATTATATGAATAGTATCTTATTCCTAGAATTCCCTAGTCGAGTATTATTATTCAAGGACGATAATAATGCAGAGACTAGTATGTTTGTTGACAGATGACTACATCTCATTGGTCATAGGTATGGTGATACTAAATTCAAGAACATAAGTGCATGCCTCAATGCATGACACTGGAATGACCCGTCATGAGATTCTACATGTTAAAAAAGTGTCATAAGTAATTCTCACAGTGATAATGATGTAATGATCCTTAGACCTGAAATCATTATATTTCTATATGAGAAGTAATATACTTTGATTACATTAAAAGTTGCCTTTGACCGGGTGATGATCAAGATGCGCATTTGGTATATTATGAATCATATGAGAAATATGAATGATATAGAAGAGATTTAATCCTCATAATCATATGAGTGATATTATTGGCCTCTTATTTGAGTGAGACTATGAAATACACGGTCGTGCTCAAATGTTAATTTGATTTTAATAGTCTACTCATCGATCAAGAAAATAAAGATAAAATTATGAAGAGGATGACACGATACATGCCTTGAGTTTATCTATAATATCAAGATTAAAGGGATTATATTACATTGTATATTATTCACGAAAGGCTCAATCGAATCACCGATTTAATTATTATTACTTGGGTAGCAATGATGTATTACTAGATGCCACTCATTGTTTATAATTTTATTATTGGATAATAAAATTATTGTCAACGTAATAATAACCTAAAAGGTCACACGAAAGAACACTTGAAGGAAAATTAATAGTAATTCTACTTTAATTTTGCATAGTAATTAAGTTGGACTTAATTAATAAAATTAGAAATTTGAATTAATTTATAATTCAAATTATATTTAAATATTAATTAAGTTTGACTTAATTAGTTATTTAAATTAAAATTCAAATTTTAAATAAATTAATATATTAAATATAAGGCCCAACCAGATGATGGGCTAAAGGCTTGTTTATTTCTTCTATAAATACATCTCTTTCTCTAGGAGTTAACTTAATTCAGTTTTGGGAAAACCCTAACCGCATAGAGAGCGATAGAGGATGAGAGAAACAGTTTGGGTACTAGTACATCCTTCCTCCTTCGAAGATCAAGTATTCGTGTGGATACCGTTAGAGTGTAGATCGCGTGCTGCGGGATATGTGATGATCGTACGAGCTTTGGACCTCCATAATCTCTATCTATAATTCGTTAAAGCTCCAAAAGGTAATACACCATGATCTCCTAATTAAGTATTGTATTTTCTCATGGATCCTACGGAGGGTTTCACTATTTTGATTTATTTTTCACGTTTATTACGCTGCGTTTGTATCACGAAACCCTTCATAAATGATATAGTTTAATTCATATTAATTTTGTATTGAAATAAGAATTTAAAAATTTTGAGGTTAAATATTTTTTAATAATTTTTTAGTGAGTAACTAAAACTAGTGAGATTCGATAAATGAATTTAGTTCGGGACAAAAATATTAGGATTATCTTCTTTATAAAATCTTATTGCAATTATTGTCGGATTTTACGTAATTATATTTATCTAGAGGATATGGGATAAGAAACCATGCTATCATGAATTATAACAATAATTGTAGGGTTATAATTATTAGTTATTGTGCCCTAGAGACAATACTTTTATATTTTAAGGAAAATATTTTTATTATTAAGAATTATGTTTTATTGATTGGTATTTATTTATTATGTTTTATTTACTGCGTTATAAATGTCATCATAATAAATGTTCTTGAAATAATGATACGTATTATATATCCTCAAGTGCATGACTTAAAAATGAGATTATATGAACAATAACATTATTCCTGAATATCCCTACTCGAGTGTTGTTATTTTAGGATAATAATAATGCATAGAAACTAGTATGTTTGTTGACTAATGACTACATCTCATTGGTCATAGGTAGGTGATACTAAAGTTAAAAACATAAGTGCATGTAAAAGTACATGGGACTGGATTGACCCGCCATGAGATTCTACATGTTAAAAGTGTCATAAGTAATTCTCAAAGTGATAATGATGTAATGATCCTTAGACTTGAAACCATTACATTTCAATATGAAAATTAATATACTTTGATTACATTAAAAGTTGCCTTTGACCGGGTGATGATCAAATGCGCATTAGGAATATTATGAATCATATGAGAAATATGAATGATATAGAAGAGATTAAATCCTCCTAATTTTAGGAGTGATATTATTGGTCTCTTGTTTAAGCGAGACTATGAAATGCACGACCGTGCTCAAATGTTGATTTAATTTTAATAGTCTACTCATCAATCAAGAAAATAAAGATTAAATTATGAAGAGAATGGCACGCGACATTCCTTGAGTTTAATCTATAATATCAAGATTAAATTTAATCTATAATATCAAGATTAAATGGATTATATTACAGAGAACATTATTTACGAAAGGCTTAATCGAATCACCGATTTTATTATTATTACTTGGGTAGCAATGATGTATTACTAGATTCCACTCATTGTTTACAATTTTAATTAGATATTAAAATTATTGTCAACGTAATAATAACCTACAAGGTCACACAAAAAGAACTCTTGAAGAAGAAATAATTTAAATTAAATAAGTAATTTATTTTATTTATAATATTAATTAAGTATGACATAATTAATTATATAAATAGAATAAATGAATTACTTAAACTAATTTCAAAATTATGAATTAATTAATTAAGTCAGACTTAATTAAATAATTTAGAATTTTGGATTACTATTAATTATAAATGGATTATAATTAGAAAACTTATTCATCTCTCTATATAATCTTTTTATGGGCTGATTTAATATGGTGATACATATTTTACTAAAACCCTGGCCATTTTGAGAAAGAGAAAGATAGAGAGAGAAATAGTTTTCGGGTTCTAGTACACATCAATCCTTCATGAAAAATCTTCGTGTGGATACCGTAGAGTAGAGATCGCGAGAGCGGGATACGTGGTGATTAAACAAGCTTTGCACTTCCATTAATCTTCCATTAATGAACTGTTAAAGTTATTTAAGATATTTTTTTATTTATCTCTGAATTAAATCTTTTATTTTTGCATGGATCATGCGGAGGGTTTCGATTTATATTACGTTTTGTATTTATTTTTCATGTTTTTCCACTGTGTTTGTGCCTCGAAACCCTAAAAATGACATCAGATATACTTGCAAAACGTTTTAATTCGGTTATGTGCTTAATAATTTTCAATATGTAAATATGTCTGCGATCTACCATGGTTTCATATTAATACAATATGTATACGTATGTATATATTATGAATACATGATATTCATGTGATGTATAATCATGTGATGATTGTGTGTATTGTTGTATGTATATGATACATGTTTGTTCTTATTATGGGAATCGTACTTGATATGAATTCTGAAACGTCTGTTGTAGATTTTCTGAAATCTGTGTTCGTTGTCCGATTTCCGCAAATGATATGTGTTTTCTGATTGGAATCGGGTCACTGAGCAATACTAATGTAAACAGTTTTGCGTCTGTAAGCCATTCGATGTCGTTACAGGCCCCAAAATGGCGATTTATAATTTTCTGAAATTTATTTGATTTTCTGAAATTTCAAAATTTGTTATATATGATTATATGATATGTTTATATAATCTGAAATATATTATATATGTTATGTGATAGCATGGTGAATGGTTATGGCCTAAAGATCCATATGATAGTGGTTTTGATTTAAGGTTTTGGTTTCTAAATACGACTTTCATGTCATTTATTCATTGTAATTTAATTATCTCGAATGTAACTCGAGTTCTTCTTGTAATTTCATTAGAATAGTTTTGTTTCAATATTCAATGTAATTATCAATGAAGGCTTGTAAGCAAGGAGGTGATCCAAAAGGGGATGATAGAGCATGGAGAAAGAAGACATGTAATAGATAGTATTTTTAAACCATAGACCGACCTTGATATTTCCATTAGTTTAGAAAGATCACATATGATGAGGTCATAACCAAACACGTTTAATTTACGCATATTACATATATATATATATATATATATATATATATATATATATATATATATATATATATGATTGCATGTATTGGTATATATGCATAGATATTATCGAGATGCATGTTTAATATTGATTAATCATGTATGTATTATATACGACACTCATGACATGTTTGCTTAAGAAAGATAAAATTTGTAACGATTTAAAATTTTAAAATTGAACAAACGATCATGATATTCTTGTATTTATGAAACACGGTATTAAATAAGAATTTTCTTTTTCTGATATGGCGAGATTTTATCAAAAGTGGATTATTAGTTTAATTCATAAGGAAGTCGGGTTTTAAGAGAGATCGCTTGTGACTTCTCCGACAACTTGGAATTCAATTCATTGACGAATTTTGAAATGAATTATTTGATCGAGGAAAAATTGAGAATCTCTTTATGATGGGATCATGATCATTCATATAAACAATAAAATCCCTAAATACATATTAAGTTAATCAGATGCCTTCCAATATTTAATACTCGTCAAGATCTAGATTGAGAAGGAGTGGGTTTGCCAAAGCTAGGTGCTCTCATCAATCATGGGAAGACGTGATAAGTAAGTGTACTTAAGTTATTGAAATGTTGGGTCTAACTTAACTAAATCATCGTAGTAGGATTTTGAATTTAGAGGCATAGAGTTTGATGAGATTTATTGGATAAATGTGTACAAGAGGTTATTTCACCAAACTATCTAAGAGTTATATTTGATATAATTAACAATAGTTGTCTACCTAAATAGTCGTGTTTTAGGAGTATTAGCCCATGCTAACTTAAAACATGGATGAAATATGGATCTTGGATCACTAAAATGATTTAAAGCAATGTTTTCCGAATTAATAGTTAGGGCTATTGATTTGAAGAAAATAGTGGGAGATATATATTATGAATGTATATGATAATCACTTAAACATAATTAATATTAAATCTATAATCTAGTTTATTTTATAAACTTTAATATTGTAGATATCAAATGATAAAAACAAACAACTTCTCTATGTGATCAGTTCTTGAGAAGGACAAGTTGACGATTTTTTTTTTCTCGACTAACATAGGAGCTTGAGGATCATCCTCGAGCACCACAATGTTAGTCAAATCACTTCCCCTGCTATTAAAGTTAAAAATGTAACATGTGCAATTGATAGTGCTTATTGGAAGTAAATTGATATTATGACTGATGTTTCATGTCTCATGCTTGCAACTATGACTGCTGAGCTTAAGAAGCAACATGAGCATATAGATACTTATGAGAAGATTGAGCACAAGATATATTTGACAACAAAATGGAACTATACACTTACAAGTAGGGAGAGTGAGACCCGGTTATACCACATGTTCTAAAGATTATAGGGTATAATGAGTACCTTGACATTTTGGGTTTTCATATTGTTCTGAAGACTCAGCTGGATTTGATCTTACAATATTTGGACATAAATATTCTTAGTTTGTTATGAACAACAAAATGAATAAGATTGGTGAAACACACATTGAGTTGCTAAGCATGTTGAGAACTGCTGAAAACAACATGATAAATGCATGAAGTACTACCATGCTGAATGTAATAAGGGAAAGGAAATTGGAAAGGAAAGGAAAAGATTTGATCTAGTTCCATTGTCAAACCAAAGTCCAATCCCAAAACAGGCTCTATATGAATGAGGTGTTGATAAAGAAGACGATTGTCACTTTTGTGGAAAATCGGGAGACTGGAAATTAAACTATCATACTTATTTGGAAGATCGGAAGAAGATGATCAGTAAGGGTCAAGCTTCGGGTATCGGGTTAGAATTGGAGTAAAGGCAGTTGCTCTAGTTAAAGGAACTCGTTACTTAACTTTTGGACTATAAGGTAAATTTAGAACTTGATAATTGTTATAGCGTGCTTGCAATTAAAAGAAACATTATATCAGTTTTTTGATTGGACAAGAAAGGATTTTCCATTTTAATTAAATAATAATAGTTGTTTATTCTATTTCGATGATGAGGCTTATAATATTGCACAACTAGTTAACAATTTATATGTTCTAAATTGACTCAAACCAAACATTACCTTTAGCACATTCGTTGAGGCCATATTAATGAGAAATGCATTTCCAGAATACATACGAATGCATTCTTGGATAAGTTTGACTTTAAATCATACGAAGCATGTAAACCTTGTCTCATTAGAAAAATGCCTAAAGCTCCTTTTACCAGATAAGGTGAAAGGGCCACCGAACGATTAGAACTTATACATAGTGATATATGTTGTCATATGTGTATGATGGCAAGATGTGACTTTTACTAATTTACATAATTTACTGATGATTTCAGTAGATATGGATATGTGTATCTTATTAAGAACAAATCCGATTCTTTTGAAAAGTTCAAAGAATATAAAGATGAAGTAGAAAAGAAATTTGGCGGAAGTATAAAAACTCTAAGATCTGATTGTGGAGGCGAATACTTAAGCATTGATTTTAAGATTTTCTTAAAAGAGTGTGGTATCATATCATAACCCACTCCTCCTAGAATACTACAATGGAATGGAGTATCAGAGAGGAGAAATCGTACCTTGTTAGACATGGTGCGATAGATGATGAGTCATGCAGATCTTCCAATTATTTTCTGGGGTTATGCCCTGGACACGGCTGCTTATACACTTAACCGAGTTTCTACTAAAACGGTTCAGAAGACTCCGCATGAGATATGAACTGAGAAAAGTCACATCATGTCATTTATGAAAATTTGGGGATGTGAAACATTTGTGAAACGTCTAATCTCTGACAAGCTAGGACCAAAATCAGAAAAATGTAATTTTGTGGGATACGTAACTGAAATAAGGAGTTATTCTTTCTATAATCTTTCCGAGAAAAAAGTGTTTGTTGCTCGAACTGTTGTGTTCCTTGAAAGAGAGATACTCTCTAAGAAAGAAAGTGGGAGGACAATAGAACTTGATGAAGTTCGAGACCCACATGATAACATTGAACCAATGGAGGAACCTGAGCAGAATGTACAAGAAAACAATACTGCTCAAAAAACACAGGTTATTCGTAGGTCTAGTAGGATTCGCCATGAGCCCGAGAGATATTATAGATTTCTCTTGACTCAAGATGGTGATGTGATGCTTGTGAACGAAGATGAGCCTCTCACCTACCAAGATGCTATGAACACTCCAGATTCTAAGAGATGGTTGAAAGCCATGAAGTCTGAGATGGAATCCATGTATACTAACCAAGTATGGACTTTGGTTGATCCATCTGAAGGGGTAAGACCTATAGGGTGCAATTGGGTTTTCAAGAAGAAGACCGACATGGATGGTAACGTACAAACCTATAAGGCACGATTAGTGGCAAAAGGTTTCAAACAAGTTCATGGTATTGACCATGATGAGACCTTTTCACCAGTGCCTTTGGAAAAGTCCATCAGGATTTTTCATGCTATAGCTGCTTACTATGATTATGAAATCTAGAAAATGGATGTCAAAACTACCTTTTTATGCGAGAGCCTTGAAGAAGATATGGATGTGTACATGACACAACCTGAGGGTATTATTGATCCAAAGAATGCTGGAAAGGTTTGTGAGTTACATCGATCCATTAATGGATTAAAGCAGGCCTCGAGGAGATGGAACATTCGTTTTGATGAAACTTGTGTTTACATGAAGTTTAGTGGGAGTCATGTGGCATTCCTAGTATTATACTACAGACTGTGAAGACTTGGTTGAGAAATAGTTTCCCGATGAAAGACTTAGGCAATATGACCTATGTTTTAGGGATCTCGATTTATAGTGATAGATCAAAATGATAATTTAGCTTAAGTCAGAGTACATACATTGGCAATGTATTGCACCAATTTGGGATGAAAAGAGGCTAAAATGGATATGTCCCAATGTCTCATGGGATAGTGATCTCAAAATAAAATTGTAATATATCATTGGATGATAAGGATCGTGTGAGTAAAGTTCTATATGCTTCGGCAATTGGTTCTTTAATTTATGAGATGATATGTACTCATTATGATGTCTCGTAAGCCTTAAGCATAACGAGTAGGTACCAGTCTAATCCAAGTGATGGTCACTAGATGAGAGTCAAGAATATTCTTAAGTACTTAAAGAGGACTAAAGATTCATTCTTGTTATATAGAGGAGATGTGAAACTAGTTGAAAGAGTTTTCAGTAATGCTAGTTTCCTAACAAACAATGATGATTTATTGTTTATGTCTGGCTTTGTGCTTTATCTATTTAAATTGAGATGTTGTATGCTGGAATGGTTCACAACAGAGACTGTTATTGATTCTACAATAGAGTCTGAGTATATTAATGCTTGCGAAGCAGCTAATGAGACTTTTTGGGCATGTACTTAGGAGATATCACCTAATTAATGAGATTAATGATCAAGGAGATATAAAAATATTTAAAGTGCATACTAATAATAATATTGCAGACCCAATGACTAAGATTTTGTCGCAGCAGAAGCACGAAAGTCACAATAGTTTCATGAGTATTAGATACTTGGGTAATTGGCTCTAGTGCAAGTGAGAGATTGTTAGTAATTGTGCCCTAGAGACAATATTTGTATATTTTAAGGAAAATATTTTTATTTTTAGGGATTATATTTTATTGATTATTATTTATTTATTATGTTTTATTTACTGCATTATAAATGTTATCATAATAAATGTCCTTGAAATAATTATATGTATTATATATCTTTAAGTGTGTGACTTAAAAATGAGATTATATGAACAATATCATTATTCCTGAATATCCCTAGTCGAGTGTTGTTATTTTAGGATAATAATAATGCGTAGAGACTAGTATGTTTGTTGACTAATGACCACATCTCATTGGTAATAGGTATGGTGATACTAAAGTCAAAAACATAGGTGCATGTAAGAGTACATGTCACTGGATTGACCCGTCGTGAGATTCTATATGTTAAAAGTGTCATAAATAATTCTCATAGTGATAATGATGTAATGATCCTTAGATCTGAAATCATTATATTTCTATATGAGAATTAATATAATTTGATTACATTAAAATTTGTCTTTGATCGGGTGATGATCAAGATACATATTGGGTATATTATGAATCATATGAATGATATAGAAGGGATTTAATCCTCATAATCATAGGAGTGATATTATTGGCCTCTTTTTTGAGTGAGACTATGAAATGCACGGCCGCACTCAAATGTTGATTTGATTTTAATAGTCTACTCATCGATCAAGAAAATAAAGATTAAATTATGAAGAGGATGACACAGGACATGCCTTGAGTTTAATCTATAATATCAAGATCAAATGGATTATATTACATGAAATATTATTTACGAAAGCCTGAATCGAATTACCGATTTTATTAATATTTCTTGGGTAACAATGATATATTACTAGATGCCGCTCATTGTTTACTATTTTAATTAGATATTAAAATTATTGTCAACGTAATAATAACATATAGGGTCGCACACATAGAAAGCTTGATGGAGAAATGATTTAAATTATGAATTTTAAGTAAATAAGTAATTTATTTTATTTATAATATTAATTAAGTATCATTTAATTAATTATATAAATAGAATAAGTATTCGTGTAGATACTATAGAGCGTATATCGCGAGAGCGAGATACATGGTGATTAAACAAGCTTTAGACCTCCATTAATGTTAGGGATTGTGGTGTTAACATTGTAATCAACTATAAGTTACTTATATTAATTAGAAATTAACTAAGTAAAATGTACTGTCATATGTATATTGACAGTATGTTTTGTTGTCACTTGTGACAGTATGATTAAAAACCAAATATGTGACAGTAAGTCTAAAAGTTACTGTCGTGTATATATACAATAACATGATCCTTGAAGTAAAAGTTCACAAAGTGTTCATGCATAGCTTGGATCACAACCATGACAATAACATTTTACACTAAAACCTATGACAACATATTCAAATGACAACACAAAGGAACAGAAGACAACAACAATTCAATTGACAGTAAACTTTGTAGAGAATGAAGACTAACAAACAACAAGTTTTACTGACAACATCAATGGCGGGGATAGTTGACAGCAGTTTTGGAGACAGTGAGTTTTAAGGATCTATTAAGTCTTGACAACAAAGTAGGCAGAGCCGAAATTAAAGTACTGTTACCAAAGAGGAGCTAAAAGTTGACAGTAAACTTTTAGTGTAGCTGACTGTCTGTTCCAAGTAGCAGATTAGATAATGATAAGACAAGGAATGATTTAGACATTACTATCTAGTCTGTCAAGTCTACTACTGCAACTTGGGAGAACACAAACAAAACATAAAGCGTGCTCAAGGAGTCAAGGATATCTGTACATCTCAAAACAGCTTTATCTATAAATAGAATGAAGACAAAGTTGAACAAGAAAAATAAAGTTTCTATTTCAAGCTTTATTTTAGGACAAAGGAAAAGTGCATATGTAAGTGATATATGTGTTTCAGTATAAATACACATGTCTTACAAGTAGTTTTCCTTATGCAACTGAGCTATGTTTTCTCTTGAGCTTAGAAACATTAGAAAATTCATTGTTCTTGTTTGTTTGTAGATGGAATTTATTTTCCAGTCAGTTGTAGCAAACACAAAAATAATAAAATTAATTTTGAAAGTTTAAAGCACTATCTCATTTATCTTCTTATCATTGTTTGCATTTCTTACTTGATATTATTACTTCTTATTTGTTGTTAGTAAGATTAGTGATAATTTATCAAGTTGCATTCAACCCCCCTTGAACACTCATCCTGTTTAACAATTACTCTTCCATTAATGAACTGTTAAAACTATTTAAGATATTTCTTCTTTATCTCCGAATTAAATCTTTTGTTTCGCATGAATCCTGCAGAGGGTTTCGATTTATATTACGTTTTGTATTTAATTTTCGTGTTTTTCCGTTGCGTTTATGCCTCGAAACCCTACGATAATTTGTATCGAGTTGAGTTCAGTTTCAGTTATCGAATATAAATTTGACTTTTTTTATGGTTCAAGCAATTAAAATTATTGAACCTAAAATTTATTTTTGAATTCAACTCTTGTAATAAATGATCCGGGTTATAGTTGTTTGTAGTTTTCTGCTTATCGTGTTTTTAGCGAGTGTTTGTGATTAACAAATTTTTATCGATTTTTCAAATTTCTTTTAATTTATATAGCACTGTAAACGAACTAAATTCGAAGTTATTTTTATCAGACTCAAATAATTTCTTATGGAAGCAAACAATGCTCGTTAATATTATCGAACAGATTTTCTCGTTCGAACTCGAGTTCAATAACATATTGAACCAAATTTATCGAGTCTGAACTAGACGGACTCGAACAATACCACTTTTCTATACTTTTATTCATTAATGAACCAAAATTTTATTATCAAACTCGAATTCGAACAATTTTTAATGAACCAAACTTATCGAGTTTGAACCAAGTCGAACTGTGACGAATTTATCAAACAGTCTGTTTATTGACTTTTATTGAGTTTATTGAGTTTTAACTTAATTTAAAAAATAATATTTAGTTATTCTTTTTTCAAATAAACCTAAAATGATTTTTTCCTATCAAAATTTATAATAAATTTTCCAAAATTATCAAAATAATATGTTTATTTTTTTTATAAATTTATTCAATTAATAAAAGATGTATACCACAATAGCAATTAGATAGTGAACTCAGTGAACTAACATGGACCAGTTTAACCGCTTTTTTTTTTGTCAGAAACAACTTTCACGTTAATAAGTTGTATCGAAATATAATCCCGTAAAACGGAGTTCTTTCATACAAGAAAATTTATTATCTAACCAATAGACATGCAGATATGTTTTTGAAAATTTAGCCAATAAAACTTTAATGTCTTAAAACAGAACACCTGTTAAAAAAAATAGTATGCATTCAAAAAGAAAAAGAAAAACATTGGGCATAAATTTAAAAAAAATAATAAGTAATTATTCTTTATATAAATAAAACAAGATAAACTCTAAACAATGGGGATCCTTTTGGTCACATACATCATGATAACCTTAAAAAGCCTATTATTTATATAAAATAATACTTTAAAGTTTTAATATTCATCATTCCTATAAAGTTAAGCTATAATTGGATAAGAATATTATGCAAAGGTAGTCCAAAAAAAACACTTAAATTTGTGTATCGCTATCTTTTAATCCTCACATGTGACCCCAAATTACATTTACATTCATTTATCGTGCCATTAAAATATACACATTTATATTTAACCGTTTTTAATTCACTTAATATACAGTAAAAAGGTTATTGTATTCAAATTCGAATTTATTAAATCGAGTTTGGGACTCTATTCAAGTCATTTATCAAATCCAAAAACCTGTTCCAAGTTCAAAAATAAGTTGAATCAAATTCGAGCTCACTTATGAAATCCAGTTCGAGTTCAAATTGCTCACTATAAATTAACTACCATGCAGGGGTAGTAACTAGTAGTAAGTAGCAACTATGGACCGTTGCGTGCACGACGGAAATATAGATAAAAAAAGAGGAAAAGCAGGCACGCAGTTCATGAGATAATATTCACTCGATGTCTGCCATCCATCCTATAAAGACATCCTCTTTTTTGTTCTTTTTGCTTCAAGCTTCACCCAAACTGTCACGTTCCCAACGGTAATATATTAGCCTGTGCCCAGTGGATTGATTATCATGCTAGATTACTCAACGTGAATTACGTTAACAAGCATATATTGTTGTGCGTTTGGAGAAACCTGAACGCTATCACGCTAAATTTTGAGTTTGTTTTACTTCTATAGCTTATAAAAAAGAATAAACTATAAAATGATCATATCAAACTTCACCCTGCATACCACTTTAATGATCGGAATTTTAAATTTGCAAGACATTATTTTTATTTTCCAAAAAAGTGGTTAAGGGCCACTTTTTTGAAACATCACAAAAATGATCTTTAATCACCTTTTTAAAGAATTAAAAATAATATCCGACCATTATATTCTAAATTTAAAATTCGAGGTACTAAAATGCTATGTATGATTAATTTCAGTACCCATCATTTTATAATTTACTCAATGTAAGTTTTGCTTTTTCTTTCCAACATATTAAACTGAATCGCCTGTTTTTTCTTTTAACATATTAAACTGAATCGCAGTAATATTGTTTTTCCCTCATCAATCGATGTTATTCATAAACAAAAGTCTAGTTACATCTCATTCTTATTATATAATCTTAACATGTTTTTAATAATGTAGAATTGGTATAGCGAGTAGAGTTCAATGCATGGTTGATCCTAAATACATTAAAATCTATAAGTGTAATTTTAAAAGATCTATAATATATTGGAAAATACCACATAATTTACAGATTTTTAATATCCATCAATGTTAATAAGTTTTTGAAAATTTCTAGATTTTAAAATATTATTTAAAATCTAGATTGAATACCCCTAGATTTTAAAATATTATTTAAAATTAAGATTGAATAACTCACGATTTTAAAAAATTATGATGGAATAAATCTAGATTTTAATGGATATTTTTAAATCCTAACTAAATATTCCAATATTTTTAAAATCTAGAAAAATATTACAAAATCGGGGTTGAATACAACCTAATATTTGAGATAACTCATAACTTAACAATATTTTCGATCCCGATTTTCATGTTTGGACAATCGGATTAAAAACTAAATGAGCTCTTAATAATATTGCACTCATTAAAATATAGGGAAAATGAATATTTTTATCAATCAACTATTTTGTCTTTTAAAAAATTAGCAATGAACTATAAAATAATTTATTTAAGTCACTAATTTTTTTTTTGATTATAATCATTCCGTTAAGTTTGACTAAAAATATTAATAAATTCTAATTTTCAAGTTTAACATTATTAAGATAAAAAATACACTCCATCAACTATTTAAAGAAATTTTAAATTAAATATTAGTCAAAAGATAAAATTTGAAGATATATTGGGTGTAATAATTATCAACTAGACAACATTGTTCAATTTATTTTTCAAAATCATTGATTTATTTTTGCGAATGTGTCATTTGCATTATATATTTACTTAATATATAAATTTAATTTAATTGTAAAAGATTACTAAAATTTTATTATAATATGGTATATTTCATTTTCTGAGTTTATTATATTAAATCATTATAATTATATATATTATCAATTATTTAAAGTTAATTATTAAACATAATATAAATAATGGGTGTGTTTGTAATTGATGTCAAAAATAATATATTATTAATGGCAAATATAATTATGGGGAAACATACAAGAAAATAAACAATGATATTACTTTTATAAACACATTAAAAAATTTTAATTTGAAAGTTAAAAAGTATTATTATACAATTTATAAAAAAATTAAAAAATCATTAATTTAATCAAACTTGACGGAATTGATCTTAACGAAATGTCAAATAAAAAAGTAACGCTAGTGACTAAAATAAATTATTTTATAGTTCAGTAATAAATTTCTAAAATATCAAATAGTTGAGTAATAAAAAAAATTAATTTTTTGTAAAATATATAATGAAATTCGAGTAAAAGTGGAGGGTGGTGTTAAACGTCTTGCTTGTAAGTTCCAAAATTATCTCAAAACACATCTTACAAGTTATACAAACTGCTGCTTGCTTTTATAATACATAACACACATCTGCTGATGGATATAGTTTTGGAACACAATAAGCAACCATATACAAGGGTCCATTTTAGAGGAATACTAGGGCCATAAATCATACTAATTTTCTTGTCATTCAAAAGGGTGTACTTGAAGGAATGAGCACAAAAGCCTAAAACATGCAACCCACCAAACACAATGTTTGATTTATACTCGTTTCATCCCAAATTAAATGACCCATTTGTAAATTTTACACATTAAAAAATATTAAATGATTATAATTTTTTCCATATCTATCCATATTTATTATATTAAGTTATTATTCTCTCCGCCCATTTTACATGTCACTTTTGAAAAAATTACGCATATTAAGAAATTCAAACATAAAAATTAGTTTTCATTGTATCTATATTATTTACATTAATTGAGATAGTTTCAATGCATAATTTGAATGAGAACTAAATTAAATTAATTATCAATACTAGTACCAATACTTTAGTCAAATGGTCATTTTAGAATTTTACCTATAAAATTGCATTGAAAAGATATTGTGGATATGTATTATGAGACAATTTTTTTCCTCAAAAGTGACTACTAATTTGGGACAGAGGAAGTATAGTATTTGAATAATACTACATTAAAAATGACAAATAAGAAGAGATAGTTTTGAAAAATTATTAATAAATACACTTTAAAAGAAGAGAGGGTTAACTAATTTGAGATAAAAAATTTTTATAAAAAGAATCATCTATGGAGGGAGTATATTGGATGGGAACAACTAAACATGCACAATTTCGGCTTTGTAAGCTCATTTTTAACAATCACTCAGATCTAAAGCAATGTATGCAAGCTTCAATATGTGATACTTCAAAATTAATCATATAATTCATACATATTTTAATTATTTTAAAAAATTACGGGCCACACGTTACAAGTAATTATATCTTAGACGCAATGCCAAGATAGTTTTTCAACTATCCACGTATTTTTTCGGGGTGATGAAACATCTTCGTTTAACGTTTATGTTGTGCCTACGATTATAATTGTATTAGCTTGAATCTCGTCTGATATATGTGGTATATTAATATTTATTATTTTATTATTTTATATTTGAATTCTCATTTGATTTTATTTTAAAATATTTTTATTTTTGAATCGTTTTTTTGTTTTAATTAGAATTTATTTTAAAAATAATTTAGCCCTTAAAAATAGGATTTTTAATAAATCGTATTTGAATTAAAAATAATATAATATAATAATATATCATTGACAGAGTTTGAATGCGTTTATTTGTATATTTAAAATTTAATAATATAAATGTTAATTTATATTATATTATTAATGAGATTCAAACTTTAAATTTTATATTTGACTGTAGTTAATATATTAATATAAAAATATTCATATTGTTATAAATATATTATAATAGATATGTGAGAAGAAAGATGAAGAAGAGAATATTGTATTCCTTCAAGTGAGTTTACAAGTTCACATATAGTGCCTATTTGTTGGCTTACAAGTTGTAAGTTACAAGTATATAAAAAGCCAAAAATCTCATGATACAAAAGGTCAAAAGTCTAGAGTTTTAGACATGAAAAGCCAAAGGTCTAAGACTTGAAAGGCCAAAAGTTTAGCTAGAACTTTCTAGGACATTCATTTCACAACACTCCCCCTTGAATGTCCTATTTTTAAAAAATCGTGCCTCACTGAAACCTTTCTAGGAAAACCCTCATTGGATGTCCGTTATATGAAATAATATCTCGTTAAAACCTTATTGGAAAAACCCTATCGGATAAAAACCAAGTGAAGGAGCAAGAACATTATTTCATAGTGCGCACGTGATGATGTCTCATTAAAAACCTTACCAGGAAAACCCAAGGGGAAATAACCATGGTTAAGGGAAAAAGAGTGCAGCGCACATATACTCCCCCTCATGATAATATCGCATAAAATTTTAAATTAGATAAGATCCAATGTTGTCAAATTTTCAAATGTAACAATTGGGATCGCCTCAGCAAAATAATTTTCAATGTATCCATCTTCGACTTGTATAGCTATCAATGTATAAAGTTTATAAAGCTTTCATCCTGACGAATAGACCGCAATCATGTCATGCTATTTCCACTTATCAATTTAACCATATACATATATGACCATCTTCGGAGTTGCCAAAATCAAAATATAAGAAGTGTCTGCAATAGTCAGTTTCATGGTACACCAAAATAATAACATTTTCCATATATGTGAATATATCTTTAGTTAACGATCCCAAATCCGAGATTCAAAGTAAAAGCATTCTTCCTGCAAAATCAATTTAAATCATCTTTCAAATAGGTTAGTGGAGATCGAATAAAAACATCTTTATATACCTTCACTATAACAGTATGTGACAACATGTCTTGTTATCACTTATAACAGTATACTTAAAAGAAAAGTATGTGACAGTAAGTCTCAATAGTTACTGTCTTGTATAAATACAATAACATGATTCATGAAATAGAAGTTCACAAAGTGTTCAGGCACAACATGGGTCAAGACTTTAACAGTAACATTCTACAACTGAAGCCTATGACAGCATATTCAAGTGACATCACAAAGGAACAGACGACATCAAGTATTCCAATGACAGTAAACTTGGCGGAGAATGAAAATTCACAGACAGCCAGTTTTACTAACAGTACGTTTAGCAGGGATAGTTGACAGCAGTTTTGGAGACAACAAGTTTCAAGGATCTATCAAGGCTTGACAAAAATATATGCGGAATCAAAGATACTGTCACCAGAGAGGAGCTAAAAGTTGATAGTAAACTTTTAGTGAAACTGACAGTCTGTTCCAGGTAGCAGATTAGATAGTTAAAGTACAAGATATGATTTAGAAATTACTATCTAGTCTGTCAAGCCTACTACTGCAATTTGGGAGAAGACAAGCAAAAAGATAAGGTGTGCACCAGGAGTCAAAGATTTCTATAATCTCAGCACGACTTTATCTACAAATGGAATGAAGCCAAGGTTGAACCATAAAAGCACAGTTTCTATTTTGAGCTTTATTCTGGACAAAGGAAAAGTGCACATGTATGTGATATATGTGTTTTAGTATAAATGCACATATCTCACAAGAATTTTCCCCTATGTAACTGAGCTAGGTTTTCTCATAAGCAAGAAACATTAGCAAATCCATTGTTCTTATTTCTTTGTAGCTGGAATTATTTTCCAGTCAGTTATAGCAAATAAAAAATAAGAAAATTATTTTTTAAAGTTAAACACTTGTCTTTAATTGCTTTCTTATCATTGTCAGTATTTTTTATTTGATACTATTACTTCTTGTTTGTTGTTAGTAAGATTAGTGATAATTTATCAAGTTACATTCAACCTCCCCTCTTCTACAACACTCATATTGTTTAACAACTGATATCAGAGAAGAAGGTTAGATATACATAACCTGAAAATCTCTAACTATAAGTATACAGAAAGTAAGTAGCATAAAAATACTCACCTTTAATAAAGAACACTACAACCTTTGGAAAAGAAAAATGATGTTGTTCATAAATACAGCCAACCCACTTTACCCTAGAATTCTGGAAAATGGTCCTTTTATTCCTCAATCATAAGTACTTGAAACCACAGTGGAGGGTGAGACAATACCTGCCTACTGGGTTCCTAAAAAGGTTTTTGAGTACAATGATATAGAAAAAGAAAAAGTTTCTCTGGATGATTGTTTGCAGTTTATAATCATTGAGGCTCTTGAAAATTTTATGTATAATAATATTGTCAACTGTACTAATGCAAAAAAAATATGGGAAACCATTGAGATTCTGTGTGAAGGAACAAAGGAGGTGAAAGATAATCAAAGACAAATACTGGTGTCTCAGTATGAGGCCTTCATGGTCAAACTAAATGAAGGACTGATAGAGATGTTTGAGAGATTTAACAGGTTAATCAATGACCCGCAGCTACATGGCAAATTCTATAATAAGAAGGAAGTTAACATGAAATTTATGTTAACACTTCCTGACCACTTGGAGCACAAGGTCACTGCCGTAAGAGAAGGGAGAGACATATCTAAAATTTCTCTTGAAACCATGTATGGCATTCTCAAAACTTATGAGCTAGACTTGTTACAGAAAAGAGCTATTCAAACAGACCAAAGAGGAAAGATGACCAACACCTCAAATGCTCCAGTGGCTCAAGATCTGTTGGGTCCCGGAAGTATCGTAGAAGGGGGGTTGAATGCGATACTTACAAAAATTTAAAATTCTTTTCAGAATTTGCGGAATTAAATTATTGCTTTAGCTGAGGGTTCGAGTCCTTGTAGTGTTTGGGAGGCTGACTTACTAGCTTTCTATTTTTATGATATAACATTTAAGATATAGAAAATTAGCAAGTAAGTAAACAAGATTCAAGTTAAATACGTATATTAAACTTGAATGGGTATTACAATATTCGGTAGAATAAACATTTAATTCATAGAACAAATTTGACATGAATTGTTCTACTTAAGGAATTAAACTCAAACCAGCACAGAAAGTCTGTGAATATTACAATGCAGACAAATTCTGAATTTGAACTGATTTTTCTACTACTGAAAAATGAAGCTCAAGCCTCATATTTATAGAGGTTGCAAAGCTAGCATGACCTTTTTCACTATGACTTTATTTATTGAAATTAAGCCTTGTATGACATTTGAAATAGCTGGGTATGACTTTTTTCACTCGGTATGACTTTCAGAAATTCGGTATGATTTTTTTTATTAATTAAAAAATCGGTATGACTTTTTAATTAAATAAAAAATCACCCGGTATGATCTTTTGTTCAACAGAAATTCGGTATGACCTTTTTGTTTATTAATTAAAAAATCGGTATGACTTTTTAATTAAACAACAAAAATCTCGGTATGACTTTTTGATAAAAGAATTCGGTATGACATTTGATTTCTTCACTCGGTATGACTTTCACTTCTCCTGCCAATTTCATTTGTTTTCCACTTGATTGGACAAGTGTCAGCATGTGATTGGTTTCTTTAACAAAACATCATCTGCCATTTCAAATTCAAGAATCAGGGGCCTATTTCGTCATTTAGTGGATAGGCTTCGTAGAAATGCTTTTCGACCCGCACAGCTTATAATCTTTGATTAATAAATAATAAATTTAATCCAGAAATTATAAAAATAAATATCTAATATTATTTAGATATTTATAAATATAATTTACTGAATAAATAAAATATTTATTAAATAAATAAATCCTTACGCTCTAAGCTGCGGTCTCCTGAACGTCTGGAACCGAACTCCTTTTTCACTTGGAAATGATAAATCAATTTCAACCGGGGTTCCACTTTTAAGAATATATGACTCTGCATTTCTTCCGTGTCAATTCTTTTTCCGTCTTTTGTTAAAGTCTGTACCGTCAGGCCTGTTTAGCTGTATCTACAGTTGCAATTAGAAGTACCTCTGTTCCTTAAATAATTTAACTCTTTAAACTAGCCAATACTTCTTTTCACCACTGCATGTACCCAGTCAAATATTCAATCTTGGATTCTGACTCTTGTACACTGCATTCCAAACGAACCTGTATCCCTTTGAGCTTCCAGCTTCTGTCTTCTGTCATTCTTTTTAACCACTTGACTTGTTGATGACGAATCTCCATTGACATTGTTGACACCCTGTGCACTGGTCTGGTTCACGGATGACTAACTATAATGTTGATTCTCATTTCTTCTGTAGTGGTCTTTGTGTCTTGTCATGTCATGTCTTGGCTTCTTTTTATTCTTCCTCTATATTCAATATTTATTATTTAATTCGCTTTCTTAACTGAGTTGAGTTGTCATCTACTTATTACAAATAGGACTAGTAATATAACTTTCAAGATCCAAAGATGTTGCAGCTACAAGAGTCTCAACATCAACAAAAAATCATGATTGAAGAAGTTACTGATGAAGATGAAAATGTTACTCTTGAACTCAAGGATGGGATGGAGATGAGTTCTACACCTTGGATGAACTTGACAGCATGAAGAACAAAACCAGGGCATACATGGCAAGGAAGTTCTCTAACCTGAGATTCAAGGCTTACAAGAATTCTACTTTATTGTTAAAATCATACCATGCTGATAATACTGGAAATCAAAAGGTAGGTATAGGATTTAACTATGAAATTTTTTTGGTATGAAACATGTTGTAGAGGAAGACTTTAGTTCTGAAAAACTTATTGTCAGACCCTCTATATTGAAAAGAGTTAAGAATCCCCTATTCAAAAAGTCTGAGTTTGAATTTGATGAGGAATCACTAATTCTTAAGCAAGAATTAGCTGATGAGGACAATGATACTGTCAATAGGACCCGTAAGTCGAAAGATACTATCAAAATCCCAAACACAGTTAGCTTTGCCCTTGAAAGTAGTTAGGGTCTAGAAGATGCTGTCAATACTAGCAAGAGAGTAAGTTCAGAAGCTATGTCAAGATAGTAAGATCAAATCATACTATCAAGACAATTCCATCTAAATTTACTGTCAACACTAGTAAGATAGTAAGTTCTAAACCTACTGTCATGAAGACTATAAAGAATAGAAATGAGAAGTTAGGGATAAACAAAAAGAATAATTATGGATACATTCTTAATGCTCCTAGAAAGTTGTGTAACAAGTGTGGGTCTTCTAGTCATTTAACTCATGTCTGTACCAAGAGTAAGTTTGAAGTAAAGAATGCTACATATGTTAATGGGAATTTAAATAGCATACCTTTAAATAATAGAAAATTATCTCACTGTGGTGATTTTGATTGCATTTCGTGTAGAATGAATTTGATGAGTATTTGGTTTAACATGCCTTTTTCTAATAATCAAGTATGTCTGCATAAGAATGTTAAAATTAAAAAGGCAAAGACTCTAAATCCTCATAAAACTAGGATGGACAAGCCACCCAAGAACAAGGCTATTAAACTAGTTATCAAAACTGAATGGGTAGCTACATGAGTCATGCTCAAAGCAAAAGAAAGAAAAACAACTAATCAAGATTCAAATTGTGAACTAGCTAAGCAAAATGGACCCAATGAAAGTTGGGTACCAAAAGCAACTTGAAATATTTACTTTGCAGGGCAACATGATAAATAAAAGAATCATGTGGATCATTGACAGTGGATGCTCAAGACACATGACAGGTGATAAAACCCTGTTATCACAGTTCAAGGAAATGGTTGGCCCTTATATGACCTTTGATGACAACAACATTGGTTTCACAATGGGATATGGCATTCTAGAAGTTGAAAATTTGAAGATAGAGAAAATTGCTCTAGTGAATGGTTTGAAGCACAATCTATTGAGTGTAACTCAATTTTGTGAAAGAGGATTCCAAGTTGGTTTTGATCAAGATAGATCCTTCATTGTCAACAAGAAGACAGGAGAAGAAGCACTTTAAGGAGTAAGAAAAGGAATCCTCTTCATAGTTGACTTGGATTTAGTAAAAAAAGACAAAGTCTACTTTTTTACAGTAAGGCTTCTTCATCTAAAAGTTGGCTGTGACATAAGAAGCTTTTCCATTTGAACTTTAAAGCAATGAATTATCTAATGAAGAGAAAGTTGGTGAAAGGGTTTCCTCCACTTGAATTCTTTTAAGAAGGATTGTGCAAGGATTGCCAAAAAGGTAAGCTAAGGAGAGCCACTCACAAAAGCACTCCAAGTGGTTCGATTAATGAAGCATTTCAACTTATTCACATGGACTTATTTGGTTATGTGAATGTGCAGTCACTGATAAGAATGGCCTTAGTGATGGTTGATGACTTTTCAAGATATACTTGGGTGAGGTTCCTAGCAACCAAGGATGAAGTTGCTCAAGAGATTATTGATTTGGTAAGGGTTCTTGACAAGAATCCCAAGTACACTGTGCAGACCTTGAGAAGTGACAATGGTACTGAGTTCAAAAACAGTATCATGAATGATTTCTACAAAGACAATGGTATCACTCAACAATTCTCTGCACCAAGGACACCTCAATAAAATGGTGTTGTGGAAAGAAAGAACAGAACTCTCATTTAGGCTGTAAGAACAATGTTAAGTGAAACAAAACTTCCTACTTATTGATGGGGTAAAGCAATCAATACAAATTGTTATACTCAAAACAGGACTGTAGTCAACAAGGCCTATGGAAAGACACCCTATGAATTGCTCATAGGAAGGAAACCTACTGTCAACTACTGTTGGTGAGATTACGAAGCCGTATGAATAGTAATTATGATAACTCAACACTAGAACATGACAAGTAAATAATATGTTCATTAGAAGGAGTTTTGAAGTCTACGAAGAAATGAAGATAAGGTAGATATAGTGAATCAAGACATTAGAAGAAGTTTTGAAGTCTACTATAGATCATTGAAAGAAGTTCATTAATATGTTCAAGTCTCGATGAAGAATAATGTTTAAATACTTTGAGGGTTTTAGAAGTGTTGAAGATTCAGTCTAAAGTGCCACTAAAAGATTTCAGTGTATTAGTATTGATTGAAGATAGATAGTTTTCGAAGCATATGAATCTAGAAGGATTGAAAATAAGGTAAATACAAAGGTTAAAGAAGACAACTGTAGTCTTGAAGCTATACTCACTGAAAGAAGTTCAGTTATATGTTCAAGCGTTAGTGAAGAATAGAGAATGAAGTATTCAAGATTGTGGTAATAATGGAGACGTTGTCTAAGTACCAGAAAAGATTCCATTGAAAGTACTATGTTTATTGATAGGCCAGGATCAAAGTTAGTCGTCTGTGAACCAGACCAGTTGCACTAGGCGTCAGCAGTTTGTGAAAGGAATCTGAGTATTAACTATAGAAAAATTGTTAAGTTGAAGAACGTACTTGGAAAGAACGATTATTTATTAAGGTAAGGAAAGTGATTTGTAGAGGTTACAACCAAACAGCTAAACAACTCAAAGGGTGCTGGGTGCAAAGTGTCACAACATTGGTACGAAAAGTGAAAGTTTCTGAACTACAGTCGAAGAACGGAAACAGCTCAGGATACATGGTGTAATGTGACAAGACTTTGGTACAAGAAATGGAAGTTGGTAAACTTCAGTTAATGAATGAAAAGAGGGTCAAAGTGCAGTGATCAAATTGCACTTTGACCATGTAAATTAAGAAACGCAACAAAAGTGATCAAGCGTAACGTATATGTTTGTTTCTTATTCAAGTTTTCAAGGTACAAGGTAGACAATGTGATTGGAGCAACATGTAGATAAAGTGCAAAGAAGACAAGTAAATGTCGCCATTTGAATCTACACAGGAGATTCACTCTACAGGCGCAACAAAAAGCTCTTGGCGCAACAAAAATGTATTAGCGAAACAAAATATTTCTTGGCCTCACTTAGCCCTTATCCAATCAAATTACAATAGCTTGCTTTATTGATTTAAAAGTCTATACAGATAAGAAGATGATAGCCACTCATTAAAAGGGTCGTCTTCTTCAACAGAAATAAAATGTAGATAGCTACTGCCATGACCGGAGCAAGAAGAGCTAATTTATACACACCCATACCTTGCTTCCGGTTAGATATTAGGACCCAGTTCTTTAATAAAAAATGCTCAGGGATCCTAGATATCACTCCCTACGGACTCAATTTTTCCTTGTACTAATTTAGATATATTTGTATAGGAACTGAGCCTTATATTTTTGTGTTAGTACCGAAGAACTCATTTTATTCTTCGAGAACCAGTTATATTTTTAACTGGGTGTAGCAACCTCAGGGTTTATATACGAAAGATATATTCTCCGAAACTTGTCTCGTTTAATTACTTGCTAATTTTCTAAATCTTAATTGTTTATTCATAAATACATAAAATTAGTAAGCCAGCCTCCTAAACACTATTCACCTCTTGAATTCGAACCCACTAACCGAACTCTAAATAATTTATCCGTAAAAGATTCGAAAGAATTTTTTAATTTAGTGAGTATCGTATTCAACCCCCCTTCTATGATACTTCGGAACCCAACAATTGGTATTAGAGTAGACTGATTGATATACAAATCAAGATCCATAGTTCAATGAAGCTAAGGGTGTCGAGACCTTGTTAAATAAGTTTAATTATAAATTTTAATAAGTTTATTTTATAACATTTTATTAGTTTATATTATAAACTTTAATTAATTTATTTTATAATCTTAATATTAAGTTTACTTTATAAATTTTTATAAAATTTGTTTTATAAACTTTTATTAGTTTATATTATAAATTTTAATTAGTTTATTTTATAAACTTAATATAAAATTTATTTTTTAAACTTTTATAAAATTTATTTTATAAACTTCTATTAGTTTATGTTATAAATTTTAATTAGTTTATTTCATAAATTAAATAGAGTTTATAATTTAAATTTATTATTAACTTGGTCCATTTGTTTTTACTCGGCAGCTGACTAGGTGACTAGCTTGAATAACATGTGATCAGTGTTCTAAAAAGCGGATTAAGCGGCCGATTAAGCGGCCGATTAAGCGGAATCGGGTATAAAACGCTTCGATTTTATGTTAAGCGGATGATTAAGCGTTTTTTAAAATTAAGCGGATTATTAAGCGGATTAAGCGGTCATTAAGCGGAATATTAAAAAATTAAGCGGTTATTAATTAATTTTTTAATTTTTAAATATTAATTTTTTTAAAAAATATGACTATAATTATATTAAAAAATTAAAAAAAATATTTTATTAAGAATATTATAAGTTTAAATTCTTATTACTACATAATTTTAATTTTAAATATAATAATATTATATCTAAATATTTAAATATATATTATTAATCCGCTTAACATCCCGCTTAGAAATCCGCCTAGGCGTCCGCCTAACCCGCCTAGGCGCTAGTAGGTCCTCTCGCCGCTTAGAACCGCTTAGTGCTTTTTACAACACTGCATGTGATTACATGTGCCTAGTTTCAGCGCAACTTACTCGAGCAATGCAACTTACAAATTCAAAGGCTATATTTTAGTTGCGCCTGTACATGGCATGTCAAGTGAGCAATGCAACATAATTTTGTTGTTGCACCTATTTGTTTCCGGGGACTTCAGTGTACTAGGCGCTAGGGGTGTGCATTCGGTTTGGTTAACCGAAAACCGAACCGATTAACCGAAATAATTTCGGTTCGGTTAACCATTTTTTAAATTTCGATTCGGTTTTCGGTAGAGATTTTTTAAAATTTTGGTTATTCGGTAATTCGGTTTTTAACCGCGGTTAACCGAATAATCGAAAATAATAACCGAATTTCTAAAATATTATAAATAAAATAATAATTAATAATATATTACTTATATTAATAGTCTATAATCTATATTACTAGTCAGGTATTATGATTCTTTTACTTTCCAATTTCCACTGTACTTACAATCATAACTTATGATATAATTTTACATATGATTAGTTTTATTTATTTATATTTATGATGTAACAGGATTATTTATTTATTAAAATCGTGTACTACTATCCCTCTATCACCTCAAGTTCGGATTCCAGGAAAACAAAAAGGATATTTGATGTTAAAAGGAAGAACTGAAAGGAGGAGCTGCAAAGTGTCATTACGTAGTCGATTAGTTTAATATGAATTTGGATGTATAATATGTAATGTAATTTCAAAAACTTTTATTAAATTTCAGTTTTTAATTTCGGTTTTCGGTATTAACCGAAATTATAAATTCAATTCGATTTAATAACCGAATTAATTTTGGTTCGGTTTTCGGTAGTGATTTTTTAAGAATTTCGGTTTCGGTTAACCGAAATAAAATTCGGTTTCGGTTTCGGTTAACCAAATACACACCCCTACTAGGCGTCACTAACTAGTTTAGCGTCACTAACACCAAAAATGCAGTTTGGTACCTCCAAGTTTTTATACCCTTTAATTTTTATTTAGATTTATTTATTTTTCCAGAAAATTTAAAATTCTTGAAAACTAAATTTTTTCTTAAGTATTAATTTATAATATTTTAATTTTTAATAAAATTCAAAATTCTTGAAAATTAATTTATTGTAAATTTTTATTTTTATTAATTTATTTTCAAAGAAAATTAAAAATTCTGTAAACTTAAATTTTTCTTAAATATTAATTCGAGAATGCTCAAGGAGTAGTAAATGAAGATTTTTTTTTGGTATTGAAGACAACTAAAATTGACTGAAGATTATCCAATGAAGTTAATTCTGGAACAGACTGAAGAATAAGTGTTATTAATTTTCTCGGAGGTTTACTCCATAGGATCCCACTAATATTTCGGAAGCTGGAAAAGAAGAAATTATTTGGGTACAGTTTTTGGTTAATTTCAGTTAAATTTTTGGATGAAAAATCTTAGGGTTAAAGTAGTTAAGGAGAAAAGACTGGACATCCTGGAATCTCAGTACAAGCCTTAAAGATTATTCTACAGGGAGATTACAGGAAGTTCATGCTAACACTGCAGATCATCTAGAACGTAGGGTTATGAACTAAGGATACGACAACATCATCTTTAGAGGAACTATTTGTGTGCTGAAGGCCTATGAACTAGAACAAGAGCTGAAGAAGATAATATTTGGTAAAGCAGGTTGCTAGTATATCCACTGTATTTGTGACACAGGAACCAAATTTGATTGAAGTCAGGGTTAAGAATCTCTGAACAGAAACGAAATGATCCAAGAAGCTGAATTGAAGATGTTGTAGCTCAAGATAGTGGTCAAGGTGTTATAAGTGAATCTTACACTTTGGAATAACTTGAGAAACTTGACGACGAGATATGGATGGTTTATATTAGAAAGACAAGATCAAGGATTTGCTACACAATTTGAAAAAGTCTGAACAAGCAAATGATGACAAAGATTGTGTTGGGTTGTAGCAGAAATATCAAGTATTAGTAAGGATGCAGCAAGGGAAAATATTTATTGGTGAAGTTAAATGCAAGTCTGATTCTATCAGTGACAGTGATGAACCACATAGATATCTGACATCAATGACCAACACTGGAGATGAATCACTAAGCACTTCACAAGTACACATTCTAACTAGTATACATTTATCTAATTCAGAATTGTATGATTATTAAGTTTTGAAATGTATTATATTCATGTCCGCATGTTAGCATCTTAGGACTTAATTTCTTAATTGATTGCTAAAAAAGAGATTTGCATGCTAGGATTCATGAGTTTAATTAGTACATTTCATACTTAATTTTATATGCAGTAACATGAATATCTAGAATTAGATAGGGTGTTCTAGACGGTTAGGTGTATCCTTGAACAGTTGCTTGAACTTGATTTAAATCTTATGTGAGTTAATATCTCTGCTAATGTTGTGAAAATTGCTAATAGACAAACATGTCATAGATCAGATATTTTATATTTGTTCTTACTTGAAATTGTTTATGTGCTTATTTTTATATGATTTCCTTTTATTCACCTAGTTGCACTTAAATGCCATATTAGATCATGTATTGCTTGTTAGAGATAAGATGATTAAAATATGGTAGAATTATCTAAGTAGTCAGTAACGTTTCTAGATTCGAAACTTAATCTAAAACTGACTTAGGTAATTAGAGATAGTTAAAATGTTAGACAACAACAAAAATGGATTAGACAGAATTAGTAATTAATTTATTAGTTCTTCTATCCATGTGCTTTTAGAAAATTATTGAATATCTGTAAATCTGCTTTACATCTATTACACTTGTGTAGAATAATTAAAGTAGATAGTACTGAATTTCTAATATACATACTGAAGCTGTTGTTAGCACTGTTACTAGTAATATCTCTAACCCATCTAGAATCAATTGAAGTTGAGTACAAAGAAGCTTAATCATTTGTGATTGCAGAGTATGTAACAAAAGACAAAAGTTATGTGATTTTGTAACATTTATTGTTCGAGGCATATGATTAAGATTGGAGCTCTGACATCACAGTTAGTTGAGAAAACTTATTCAATGGTAACCTTTAGAGATGACAACAAAGGATGTACAAGGGATTTGGCTATCATGTTTTTGAAATTGTCATCAATGGAAGCATCTTTCGTGTCAACGGACTTAAGCACTATCTACAGGGCACTAGGGAATTTTTTGTCAAGGGTTTTCTGAAAAAGCATTGAAAAGGAAATGTGTTTGATTTCAATCAAGAAAGATGGAAGCTCACTCGAGGAAGTTTGTTCGTAGCTGACATGGAGTTTGTATGCAAAGGTGAAGTGAATTTCTTAGTAAATCTTCATCAATAAAGAGTTAGTTATGACCTAGGAAGCTCTCACACTTGGTCAACAAGACAATGGATTCTCTGATAAAGATGAAATTGGTGAGAGGACTGCTTCTTATAGAATTATATCTAGAAGGACATTTTGAAGTATGTCATATAGGGAAGTCAATGAAAACATCACACTGAAGCAAGTTATATCAAGGAAGAAATATGCTTAGTGGTGGTTGATGACAATCCTAGATATAATTTGGTGATGTTCGTGCATTCAACAGATAAAATATCACAGATGGTAATTGATCACATCAGGTAGATCAAGATAGAAGCAAAGTAAGCTGTGAGAACTTTGAAGTCAAATATTGAAACTCAATTTTGTGAATGAAGTTCTAAATAAAGTTTGAACTGATAAAGGTACTTTCAAGCTGAAGTAATTAACACAGCATGCTGCTTTAATCAACAAAGATCATGAAAAGATATCACATGATTTAATGGCCAACTAGAAGCAAATACTGAATCTCTTTCGTGTGTTTGGAGGAAATTGATATTTATTGAAGATTTATATGAGTATCTTGGCAAGTTTGAAGTTAAGGCTCATGGAACAATTTTCCTCGGCTACTCATTGAAGTCAAAAGCTTTCAAGGCATTTATGATGAAAACTAGAAGGTGATTGAAAGTCTGAATGTATCTTTCTACTACACCAAGCTCCCAAGCATTCAAATGAAAGACTATTTTGAATCTTTGACGTTTGACATCCCATCAGAGTCAAATTCATATACTGATGTTGAAACTGAGGTTGCAAAAGGAATAAATTATGATGATTCAAATCCTATTAGTGGAAATGGTAGTGAAACTACACAACTCGTGAACTTTAACAGAATCCACTTAATAAGGTGAAGGATCTTCAACACGGCATAGCAGCAACTTAGGGGGAGCAAATAAAATAAGGATTTACTAGTCGTACTCAACACAATTAAGATCAAAGGAATACATCAAGAACATATCTGACAAGACAAAAGGTTTGAAGTCAAAGTCATTCCTAAAGTCTAGTTATTAGTAAACTGGATTATTGAGTAAAGGCTAAAAGTGCAAATCAAAATGAACATATATTTTTCGGGACCTAAAATCTGGAATCCCAAATAATACTGAAGATGCACTGATTGATCCAGATTGAGTGATTGCAATACAAGATTATCTCAATCAGTTCGAAAGGCAGAATCTACTGAAGCTAGAACCCAGACCACAAGATAAGACAATATTTTGTATTGTAAGGGTTTTCAGAAACTGAATGATTTTTGGCATTTTTATGAGGGATAAAGCCAAACTAGTTGCCTCATGTTACTATAAAGTAGAAGGTATCGATGATGATGGAAACAAAATCTTTGGGACTTTCAAGATCAAACAGTAAGTACCAGTGACGAGACTTGATCCTATTAGGGTTGAACAAGTTGATGGCCTAACAATAGGACATCCCTAGCACCTGTTGAGTATTCAAGTATGAATATCTATCAGATGAATGTAAGCAAGTGCACTCCTGAATGGTGAGTTAGAAGTTGAAGTTGATGTACAACAACTCCTGGACTTTAAAGTTGCATATCTATTGGAATTTTTATATCTTCTCTTCCCAAGCTCTTTATGAATGGAGTTAGGGATTCAAGTAAATCATCAAGGACATGGTATGACACTCTAACTTCTTATTACTTGAAAATGATTTTTATTAGAATCGTTATACATATATCTCTCTAGAATATAAGTCACATAAATAATGTAATATTAGTGCAAGTATACCATGATTATAGTATATGTGGGTCTACTAATGAAAATTTGTCAAGAAATATTTGCTAAGTAAATGCAAAGTAGGTACAACATGAGCATGTTGGAAGAGTTACAATTCTTTTTAGATTATAAGTAATTCGAAAGAATGATGGCAATTAAAGTAAGCCAATGATCTTTTGAAAATGTGCAATTTAGAAGATTCTAGACCTACCAAGACTTCTTGCCAACAAACCACTAAGCTTGATCAGGGCAAATCAGGTATATGAACTGAAGTGATAAGCTATAGAGGTATGATCAGCTCATTACTTATTCAAGTGCATCTAGACCATATATTTTATTCTCGATATGTCTATGTGCAAACAGAAATTACATTACATTATCTAAGGTATCTACCTCAAACAGAAATTATTCTTCTGTATCTCGAAATGGAGATCTCTTGTTCAGATTTATCTGGGCTTGAGAGGCAACTACTTAGCAAGAATTCTTCGGATGAGTCAAGTAGGGTATTTTATACAAAATTCCCCTCACCGGGTTATGAGGGAAACGTAGGCTCTAAATTTCCATTCATTACATTTCCTACTACGTCGCCCCTCTTGGAAGGAACATTTCTGGATCCTAAAAATGAATGTCCACCTCCCGTTTACGGAGACGGTGTGAGGCAACTCCTTGATAGAATAAGGAAGGATTCCCTAACAGATTTTAAAATCTTGGGATAACCCATCTCAAAGAGGTGAGGCTCTACTAGACAGTGATTTAGCAATTGCTGTTGAGTCTAGTGCTGAGACAGTGCTTATGCATGATAGATCAAGAATATCTCTATGAGACAATTCTCTACTTGATACTGATTCAGTTCATTCTGAAGAATCAGGTGATGGGAATATAATTGAATTGATGGATTTCACTTGTAGGTAGAGAAGACTATATTTGGAATGTAAAGTGAAAGTGGGAGAGAGAAACACTTACATGAAAGTGAGGGAGAGATACACTTGAGTAAGAGATAGGGATAGAAAGAGTGAAACACTTCAAAGTGTTAGACATTTCAGTGTAAACACTAACAGAACGTAGTAGGAGTAAGGAAACCATAGACCAAACACTTACCCTTGCTACGTGCTACTTCTGAAAGAAAAACTACTATGTTTTCCCAATCAATGACAAGCGATGAGAAATTTATGGTCCAGTAGAGGATTCCTCAACTAAGGGGGGAATTTAGTAAGAAAAAGGAGAAGGTCTTGATCTTATCTTTGTATCCTTAGGGGAGAATTATCCTTATGGGGAGAATTTAGACAAGAAAAAAAAGAAAATCTTATCTTCTGATCCTTATGGGAAATAACAGAATATGGGAGAATCAAGAAACTGTATCATATACTTGAAAGGATTTATCAATAGAGGATTCATTGTTCAAGTGGGAAATACAAAAAAGAATTGACACTTCCATTTTTCATCTAAAGGGGAGAAGGAGAAAAAGAAGAAGAATCACATTCTCAGGGGATAATATTATTTGAGCTATGTTCTATGTTCTATTGAAGATGTTCGTAGGAATTTAAATTCTTATGAAGCTCTGTTCATGATAAGTTTTTTAAGCTCAAACTATAATGGATTTTGAAGCAGAGAGAGCTCAAACAAATAGAAATGAAGATGATACTACATGAATATCAATTCAGTGCTAGAGGAACAAACATCTTTCATTTCAGTTACACAAGAATTCTGGAAATGCAAAATCTGATCCAGAAAAACCAGTAGCATTATTTACAAGTCCCAGACCATTATTTTTCTAGTTTTTAGTTGAGTTATCCTCTCTATGGGATTTGTTTGCTAATTTTAACAATCAAATATGGGGAGATTGTTAGTGAGATTACGAAGTCGTAAGAATAATAATCGTGATAACTCAACACTAGAATAGGACATGTAAATAATATTACGTCTACACGAAAATCAAGAAGAAATGAAGATAAGGTAGATGTAGTGAATCAAGACATTAGAAGAAGTTTTGAAGTCTACTACAGGTCACTGAAAGAAGTTCATTAATATGTTCAAGCCTCAGTGAAGAATAATGTATAAACACTTTCAGGGTTTCAGAAGTGTTGAAGATTCGGTATAAAGTGCCACTAAAAGATTTCAGTGTATTAGCATTGATTGAAGATAGACAGTGTTCGAAGCATAGGAATCTAGAAGGATTGAAGACAAGGTAAAGACAAAGGTTAAAGAAGACAGCTACAGTCTTGAAGCTATACTCACTGAAAGAAGTTCAGTTATATGTTCAAGCATCAGTGAAGAACAAAGAATGAAGTATTCAAGATTTTGGTAATAATTGAGACTTTGTCTAAGTACTAGAAAAGATTCCAGTGAAAGTATTATGTTTATTGATAGTCAGTGTTCGAAACAAAGAAGTTACTGCAAACTTAACAATATACGTAAGGCTATAATACGAAGACCTGGATCAAAGTTAGTCATCTGTGAACCAGACCAGTTGCACTAGACGTCAGCTATTTGTGAAAGGAATCTGAGTATTAACTATAGAAGAATTGTTAAGTTGTAGAATGTACTTGGAAAGAACGGTTATTTATTAAGGTAAGAAAAGTGATTTATAGAGGCTACAGTCAAACAGATAAATATCTCAAAGGGTGCAGGGTGCAAAGTGTCACAATCTTAGGACGAAAAGTGAAAGTTTCTAAACTACAGTCGAAGAATAGAAATAGCTCAGGGTACAGGGTGTAATGTGATAAAACTTTGGTACAAGAAATGGAAGTTGGTAAACTTCAGTTAAAGAATGAAAAGAGGGTCAAAGTGCAATGATCAAATTGCACTTTGACCATGTAAATTAAGAAGCGCAACAAAAGTGATCAAGCGCAATGTATATGTTTGTTTCTTATTCAAGTTTTCAAGGCGCCACATATATTTATACAGGACAGACAATGAGATTGGCGCAACATGTAGATGAAGTGCAAAGAAGACAAGTAAATGGCGTCATTTGAATCTACACAGGGGATTCACTCTACAACCGCAACAAAATATTTTCTTGGCCCCACTTAGCCCTTAGCCAATCAAATTACATTAACTTGATTTATTGATTTAGAATTCCACACAGATAAGAAGATGCGAGCCACTCATTAAAAGGCTCTTTTTCAACACAAATAAAATGTAGAGAGCTACTGCCATGGCCGAAGCAAGAAGAGATAATTTATACATACCCATACCTTGCTTCCGGTTAGATATTAGGACCCGGTTCTTTAATGAAAAATGCTCAGGGCTCCTAAATATCACTCCCTACGGACTCAATTTTTCCTTGTACTAATTAGATATATTTGTAAAGGAACTAAGCCTTATATTTTTTTGTTAATAGTGAAGAACTCATTTTGTTCTTCGAGAACCAGTTATATTTTTAACTTGGTGTAGCAATCTCAAGGTTTATATACGAAAGATATATTCCCTGAAACTTGCCTCATTTAATTACTTGCTAATTTTCTAGATCTTAATTGTTTATTCATAAATACAGAAAATTAGTAAGCCACATGAATTCGAACCTCCTAAACACTATTCATCACATGAATTCGAACCTACTATCCGAACTCTAAATTATTTATCCGTAAAAGATTCGAAAGATTTTTTTTTTAATTTAGTGAGTATCATATTCAACCCCCCTTCTAGGATACTTCGGGACCCAACAACTAATATCATGTCTTTGGAAACAAGTGCTACTTTATGAAATATTCAACTGAGATCAAAGGAAAATTTGATACTAAATCACTTGAAGGAATCTTTATGGGGTATAGAATTGACAGGACTGCATACAGAGTCTACATCATTGATCATAAGACTGTGGAAGAGAGTGTAAATGTCACTTTTGATGAAACAAATTTCCTGGAGTTGAAGGAAGTCATGAAACAGAACCTTTAGCCTTTGAAAATCAAGGCTATCTAGAAGAGATTGATGAAGACTTACCAAGAGTCTATCACACAATTTCTGGTCCGAAAATTATTCATCTCCAGTCTGGAGACAATGAAGAAACTGCTCAAACAACTGATCTTTCTGGGAATGTTACCATGAATAGTGGACTTAAAGAAATTGATGTTGTCAACAGTGCAAGAGAAAAAGATGTTGTCAACCAACAAGGTGTTGAAGACTCTAGTGACTCTCTAAGAGAAATAAAATGGAACAGAGATCACACTAAGGATCTAATCATTGGTGATCTAGGAACTAGAGTCAAAACAAGAAGAAATGTTGCCAATGAATGCATGTACTCTTGTTTCCTTTCTTAAACTGAACCCAAAACTCTAGAAGAAGCATTGACTGATACAGATTGGATTAATGCCATGCAAGAAGAGCTTAATCAATTTGAAAGAAGCTGTGTTTGGGAATTGATGTCTAGACCAAAGAACAAATCGGTAATATGCACTAAATGGGTTTATAGAAACATGATGGATGATTGTGGTACTGTCAAAAGATATAAAACAAGGTTGGTGGCAAAAGGTTACTGTCAACAAGAAGGGAATGATTATGAAGAAACATTTCCTCCTGTTGCCAGACTTGAGGAAATAAGATTTTTTTTGGCTTTTGCTGCATTCAACAACTTCAAGGTTTTTCAAATGGATGTTAAGAGTACTTTCCTTAATGGAAAGCTAGAAGAAGAAGTGTATGTTAAATAGCTCCCAGGCTTTGAAGATCCAAACATGAAGAACTTTGTGTACAAACTACTCAAGTTATTGCATGGTCTAAAGCAAACACTAAGGGCTTGGTATGATACTCTTTCCATATTTTTTCTTGATAACAACTTTACAAGAGGGATTGTGGATAAAACTCTTTTCTACAAAAAGCATGGAAATGATATCATTCTAGTCCAAGTATATATTGATGACATCATCTTTGGCTCAACGAATGAAGATTTATGCAAGAAATTCTCAGAGTTGATATAGAACAAATATGAGAAGAGTATGATGGGTGAATTGGTATTCTTTCTTGGACTTTGAGTCTATCAAAAAGAAGATGAAATATTTATTTGCCAAACTAAGTATGTCAAGGATATTTTGAAAAGATTTGATATGAAAGACTCATCTCCTGCAAAGACTCCAATCTCAATAGCAACTCCACTTGAGAAGGATCCAAAAGGAAAGGAGGTGGACAACAAGATGTATAGAGGAATGATTGGCTCTCTCCTCTACCAAACAGCTAGCAGGCCTGACATCATGCTGTAACAGGATTATGTGCAAGGTTTCAGTCTGATCCAAAGGATTCTTACTTAATGGCAGTAAAAAGAATCTTTAGATACTTAAAAGGCACTCAAGATTTAGGCCTTTGGTATCCTAAAGAATCGGTTTTTGACTTGGTTGGGTATTCAGACTCAGACTATGCTGGTTGCAGAATAGACAGAAAGAGTACAACAGAAAGCTGTCAATTTTTGGAAGAAATATTGGTTTCATGGTTTAGCAAGAAGCAACATTCAGTGTCAAATTTAACTACAGAGGCTGAATGCATTGTAGCTGGTAGTTGCTGTGCTCAGTTACTTTCTATGAGGAACCATCTAGTGGACTATGGGTTGACTCTGCAAGGAATTCCTATCTTTTGTGACAACACTAATGCCATAGCAATTTCTGAGAATCCTGTTCAACACTCCAAAACTAAGCACATTGACATCAGACATCATTTCATTCGAGAGCATGTGGAGGAAGGCACAATAAAGCTGATCTATGTGCCCATAGAGAAACAACTTGCAGATATCTTCACCAAATCATTGGATGAAAAGACATTCAGTAGGCTAGTGAGTGAATTGGGTATGTTAAATTTATCATATTAATATAATTCTATTTAGTTGATCAAAATTTTATTTAATTGAAATTCATTATGAATTAATGGCCTCTTGAGGTGTTTTGATTTCTGACACAATGGATACACATGATGATATTTTATTGAGAGCTTAACTAACTTATTTTTAAGTAACTTATTTCATATGACGTTAATAAAAAGTACTGTTAAGTTTTTTGACAGTGTGTTTTTATCCATAATGTCACATAGTAATAAGTTATTGTCGATCGGTTGAGAAGTATTGACTGCATAGTATGCGGAACTAAAAAATACTGTCAAAAAATTACTGTCAGTATTCCTCGATAGTATAGTTTTCCAAATCCCCGCATAACATACTATCAATAGTTAATATTAGGGTTATTCATTTATTTTATATATTCTCTAACCGCTAATGTTACTGTCAAGAGCGTATTCATTTATGTTGAACTCGCTCAACATGAGCTTCCTCCATTTGAAGACACACACAATATAGGGCTAGAAAATATGGAACACAACTCATTCAACTATAGTGCATCACATTCTGCTACACATGAAGATCAAAATGTTGATTCACTATTCCAAGAGTTGGATGGGACTTATCATAGCAATCCACAAGAACCTTCTACTCAAAAGGTAGAAGAGATTGTTATCAGAGCCTCTGTTGATGTTAATGACATAGTTACTGTCAATCCCGATGATAGTAAATTCTTAACAAAAGATGTTGTCAACATTCCTGAACCTGACAACAACTCTCCAATCACTGCAACTCCTCAAATTGATGATGATTATGCTCTCATTTCAACTTTAATCAAGATAAAATCTAAACCTTTTGTGCAAGGTGTACCTGCTTAGTCTCTTGCACCTAGGATGAGTGAGGGTGTGAAAAGAAAATGAGAGATAAAAGAAAAGAGAAGTGAGCATAAAAATGAGGGGCTGGGAAAATTCCAGGTAAAAGGAGAGGGCCATGAGCAAGGCCAAAAGAAAAAGCAAAATGTGGGAGCCCAAATTTCTAAGGTAATAGGCCTTGAGAGTGAGATGGTGAGGGATGATGAGATCATCCAGAAAAAACCAGAGGGTGTGAGAACCATAACAGCCCCCAAATAATCCAAACAAGCTGTTAAAAGGTTGAAATCCCATTCACAGAAGGTCTCTAAGTTATCGAAGAATCTTGATATTGGTGGAAGAAACCAGGTGAAGTTAATCAACAAAATGTCAACCCTGGAGGATGTGATGAATGAAAGATTCAAAAAAGTGTTTGCAAAACTTGAAAAGTTTCATTCTAAATTCAATCCTGCAATTGCTACCTCAACTAAGGGGGATAATAGTATAGAAGTGTTTGTGGATAATATGGAGAAGGAGAAATAAAGTGATGAAGTTTATAAAATTGGGAGTGATAAGGAGAAAACTCAAGCTGCACCTCAGGGGGAGAACCAACTAGCATACTGTCTAGTGTGGTTACTGAGATTGCTACAAAGCTTGGTGGTTATAAGGTGGAGAAAAAGAAGGATGTGAAAAGGTCTAAGGAGAAAGGAATGGTGATAAAAGAATGAGTGAAAACGACTACTATATATGTAGCTGGAAAAGGGAAAGACAAACTCTTCCCTGATAATGTTGATGACTTGATTATGGAGGAAATGGAGGATCTTGATGATGAACAAGCTTATATGCTAATGGTGGGTGATAATGAAAATAACTCTGTGTTTCAAGATGCTAAATTCAATAAAAGAATTGAAAATCTAAGAGCCTCATCCAACAGGAATCCCAAAAAAATTTCAGATTCAATCAGACTGTCAACTGTAGGAGCAACTGTGTTGGTATCAAAAAGTAACAAATGGGTGATTACTGTTAGGACAAAAGGTGGTTTAAGTCGGTATATCAGTATGGACTATCTGAGCAGATAGGATATTTCAGTAATTGAAGCCATTAAGCCCAAAATTAAAATAGACAAGTTATGGCTAAATGAAAATTTGAAAAGAATACTGCATAAGTTGGTGGTGGAGAAATTGCCAGAAATATCTCTAAACCCCCTGGGTATCAAATTCAACAACTTCACAGATAATAAATATAGATCTATGAATCTGGAAAGGGTGAGCATGTGCAAACTAAGCCTGTAAAGGAAGCTTTTGATTACTTCAAGTAACTACCAACTAATGAAGAAAGACATGTAGTGATGAAAGTGTTGGAGAATGAAGTAAAACGACTTGAAGCAAAGAAGAAGTCAAAGAAGTCAGGAAAGAAGGATGAAGGAGGAAATGATGATAGTGATGGAAAGCCTGATGAAGGTGCAGGTAGTTCTAGCCAACACAACAATAATGGTGAAGGATCTTCTAGAACTAGAAATAAGGTGGATGAAGATGAGGAGAAGAATGAAAAGGAGTATAAGGATGGAATTGAAGGGAAGGTATTCAAGTAGGTGGTTCTTGGATTTGAAAATGACAAAAATGATACTGTCATGAGTGATAAGGTGGAAGATACTGTCACAGTTCCAGAACCTATTGTCAATGAACCTGCAATCAAGGATTCAGAACTTACTGTCACTCTAGAAATGACAGTAACTTTCAAAGACACTGTTAGGAGTTATAAGGTGATGAAAGAAAAAGAATTTCAAAATGATGCTGTCAAGCCTAAATTGAGAATAAGGAAAGGTAACTTAATTCCCAAGAATCGTAAGCTCAAGGTTGATTACAAAAAATGTCAAAAGAAGCAAGGTGTCAAGGACAGAGAAGCTAACAACTCTAAAGGAAATGTAACTGAAAGTCTTAATGAAGCTCTCATCTCTACAAAAGTTAAAGCTGAATGTTTGGATGTGAGAAGACCAACTATCAACAATATAGCTGAGTCAAAGGAAGAATTAATTTCTAAAGTTATTATTGAGTGGTTTGAGTTCAATACTCTGAGGAAATTCCATGTTTTCTACTCTCCTGGAGAAACTATAGTGATGGAGCATGACATGAAAGAAGTTGATTATTTTATGGTAAGAAGGATGCTGATAATTATCAAAGATTTAGATGTAAAGACTAAAGTCTCTAGAGGAGCATTAATCAGGAAATTCTTGGAACTCATGGACTTCTTCAAACCTCATCCATTGGATTCTAATGAAGTTGAGGAACCTGAACCTAGAGCCTATCCAGATGGTGTGATGTTTGCTAATGATGATGAAGTGATAGAACTCTGTAATATGGAGTCTCTTCAAGACAAGAAGGTTGATTTGCTGTCCAAATTGAACGACCAATTGAAGGAACTTCCTTATCTAGAAGAGCAAAACTTTGTGGAAGTTATTCATTTCTTGATCACCAAACTAAAGAAGATTGAATTTGCTAAAAAAAATGGACTATGAAAGAACTCAGAAGTGTCTTCTCAGGAATCCTGATAGGATGATCTTCTACAACACAAGTGGATCAGCTGAAGAGATTACATTTGATCACTTGAAGAGATTGGCTGAGCATGATCCTCAAATCATTGAACTCATAAAGAAGCAACTGCTCAATATCACAAATTTTGAGATATTTGATTTGAAGAATAGAGCACTGGATATTTGTGACTCTAAGAGGAAAGAAGAAAAGGAAAAGAGGAAGAAGTTTGACAATGAAGTTGAAGCTACTAAGAAAGAGGTGGAGAAAATTACTAAAAGGATAAAGTAGGCTGAGATCGACATGAAGCATGCCAATCTGAATGATCAATTCTCAAGAAGGCTCAATTAAGTTTCTCTAGTCTTATTTGGACCCCTGAGAATCATCATTGACAATATTGAAGTGTGTGCTGCTAATTTCAGGGTTCTCAACAATGAAAATCTGAGAAGAATCTTCAGACTCACTACATGATCATTCCTAGATATTGAAAGAGATCTAAGCAAACTTGCTTGGGAAATCATTGATTCAAGGAAAGAAGAAGATGAAGCTATAGAAAAACTTAGAATGAAGCAGATTATCACATCTACAAAAGCCAGATTTGTCAAAGACATGTTTGGGATGAATTATATATGCATCTCCAAAGGACCAGCTAAGAACTACTACATCTATTGAGATTTGAAGGATTTATCTTATAAGATGGTAAAGCTAGTCTTAGATTGTGTCTCTGATCATGCCAGGACAGATGAAGAAAAGAAGGCTCTAAAAGATCTTGAAGGTCTTCATGACAAAACGATTCCAGCAAAGAAATGAAGATGAAGCTTAAACTAAAATTTGAAGAAGTGCTTAGTCTAGAGCAGCTTAGTTTGAGATAAATTTGTACTTGTAATTTTTCCTGATTATTTTTTTTGAACAAACACTTCATTTATGTTAGTTGAGTTAGCATATGTAATTTACTTTGAATTTGTCTTTATTTTACATAAAAATAAATTGGGGGAGATTGTTAGGGATTGTGGTGTAATCAACTAGAATTACTTAGTTTTAATTTATAAGAAACTAAGTAAAATGTACTGTCATATGTATATTGACAGTATGTCTTGTTGTCACTTATAACAGTATGTTTAAAAGCCAAGTATGTGAGAGTAAGTCTCAAGAGTTATTATCTTGTACAAATACAGTAAAGTGATCCATGGAGTAGAAGTTTACAAAGTGTTCAGGCACAACATGGTGTCACTTATAACAGTATGTTTAAAAGCTAAGTAGGTGACAATAAGTCTCAATAGTTATTATCTTGTACAAATACAGTAACGTGATCCATGGAGTAGAAGTTTACAAAGTGTTCAGGCACAACACGGGTCAAGACTTTGACAGTAAGATTCTACCACTGAAGCCTATGACAGCATATTCAAGTGATAGCACAAAAGAACAGATGACATCAACTATTCCAATGACGGTAAACTTGGTGGAGAATGAAGATTCACAGACAACAAGTTTTACTGACAGCACGTTTAGCGGGGATAGTTGACAACAGCTTTGGAGACAACATGTTTCAAGGATCTATCAAGGCTTGACAACAACATATGCGGAACCAAAGATAGTGTCACCAGAGAAGAGCTAAAAGTTGACAATAAACTTTTAGTGAAGCTGACAGTCTGTTCCAGGTAGCAGATTATATAGTGAAAGCACAAGGAATGATTTAGAAATTATTATCTAGTCTATCAAGTCTACTACTGTAACTTGGGAGAAGACAAGCAAAAAGATAAGGTGTGCACCAGGAGTCAAAGATTCATATCATCTCAGCATGACTTTATCTACAAATGGAATGAAGCCAAGATTGAACCATAAAAGCACAGTTTCTATTTTGAGTTTTATTCTAGGACAAAGGAAAAGTGCACATGTAAGTGGGATATCTGTTTTAGTATAAATGCACATATCTCATAAGCATTTTTCCCTATGAAACTGAGCTAAGTTTTCTCTCAAACTAGAAACATTAGCAAATCCATTATTCTTGTTTCTTTGTAGTTGAAATTATTTTCCAGTCAGTTGTAGCAAACAAAAAATAATAGAAATATTTTTTGAAGTTAAACACATGTCTTTAATTACTTGCTTATCGTTGTCTGCATTTCTTACTTGATACTATTACTTCTTGTTTGTTGTTAGCAAGATTAGTGATAATTTATCAAGTTGCATTCAACTCCCCCTTCTACAACACTAATATTGTTTAACAATCCATATAATTATCAAAACAAATCAATATTTTATTGAGTTAAAATATGGTACTTCATGATCGATAAATTTCTTTTCTTTCAACTGTTCACAAAGATCAGTATATTATGTTCCTTCACGGAAAAGATTCTTTTCAATTTGTACTAGATAATTATATATTAATTAGAAAGAATGTCACAAAGGTATCTATCATATATTTATAATCCTTCTAGGATTTTCATATTCGCCTAAAACGATATATCATCCACTTAGGATTATATTATCCTTTCACTGTATACACCAACACACACTACATAATAAAAACAACATAAATAAATTCATGTATTTTGATTATGAGGTGCAACTCATTACAATGTTAATTAGAAACACATTCTAATTTCCATCTACTTTGGCCAGAGATTTTATGAGTTGTCATTTATAATTCAATATACAAAAATAATAGGCATTTTATTTCAGAATAATATTGTGTCGAACCACTGATACAAATCCCTTTTCAATTTGAAGAGGACAATTTTCTCAAGAATTTGATATACTATTTCAGGCAGCTAAGATCCTTATAGGACACATTGTCAAGTGGGTAAATTAAACCAAATCATTCTTATATTGCCAGACTATTTAGTAATCAAATAATTGTATCCACCACAAAATATTTTTTTTTCATAACCAATACAAGCCCATCGTACAACTATATGAACTTTAAGTTCATAATTTCTAGATCTTTATTTTATTTTCACATCAATAGTCATTCATATACCAATGACTTGACACCTTTAGGTGTATGAACTGCAGTATCAAATATTTCTCTATTTTAAGAAATAATGATTCTTAGAGCACGCTACTTTCACAACTTCGGGTATGCGGACTACATGTACAAATATTTCTCTTTGTACTTGTCTCAATTATGTTTCCTATTTTCTCTGGTCAATTTTTTCTACATTCTCTAGTAGAGTTTGATTCATGATCCTCATTCTCATTTATAACCTCAAGTATTATGTTAAAAATATATCATCGATGTTGATTTGATTAATGGTTCCATTTTATTCTAAACATGACATAATATTTTAGGTACCTTTACTTCTTCTTTATTTTTCCATGTCTATAACTCTTCTGGAGATCCTTCATAATTGACTTATCAATCTACCCATTATCAATCATTGCTCCCACTTACTCTTGAAGTTTTTTTTCCAGTATGTAACCTTCTTGCCTATCACGCTTCGGGAGTTCTTTAGACATATTAGCATCTTGAAGTTGTCCTTCTGGGACATTTATATTTCATTAGAGCATTTGTAGCAGGTATATGTGATATGTTTGTTATTTCAGGTCAACATAATATATTCAAATGAATTGTTTTATGAACTTCTGGTTCAAATTCTTTAATATGAGGATTGAGATGAGATAATGATAATTCATTTCTACAAATATATTCACTAGCTATTTTTCTCCCCCCTGATTTTGAGTAAACAGTCTCGTTAAATGGAGTCATAAATAAATACACATAGACGCTTCCAGATGCACTCATATATTATTTATATCTGATTCAAAAATCAATCTTATTATTGTGGTGGAATAATCTGAGATGACCAATAATTTGTTTATGTTAGGAATATATTCATTTGATGATGTACAAAATACTAGAACAGGGTCTAGATTAGTTTATCTGTAATAAGTCTTTCTAGTCTCTGAAATGTATAATCAGATTCTAGATAGTCAACATTCATGTTACTTGTACTTAGAAGAATTTCTGTAGAAAGTGAAACCAGAGTCTGCATGAAGATCAGAGTCTGGAAGGTGATCAGAGTCTATAGACTATCAGAGTCTATGATCTATCAGAGTCTACATATGATCAGAGTCTGAAGATCATCAGAGTCTAAAGGTGTTCAGAGTCTATACAGTTAAAGTTAAATTTGGAAGAAGATCACAGGAATGGAAAGTCTTCGAAGATCAAGATAAATATATTGCAGATATGCTATGGGAAAGAAAGAGAATTCTAGAAGGAAACTGTCAACTAATAATTAGAAATTATATTCCTATTGTAATTTTTATCTTTCTGTTATTAGTTGATAGACAGCTCTCTATATAAACTCTATGTAACCTAATTGTAAAGGTGTGGAAAAAAGTCGAAGTATAATTTGTCTGAGTGATATTTTTGTGAGAGCATAGAGATAGAGAGAGTTGCTGTGAATAACACAGAGAAGCTGCCAGGGTTTGTGTACACCCTAGGAGAGTTTTGTATTCAATCATCAATAATACAAACAATACTTATTCATATCTTTGTGTTTGAACTTTGTTCTTAATTCATATCGAGTTGGTTTTAAATCAGGCATAAAAGTAACACAAGTATTCAACCCCCCCTTCTACTTGTGCAACTGGGAAAACAATTGGTATCAGAGCCTAACGTTTAAAATCGATCATAGATGTCTGGAAACAAAGATGGCAATTCTAAGATTCCTATGCTTAAGAGAAACGAGTTCACCCACTGGAAGGTTAAGATGCTGCACCATCTGGAAGCAACAGACCCTGACTATCTTGAAAGAATTCATGAAGGACCCTATGTGCCCTTAAAGCTTGTGCCTCAAATCAATGAAGAAGAGAAAGTAACTGAAGAACACTTCATTGAGAAACCAAAGGCTGAATGGACAAAAGAGGACAAGGAGAATGTCCTTAAGGAGGCAAAGGTCAAAAACATACTCTTCAACAGTTTGGATTCTGTTCTTACAAACTGTGTTATATCATGTCAAACTGCTAAGGAGATGTGGACAAAACTTGAAGTGCACTGTCAAGGGACTAAAGATGTCAAGAAGAATGTTAGGTCTTTGCTAATTCAAGAGTATGAGTATTTAGAATGTTAGGTCTTTGCTAATTCAAGAGTATGAGTATTTTGAAGCAAAATCTGGAGAATCTATCACTGAGATGTATGATAGGTTTACAAAACTCTTGAATGAGATGGCTATGCTTGGTAAGGTTTATGATTCTGAAGATACAAACACCAAGTTTCTGATAGCACTTCCTGAAGAGTGGGACAATAAGACTACAACCATAAGGGAAACTAGAGATTTGGATGAACTAACTCTAGAAGAATTGTATGGCAGACTCAAGACATATGATTTGGAGATGCAACAGAGAAAGAATAAGAAGTCTGTAAAGACAAGATCTGTGGCACTCTTGATGGAGTCTGAGAAAGAACAACAGGAACAACCCATAGAAGCAAGAATCAAGGATTCAAGAAAGAAGGGTAAAGCTGTTGTGGAGTCAGAATCTACTGACACAGACTCTGATTCTGATGAAGAGATTGATCTAAGTCAAATGATGGCTATGTTTGCTAAAAATTTCAAAAGAATGAAATTCAACAAAAGAACTGGCAAATTTAGCAAGAGGCCATCATTAAAGAAGGAAGATGAGAAGGTTGAGAAGAGCAAGAGTACTATAATCAAACTTGACAAAGCAAAGGTCAAATGTTTCAATTGTGGAATATTGGGGCACTTTGCCAGTGAATGCAGAAAGTCAAAAAGTCAAGGAAAAGGAAAAGCACTTCTATCAACAGGAAAGGATTGGGCAGATTCAAGCTCAGAGGATGAAATTGATTATGAAAATCTAGCATTAATGGCATCCTCCTCAAGAAAATCACAATCTCCCAAAGAACCCTCAGCTCCTAAAACTCAGGTATCAATCTTTACTCCTGAATCATTAATTAATTTAGACTCTGATGGTATAGAAATTGTGCAAAGTGAGGTTAATAAAATAATGACAACATGTAGGTCTCTCACTAGTGAAAGTGAAAGGTTGAGAGAGGAAAATTCAACCTTGACTAAAAGGAATAATCATTTAGAGTCTGAGTTAATATTAATGGAACAATACAAAAAGGATTCTGAGAAACATAGTCATAACTACACTGAAATCTTGAAAGCCTATGACTATATTAAAAGAGAACTAGAAGAAGAGAGACTCAAGTTTAGAGTCTGGACAGACTCTGGTAGAAAAGTTCAAGAAATTCTCAATAATCAAAATGTGTGTCAAACTGCTGGTCTAGGCTATGACAAGAGTCAAGACAAAAGACCTATTGTTGAGAATGATAACAATGAAGAAGCTAGCCAAGTTAATAAGACTAAAGACAAAAGTACATTTGGTCCTGTTAAGTTTATGATCCTTAAAGAAAAATCTGAAACCACAAACTCATCTGTCAATAGTCTCCTTGTTGTTGACAAAAAGACAGATAAAACAGGAGAAAATAACTCTAAGAAAAATATTAACATAGGGTACTTGTCTAAGTCTAAGTTGAAAGAAAGGCTAGAGAACTTATCAGAGTCCACCAAAACTAGGAGAAATATGAATGGTAAGGAAGGCATTAATAAGGCTAATAATTATCAAAAAGATCATAATGCTCCTAGAAAGAAGTGTTATAGATGTGGCAACCACAACCATTTAGCTATAGATTGTAAAACAAAAATTGAGATGAAATCAGAGTCTAGCCCTTCTCAGACTCTGAAAAGTCACTACATACCACAGAAACCTTGTTATCACTGTGGTAGCATATTTCACTCTATTTATATGTGTAAGGACTATCATGATTTGTATTACAATTTTTATGAGCTAAAATCTTCTATTGATAAAAGTTGGTATGATACTGTTAATACTCCACCAGAGTCTAAAGCAACAAAAGAGACAGGTAAACCAAAGGTGAAAATTGTTAAGCCCGTTTCTCCTAAAGTTAGTAAAAAAGGATCCAAAACTGTTTGGGTCCTCAAAACATCTAACTAGCTGCTTTATGTATGCAGGGAACCAGGGTAAAGAAAGTAACCCTAATCCTGGACAGTGGATGCTCAGGACACATTACTGGAAAGAAATCCCTGCTTACAGATTTTGTGGAAATGGCTAGCCTAGAAGTATCCTTTGGAGATGGCAACAAAGGACAAACACTGGGATATGGCAAAATTATACTTGGGAATGTCATCATTGATCAAGTAGCTCTAGTTGATGGCTTAAGGCACAATTTGATAAGCATAAGTCAACTTGGAGATAAAGGTTACCATACTGGCTTTGACAACAAAGAGTGTCTTGTGACTCACATAGAAACAGGTATTTTGGTTTTCAAAGGACACAGACATGGTAACATTTATGAAGCCAACTTGGAAGATTGCATACACAGTGAAGTCACATGTCTATATAGTAAGGCCTCAACTAAAGAAAGCTGGAAGTGGCACAAAAAACTGTCACACATCAACTTCAAAACGCTCAACAAGTTGGTTAAACAGAATCTTGTAACAGGATTACCACAGGTTGATTTTGTGCAAGATGGACTTTGTGAAGCATGTCAACTTGGAAAATAAAGGAAATCATCCTTCAAGAGCAAGACAATAAACACCATTTCTGAACCTTTTTATTTATTGCATCTTGATTTATTTGGTCCAGTAAATGTTATGTCAATTAATAAAAAGAAATATACTCTTGTTATTGTAGATGATTTTACAAGATTCACATGGGTTTTCTTTCTACATTCAAAGGATGAAGCTCCACAACACATAATAGACCATATCACTTTTCTGGAAAGAAAATCAAAGAAAACAGTTAGAGTTCTAAGGAGTGACATTGGTACTAAATTCAAGAATTCAATCATGGAGGACTACTGTGCATCAAAGGGAATTACTCAACAATTTTCTGCGCCAGGAACTCCTCAACAAAATGGAGTTGTGGAAAGAAAGAATAGGACACTCATAGAAGCTGCCAGAACAATGTTGGCAGAGTCTAAGCTGCCAGTATATTTTTGGGCTGAGGCAGTCAATACAACATGTTTCACTCAAAACTGCACTCTAATAAACATGCATGGAAAGAGTCCCTATGAAATGATAAAGGACAAGAAGCCAAGTGTGAAACACTTTCACATATTTGGATGCAAGTGTTATGTACTGAAAGTACATCCTGAAAATCTAAGCAAATTTGAAGCCAAGACAGATGAATCAATTTTTCTTGGATATGCATCGAACACAAAAGCATTCAGAGTGTTTAATCTCAGAACCAAAATTGTTATAGAATCTATTCATGTTTCATTTGATGATAAAAAGTATACAGGATTGCAGGATGAGTCAGAGTCTACTACACTAGAATTTGAAAATCTAAAAAGTTCTGAGATAAATGAAGAAGAAGATGATGAAGACCCTCAAATAAATCCTGAACTAACACAGGAACCTGCACACTCTGAGGGGGAGCCAGAAAATTCAACTCCAAATAATTCAAAGTCTAACAGGTCAGGGTCTACCCAGACAGAGTCTATCCAGACAGAGTCTAGATAGACAAAGTCTAACTCATCAGGGTCTGGATCAAGCAACTCTGAACCCTTGTCAGAGTCAAGCAATTTAGGGGGAGCCTCTTCATTTGAATTTCACTCAAATACAGAATATGCAAATGACTTAGGGGGAGCTTCAAGAACCAATCTTCCACCTGCTAGAAAATGGACAAGGAATCACACTCCTAACTTGATAATTGGTGATCCTAAGAGTGGTGTACAAACAAGAACAACCACTCAAAATGAACCCAAGAAAATTGAAGAAGCCTTGCAAGACCCTGATTGGATTATTGCAATGCAAGAAGAATTGAATGAATTTGAGAGAAATAAAGTGTGGAAACTTGTACCAAGACCTAGAGATAGATCAGTAGTTGGTGCAAAATGGGTGTACAGAAACAAACTTGATGAGAATGGAACTGTAATCAGAAACAAAGCAAGGCTAGTTGCAAAAGGATACTCACAGGAGGAAGGAATTAACTATGATGAAACTTTTGCACCAGTAGCAAGATTGGAAGCTATTAGAATGTTTCTGGCCTTTGCAGCACATTCAAAATTCAAGGTGTATCAGATGGATGTGAAAAGTGCCTTCTTAAATGGAGAATTGGAAGAAGAAGTCTATGTGGAGCAACCACCAGGATTTGTTGATCCAAAGTTTCCTGATCATGTTTACAGGTTAAATAAGGCACTATATGGATTGAAGCAAGCACCTAGAGCATGGTATGAAACTCTTTCAAAATTTCTTCTTGAAAATGAATTCACAAGAGGTACCATTGACAAAACTCTCTTTATTAGAAAATATAAAGGTGATATTTTGCTTGTCCAAATTTATGTTGATGATATTATATTTGGATCTACTAATGGTAATCTCTGTGAAAAGTTTAGTCAACTAATGCAGTCAAATTATGAAATGAGCATGATGGGAGAATTAAACTTCTTTTTGGGGCTTCAAGTCAAACACAATGATGATGAAATTTTCATCAATCAAACAAAGTATGTAAAAGAACTGTTGAAGAAGTTTGATATGCAAGATTCTGCAACTGCTAAAACTCCCATGTCAACAGCTACTAAGCTAGACTCTGACCCAAATGGTAAGAAAGTTGACAACACTAACTACAGAGGTATGATTGGCTCATTGTTATATTTAACTGCTAGTAGACCAGATATAATGTTTGCAACTTGTCTGTGCACCAGATTTCAAGCTGACCCTAGAGAATCACACTTAATAGCTGTGAAAAGAATTTTTAGATATCTCAAGGGGGCACAAACTCTTGGACTTTGGTATCCTAGAGAGTCAGATTTTTCACTAATTGGCTATTCAGATTCTGACTATGCAGGATGCAAAATAGATAGGAAAAGCACAACAGGACAATGCCAGTTTCTTGGCAACAGATTAATTTCTTGGTTTAGCAAGAAATAACAGACTGTATCAACCTCAACAACTGAGGCTGAATACATTGCAGCTGGAAGTTGCTGTGCTCAAATTCTGTGGATGAGAAATCAATTACTTGATTATGGACTAACATTCTCAAATATTCCTATGTATTGTGATAATACTAGTGCTATTAAAATTGCAGAGAATCCAGTCCAACACTCCAGAACAAAACACATTGATGTCAGGTATCACTTTATTAGAGAACCTGTTGAAAATGGTACTGTAACACTTCACTATGTTCCAACTGATAGACAGATTGCAGACATTTTGACAAAACCACTTGACGAGTCTACCTTTCTCAGACTGGTAGGTGAATTAGGTATGTTAAATATGTAAGTGATCAATAATTACAAGAAATAAAGTATGTACTTTAATTATAGTCCATGTCCTAACACACTGTGATTAATTATTATTGCAAAATTTTGTTTGGTACTTTATCTTGACAGAGTCTAGTTTTTAGACTCTGACGAGTGTGTAGACTCTGACGAGTCTGTAGACTCTGAGAGTCTGTAGACTCTGAGAAAAATATAGCCTAGACTCTGAATCGGTTAAAATTCGCGCCTGCAGACTCTGATTGCGTTTAAATTGTTCAAATGACTTGAAATAGGCGGTAACAATTATTTTTGACTGGAAATAGGCTGTAGACTCGTGTGTATTGTATGCAATTCAATCAAAATAGAAAATTTCATACATTCTACTCACTGGTTTATTGCTATTTTTTCTAAGGCAGAATTAATCACAGAGCTTTTTACGAACCCTAGCTAATTTTCTCAAGCTTGTTCATCACTTTCAACTCGACATCTTCAATGGCTGTAATTTCTACTGTCATGATGGGACCCGAAGCGATTGCATTTACTTTTGGGGATTTTGACTTCATGACTACAAATCATGTTGTTGCTCTTGGAGACAAGAAGGGAGTAGATGCTGACTACTTCCCAATGATGGATTTCATGGAGCAATCTGAGCTTAGTTATATTCTGAAAGCATCTCCGGTGATTCATATGGATGTTGTCTCAAAAGCTTGGAGTTCTGCAAAGGTAGTTGATCCTTCTCAGGATCAACCAGGTAAAATAATGTTTACCTTTGGTGATTTTACATTTGATGTTACTGCTGATGTTATTAATTCTGTGTTTAAATTACCCGTTAATCAACCTTTTGATGAAACTGTTTCTGATGCTGAAATTAAAGATAAGTTTAAATCACTAGGTTATTCTGGTAGTCTAGAAAACATGAGTAAGTTAACTAGGCCCTATTTGAGAAAAGAATGGTCCTTTTTCTTTGATCAAATTGCTAAGTGTTTTACTGGTAAGTGTAGAGGATTTTGATGATATTACTGCTATTACTTATCAAATTGGTCACAGTCTTATATTTGATAGAGTAATCAACATTGGTGATATGTTGATCACTCAAATGGGAGCAAAATTAAACAATGTGCATGAGGGGAGGAAGAAAGTCTACTATCATAGATTTCTTATGATTCTCCTCAACCACTTCATTCCTGACATGTCAACCAAGTTGGCAGATGATTGCTGTGTGCAGGCATATAAACAACAAAGGAGGATATTATCTGATATTAAGAGAATTGATGACAAGAAGAAGAGTCTACCTGTCATGGCTTATCCACAGGTAATGAAGGTAAAACTCTCAACCTACAAACCTTCTATCTACAATGCTTCTTTTTTTAGTGGTGACATGGTGCAGGATCAAGTAATGGAGAGTCCCCCTGCACCTACCCCAGTCACCCAATCCCCTTCAATTACACAATCTTCTAAACCAAAATCCAAAAAGAAACCAACCTCTGGTGTCTCTCAACAGGCACCAGTTGTAAAGAGGAGAAAATTGATTCAATCTAGGCTTATAGATGAGCACAGTGATGAGGAGCTCAACCCTTTAGAGAAACAAGTTGTTGAAGGTCTTTCTTTGCTAAAAGAAGGTCATGAGACACTTGATTCTAACCTTCAAGCCAAGTCTGCAGTCTCTGAAAAGGCTACAGACTCTGAAACACCTAGGAATGCACCTCAGGATTCTCAAATTGAATCTCCTAAAAAATCTTTTGCTCAGAAGTACAGAAGGTTAAGGAGAGCTTATTCTGCACGCACACACAAGCCTATTATTATTACTAACCCTGTTTTGCCGGAAACAGATGCTCCCAAGGCTCCTGCAGGGCCAGACTCTGATAGCAAGAAATTACCTGAACTAGAGTCTAATGTTGAGTCAGAGTCTAGACTGCCTTTAGACTCTGATCATGAGACATTTTGGGATGGAATGCCATTGGATGCAGCCTCAAGTCTAATTGATGAAATCATTACTCCAAGTGATGAGGCACTGCTATTCTTATATCCTTTGGTGGAATCAGTTGAAGATCCAGAGCAACATCAGACTAAATCTCAAGTCTTGGATTTTCTTTCAACCTATGAAGCCCTAAGGAAGATAATGGAACATGAGCTACAAATGTCTGCACAGGATGTGGTCAAATCTCTATACAGCTACCTATTTAACTCTTCATTCCAAGACAAAGCAGCTGGGCTCATAGAAGGCAGAACAAATGCAGTTCTCAAAGAACTAGGTGTGCGAGACTCTGAACAGCAAATCATAAAGAAGCCTAAAAAGCTTAGCATCTACAAAAGGAGAAAAGCAGAGTTTGTTGCTGAGTTGGAAACTGAGATTGAGCAACCAGTTTTTGACTATGAAGCAATTTGGGATCATGGGATTACCTACAAGACAGCTATTGATTGGATCTCTACCATTCAACCATTTTCAAGGGAGGTGGTTGATTTTCTTGTCCAAAATGTAGGTAAGGTGGCCAACAAATACATCTATTCGACCTATGAAAGTTGATTGGATCAACTTAAGGGTTCACATTATCACAAGATTGCAAGGGAACTGCAGGATTCCTTTCACTTGACTTTTGCCCAGGCCATCAATGCACTCCATGCCAGGATGTTTCTCAATGGACACTTGGATGCATTAACTATGGTAGAACCACATGAGGTAGCAGGTGATGCAAGGCAGCTGGAGGTTAGGACTAGTGCACCAATGGTGACTAGTGATAAAGATGTTCAGTTTGCCTCACCCACACAAGAACCACCTAGTCAGAGGTTGGGTAATAGTGGGGCAATGGAGTATGTTGTTAGGCCCTCCTCGACAACTCACCAAAAGGCTGATGAGAACCCCAGTGATATGGGAGGACAGACTCTGATGGAGGCTCATGAAGACATTTTCCAATCTATTCTATCAGAGTCTATCCACCTTGAGGGGGAGTCTCAAACACAAACAGTCAAAGATGGTAACACTCAGACTCTAGCTTCTAATAAAGTCCTACTGAAGCAGTTAGAGTCTAGAGTAGACCCTGAGACTGGAATACTGGAGCCAACAGACTCTGGAAAGAAAGAAGATGCTTGTAAGGGTTCAGAGTCTGTTGATGCCCACCCCTTGGTGGAAACCCCTAGCCTTCAGACATTTGAAGGGGTTCCCCTCCATCAAGGTGGTTCAGGTATTGAAGCACCATTATTTTCTCTCAAACCCTCTTCTGTAGGATTATTGAGTGCACTTTCCCAAATGAGTGACAAAATATCAGAGAGGCTGGCATTGGACCAGGCAAAAGGAGAGATAGAAAAGGCTATAGGGATCCTAAGTGAGATTGAGAAAGTGGGTGCCCAACCCTACTGTGAGCATGAGATATTAGGGTATCCTGAACCTAGCTTTACCTATTGGGATCAAGATTTTCCAGAGAGTTGGTCCAATGAGTTGGAGCAGGGGATGGATGACAATTCACTATGTCTGATTATGCAGATTGGCAAACAAGAGGAGGCTCAGAAGTCATTTACCCAGAGACCACAACTTCAACTGGTGGATTATCTAGCAAGGAGAGCAGATAGAGTCATGGAGGCTTTGGTGGATAACACTGTCATTTTAACTGAGGCTGCAAATTTGGAGTCAGAAGAACCACTTTTAATTATGCCTATAAGGGGTAGACTTCCAGAGTCTACAGTCTCTGATCACTCTCAGGAGGAGTCAGAGTCTATTGTCCTGTTTGCAGTTTCGGAGTCTACACCTCCAATCACAAAGCTTGAGTCTGTTGCTGAGGAGTGCACTTCTGAAGATGATGATCACGTTACTCCTTCTTTTGTATATTTTGATCAGGTGTTTCCTCAGTCTTGGGAGTCTGCACAGCAAAGAGGCATATCTGATAAAGATTCTTTTGAGTGTATTTTTGCTATTCATCAGTCTGAGAGACTTAAAGCTTTTCAGAAAAAATCCTTTCAACAGGAACTTGGTTACTATCCTGGTGAAGAAGATCATGCTTTGGATGGAGCTGTTAAAGCTGAATTACCTAATGTTGCTGCTCAATTAGCCAGTGTGGTCCAGGACAATTCTCATATTAAAATCAAGCTCACTGGTGTTAATAAAACAACTTCTCTGCTCAATACAAGATTTGACAGAATTCACTCCCTTCAATTATCCCAAGAAGTGGCTTTTAAAGATGCTCTAGCTGCTATCACTACAACTCAAGCCTCTCTTCAATCTACAGTCTCTGATTTGACCACCAAGGTTGATTCAGTCATTGCAGCACAGGCCAATATCTCTACAGTTCTTGAGCAGATTCTTTTGGCTGTCACTAGTAATAAGGATGATGATGTCAAAAAGGGGGAGAAGGAGAGGCAAGGTGAATCCTCCAGGAGAAATAAGGATGATGGATGCAAAGATAGGTCAAAGGGAGTTAAAAGAAGGAGAGATGGTAATGATGGTGATAGTTCTCATGGTCCTAGGGGTCTTGATGATGTGCAACAAAAGCAATCTGGAGTAGTAAAAACTCAAACACATCAGTCAGGGACTAGACATGGGAAATCAGAGTCTAAGTCAGACTCTGATAAGCAAAGAAAGAAGTCAGACTCTGATCAAACTCAAGAACCTTTATACTGGAAGTGCAGTCAACCAAATCTGCAACTTAGAGCTAAAAAGAAGATAGGTCTTGGAGGATTTGAAGAATCTGACATTGACAGAACATCTACTCTAACCAGGGATCCTCAATCCTTGACAGATAGGCAGATTGAGAAGATCACTCAGAAGCACTTAAATAAAGTGGTGTCTGCTCAAATTGTTTATAATGTTTTTGAAACAAAGATACAAGGAGGTCAGGGAGGTACAGAAAAGTGAAGAATGAGATGCTGGTTTACTTCTTAGAAGGTGGAAGTGTAAGATGGATTAGTCAATCAAATTTTATCTTTTTCAAACAGGCTGAGGAACTACAGTATATCAGATTTCTTCTTCAAATTGCTTATGAAGTTAACAAGAGCAAAGAAGCTGTCACACACAAATGGTTCAAGGAGATTGATAGGAAGATGACTTTGCACAGACATGCAAATCGTCAAATGGGAAAATTTTCTTTAAAATATGTTGATACTGAGGGAAATGATCAAGTCATGCCATTGGAAGAAAAACAGATTAAATTTCAAGAAGGTGTGGGTCATTACTTTGGGTTTGAGCCTATGAGTGGGAAAGTTAGTGTTTTGATGTTGAAGGACTTAAAAGATCAAGAAAGCAGTGCAAATGATCTGAGAACAGCTTACAATCAAATCAAATGTTCAAATGAAGAAATGAAGAAATTAAAGAAGTTTGTTGGTGAAGCTCTTGCAATTGTGGAAGAAAATATGTTGAACTCATTTTTGAAGAATAATCCAGCCTTTGAGAAGATTAAATAAGAAGTAATTCTTTTTTCTTTATAATTCTTTTATACTGTTCTAGATTAATAGTTTTATTCTTTAGTTTTGACATCATCAAACCTGGATTTATGCTTACATTTTATAAAGCATAAATAGGGGAAGATTGTTAGGAATATATTCATTTGATGATGTACAAAATACTAGAACATGGTCTAGATTAGTTTATCTGTAATAAGTCTTTCTAGTCTCTGAAATGTATAATCAGAGTCTAGATATTCAACATTCATGTTACTTGTACTTAGAAGAATTTCTGTAGAAAGTGAAACCAGAGTCTACATGAAGATCAGAGTCTGGAAGGTGATCAAAGTCTATAGACTATCAGAGTCTATGATCTATCAGAGTCTACATACGATCAGAGTCTGAACATCATCAGAGTCTAAAGATGTTCAGAGTCTATACAGTTAAAGTTAAATTTGGAAGAAGATCACAGGAATGGAAAGTCTTCGAAGATCAAGATAAATATATTGCAGATATGCTATGGGAAAGAAAGAGAATTCTAGAAGGAAACTGTCAACTAATAATTAGAAATTATATTCCTATTATAATTTTTATCTTTCTATTATTAGTTGATAGGCAGCTCTCTATATAAACTCTATGTAACCTAATTGTAAAGGTGTGGAAAAAAGTCGAAGTATAATTTGTCTGAGTGATATTTTTGTGAGAGCATAGAGATAGAGAGAGTTGCTGTGAATAACACAGAGAAGCTGCTAGGGTTTGTGTACACCCTAGGAGAGTTTTGTATTCAATCATCAATAATACAAACAGTACTTATTCATATCTTTGTGTTTGATCTTTGTTCTTAATTCATATCGAGTTGGTTTTAAATCAGGCATAAAAGTAACACAAGTATTCAACCTCCCCTTGTACTTGTGCAACTAGGAAAACAGTTTATAATGAGAAGAAATTATGATAACTTATCTATCTGATGTGAATCCATTAATATTTGATAGAAAATACTCAATAATTTTTCATGGATGAAATAATACCCATTGAGAGTTTCACCAACATTATATAAGTGCATAATTTAAATAATCAATCTCGCTTACTTTAGGGAGAGAGTTAGTAATAACTAGGTATATAACTATACTGTTCATAAAATATCTTTGTGGTCTACATTGGGAGATTTTTATCTCATGTCATATCTTCATTAATTCATTCTCAAAGATGATTGATCATAACTATATTTTTACTGGTGATCAGTTTTGCCTTATAAATAAATAACATATGTATCACTGAGAAGAATCTTCTGGTTCTTCAATGAAAGTCCATATAAATTTTTTATTTTTCCAGTTACACAAGTAGAAGGGGAGTTGAATAATTGTGTTCCCTTTTTTTTGCCTGATTAAAATCAACTCAATATAAGTTAAAACTTTGAATTAAGAACAAAGAAAAAACACAAAGTTATGAAGAAATATAGTTTATATTATTGATGAATAAATACAAACTATCCTAGGGTGTACACAAACTGAAAGGAAGAGTGTCTTAACTTGTAACACTATAACTTATGTAACTCAACTAAAAGAAAAGATACTTAACCGGAAGACAATCAGGAACATGAAGCCACAAAGAAATCAATGCTAAATGAAGACAAGGTAATTGATACAATTCAACATGTTAACTATGATCAAATAAAGAAGAAATGTAATATCCCTAAAATCCAGGTACTTTTAAAACCTTGTTATTAAAAGTATGTATTGGATAATAATTATGGAATAAAGTTTTGTTGGGCAATTAAATTATTGAAATTGCCAGAATGAGTTAAAGATTAAATTGGTCGTAGCGAATCGTTACGGACCCGAAGAAAATCAAGTGATTTCCTTGAAATATTTAAAAGAGCCGAATTTTTTTATTCATGGATTAATAAAATCCAAATACTTGCACTTAGCTAAAATTTATAAGTAATGCTAGTAGTATTAAGTCAAAGTCAAAGAAGTGCTAGAAAACTTGACCAACTTTGACTTGACCTTTGGGAGGAGTATTAAGCCAAGGGTCAAGTTAAGTGATTAAACAAAAGAAAACAAAGAAAAAAAAATCAGCAAAGGTGGCTAGAGCAAGAAGAACCATTCGGCCAAGCTAGAAGAGAAAGAAGGAAGAAAAATCCAAGCTCACATCATACTTGCTTGTTTGTGTTGGTTAGAAGCTTAAAAGAAAGGTAGTCTCCATGTGTTCAACATACTTAAATTGCATGCAAAGTTATCCATGAAATCTATAGCTTTTCATGAAAGTATGTATGCATGAATAGTGATGTTGATTTTGAATAAATTCTTAAACACTTGTGTTATGAATCCTTAAGCTTTGATAGCACTTGTTAATGGTTATTTAAGCTAGGGGTAGTGTTAATAAGCATGGGAAGCTTGATTATATGAACCCTAGCTTGGTGGAGTCATGTGATTAAAGCATGCTATGTAATGAGTTTAAGTATATGCTTTGGTGCTTGCTTTGTGGCTATGATTTTACAATATAGTGATGATTTGGTTAAAGTTTATGAGTATGTAATATGGATGTGTCTTGGTAGAGAATTGTGGTTGAAAGAAGGGTAAGTGATTTGTTGTTTTGAAAGTAGTAAAATGATGTTAAAAGCTGTCTAGCAGTGGTGATGCAGTTGGCTGAATTATTGGTAATATTGAGAGTGTTGTTAAATTGTGTTTGGGCTTGGGATGTCTTGAGTACATTCCCAAGTAGTAGTGTAAAATATATGGTAGTCATTTGAGTTGAATAAAATGAGTTTAAAACAGGGTAAATGATGAACGTACAAAGGAGACCATGCAAAAATTTTGTCTGTCTACTAACTGTTCATAGTACCCGAAGGGGCTAGACTTCCTGGATTGATGACTTCTTTATATGGTTGGATAGATATCGGTCTCTAGATCGTTTGTGCGCTAATTTTGCGTCAAACGGAGTTATGAGCTAAAAGTTATGGCCAAAATAGTGAGGCTAGGCAGAAAACATAGCTGCCCTGTTTTTGACTAACTTGGAATGGATGATCAGCCTAGTTAAGCTACTCCATAAATCTTGAGCCTTTTATTTTAAATAGTAGGCACATATGAGAAGACTTGGAAAGAAGAATTGGGTTAAAAAGATTAAAACCTGATTTATGAAAAATGTTTGAATACAAGTGCTGCATATGAAAAGTTAAGGGAAATGCTAATGTTTTGATTTAGCCACTTCCTTTTTATAAAATGACATTTGAGGCTAAACTAGAAAACGAAACCTCAACGAAAGATGTCGTATGGTGACATAAGAATGCTATGGGCTAATGGACTTGTTTATTATATGTCGTTTTGAATGAATCAGGTAGTTATACGAGTATGTGTTAATAGGACGATTAAGGAAATACTCGTATAGCTAAAGATGAATTGTTTTTGTTCGTAGATACTCGGACGAAACAAGGAAGGAGCTTACTTCCGCGGAAACCTACAGGCAAGTATCTGACACTTTGTCGCATTGATTCTAATGTATGACATATGTATGCATAGGTTGGTTAAGGTAGTTCCTTGTGAGTAGGACTAGATCCTTTCAACCTAACCCTGAGACTCCTCTGAACTTCTTAAAAAGTTAGAGGACGTTTATTCTTCAGTTCGTATAACTGAACCTGTGTCGAGCATATCTTTTTGGTGCTCGATGGTCGACCGGGAGTAGTCTAGCGTGTCTCGACGGTTAGTCGAGGTTTATTATTTTAAATAATATTTAGTTTATTAAATATTATTTAAAGAATATGGAAAGTATTTAAAGGTTAAGTAAATGCTTTCAGGGTATCTGAAATTATTTAAATATTATTTAATATTGATTAAATATTATTTAAATATTTTGGAACATTTAAAAGTATTTAACTACTGATTAAATCCTTTCAACTCGTTTTGGTTTCTTTAAATATTATTTAATATTGATTAAATATTATTTAAATATGTTGAATCATTTAAGATTATTTAAATACTAAATAATCCTGATTATATTTGAATTAAATATTTTAATTCTTTTAAATCCTTTTAATATTTTTTGAGGACTATTCTGGGCCTCCTAAATATTAATAAAATATTTAATTATTCTTTAAAAATATTCTGCAGTTGTCTAAACTTCTTTAAATATTATTTTTCATTAAATAATAAATAGTGAGCGATGACTCGGATAATTTGTATTTATTCTGAGTCGATAACTCCAGGTTTGGGATGTAACGTCCGGCTCCGATATTCCTCCCAGTTGTATAGGTGCCTTATGGCCCATTGTTTCATTCCAAAAGTGTAATATTTTGTGGAGTCTATTTTAACTCATATTAGTGGCTCCCCGGTCGCATTCTTGAGTCTCCTTGATTCAAGGGTTTCTGTCTTGTTAAATTCGTTGACTGAGAGTCAACCCAGATGTTTCGAGAGTACTCCCACCTCGTTTCGGGAGCCAAGCTATTGTCAGATATTGAAATCTAACAATAGGTCGTAGTTGTTCTAGAAGGTTGTATTAAATTCCCTTCCTTATCTGTTGATTGAAATCCTGTGATGGATTGTTGAGTTGTTCTAGAAGGTTGTATTAAATTCCCTTCCTTATCTGTTGATCGAAATCCTGTGATGGATTGTCGTTGTTGTTCTGGAAGGTTGTATTAAATTCCCTTCCTTATCTGTTGATTGAAATCCTGTGATGGATTGTCGTTGTGTTCTGGAAGGTTGTATTAAATTCCCTTCCTTATCTGTTGATGAAATCCTATGATGGATTGTTGTTGTTCTGGAAGGTGGTATTGAATTCCCTTCCTTAACAGTTGATTGAAATCCTAGAGTGGATTGTTGTTATTCTAGAAGGCTTGATTAAATTTCCTTTTAGGTTTGATGAATGTTTAAGTATTGATCAGGGACTGGAGTAAGGTTGCGTAAGAGGTCGGTGACGCACGACCCAGCCGTAAACTAAAGGCCTATGTGTTGCCTAGGGTGACGTCCCGATAAGGGGTTGTCCTTCTACTAGTAGAGAAAGTGACTGGTTTTTCTATTGTACAAGGTGACTGATCATCGCGTACAATAGGGCGTTGAAAAATCTCCAGATTAATCCCGTTTCTTCCACTTGGAATTTGACGTTGCACTGTAATGAAAGCCTAGGTGCTGAGTTACCGATAGTGTTAACGGGGAACATAATCAATTTTGAGTTTGTTGATTGCTTTGAGTATTGTTTTACTTGTACTTGTCAGTTTCACTGATATCTTGATATTGTACTCGGTTATTGTTTCAGTACCTTGTTATACTGTTATCTATTACTTGCTGAGCATTTGTAGCTCATTCTTGCTTGTTATTTTCTGTTGTTGTTCCTACCTTACAGTTTCAGATCATGCCCAGTCGAGTACACCGCACCTTGCGCAAGCGGGTCACCAGGGCAAGGACCCCCTATGAGAGATTCCGCTTTACGGTACCTGAGATAGGGAGGCTTAGTAGGATAGGCTTCCAGCTTCTACTAGTCAGGTTTATCTATAGATATGACTTATGTAAGTATATGGAACAGATGTAAGTTAATTTACTTTTGACTGCAGCATAGTTTCCTCAAGGAGCTTTAGCTAGCAGTGCAACCCCATCTTGTGATAACTCCATTATGTATCAGTTAAGATATAATGATGTAAATTATGAAACTCCGTTTCTGAGACTATGGCTCGTGTGTGTGTGATAAGGTTATGGGGTCACCAGCATGTCGTTATTTTGTGATTATTATATGGTGATTTACTATTGTTGGATTACAAGTGTGTGTGTGTATACTGGAAATTGGACAGTGACAACCTGGATCTCCGACCCCGGGTCTGGGGGAGTCACAGAAGTGGTATCAGAGCCCTAAGTTATAGTACTCAGAAATGAGAGGCGAAAGGACAATACGACCATTAAAATAAACCTAAAAGCCTTAATAATAATAAAACCCATAAAAAGGGAACTTATTAAGATCTGGTAGTAACGAGTGGTTGTTGTATTGTAGATACCTGATTCCGAGGCGTACGAGGCCCAGCGGGATTTAGAGTTGCTGGGTGAGGCTGATGCTGAGGACGATGATCCTGAGGAGGATCCGGAGGAGGCTCCGGTAGAGGCACCAGTAGAGGTTCCAGTTGCAGTGCCTGCCGAGATTCCAGTTGAGGTACCGGCAGAGATTCCTGTAGAGGCCCCAGTGCCACCTGCTGTTCCAGCACCCACCTTTCCACCCACTGACCAGGCTGGACCCTCTGGTACAGTATTTACAGATATTCCTATGGTGCCACCTCAGGTAGTGTTTCCACCCCTACCTCCTCTCAGTCCGATACCATCCGAGGACGAGGGATTTGAGGAGCTGACCCCAGAGCCGGCAGAGTCAGATGATGTTCCCCTTGATTCGCCCCCACTGCCACCAGTATCCCCTTCGCCGCCACCTACTCTACCACCTCCACCTCCACCTGTTGCTGAGGAGTCGATACCTCCTTGGGTAGTGTCTGCGCTCATGAGAGAGCGGGATTCCTCAGCTGGTCGGATTGACGAGCTCAGGCGTATTGTGGACCGGATGTTGCCGGGGCCCTCTGGACCATCGGGTGGTCTACCTAGAGTCGGTATTCCACCGAGTGGCCCTCCTACAGACGGCATTCCCCAGGACGTGGAGCTTGGCTTCATCGGTATCCGGATGTGGGCACGAGCATTTCAGGAGATGAGGACGCCTTTGGGCGGGGGACCGATGGGAGGTGACGAGGTAGATGCGATGGTAGATAGTATGTTGGGGCAGGTCCGGGACTTGGTCCGCGGGAGATTTAGATGATGTGTATATGATGACGTAGTCTTCTAGTACTAGACATGGCACTATATATGTATAGTGGTGCCAGTTTTTGAGGGATTAACTTTTGATGTATATATCAGTATTCCCGTTCTGACTAGAGGATAGTGTAGTTGACTAAACTTTTGGGATGTATTCTGACTCAGTGACAAAAGATGTAACCAAAAATGATGTTTATATATGATGATCAGTTCTTTTCAGTTGTCGTTGATTTTGTTTTTAGTGTTATATGCACTCTTGTTTGATATAGAAATTGAATGAGAACCATTGTATAACTGTGAAAATTGGATAATGTTGTAGTTGGCACTCATTACTTATGTGATTGTTCCTTGTAACAAGTGTCAGAATAATCTAGTCCGGCGGTAATTAATTGATATTGTTTGATTGTGCTAGAATCATGCCACCAAGAAGAAACACAAGGTTACACCCTGAGGCCCAGGAAGAGCCAAGTGAGCAGGGCATTCGTGAGAGTGCAGGGTATGAAGAGGGTGATCATGTGAGTTCAGGTGATTCTGAACATAGTCAAAATCAGGATCAGAGTGAGCAGGGGGAACCCCAAGATCAAGGGGAAAATCAGAATGCAGACCCCATGAATTTATTCGTGAACTTTTTAAGGCAGCATGTCAACCCTAACCCGGCTCAACCACCTCCAGCTCCCCGTAATGTGGTAGCAAATGCTTTTCGTGCTTTTAAGTCCTTGAGGCCGCCTGAGTTTCAAGGGAGTGCTGACCCTGTAGAGGCAAGGGCTTGGCTAAAAGAAATGGAAAAATCGTTCGAAATATTGCAAGTAGAAGAGGAACAGAAAACAGTCTTCGCCACTTACCTCCTAAAAGGGGAGGCCAATTTCTGGTGGGAAGCTAAGAAGAGTATGGAAGGAGAAGGAGTGATAGCCTGGGAGAGGTTCACTCAGTTGTTCTTGGAGAAATATTTTCCCAAGTTTATGGAAAGTCAAATGGAGTTGAAGTTTTTGGAATTAAAACAGAATAATCTGACGGTGGCTGAGTACGAAGCCAAGTTTACGGAGTTGTCCCGGTTTGTACCAGACTTTGTAAACACAGAAGAGAAGCGAGCCAGAAGATTTCAGCAAGGGCTCAAGCAGTGGATTCAGAATCGGGTGGCTATATTTGAATTGACTGATTATGCCACGTTGGTACAGAAAGCCTCGATTGTGGAGGCTGGTGGTGATCAAGTGCAAAGAAATAGAAAAGAAAATAAGAGAAAGGCGTAAAGCCTGAAGGGAGGATCATCATCGGGAAAGCATCCTAGCAAAGCTAGTCGTGGGCCAGGATCTCAGTCTAGGAGAAGTTTTGAAACCAGGAGGGCAGACTGTGTGAGTGTTAGCCCGGGAGGCAGACAGTCCGGGGTAAGGTATTCAAACCAATCCCGACCCCCATTGCCAGATTGCCAGAAATGTGGAAAGAAGCATCTGGGCGGGTGCAGCCCAGGGAAAGTGACGTGTTATAAGTGTCATCGGGAGGGGCATTATGCTAGAGATTGTCCCCAAAGGAATATGACCTGTTTTAAGTGTGGCCAGGTAGGGCATGTGAAGAAGGACCGTCGGGTACCTGCGCCAACTATGTCAAAGCAAAGTGGAGTCGCCTCTAATAGGACTCCTAAGGCCCGAACTTTTAACATGACTGTGAGGGATGCGGTAAAGCACACCGATGTAATTGCAGGTACACTTTTACTCAATTACATCCATGCAAATGTTTTATTTGATTCTGGAGCAACCAAGTCTTTTATTTCTCAAGATTTTGTGAATAACTGGAATCTTAGAATGCAACCGCTAAGAGACTCCCTACAAGTAGAAATAGCTAATCGGGAAGTCATTCCTGTCAGCCAAATATGCGCTAACTGCGAGTTAGAAATAGAAGGACATCGATTCAGTGTTGACTTAATTCCTTTTATGCTGCGAGAATTTGATGTCATATTAGGAATGGATTGGCTGGCCAGTTGTGGAGCTAGCATAGATTGTAAGGGAAAGAAGGTAAGAATGAAGTTACCTAATCAGAAAGAAATAGTATTTCGAGGGCAGAGGCAAACCAAGAAGTTCTTGACCCGGATGCAAGTTAAGAGGTTGTTGCGCCAAGGGTGTGAGGCCTATTTGGCCTGTGTAGTAGACCAAGAAAAGAGTGTACCAGGTATAAGTGACATACCCGTGGTTAGTGAATTTGAAGATGTGTTTCCAGAAGATCTTCCGGGGCTACCACCCGACAGAGATATAGAGTTTACTATTGAATTAGCGCCAGGAACGACACCGGTATCAAAGGCTCCTTATCGATTAGCCCCTGTGGAAATGAAGGAGTTAGCTACCCAACTACAGGAGTTGTTGGATAAAGGTTTGATTCGACCAAGTGTGTCCCCATGGGGTGCACCAGTGTTATTCGTTAAGAAAAAGGATGGGAGTATGAGGTTATGTATAGATTATCGAGAACTCAACAAACTAACCATCAAGAATAAGTACCCTTTACCCAGGATCGATGATCTGTTTGACCAGCTAAAGGATGCGGTCTACTTTTCAAAGATTGACCTGAGAACTGGATACCACCAATTGAAGATCAAGCCTGAGGATGTACCAAAGACAGCGTTCCGCACCCGATATGGGCATTATGAGTTTTTGGTAATGTCCTTTGGATTAACCAACGCCCCTACAGCCTTCATGGACTTGATGAATCGAGTCTTCAAGAAATATTTAGATAAGTTTGTGATAGTCTTCATCGATGATATCTTGATTTATTCAAGGACGCCGGAAGAACATGAAGAACACTTGAGAACTGTTTTGGGAATATTGAGAAGAGAGAAGCTGTATGTTAAGTTCTCGAAGTGTGAGTTTTGGTTGAAAGAGGTGCAATTCTTGGGCCACGTAATTAGTAATAAAGGCGTGTTAGTAGAACCTGCTAAGATCGAAGCTATTTCCAACTGGGAAAGGCCAACAACGCCAACAGAAGTAAGAAGTTTTGAGGGACTAGCCGGATATTATCGGAGGTTTGTGCAGGATTTTGCCAAGATAGCTACTCCGCTGACAAGGCTCACCCGTAAGACTGAAAAATTCGAATGGACGGATAAATGTGAAGCAAGTTTTCAAGAACTGAAGAAGAGATTGGTCACTGCGCCAGTGCTAGCCCTACTTGATGAGAAAGGAGATTTTGTGATTTATAGCGACGCATCGCACAAAGGGTTGGGCTGTGTATTGATGCAACATGGCAAGGTGATTGCGTATGCATCTAGACAACTGAAAGAGTATGAGTTAAGGTATCCAACCCACGATCTGGAATTAGCTGCGATAATTTTCGCGTTAAAGATCTGGAGGCATTATCTTTATGGAGAGAGGTGTGAGATCTACACCGACCATAAGAGCCTTAAGTATATATTTACTCAGAAGGAGTTAAACATGAGGCAAAGAAGGTGGTTGGAATTAATTAAAAATTATGATTGTTCCATTAACTATCACCCTGGGAAAGCCAATGTGGTGGCTGATGCCCTAAGTAGAAAAGAAAGGCTGAAAATGTTAGTTTCTTCGGAGGAATTGGTGAAAGAATTTGAAAGGATGGAACTGGAAGTAAAATTTCCTGTGAAAGGCACGGAATTGCTGATGGAAATCCGAGTAGAACCTGAACTAATCGAGAAGATACGAATATGTCAAGAAAAGATTATGGAAGAAAAAAATACCAAGGTGAATGGAGATGAACGAAGGTGCGTTAGGGACGAGAAAGGAATCCTGAGATTTAATAATAGAATTTGGATTCCAAATGTCCAGGAACTAAAAGATGAAGTGTTGCACGAGGCACACAATTCTAGATTTTCTATTCACCCAGGAGGTACCAAAATGTATAAAGATCTAAAGGAATATTATTGGTGGCCGAACATGAAAAGAGATATCGCTGAATGGGTAAGCAAGTGTCTGACCTGTCAGAAAGTGAAGGCAGAACACCAAAGACCCAGTGGACTGTTGCAACCTCTGGAAATTCCGGAATGGAAATGGGAGCACATTGCAATGGATTTTGTCATAGGGCTACCAAGGACAAAAGCGAACCATGATACCATTTGGGTAGTAATAGATCGGTTAACGAAGTCAGCACATTTTCTACCCATTAATGAGAGGTATTCAGTTGACCGATTAGTTGAGCTATATTTAAAGGAAATAGTGGTGCGTCATGGTGTTCCCGTGGGTATTGTGTCTGATAGAGACCCAAGGTTCAATTCAAGATTTTGGAGAAGCTTCCAAGAATGCTTGGGAACAAGATTGAATATGAGCACCGCATATCACCCACAAACTGATGGGCAAAGTGAGCGGACCATCCAAACAGTGGAAGACATGTTGAGAGTCTGTGCTATAGACTTCAAAGGCAGTTGGGATGATCATTTGCCATTAATTGAGTTTGCCTACAATAACAGCTATCATGCCAGCATAGGGATGCCCCCTTACGAAGCCTTGTATGGCAGAAAGTGTCGATCTCCCTTGTGTTGGGAAGAAGTAGGAGAGCGAAAGATGTTAGGACCCGAATTGGTCCAGCAAACCAAAGAGGTAATAGATCTTATTAGAAAAAGATTAGTGGCAGCCCAAGATAGGCAACGCAAGTATGCGGATCAAGCCAGAAGAGACAGAGAATATGAAGTGGGAGATTCAGTATTACTGAAGGTATCTCCGTGGAAAGGTTTGATGAGGTTTGGTAAGAAGGGAAAGTTAAGTCCAAGATTTATTGGACCATTTGAAATCCTAAGACGTATTGGGAAGGTAGCCTATGAGTTGGCCCTACCTCCAAACCTACAGCAAGTTCATAATGTGTTTCACGTGTCAATGCTAAGGAAGTATAATGCAGATTCCAGACACGTAATAGAGTATGAGCAGGTAGATTTACAACCGGATCTGACCTATGTGGAACGACCGGTAGAAATTTTAGACCGAAAGGAGCAAGTGCTCCGGAACAAAGTGGTTAAGTTAGTGAGAGTCCTGTGGAGAAACCAGAATACTGAGGAATCCACATGGGAACTGGAAGGTGCAATGTAGGAAAAGTACCCTCACCTATTTTCAAGCTAGATTCCGGGACGGAATCCTTGTAAGAAGGGGAGACTGTAATATCCCTAAAATCCAGGTACTTTTAAAACCTTGTTATTAAAAGTATGTATTGGATAATAATTATGGAATAAAGTTTTGTTGGGCAATTAAATTATTGAAATTGCCAGAATGAGTTAAAGATTAAATTGGTCGTAGCGAATCGTTACGGACCCGAAGAAAATTAAGTGATTTCCTTGAAATATTTAAAAGAGCCGAATTTTTTTATTCATGGATTAATAAAATCCAAATACTTGCACTTAGCTAAAATTTATAAGTAATGCTAGTAGTATTAAGTCAAAGTCAAAGAAGTGCTAGAAAACTTGACCAACTTTGACTTGACCTTTGGGAGGAGTATTAAGCCAAGGGTCAAGTTAAGTGATTAAACAAAAGAAAACAAAGAAAAAAAATCAGCAAAGGTGGCTAGAGCAAGAAGAACCATTCGGCCAAGCTAGAAGAGAAAGAAGGAAGAAAAATCCAAGCTCACATCATACTTGCTTGTTTGTGTTGGTTAGAAGCTTAAAAGAAAGGCAGTCTCCATGTGTTCAACATACTTAAATTGCATGCAAAGTTATCCATGAAATCTATAGCTTTTCATGAAAGTATGTATGCATGAATAGTGATGTTGATTTTGAATAAATTCTTAAACACTTGTGTTATGAATCCTTAAGCTTTGATAGCACTTGTTAATGGTTATTTAAGCTAGGGGTAGTGTTAATAAGCATGGGAAGCTTGATTATATGAACCCTAGCTTGGTGGAGTCATGTGATTAAAGCATGCTATGTAATGAGTTTAAGTATATGCTTTGGTGCTTGCTTTGTGGCTATGATTTTACAATATAGTGATGATTTGGGTAAAGTTTATGAGTATGTAATATGGATGTGTCTTGGTAGAGAATTGTGGTTGAAAGAAGGGTAAGTGATTTGTTGTTTGAAAGTAGTAAAATGATGTTAAAAGCTGTCTAGCAGTGGTGATGCAGTTGGCTGAATTATTGGTAATATTGAGAGTGTTGTTAAATTGTGTTTGGGCTTGGGATGTCTTGAGTACATTCCCAAGTAGTAGTGTAAAATATATGGTAGTCATTTGAGTTGAATAAAATGAGTTTAAAACAGGGTAAATGATGAACGTACAAAGGAGACCATGCAAAAATTTTGTCTGTCTACTAACTGTTCATAGTACCCGAAGGGGCTAGACTGCCTGGATTGATGACTTCTTTATATGGTTGGATAGATATCGGTCTCTAGATCGTTTGTGCGCTAATTTTGCGTCAAACGGAGTTATGAGCTAAACGTTATGGCCAAAATAGTGAGGCTAGGCAGAAAACACAGCTGCCCTGTTTTTGACTAACTTGGAATGGATGATCAGCCTACTTAAGCTACTCCATAAATCTTGAGCCTTTTATTTTAAATAGTAGGCACATATGAGAAGACTTGGAAAGAAGAATTGGGTTAAAAAGATTAAAACCTGATTTATGAAAAATGTTTGAATACAAGTGCTGCATATGAAAAGTTAAGGGAAATGCTAATGTTTTGATTTAGCCACTTCCTTTTTATAAAATGACATTTAAGGCTAAACTAGAAAACGAAACCTCAACGAAAGATGTCGTATGGTGACATAAGAATGCTATGGGCTAATGGACTTGTTTATTATATGTCGTTTTGAATGAATCAGGTAGTTATACGAGTATGTGTTAATAGGACGATTAAGGAAATACTCGTATAGCTAAAGATGAATTGTTTTTGTTCGTAGATACTCGGACGAAACAAGGAAGGAGCTTACTTCCGCGGAAACCTACAGGCAAGTATCTGACACTTTGTCGCATTGATTCTAATGTATGACATATGTATGCATAGGTTGGTTAAGGTAGTTCCTTGTGAGTAGGACTAGATCCTTTCAACCTAACCATGAGACTCCTCTGAACTTCTTAAAAAGTTAGAGGACGTTTATTCTTCAGTTCGTATAACTGAACCTGTGTCGAGCATATCTTTTTGGTGCTCGATGGTCGACCGGGAGTAGTCTAGCGTGTCTCGACAGTTAGTCGAGGTTTATTATTTTAAATAATATTTAGTTTATTAAATATTATTTAAAGAATATGGAAAGTATTTAAAGGTTAAGTAAATGCTTTCAGGGTATCTGAAATTATTTAAATATTATTTAATATTGATTAAATATTATTTAAATATTTTGGAACATTTAAAAGTATTTAACTACTTATTAAATCCTTTCAACTCGTTTTGGTTTCTTTAAATATTATTTAATATTGATTAAATATTATTTAAATATGTTGAATCATTTAAGATTATTTAAATACTAAATAATCCTGATTATATTTGAATTAAATATTTTAATTCTTTTAAATCCTTTTAATATTTTTCGAGGACTATTCTGGGCCTCCTAAATATTAATAAAATATTTAATTATTCTTTAAAAATATTCTGGAGTTGTCTAAACTTCTTTAAATATTATTTTTCATTAAATAATAAATAGTGGGCGATGACTCGGATAATTTGTATTTATTCTGAGTCGATAACTCCAGGTTCGGGAGGTAACGTCCGGCTCCGATATTCCTCCCAGTTGTATAAGTGCCTTATGGCCCATTGTTTCATTCCAAAAGTGTAATATTTTGTGGAGTCTATTTTAACTCGTATTAGTGGCTCCCCGGTCGCATTCTTGAGTCTCCTTGATTCAAGGGTTTCTGTCTTGTTAAATTCGTTGACTGAGAGTCAACCCAGATGTTTCGAGAGTACTCCCACCTCGTTTCGGGAGCCAAGCTATTGTCAGATATTGAAATCTAACAATAGGTCGTAGTTGTTCTAGAAGGTTGTATTAAATTCCCTTCCTTATCTGTTGATTGAAATCCTGTGATGGATTGTTGAGTTGTTCTGGAAGGTTGTATTAAATTCCCTTCCTTATCTGTTGATCGAAATCCTGTGATGGATTGTCGTTGTTGTTCTGGAAGGTTGTATTAAATTCCCTTCCTTATCTGTTGATTGAAATCCTGTGATGGATTGTCGTTGTGTTCTGGAAGGTTGTATTAAATTCCCTTCCTTATCTGTTGATGAAATCCTATGATGGATTGTTGTTGTTCTGGAAGGTGGTATTGAATTCCCTTCCTTAACAGTTGATTGAAATCCTAGAGTGGATTGTTGTTATTCTAGAAGGCTTGATTAAATTTCCTTCTAGGTTTGATGAATGTTTAAGTATTGATCAGGGACTGGAGTAAGGTTGCGTAAGAGGTCGGTGACGCACGACCCAGCCGTAAACTAAAGGCCCATGTGTTGCCTAGGGTGACGTCCCGATAAGGGGTTGTCCTTCTACTAGTAGAGAAAGTGACTGGTTTTTCTATTGTACAAGGCGACTGATCATCGCGTACAATAGGGCGTTGAAAAATCTCCAGATTAATCCCGTTTCTTCCACTTGGAATTTGACGTTGCACTGTAACGAAAGCCTAGGTGCTGAGTTACCGATAGTGTTAACGGGGAACATAATCAATTTTGAGTTTGTTGATTGCTTTGAGTATTGTTTTACTTGTACTTGTCAGTTTCACTGATATCTTGATATTGTACTCGGTTATTGTTTCAGTACCTTGTTATACTGTTATCTATTACTTGCTGAGCATTTGTAGCTCATTCTTGCTTGTTATTTTCTGTTGTTGTTCCTACCTTACAGTTGCAGATCATGCCCAGTCGAGTACACCGCACCTTGCGCAAGCGGGTCACCAGGGCAAGGACCCCCTATGAGAGATTCCGCTTTACGGTACCTGAGGTAGGGAGGCTTAGTAGGATAGGCTTCCAGCTTCTACTAGTCAGGTTTATCTATAGATATGACTTATGTAAGTATATGGAACAGATGTAAGTTAATTTACTTTTGACTGCGGCATAGTTTCCTCAAGGAGCTTTAGCTAGCAGTGCAACCCCATCTTGTGATAACTCTATTATGTATCAGTTAAGATATAATGATGTAAATTATGAAACTTCGTTTCTGAGACTATGGCTCGTGTGTGTGTGATAAGGTTATGGGGTCACCAGCATGTCGTTATTTTGTGATTATTATATGGTGATTTACTATTGTTGGATTACAAGTGTGTGTGTGTATACTGGAAATTGGACAGTGACAACCTGGATCTCCGACCCCGGGTCTGGGGGCGTCACAAGAAATCATTGAAAGAAGTTCAAGACAGAGTTGTTCATGCCTCAGTGATTTGTAACTTAAAGATTCAAGATCATAACTATCAGTATCAATAAGGCTAATTGATTTCAAGTGAACAAGAAGGAAAGCAATAATTGGAAAGTCACATTACTAATTGAATATGGTAATCTATTCAAGAAGCAGAAACACTATCAGGACTAGTCACTTATGAATCAGACCATTACATCAAGTGTCAGGACATTGATAGCAAGTTTATGTCAGTAATAGAGATCCAGGTTCAAGAGCTTGTTGAAGAATATGGAAGACATAAAGAAATCACAAGTTCAAGATGTTGCATAGAAGTTTCAAGTTGAAGCCCAGAATTTTTCTAAGTACAAAATGTTCGAGATGGGCCAAGTAGAATATTCCTATATAGAATATTCAACTTAAATATTCGAGATAGCCAAGTAGAACATTCCTATGTAGAAATTCTACTTAGATGTTCGAGATGGCCAAGTAGTACATTCCTATGTAGAAGTTCTACTTAAATGTTCTAGATAGCCAAGAAGAATATTTCTATGTAGAAATTCTACTTAGCATTCGAGATGGCCAAGTAGATGTTCTACATAGAGGGCGGTTTCAACATGACACATGGCATCATCTAATTGGCAGATTTCCAAGCTTTCAAGATAAGATAAGATTTATGTGGATATCATTGGGCCACGTATATCTTAGTCTTTGAAGACTACAGGACATAGATTACAAGTAGTATAAATAGAAGTACGTGTGTATTATTTTAGAGAGAGCAATATTTTCGAGTGTTTCACTTGTAAAAGAGAGAGAGTATATTCACAGAGTTTAGTATCATTTACTACCCTCTTTACTTCTGGTGTACTTTGTAATGAATGTTGTAGCAACCCTTTCAAGTTATATATAAGACATATATTCCTTGAATCATTGTGTTCATTTATTACATGGTATTTATTGCTTCTTAAATTCGAAAAGTTATATTCACCCCCCCCCCCTCTACAACACATTTGGACCTAACAATTGGTATCAGAGCTTCATGTTTAACATACAAAACATAAATCCTTGTGTTTGGTAGGAGATTCGTGAGTTTTCCTTTACAGATCTACTTTTCAAGTCTTTCTTGGAAAATGTGCTTTAATTTGTTTGACAAAGAAAACTCAGTCTAAAAATTATTTAAATACTCCAGGTGTGATTATTTAGCTTGGGTGGACTTTAGATATTTTTGTGAATTTTTTTGGGTACTTTGATTTTTGGTGTTCTTCAAGAAGTCATCACTGTTCTTGATAAAGAAGACAAACCCAGCAACTTTTGATTACCTTTTCAAAAGACATAAAGTTAAAAAGGTGTTATTGGCTTTTGATTTGACATATATCTCACAACAAAAAGTATTACAAAAGATATTCAGTACCTAGCACGTGGGTTAGGTGAGTTAGGTGAGAAAAGCCACAAAAGTCAAAGTGTGGAAAATAATATTGTTTATTCAATATTAAAGTGACCTGCAGCAAATTTCTTCCAAGGACAAAAGTTCTACATAGAATATTCTACATAGAATATTCTACTTAAATATTCTACATAGAATATTCTACTTGAATATTCGACTTGAATATTCGAGTTAATATTCTACTTGGTGAAGTTCGACTTGGAAAAAAGTTCTACTAAGAGAATTTCGACTTGGGCAGAAGTTCTACATAGATATTCTACTTAGCCTAGTCTTGGGTACTTAGAAATTTTTTTGGTGTCCAGAACTTGAACCTTGATTTATTTTGAGATAATTTAATTTTCTTTTAATTACTACTCAAGTAATAAGAAAAGTTTATTATCTTTACTTTAAATCCACATTAAGATGGCACCTAAAAATAACTTCAAAATTCCAATGTTCGACCGAGATCATTATGAAGAATGGGTGTTGAGAATGAAACTTTACCTTGAGTCCATCAATCCTGAATATCTAGAAGTCCTTGACAAAGGTAAATTTGTCCCAATGGTTGTTGTTCCTGAGCATATGGAAGGAGATGTGGTAGTACCACAACGGTCTGAGCCTAAAAAGGCAGTAGACTTTTCAGATGCTGATAAGGAGCAGATAGCTTTCGATACATCCGTTCGACAAACACTGATGGAATCCCTAGATCATGAGATGTTTAATGTATTTAAAGGATTAACTACAGCGAAGAAGATTTGGGATAAGCTAGAGGTCATCATGGAAGGTACCGCTGAGGTCAGAAGCAACAAAACACTTATACTCAAGATGGAGTATGATACCTTCAGAATAAGAAAAGGTGAAAGCATAACAGATGTCTATCTAAGATTCAGTCAGTTGGCTTTGGATTTGAATCTGAGAGGTGTAACTCTCCCCGTGGTTGAAGTAAACACGAGATATCTAAGGAACCAGCCAAAAAGCATTGAACATAGAGTCTACGCTGTTAGAGAAACCAGAGATTTGCACTCAACTACTCTGGAAGAATATTATGGAATTCTGAAGACCTATGAGCTGGAGACCCTTCAAGATCAAGCATGGGATAATGATTCAAGAGGAAAGGAAGCGACATCAGGATTAATTGCTGATGAGGAAGAGTCTAAAAAGGCAATGGTTGCAGAAAAGCTTAGATCATCACCTGCATCACATCAAGTTGAAAATGATGATGAGTGCACATCAAATAGTGATGATGACTACTTCACCCAAGAAGAGGTGGACAATATGGATGATAGTGTCGTGGCATACATGGCAAAGAAGTTCACCAATATAAGATTCAGAAAGAGTAACCGACCGCAGAGTAAATCTTCATCTTACTATCGGGTTACTAGGGGTGGTGGTAGTTCACAAGGCTACAAAGGGAAAGGCAAGAGTACCAGCTACAAATCTCCTTTGGATTTCAAAATGAAGTTCAAATGCTATAACTGTGGTGAAGCCGGACACTTTGCTACCGACTGCAAGAAGCCGAAACAGACATATCCCAAAGAAACATATGAAGCCCTCAAAAGCAAGTATGAATCCCTGGTGAAGGAAAGACATGGAAAAAGAGCTTTAGTAGTAACAGAAGGCAGAGCTTGGGATGATTCAGATGAGGAAGAAGTTACTTATACAGCAAACTTTGCCCTTATGGCTGAGACATCGGATGAACCAGAGGTACCAGTTCTAACCCTTAAAGAAGAAATGTCTATTGATGATTATAAGGTGCAGAACGGGGCTCTTAGCGAAGAGATCTATATGTTGTGCAAAAGCCTAAATACTTCTCAAAAGGAACAGAAAACACTTGTTGCCAAATGCAGAATGCTTGAGGCTAAAGTGGAAGAATTAGAGACTGTTTGCACTATAGATACTTCCCTAAGAGACTTTATTAAAACTTTGGAACACAAGCTTAACCTTAAATATGAAATGGAAGCATGTCTTAGGAATAAACTAGCTGAGTTAGAAACTAAATGCGAAGCTTATAAACTAGCAGCTAGTAAAGTGAATGTTGATAGTGGCACATTTAAGAAGATAACTAGAGTTGGTGTAGGACTTGACTATTCTAGCTTATCTAAGAAAGAAGGAAAAAGGCCTGTAGACACTAGTTTCAGTGAGATTAATAAGGAAATACCTACTATTCTTAAATCTGCTGTCAAACCTATCTTTAAACACTTCATTCCTCGTGAAGAAGAAGAGACTGAATTATTAGTTAGATATGAGATAGAAATGGAAGATCGCAAGAAAGAACAACCGGTAACTCCTATTAAGCAAGTTAAAATCAAATCCCCTAGGGAGGAATCTAGACCAGGATTAGGAGCTAAGGCTGTTAAACATCAGGTTAAGAAAGAAAAAGGCATAAAAGAGGTTAAGGCAGATCGAATAAAGAAAGCATGTTATCACTGTAAATCTACTGAACATCTTTCTTATGCATGTAAATCTAACATGAATATTCCTGTTGCACATGCCATGCCTGTACCACACACAATGAATAACATGCATCAGAATCATGTACAATGTGGTCAACCTAATTGTATGCCATGCACTTTTAACGTCATGCAAACCTTTGTGAATTTGAATAATGCAACTAGCCAAACATGTCTAAATTCTTCTGTTAGTTCTAATGTCAAAAAGAAGAATGTAAGAGCTAAGACTGCCAGTCCTCCTAAAGTTAGGAGTGACAAGCCATCTCCTAAGACTAACAAATCTGTTATGTCTGAAAAGGGAAAAGACCAGGTCGAAATCTCTAAGAATGTGAAAGAAAGTGCATCTCCTGTTATTAAATCTGATAGTTCTCGATCTTATAGAAAAACCGGGCCCAATCAATCTTGGGTTTCGAAGAACGTCTAATTAATCTGTCATTGCAGGGCATTAAGCGGAACAGAAATAAAGTTATATGGGTGCTAGATAGTGGAGCATCAAGGCATATGACAGGAAACAAGTCCCTGCTTACAGAGTTGGTTATGAAGGCTGGCCCTTATGTTACCTTTGGAGATGACAGCAAAGGAGTGACAAAGGGTTATGGCAAACTGAAGACTGGTAATGTCATCATTGAAGATATTTCTTATGTTGAGGGATTGAGGCACAATATGTTAAGTATCAGTCAATTCTGTGACAAAGGTTATGAAATTGTCTTCAATAAGAAAGGTGTATCAATAACTCACATCAAGGAAGGTTCGTTGGCTTTAAGAGGAGTTCGTAAGGCAGATCTTTTTGTTGCGGACATGGATTCGGCAAATTAGAATGAAGTCACCTGTTTCTACAGCAAAGCTTCAGATGATGAAAGCTGGTTATGACACAAAAAGCTATCTCACTTAAACTTCAAAATGATGAATGCTCTAGCGAGGCGAGAATTAGTGAGAGATCTACCTCAGAAGGAGTTTGCTCCTAAAGGACTCTGTGAAGCTTGTGAAATGGGAAAGTCAAAGCGAGCATCACATAAAAGTAAAGAAATTTCTAGTATCACTGAGCCTCTATAACTTCTTCATATGGATTTGTTTGGCCCAGTGAACGTCCTATCCTTATCCAGGAAAAGATATGCATTGGTAATCGTGGATGACTTCTCCAAGTATACATGGGTATTGTTCGCAATGACGAAAGACGAAGTACATTTCCTAATCATTGATCACATCACTCAAATTGAGAATGTTTCAACACTTACTGTGAAGACGATTAGAACAGACAATGGCACTGAATTTAAAAATGCAGTGCTGAATGACTTTTGTGTATCTAAGGGAATACGTCGTCAGTACTCAGCCCCGAGAACTCCACAGCAAAATGGAGTAGTTGAAAGGAAGAATAGAACATTGGTTGAAGCAGCAAGAACTTTGTTGTACGATTCAAAACGTCCCCTATACTTTTGGGCTGAAGCAGTGAGTACAGTGTGTTACACTCAAAATAGAACCCTGATCATAAAAGATAAAGAAAAGACACCATGTGAACTAATGAATAACAGAAGACCAACAGTCAATTACTTTCATGTCTTTAGAGCTAAATGTTATGTGCTTATAGACGATGAAAATCTAGGCAAGCTTTCAGCAAAAGCTCGTGAAAGAATCTTTGTTGGTTATTCTACAGATGTGGTGGCAGCTTATCGGGTATTCTTAGTGATTGATCGAAAAGTGACTGAAAGCTACAACGTCAGATTCGACGATACCAAACTCCCATCAATTTCTAAAGATAATAGTGAACCTGAGTCCCTAATGTTTCAAAATCTGGACTTAGATGAAATTGAAGATGAACCTGAGTTGGTTGTTACTTCAAATATGCCAAGTGTTCAAGAAGATATACCTGATTCTGGTGAAAGATCAGTGGAAACTTCTTCCGCACGTTCCGGCAACAACTCAGGGGGAGTAAACAGCAGCTCAAGGACAAGTGTTCAAAGCTCAAGACGAGATGACACTAGTTCTGTAGGAGCTGGCACTAACTCAGGGGGAGTTAGTGGAAATAACACAAGTAGTCAACACAACAATTCAGAAAATCAAGCTGAATCATCAAGACAATTTCTAAGAGAACGAGCATGGAGTAGAGACCATCCGTTTGAATTAATTATTGATGATCCAGATGCTGGTGTGACTACTAGAAGAACCGCAAGAGCTGAAATGGCTAATATCTGTTTATATTCTGGGTTCTTATCCAAACTTGAACCTAAAGAAATAGAAGAAGCTCTTGGTGATGCTGATTGGGTGATTGCTATGCAAAAGGAGCTCAATCAGTTTAAAAGGCATAAAGTTTGGAAACTGGTACCCCGACCGAAGAACAGATCAGTAATTGGAACTAAGTCGGTATTCAGAAATAAACTGGATGAAGACGGACTTGTAACAAGAAACAAGGCTCGTTTGGTAGCGAAGGGTTATTCTCAAAAAGAAGGTATTGATTATGATGAGACCTATGCTCCAGTTGCAAGACTTGAGGCAGTCAGGATGTTCTTAGCCTTTGCAGCACACAAGAACTTCAAAGTTTTCCAGATGGATGTGAAAAGTGCCTTCCTGAATGGAGAGCTAGAAGAAGAAGTATTTCTGGAACAGCCACCTGGCTTTGTTGATCCAGAACTTGTAGATTTTGTATACTTTCTCTTCAAAGCTGTCTATGGCCTCAAACAATCCCCAAGACGATGGTATGAAACCCTATCCTTGTTCTTAATTGCAAGTGGTTTTACTAGGGGAGTAATTGATAAAACATTGTTCTATAAAAATGTAAAAGGTGATTTAATACTTGTTCAAGTCTATGTGGACGATATTATTTTTGGGTCATCTAATGAGCGCTTGTGCGAGAAATTTGCGAAGTTAATGTAGGATAAGTATGAGATGAGCATGATGGGAGAGCTGTCCTTCTTCCTTGGATTACAGATTAGTCAAAGAAAAGATGGAATCTTTATCTGTCAATCCAAGTACATCAAAGATTTACTCAAGAAGTATAATCTCGAAGATGCATCAACAGCTAAGACTCTCATGGCAATAGCTACGAAGCTTGATGAAGACAAATCAGGTAAACCAGTTGACATCACAAGCTATCGAGGTATGATTGGCTCACTCCTTTATTTAACTTCAAGTAGACCCGATATTATGTTCGCAACTTGTTTGTGTGCAAGGTTCCAAGTGGATCCTAGAGAATCACATCTCATAGCCGTCAAACGAATCTTTAGGTATCTCAAGGGCACATCAAATCTAGGGATTTGGTACCCAAGAGATACAGGTTTTAATCTAATTGGTTATTCGGATTCAGACTATGCAGGTTGCAGGATTGATAGAAAAAGCACATCTGGTGCATGTCAATTTCTTGGCAGAAGATTGGTGTCCTGGCAAAGTAAAAAGCAACACACAGTATCTACTTCTACTGCTGAAGCTGAGTACATTGTTGCTGGAAGCTGAGTAGCTCAAACACTGTGGATGAGGAACCAATTGAAAGATTATGGCATGGAACACAAAAAGATTCCAATCATGTGTGACAACACAAGTGCCATTGCCATGACCAACAATCATGTAGACCACTCGAGAACCAAGCATATAGATATCAGGTATCACTTCATTAGAGAACATGTCGAGGAGGGGACTGTGGAGTTACATTTTGTACCCACAATGCAACAAATTGCAGATATATTCACTAAACCTCTTGATGAAGTAACATTCAATAGGTTGGTTGGTGAATTGGGGATGCTTAACACAAGTTAGTGATTTCTCCTATCTGTAAAATTCCAGTTTTAATCATGTACAAATGTTTTTAGTCTTGTCAATTGCCTATTTTATTTGTGCAAAGTTGAAAACATATGAAAATAATCTCTACATTTGCTCAAAATATCACTTCTGCATGCTATTTAATCATTATGGACTTAGACTTTCAAATGTTTCATTAATGATTATTATATGTTGTTTGTAGTGTTATTATACATAAATTCATTGTGCTTTATGTGTAATTATTTGTTAAATCTTTGAATTTATGTGAGTTAGATTGCATGATCATAGGGGGAGTTAAATTCATTTTATTCTAAATTTTTCATGATCTTTAGATGAATTTACCTGTGTTTTTCATGTAATTTCTATTAATTTAGAGGCCTTAGAATTGTCAATGAGTGTTCTTAAAAATCCTTGAATTGATATCTATATTAATTTGGTAAAATTTTATTGTTGTTTTTATTGTAAAAAATTGCTAAATTATTATAACTATCTTCAAAATCAAAAATTTTGAAAATTCTAAGTCTGGGAAGAATATTCGAGATGAGGTCTATCTCGAAATTTGACTTGAAGTTCGAGTTACAGTTCCCAGTGTGCCTGTGTAAAATTCCAAGTCTGGGGAAATGTTCGACTTAGGTTCTATCTCGAACATTATCTCGAATATTCGACTTGATGTTCGACTTAGGTTCTATCTCGAACATTATCTCAAATATTCGACTTGATGTTCGAGATAGAGTTCCCAGGACAGAACTTGGGATTTTAATTGAGTTCTTTAAGGGTTTATTATGCTGTTTTAATTGATCAAATGATTATTTGTTCGAGTTAGTGTCATCTCGAACTTTATCTCGAATATTCGACTTGATGTTCGAGATAGTCTCTATCTCGAACCTCATCTCGAATTTCGACTTAAATGTTCGAGATAGTGTTCGACTTAATGTTCCCCAGTGCGTATTTAGCATTTTTTTCTTGTTTTCACAGGGGTATTTTTGTCTTTGCTCATATGTGCCTATATATACATCTCTAACTCGCATCAATTTTCACTTTTACCTAATTGTTTTAACCCTAAATTTTTACAGCCCCCACCCTCCCTCCCTCCCTGCGATTTCAAACCTTCATCACCCTGTACATTCGATTTGTGTTAAAACTCATACATATCTCGAATTGCTGCCCGTTTTTCAATCTTCCATCATTATTTGCATCCCATTATTGTGTGTTTCTGTGCATCTATAACAGTTCTTAATTGTGATTGGTATATACACACATATCTACACACGCACACACATCGTAATATTAATCACATAGTAGTAAGTACTTTAATTAATAAGTTTCACACAAATATGTGTTCTTGATTACAGTGGTATTGATTACAAACTTGGTTGGTGTGTTTTGATTTCGCATATTTATTTGAGAACAATTCCGTAGTTTAATTACAAAGTCAGTTCTTTGTTTAATTAAAAGAAATTGTTCTGTTTTTTCTGTGCTTCATTATCTGTGCTCTTTTTAAAACAAAAAAAACTAATTAATTCACAGAAAAATATTTACAAACACGGCTCACCAATTTTCACTTGCTAAAAACAATTTTTATAATATTTCTACGAAAATTGGTGATCAGCTCCCGCGCTTCAAGTTTTGGGTACGATTTCTTAATTTGTACTCCAAGGCTAGTGTTGCTTTTACTATCAAACCAACACTAGTTCATGATGCATTACAGCAATATGGACTAGTGTGGTTACATTCGGGAGCAAATCTACCCTCTATGGTTTCAGGTTTATCTTGGCGGGTCAAGAATATCAAGTGACGGAGGAAGTATTCAACAGGGTTCTGGGGTTCCCAATCAAAGATGTTTATGACCCCGAACCTACAACAGCAGAACGTATCAAGTTCTTTGAGGAGATTGGATACTACCCTCCTTCTGGACGGATCTCAACTGGCGCCATCCAGAAACAATACTTCCATGTGGAATGGAACTACTTTTTCGAGGCCATCACAAGATGTTTTCGGGCACGCGAAAAAGATTATCATCAGATTCCGATACACATGCAGGCCTTTGCAGTTTCCCTCGCACGTGAACTGGACATTAATTATGGCAGAATCATTCTATCGGAGATCGTGGCTGCAATGGGATCACCTGCAAGCAGAGACATTACAACTACTAATGTTGTATGCTGGTATCCTCGCTTCTTACAAATGCTTATTAATCACTTAGTACCGATTGATGCTTTATCTGTGCGACATGCATTTGCAACAAGTGCAACATCTGCATCACTGGGCATGGGCACCAAGTCCCTCACAACGATTGCTAATCAAGATAAACATCACGGTAAAGCAATGTCTATTCCTGATAACATTCAAGTGTGGATTACGTATGATGCAGGTATTACTTCAATGGCGGGGACCTCCCATATTTCATCACATGCTCAGAATCCATCTGCCCATGCTGACGCATTCCATGGGATTCCTGATGACAATCTTGGTGATGAAGATGGCGATGATGATGGACATTCTCACGGTCAATCTTCTGCCGGTCAAAGGGACAGACAACCTACTCCACATGCTGATTCTGCCTCCTTTGCTGGACAAGGTAATGAAGAAGGTAATTTCTTTGAACAAGAGCATCTCTATGTTCACACTACTAATACTTCTTCATCTAAATCTGATTCTGTGGCCCAAGATTCTGCTAACCCGCAGGATCTATCCCAGGGCGAGAGCTATATTTCTGATTCTGAGTCTGATACTCTTGCTTCCTCTCTTTCACCCTCGCTGACGGGAGTCAAAAGGCAGGCACCTGTAGATTTAAGTGAGGGTTCTGAGAGTGACCCCGAAGTGCAACCTCTTATTCAGAAGAAAGCCAAATTTTCACATGCTGCAACTTCACAAGCCCAGTCCAAACCTAGTGTGTCTATTACAACCACTCCACCTCACGAGAGTGGTTTGCCCCTTGCACCTTCTACACATAGGGATTTTGGTGAGGATTTTATGCCTTCTGAAGAGCCTGTTACTTCAGAAAGGCAAGAAGCTTTCATTGCTTTCGAAGTACCTTCACCGGTACATACTGATGTTGCAGAGAGGATCGGTTCTGATGTTGTACTAGAACACTCTACAGCCTCTCAGCCTGAGATTCCACCTTAGGATATGACAGGAACAGATCCCATAACTGCTACTTACTTTGCTTATCCAGTTTCTGCAGGTACTGCTTTCACTTTCAGGACTATTGTTGAAGACATACACGAGCGTGAGACAGGGAGTGTGTGTGAGTGTTTAGGGAGTGAGGGACCTTCATTTTTAAGGCCCAAAATAGAGTGACAAATAGTAACAGAACGATTTTTAGAGCGAGCACACCCAAGCCAAACACCGTCCCTGGTTCTTGAAAATCTTGATACGCGTATGACTTCAGTTGAAAATCAGTTGAAGCAGTTCGGGCAGTCGATGGGGCAGTTAGGAGAAAATGTTGGTGACACCAAGAGGGCTCTTGATGACTACGCAGCACGAATGGCAAGTCAGGCTACAGCTTTAGACGAAATGACGAACAAGGTGAATAACTTGGGCCATGCTGGTGGTGTCTTGGGCAGTACTCTGTATGAAAGAATGGGGAGCGTAGAAAGCGTTCTGCATACCATGGTAACGGAGGTCAGCAGAATGATGTATGCAGTTCGGCATTTAGTTCCCCCAGAGTGCTTTGACGAACAGTACAATCAACCTCCCCCTGATAATGATGGTGCTGGTGGTGCTGGAGATACTGGTGGAGCTGGACCCTTGGGTTCTGGTTTTGGTGGTTCTTATGCTATTGGTGGGTCTAGAGAGAAAGGTGTTGTTCAGGATAACTCACCTAAGGGGGAGAGTGGAAAGGAGACGAGATAGTAGTCGCTAGTTATTGAAGAAATTGAAGAACAGACTACTGATTTTGTCAAAGAAAATGAGTCGGTAAATGAAGAAGAGGCTCAGAGAAAGAGGAAGGGTAAGGCGGTAGTGGCCGAGCAAGAAGAGCCATTCATTGACTTGAGTCATCATCAGGAAGAAGTACATAAGGTACTTGATTCAGATTCTGATATGGAGGACGCCCCTTTAGCACATGTAATAAGAAGATCTTTGAAGGAACAAGGTGGAGGTGCTGGAATGTCTTCCGGAAAGCTTAAAGAAATACCTGTTGATAAATAGACCCTGGAAGTTCAACAGTTGGCCTTGGAACAAGCTCAATTCTATAAAATGAAGATGATGCAGGATGAGGCTGTTTTCCTTGAAAAGCAAGCGGAGCTCAAGGAGAAACAATATGATCATGAGCTTGCAAGGTTAGCTGATCCTCAAGTTGATCTAGACAAGAGAAGGATCGGACAGAAATGGGATGATGCAAGGAAGATTCTATTTGGAGTTTGTGCGAAAGGAACTCATAACAAAGAGGCGGAAGACTTATTCTACAACTTGAACTTGCAGATTTCACTGATTGTTGACTATATAAATGCTTTGAAAAGGTTGATCTCTAAAGTCAGAGTTGGATATAATGCGATGGTTAAGGAGTGGCAGGTCATCTTGTCTTTAGTCGAAGGAGTCCCGACATCTTTCTTGTATGTGGATGATCAATTCATCTCGAAAAGATCTGCGTCAGAGTTGTTCTTGCTAGCAACAAAAATTCAATATTCTCAAGCTGAGGAGCTTAGCATTCTGTATAGAGATCAGTTAATGCAGCTAGCATAGGACGAGGGACCAGAATTCTCAGCGAATCCTGATGTTGTTCGGATGGTTGTTGATGGAAAGATGAAGAGGGTTAGTTTAGAGGAAAATGATCTAATGGCTCTATCGGTAGAATCCCGAAAAGCTGTCTGCAGGCAAATGATGAGTAAGGAATTCACCTCTGACATTAAGGAGAAGTCGGTGGAGTTTATTGAGAGGATCATATTCAAGATAAGCAATGAGATCTGGAAGTGTGATATTATTGCTCCAAACCCTCTAGATAATGTAAAGATTGAGCCGGAGCTAATTGAAAGAAAATGGAATATTCTACAAGCTGTTAAAAATGTAGATGAAGCTCTAACTCTTCCCTCTGGATCACTGGAACAAGGAGAAATAAGGGAGGCAATTGGTGTTCCAGGAAAGGATAGTGTATACTGGATACACTCTTATGAATATGACACAGCTGATGCTTTGGCATTCATAGATGCAGACCAGAATCAAACATTATTGCATATGAGTAGGAAATGGCTGCTGCAGACTCAAGATGCCGCATTTCTGGAAAGAGTTTTAGAAGTGTTCAAATGGGGCGAAGTGGAGAATGAGAATGTGGATGAGAAGCAAAGACTTCTGAAGTACTTCTCTGAAGTAGTGGTGGAGAAGAAGCGAATGGAGTGAGATGCGGCTAGTGTCCACAATACTAACCGTGTTAAGGGCTACCCCAAAATGATCTATTGTCAGTTCAAGGCTGATAAATCACATTGGAAATCACAGCTCATAATGAAAAATTTTGAGGACATTCCTAAGATCAGAACTACTCAGGAGGTGGACAAACTCAGAAGGCTTTTCAGGCATCCTTATCCAGAGCCCAGGAATCCTCTAGAAATGGAAGCGGTAAGTCTGCTGAATGCAAGGTGGAAGCAGTTACATGATCCAGTCTACAAGAAAGAACAGCAGCAGAAGGAAAGGCGCAGAAAGTTGAAAGAGGAGAAGCGCCAAGCTGAAGAAGCTAGGAAGAGGAGACGGAATTAGAATTAAAGGTCAGAGTGGTGTGAACTTGAAGTTGGAAAAACTTCATATCTGTTGGTTGCTTTAACTCACTTGAGGAAAATTCACCTGGTCACGGTATGCGAGATAGGCTAACTTACCATACTGTAACCGTGAATCAGAGTGGATCCAATAAGGTGATATAAGTTTGACTGAAAGATATGAAATAATCCAGGTGATAGGAATAACTCAAATGGTCTTAAATTCGAAGGTTGAATTTTCTGTCTAGCTTAAGTTTTATTCATTCTAGTTTCTTGAATTGTTTTCCCAGTTTATTTCAGTTGTAATTTAAACAAGACAGCAATGTTATTTATCATTTTCTCGTCTCATTGTTTAGTTGAGTTATCCCTTGTTAATTTGAATGTCATTGTTAGACTATCAAATAGGGGGAGATTGAAAGGAAGAGTGTCTTAACTTGTAACACTATAACTTATGTAACTCAACTAAAAGAAAAGATACTTAACCGGAAGACAATCAAGAACATGAAGCCACAAAGAAATCAATGCTAAATGAAGACAAGGTAATTGATACAATTCAACATGTTAACTATGATCAAATAAAGAAGAAATCATTGAAAGAAGTTCAAGACAGAGTTGTTCATGCCTCAGTGATTTGTAACTTAAAGATTCAAGATCATAACTATCAGTATCAATAAGGCTAATTGATTTCAAGTGAACAAGAAGGAAAAAAATAATTGGAAAGTCACATTACTAATTAAATATGGTAATCTATTCAAGAAGCAGAAACACTATCAGGACTAGTCACTTATGAATCAGACCATTGCATCAAGTGTCAGGACATTGATAGCAAGTTTATGTCAGTAATAGAGATCCAGGTCCAAGAGCTTGTTGAAGAATATGGAAGACATAAAGAAATCACAAGTTCAAGATGTTGCATAGAAGTTTCAAGCTGAAGCCCAGAATTTTTCTAAGTACAAAATGTTTGAGATGGGCCAAGTAGAATATTCTTATGTAGAATATTCGACTTAAATATTCAAGATAGCCAAGTAGAACATTCCTATTTAGAAATTCTACTTAGATGTTCGAGATGGCCAAGTAGAACATTCCTATGTAGAAGTTCTACTTAAATGTTCTAGATAGCCAAGAAGAATATTTCTATGTAGAAATTCTACTTAGCATTCGAGATGGCCAAGTAGATGTTCTACATAGAGGGCAGTTTCAGCATGACACATGGCATCATCTAATTGGCAGATTTCCAAGCTTTCAAGATAAGATAAGATTTATGTGGATATCATTGGGCCACGTATATCTTAGTCTTTGAAGACTACAGGACATAGATTACAAGTAGTATAAATAGAAGTGCGTATGTATTATTTTAGAGAGAGCAATATTTTCGAGATAAACACTTGTAAAAGAGAGAGAGTATATTCACAGAGCTTAGTATCATTTACTACCCTCTTTACTTCTGGTGTACTTTGTAATGAATGTTATAGCAACCCTTTCAAGTTATATATAAGACATATATTCCTTGAATCATTGTGTTCATTTATTACATGGTATTTATTGCTTCTTAAATTCGAAAAGTTGTATTCACCCCTCCCCCCCTCTACAACACATTTGGACCTAACACAAACCCTAGAAGCTATTATGTGTTTATCACAGAGACTCTCTCTATCTCTATGCCCTTACAAAACTTTGACAAATAAATTAGGTTACATAGAGTGTTTATATAGAGAGTTGCCTATCAACTAATAATGCAATTACAATTAATCTTGAATAAATTACTATCTATTAGTTGATATTTTCCTTCTATAAACCTCCCTCCTTCCAATAACAAATCTACAATATATGTCCCTTTATCTTTGAAGACTTTCATTTACTATGACCGCCTTCCAAATTCAGCTTCAGCTTTATAGACTCTGAAAGACTTCAGACTCTGATGATCTTCGGTCTCTAATAGTCTATAGACTCTGATAGTTTACCGACTCTGATTGACTTCCAGACTCTGATTTTATTTCTCAGAAAATCTTTTAAGTATAAATAACCTTTATACCTGTACAGGGACTAACTAGAATCTGATTTACATTTTCTTGATCAGAGACTAGAGAGACTTATTCAATTACAGATACCACTATGATAAAATATGTTCTAGTATTTTGTACATCATCAAATGAATATATTTCTAACAATTTTAATCACCATTCACATCGTTATATAATTGGGATGACTTAGCTAGTCATATTAAACTATGATGTCAACAGTAAACTTCTAGTGTACTTCAAAATCAATTTCAATCATTTTTACGTTTAGTATAAACTAATAGAGGATATTGAAATTTTTTCTCCAAATTACTTTTAGTGCCTTTGGTTATACTCAAAATTTAAAGGCATTTAGTGTCTCCATGCGGTCATTTATATCAAATAAAATTCTCTAATCTTTTGAAAAAATATAATTACATCAATAATATACATGTTCTTCTACAATAAAATGTAGTCGAGGTGTAAAATAATGGATATGAAAAAATATATATGCTCTTCAAGAGTCTTACATTAAGAAACATATGATGAGACATCCATTATATAACTTTCCCCCTCTGGATGACTCATATTCAATATATAGTATTGACATTAGCTATCATTATTATAATAAGAGAAATGTTTCTTATACACATGATAAGAATATGACCAAATGTTAATATATTTTAAGATCGTTACTACAAGCATGGTCTATATCTTTCAATTTCTAATACTATCTCATTCACTTCAGGGAATGGAACAATATCATTTATTTGCAATTCGTAATTTTTCCATCAACGATTTGAATTTAATCAACTAAATGGAGTTAAGATACCAACTCATAATTTTAGTAACTCAACTGTATCTGTGGGATACATATCATCATTATAATAATTATTCATTCTATTAAAATCTATTTTATCCATACGTTATAAATTATAGTATTCCTTATATAGATTCATCCTTCATGGATATCATAACTTTTAATAGAACTCAAATTCGAAATATTATAGTCATATATATTATTCTTCTGGAATATTTTGATAAAAATTGTAATCAAGTGCTTAAACGCATAAAATTTACTCTATTGTTCATATCTATAAAAAATATTAATCTATATATCTTTCAGGGATTTCACAAAAATTAAACATATCAAAAAGTGTCATAAAAAACAATTGTTTGCATAGAGACAACTTCTGGTTGTTATTTCGTCCAACTTCTGATTGCAATCATTTATTATCATTCTATCAAAAATAATGTCAAATAGTTGTTGCCGATAACATCAAGATCATTACATTTGAGCGGTAAAAGTTCTCATTTACAAATGCTAATAATGTTATATAAATTAACTATAATTTATAAGAGGCACATTGTGATATTGAATATTATCATCTATAAAAAACATCACATAAAACTTCATCATATTAAATTCTCACTTACTTGGAGCATGCATAATATATAATTTATTTTAGTATGTGAGTAAGGTAACTTGATATAAGTGACATAATGTGTGAGGATACAAGTCATTTACTATTAATCATAGTACGCCTAACTTTTCCATTAATTTAAATATTGTGTTCTCATAAATCTTGTTTTACCACAATTTTTTATAATCATTTCCTCATATTGCATAGACGTAATATACCATCACTTATGTATATGCACTCAAATCTTTTTACAACAATTATAAATATTTGCATGAATTTTAAAGAGGGATATTAGGTACACAAAAGAATGAGTTTTAATATGAACAATTTAATATTCATGCCACCAATACAAAATGAAACTTATATTATTAACATATATGGACATTTCAATATAATTGCATATATTGACTAGTCCAAAACTTAGAGAATAAACTTACTCCAAAAATAATATAACCATAAGTAAAAATTCAGAATTAACCTTTCTGACAATAGATAATTTGCACCATGTAAAAAACTTTATTTCAAGATATGTAAAATATGAAACTTGTAGATAATCAAACAAGTTTTCCAGAATGTTAAACCTCTTAAAAAATGAATTAGTAACAAATTTAGAATAAATTAAAATGTGGTCTGCTATGATTGAAAAATAATAAGCTCCTGGACAGATTCTAATTTACACCTTTTCAAATTAATAAACATCATAAAATACAATAAAATATGATTATAGATTAAAGGTCTCAGAAAAAATCTTTCTGAATTGATATTACACATAATTTTTGGATGTATATCTAATTTTATATGATTTTTTAAAATTATAGTATCCTATTTCCAAAGTCACACCAACAATGTATGCATATGGCAGAATTTCATGAACGTAAATGTAAAATCTCAAAAATCCTAAACAATGAAAGTTGTAGAGAATTAAGATATCTTTCCGAAAAGTCTAAAGTCATTCAATTCTGAGGTAAAACAAATTTTAACGAGAAATGTTAACTAGCATAATTCAAACATATAAATTTAGAATAATATCATGAAAATGAAGGGAATAATTAAGATGTGTACCTCGAAAATTTAAAGTGTGATTATGAAATCTTTAAACTTCAGATTCTCACTTTATATACCTTTTATTTTATGTTTAGCTTGAATATAGAAAGAACCTCGAGTCTGTGAATAAAAATCAACTCATGCTTTGTCACCGAAAAATATCCTTAAACGATTAACCCCTTACACTTTGAACTAAATCAACCCATCAAAATAAATTTTAAATCTTATCTTTTTGAATACAAGATGCACTATCATACTACCAGAACGGAAGAGTAAGTCGTGCTGATAATATGTTATAAATATATTATAATAGATATGTGAGAAAGAGAAATGAAGAAGAGAATATTGTATTCCTTCAAGTGAGTTTACAAGCTAGTTCACATATGGTGCCTATTTATAGGCTTACAAGGTGTAAGTTACAAGCATCTAAAAAGCCAAAAGTCTCATGATACAAAAGGTCAAAAGTCTAGAGTTTTAGATATAAAAAGCCAAAGGTCTAAGACTTGAAAGGCCAAAGGTTTAGTTAAAACTTCTAAGACACTCATTTCACAATAAATATATTATATTTAATGATTCTAATCAACTTTTTTGATAATCTAACCATAGTTATTCTTTTTATTTAATCAATTGCACCAAATCAATAAATATAACATATTGCACTGACTTCAAAAATCACAAACTCCTCAAATTCAAATGAAAGTCGAGTTCAATGCCACTCTCTACCCCTCCCCCCTCACTTTTTCATTCTCCAACACCATTTTTCAAAACCCTAATCCATTCCGTTTTCTTACTTCTTTTTCACCTCTTAAAATCCTCTTTTTTTCCTTTCCTCTGTTCTTCTCCTTCTCTCTTGCACTGCCCCGACCCTCCCTCATGTATCATATTTCGATTTCATCTAACTCTGAACCATGTATGCATTAAAATCCTCTCTTATGAAAGACCATAGATCCACAAAATAAATGATGTTTCTCTGAATTCTATCTGAAATGGAGTCGAATAAAGTTGAAGAATCACTAGAAGATCTTGGCTGGGTTATTGTAATGCAAGAAAAGCTCAATCAATTTGAAAGGCAAAAAGTTTAGAAGCTGGTATCTAGGCCAAAAGACAAATTAGTAATTGGCACCAAGTGGGTATTCAGGAATAAATTGGTTGAAGATGACATTTTCATGAGGGATAAAGCTAGACTGGTTGCGAAGGATTACTCTTAAGAAGGGAGAATAGATTATAATAAAACATATGCACCAGTGACAAGATTTAAAACTATCAAAAGGTTTCTACCATTCGCTGAACATTCAAACTTTAATGTATATCAAATGTATATGAAGAGTACATTCCTGAATGAAGATCTTTAAGAAGAAGTATATGTGGAAGTGGAACAACCCCCAAGATTTAAAGAACTAGAATTTTCATACTTTGTGGCCTCAAGCAACCACCTTGGACATGGTATGACACTCTATCGGATTATGTTTCATAAATGCATAAAAATGACATGATATTAGTATAAGTATATGTAAATACTCGATCTAGTTCCTAATAATAGCTTCTTGACCTTTTGGCATGCATGTTTAGGAGAAAAAAATACATACATATATTTAAAAAAATTTAAAATTTTTGTATAAAATAAAAATTTAGAATTTAAACTTTTATATGATATAAAAATTAAAAACTAATATCAATTATAGCTATGTGATTTTTACTCCTAAATATGTGTGCCAAAAAGTTAAAAGGCTATTATTTAGGACTAGAGGGAGTTGTTTTCCCAGTTGCACAAGTAGAAGGGGGGTTGAATACTTGTGTTCTTTTTATGCCTGATTTAAAACCAACTCAATATGAATTAAGAACAAAGATCAAACACAAAGATATGAATAAGTACTGTTTGTATTATTGATGATTGAATACAAAACTCTCCTAGGATGTACACAAACCCTAGCAGTTTCTCTGTGTTTATCACAACCACTCTCTCTATCTCTATGCTCTCACAAAACTATCACTCAGACAAATTATGCTTCGACTTCCACACTTTTACAATTAGGTTATATAGTATTTATATAGAGAGCTGCCTATCAACTAATAACAGAAAGATAAATTACAATAAGAATATAATTCCTAATTATTAGTTGACAGTTTCCTTCTAGAATTCTCTTTCTTTCCCATAGCATATCTGCAATATATTTATCTTGATCTTCGAAGACTTTCCATTCCTGTGATCTTCTTCCAAATTTAACTTCAACTGTATAGACTCTGAAATCTTTAGACTCTGATGATCTTCAGACTCTGATCACATGTAGACTCTAATAGATCATAGACTCTGATAGTCTATAGACTCTGATCACCTTCCAGACTCTGATCTTCATGCAGACTTTGGTTTCACTTTCTACAGAAATTCTTCTAAGTACAATTAACATGAATGTTGACTATCTAGACTCTGATTATACATTTCAGAGACTAGAAAGACTTATTACAGATAAACTAATCTAGAGCCTGTTCTAGTATTTTGTACATCATCAAATGAATATATTCCTAACAATCTCCCCCTATTTATGCTTTATAAAATGTAAGCATAAATCAAGGTTTGATGATGTCAAAACTAAAGAATAAAACTATTAATCTAGAACAGTATAAAAGAATTTTAAAGGAAAAAGAATTACTTCTTATTTAATCTTCTCAAAGGCTGGATTATTCTTCAAAAATGAATTCAGCATATTTTCCTCCATAATTGCCAGAGCCTCACCAACAAATTTCTTCAATTTCTTCATTTCTTCACTTGAGCATTTGATTTGACAATAAGCTGCTCTCAGATCATTTGCACTGTTTTCTTGATCTTTTAAGTCCTTCAACATCAGAACACTAACTTTCCCACTCATAGGCTGAAACCCAAAGTAATGACCCACACCTTCTTAAAATTTAATCTGTTTTTCTTCCAATGGCATGACTTGATCATTTCCCTCAGTATCAACATATTTTAAAGAAAATTTGCCCATTTATTGATTTGCCTGTCTGTGCAAAGTCAGCTTCCTATCAATCTCCTTGAACCATTTGTGTGTGACAGCTTCTTTGCTCTTGTTAACTTCATAAGCAATTTGAAGAAGAAATCTGATATACTTTAGTTCCTCAGCCTGTTTGAAAAAGATAAAATTTGATTGACTAATCCATCTTACACTTCCACCTTCTAAGAAGTAAACCAGCATCTCATTCTTCACCTTTTCTATACCTCCCTGACCTCCTTGTATCTTTGTTTCAAAAACATTATAAATAATTTGAGCAGACACCACTTTATTTAAGTGCTTCTGAGTGATCTTCTCAAACTGCCTATCTGTCAAGGATTGAAGATCCCTGGTTAGAGTAGATGTTCTGTCAATGTCAGATTCTTCAAATCCTCCAAGACCTATCTTCTTTTTAGCTCTAAGTTGCAGATTTGATTGACTGCACTTCCAGTATGAAGGTTCTTGAGTTTGATCAGAGTCTGACTTATTTCTTTGCTTATTAGAGTCTGACTTAGACTCTGATTTCCCATGTCTAGTCCCTGACTGATGTGTTTGAGTTTTTGCTACTCCAGATTGCTTTTGTTGCACACCATCAAGACCCCTAGGACCATGAGAACTATCACCATCATCACCATCTCTCCTCCTTTTAACTCCCTTTGACCTATCTTTGCATCCATCATCCTTATTTCTCCTAGAGGATTCACCTTGCTTCTCCTTCTCCCCCTTTTTGACATCATCATCCTTATTACTGGTGACAACCAAAAGAATCTGCTCAAGAACTGTAGAGATATTGGCCTGAGATGCAATGACTGAATCAACCTTGGTGGTCAAATCAGAGACTATAGTCTGAAGAGAGGCTTGAGTGGTAGTGATAGCAGCGAGAGCATCTTTAAAAGCTACTTCTTTGGATAATTGAAGGGAGTGAATTCTGTCAAATCTTGTATTGAGCAGAGAAGTTGTATTATCAACACCAGTGAGCTTGATTTGAATATGAGAAATGTCCTGGACCACTCTGGCTAATTGAGCAGCAACATCAGGTAACTCAGCTTTAACAGCTCCATCCAAAGCATGATCTTCTTCACCAGGATAGTAACCATGTTCCTGTTGAAAGGATTTTTTCTGAAAAGCTGGAAGTCTCTCAGACTGATGAATAGCCAAAATACATTCAAAAGAATCTTTATCATTTATGCCTCTTTGCTGTGCAGACTCCCAAGACTGAGGAAACACCTGATCAAAATAGGCAAAAAAAGGTGTAACGTGATCATCATCGTCAGAAGTGCACTCATCAGCAACAGGCTCAAGCTTTGTGATTGGAGGTGTAGACTCTGAAACTGCAAATGGGACTATAGACCCTGACTCCTCCTGAGAGTGATCAGAGACTGTAGACTCTGGAAGTCTAGCCCTTATAGGCATAATAAATAGTGGTTCTTCTGACTTCAAATTTGCAGCCTCAGTTAAAATGACAGTGTTATCCACCAAAGCCGCCATGACTCAATCTGCTCTCCTTGCTAGAGAATCCACCAGATGAAGTTATGGTCTCTGGGTAAATGACTTCTGAGCAGTAAGAGCCTCCTCCTGTTTGCCAATCTGCACAATCAGACATAGTGAATTGTTATCCATCCCCTGCTCCAACTCATTGGACCAACTCTTTGGAAAATCTTGATCCCAATAAGTAAAGCTAGGTTCAGGATACCCTAATCTCTCATGCTCACAGTGGGGTTGGGTACCCACTTTCTCAATCTCACTCAGGCTCCCTACAGCCTTTTCGACCTGTCCTTTTGCCTGGTCCAGTGCCAGCCTCTCAGATATTTTGTCACTCATTTGGGAGGGTGCACTCAATGATCCTACAGAAGAGGGGTTGAGAGAAAATAATGGTGCTTCAATACCTGAACCACCTTGATGGAGGGGAACCCCTTAAATGTCTGAAGGCTAGGGGTTTCCACCAGAGGTGAGCATCAATAGACTCTGAACCCTTACAAGCATCTTCTTTCTTTCCAGAGTCTGTTGGCTCCAGTATTCCAGTCTCAGGGTCTACTCTAGACTCTGACTGCTTCAGTATGACTTCATTAGAAGCCAGAGTTTGAGTGTTACCATCTTTGACTGTTTGTGTATGAGACTCCCCCTCAAGGTGGATAGACTCTGATAGAATAGATTAGAAAGTTTCTGCATGAGCCTCCATCAGAGCCTGTCCTCCCATATCACAGGGATTCTCATCAGCTCTTTGGTGAGTTGTCAAGGAGGGCCTAACAGCATACTCCCCTGCCCCACTATCACCCAACCTCTGACTAGGTGGTTCTTGTGTGGGTGATGCAAACTGAGTATCTTTATCACTAGTCACCACTGGTGCACTAGTCCCAACCTCCAACTGCCTTGCATCACCTACTACCTCATGTGGTTCTACCATAGTTAATGCATCCAAGTGTCCATTGAGAAACATCCTGGCATGGAGTGCATTGATGGCCTGAGCAAAAGTCAAGTGAAAGGAATCCTGCAGTTCCCTTTCAATCTTGTAATAATGTGAGCCCTTAAGTTGATCCAATCTACTTTCATAGGTCGGATAGATGTATTTGTTGGCCACCTTACCTACATTTTGGACAAGAAAATCAACCACCTCCCTTGAAAATGGTTGAATGGTAGAGATCCAATCAATAGCTGTCTTGTAGGTAATCCCATGATCCCAAATTGCTTCATAGTCAAAAACTGGTTGCTCAATCTCAGTTTCCAACTCAGCAACAAACTCTGCTTTTCTCCTTTTGTAGATGCTAAGCTTTTTAGGCTTCTTTGTGATTTGCTGTTCAGAGTCTCGCACACCTAGTTCTTTGAGAACTGCATTTGTTCTGCCTTCTATGAGCCCAGCTGCTTTGTCTTGGAATGAAGAGTTAAATAGGTAGCTGTATAGAGATTTGACTACATCCTGTGCAGACATTTGTAGCTCATGTTCCATTATCTTCCTTAGGGCTTCATAGGTTGAAAGAAAATCCAAGACTTGAGATTTAGTCTGATGTGGCTCTGGATCTTCAACTGATTCCACCAAAGGATATAAGAATAGCAGTGCCTCATCACTTGGAGTAATGATTTCATCAATTAGACTTGAGGCTGCATCCAATGGTATTCCTTCCCAAAATGTCTCATGATCAGAGTCTAAAGGCAGTCTAGACTCTGACTCAACATTAGACTCTGGTTCAGGTAATTTCTTGCTATCAGAGTCTGGCCTTACAGGAGCCTTGGGAACATCTGTTTCCTGCAAAACAGGGTTAGTAATAATAATAGGCTTGTGTGTGTGTGCAGAATAAGCCTTCCTTAACCTTCTGTACTTCTGAGCAAAAGATTTTTCAGGAGATTCAATTTGAGAATCCTGAGGTGCATTCCTAGGTGTTTCAGAGTCTGTAGCCTTTTCAGAGACTGCAGACTTGGCTTGAAGGTTAGAATCAAGTGTCTCATGACCTTTTTTTAGCAAAAAAAGACCTTCAACAACTTGTTTCTCTAAAGGGTTGAGCTCCTCATCACTGTGCTCATCTATAAGCCTAGATTGAATCAATTTTCTCCTCTTTACAACTGGTGCCTGTTGAGAGACACCAGAGGTTGGTTTCTTTTTGGATTTTGGTTTAGAAGATTGTGTAATTGAAGGGGATTGGGTGACTTGGGTATGTGCAGGGGGGCTCTCCATTACTTGTTCTTGCACCATTTCACCACCAAAAAATGAAGCATTGTAGAGAGAAGGTTTGTAGGTTGAGAGTTTTACCTACATTACCTGCGGATAAGTCATAGCAGGTAGACTCTTCTTCTTGTCATCAATTCTCTTAATATCATAGAATATCCTCCTTTGCTGTTTATATGCATGCACACAGCAATCATCTGCCAACTTGGTTGACATGTCAGGAATGAAGTGGTTGAGGAGAATCATAAGAAATCTATGATAGTAGACTTTCTTCCTCCCCTCATGCACATTGTTTAATTTTGCTCCCATTTGAGTGAGCAACATATCACCAATATTGATTACTCTATCAAATAGGAGACTGTGACCAATTTGATAAGTGATAGCAGTAATAACATCAAATCCACTACACTTACCAGTAAAACACTTAGCAATTTGATCAAAGAAAATGGACCATTTTTTTCTCAAATAGGGCCTATTTAACTTACTCATGTTTTCTAGACTACCAGAATAACCTAGTGATTTAAACATATTTTTAATTTCAGCATCAGAAACAGTTTCATCAAAAGATTGTTTAACTGGTAATTTAAACACAGAATTAATAACATCAGCAGTAACATCAAATGTAAAATCACCAAAGGTAAACATTATTTTACCTGGTTTATCCTGAGAAGGATCAACTACCTTTGTAGAGCTCCAGGCTTGTTACACAGCATCCATGTGAATGACTGGTGATGCCTTGAGAATGTAGTGGAGCTCAGATTGCTCCAAGAAATCCATCACAGGGTAGTAGTCAGTGTCTACCCCTTTCTTTTCTCCAAGGGCGGCAACATGATTTGTGGTCATGAACTCGAAATCCCCAAATGTGAAAGCAATTGCCTTGGGTCCCCTCATGACAGTAGAAATGGCAGCCATTGAAGTTGTTGAGTTGAAAGTGATGGAAAAGCTTAAAGAATTTAGCTAGGGTTCGAAAAAAGAGCTCTGTGAATATTTTTGCCTTAGAAAATAATTGCAATAAACAAGTGAGTAAATTGTATGAAAAAATCTATTTTGTTCAGGTTGCATACAATACACATGAGTCTACAGCTTATTTCCAGTCAAAAATAATTGTTACCACCTATTTCAAGTCATTTGAACAATTTAAACGCAATCAGATTCTGCAGGCGCGAATTTTAACTGATTCAGAGTCTAGGCGATATTTTTCTCAGAGTCTACAGACTCTCAGAGTCTACAGACTCGTCAGAGTCTTTAGAATAGTCTAAAAACTAGACTCTGTCAAGATAAAATACCAAACAAAATTTTGCAATAATAATTAATCACAGTGTGTTAAGACAGGGACTATGATTAAAGTACATACATTGCTTCTTGTGATTATTAATCACTTACATATTTAACATACCTAATTCACCTACCAGTCTGAGAAAAGTAGACTCATCAAGTGGTTTTGTCAAAATGTCTACAATTTGTTTGTCAGTTGGAACATAGTGAAGTGTCACAGTACCATTTTCAACGTGTTCTCTAATAAAGTGATACCTGATATCAATGTGCTTTGTTCTGGAGTGTTGGACTGGATTCTCTACAATTTTAATAGCACTAGTATTATCACAATACATAGGAATATTTGAGAATGTTAGTCCATAATCAAGTAATTGATTTCTCATCCACAGAATTTGAGCACAGCAACTTCCAGCTGTAATGTATTCAGCCTCACCTGTTGAGGTTGATACTGTCTGTTGTTTCTTGCTAAACCAAGAAATTAATATGTTGCCAAGAAACTGGCATTGTCCTGTTGTGCTTTTCCTGTCTACTTTGCATCCTGCATAGTCAGAATCTGAATAGCCAATTAGTGAAAAATCTGACTCTCTAGGATACCAAAGTCCAAGAGTTTGTGCCTCCTTGAGATATCTAAAAATTCTTTTCACAACTATTAAGTGTGATTCTCTAGGGTCATCTTAAAATCTAGTACACAGACAAGTTGCAAACATTATATCTGGTCTACTAGCAGTTAAATATAACAATGAGCCAATCATACCTCTGTAGCTAGTGTTGTCAACTTTCTTACCCTTTGGGACAGAGTCTAGCTTAGTGGCTGTTGACATGGGAGTTTTAGCAGTTGCAGAATTTTGCATATCAAACTTCTTCAACAGTTCTTTTATATACTTTGTTTGATTGATGAAAATTCCATCATCATTATGTTTGACTTGAAGCCCCAAAAAGAAGTTTAATTCTCCCATCATGCTCATTTCATAATTTGACTGCATTAGTTGACTAAACTTTTCACAGAAATTATCATTAGTAGATCCAAATATAATATCATCAACATAAATTTGGACAAGCAAAATATCACATTTATATTTTCTAATAAAGAGAGTTTTATCAATGGTACCTCTTGTGAATCCATTTTCAAGAAGAAATTTTGAAAGAGTTTCATACCATGCTCTAGGTGCTTGTTTCAATCCATATAGTGCCTTGTCTAACCTGTAAACATGATCAGGAAACTTTGGATCAACAAATCCTGGTGGTTGCTCCACATAGACTTCTTCTTCCAATTCTCCATTTAAGAAGGCACTTTTCACATCCATCTGATACACCTTGAATTTTGAATGAGCTGCAAAGGCTAGAAACATTCTAATAGCTTCCAATCTTGCTACTGGTGCAAAAGTTTCATCATAGTCAATTCCTTCCTCCTGTGAGTATCCTTTTGCAACTAGCCTTGCTTTGTTTCTGATTACAGTTCCATTCTCATCAAGTTTGTTTCTGTACACCCATTTTGCACCAACCACTGATCTATCTCTAGGTCTTGGTACAAGTTTCCACACTTTATTTCTCTCAAATTCATTCAATTCTTCTTGCATTGCAATAATCCAATCAGGGTCTTGCAAGGCTTCCTCAATTTTCTTAGGTTCATTCTTTGAGAGAAAACAGCTATAAAGACATTCATTTTGAGTGGTTGTTCTTGTTTGTACACCACTCTCAGGATCACCAATTATCAAGTCAGGAGTGTGATTCCTTGTCCATTTTCTAGCTGGTGGAAGATTGGTTCTTGAACTTGAAGCTCCCCCTAAGTCATTTGCATCTTCTGTATTTGGGTGAAATTCAAATGAAGAGGCTCCTCCTAAATTGCTTGACTCTGACAAGGGTTCAGAGTTGCTTGATCCAGACCCTGATGAGTTAGACTCTGTCTGTCTAGACTCTGTCTAGATAGACTCTATCTGGGTAGACCCTGACCTGTTAGACACTGAATTATTTGAAGTTGAATTTTCTGGCTCCCCCTCAGAGTGTGCAGGTTCCTGTGTTGGTTCAGGATTTATTTGAGGGTCTTCATCCTCTTCTTCTTCATTTATCTCAGAACTTTTTAGATTTTCAAATTCTAGTGTAGTAGACTCTGACTCATCCTGCAATCATGTACACTTTTTATCATTAAATGCAACATGAATAGATTCTATAACAATTTTGGTTCTGAGATTAAACACTCTGAATGCTTTTGTGTTCGATGCATATCCAAGAAAAATTGATTCATCTGCCTTGGCTTCAAATTTGCTTAGATTTTCAGGATGTACTTTCAGTACATAACACTTGTATCCAAATATGTGAAAGTGTTTCACACTTGGCTTCTTGTCCTTTATCATTTCATAGGGAGTCTTTCCATGCATGTTTATTAGAGTGCAGTTTTGAGTGAAACATGCTGTATTGACTGCCTCAGCCCAAAAATATACTAGCAGCTTAGACTCTGCCAACATTGTTCTGGCAGCTTCTATGAGTGTCCTATTCTTTCTTTCCACAACTCCATTTTTTTGAGGAGTTCCTGACACATAAAATTGTTGAGTAATTCCCTTTGATGCAGAGTAGTCCTCCATGATTGAATTCTTAAATTCAGTACCATTGTCGCTCCTTAGAACTCTAACTGTTTTCTTTGATTTTCTTTCCAGAAAAGTGATATGGTCTATTATGTGTTATGGAGCTTCATCCTTTGAATGTAGAAAGAAAACCCATGTGAATCTTGTAAAATCATCTACAATAACAAGAGTATATTTTTTTTTGTTAATTGACATAACATTTACTGGACCAAATAAATCAAGATGCAATAAATAAAAGGGTTCAGAAATGGTGTTTATTGTCTTGCTCTTGAAGGATGATTTCCTTTGTTTTCCAAGTTGACATGCTTCACAAAGTCCATCTTGCACAAAATTAACCTGTGCTAATCCTCTTACAAGATTCTGTTTAACCAACTTGTTGAGTGTTTTGAAGTTGATGTGTGACAGTTTCTTGTGCCATTTCTAGCTTTCTTCAGTTGAGGCCTTGCTATATAGACATGTGACTTCACTGTGTATGCAATCCTCCAAGCTGGCTTCATAAATGTTACCATGTCTGTGTCCTTTGAAAAACAAAATGTCTGTTTCTATGTGAGTCACAAGACACTCTTTGTTGTCAAAGCAAGTATGGTAACCTTTATCTCCAAGTTGACTTATGCTTATCAAATTGTGCCTTAAGCCATCAACTAGAGCTACTTGATCAATGATGACATTCCCAAGTACAATTTTGCCATATCCCAGTGTTTGTCCTTTGTTGCCATCTCCAAAGGATACTTCTGGGCCAGCCATTTCCACAAAATCAGTAAGCAGGGATTTCTTTCCAGTCATGTGTCCTGAGCATCCACTGTCCAGGATTAGGGTTACTTTCTTTACCCTGGTTCCCTTCATACATAAAGCAGCTAGTTAGATGTTTTGAGGACTCAAACAGTTTTGGATCCTTTTCTACTAACTTTAGGAGAAACAGGCTTAACAATTTTCACCTTTGGTTTACCTGTCTCTTTTGTTGCTTTAGACTCTGGTGGAGTATTAACAGTATCATACCAACTTTTATCAATAGAAGATTTTAGCTCATAAAAATTGTAATACAAATCATGATAGTCCTTACACATATAAATAGAGTGAAATATGCTACCACAGTGATAACAAGGTTTCTGTGGTATGTAGTGACTTTTCAGAGTCTGAGAAGGGCTAGACTCTAATTTCATCTCAATTTTTGTTTTACAATCTATAGCTAAATGGTTGTGGTTGCCACATCTATAACACTTCTTTCTAGGAGCTTTAGGATCTTTTTGATAATTATTAGTCTTATTAATGCCTTCCTTACCATTCTTATTTCTCCTAGTTTTGGTGGACTCTGATAAGTTCTCTAGCCTTTCTTTCAACTTAGACTTAGACAAGTACCCTATGTTAATATTTTTCTTAGAGTTATTTTCTCCTATTTCATCTGTCTTCTTGTCAACAACGGGGGGACTATTGACAGATGAGTTTGTGGTTTCAGATTTTTCTTTAGGGATCACAAACTTAACAGGAACAAATGTACTTTTGTCTTTAGTCTTATAAAATTGGCTAGCTTCTTCATTGTTATCATTCTCAACAATAGGTCTTTTGTCTTGACTCTTGTCATAGCCTAGACCAGCAGTTTGACACATATTTTGATTATTGAGAATTTCTTGAACTTTTCTACCAGAGTCTGTCCAGACTCTAAACTTGAGTCTCTCTTCTTCTAGTTCTCTCTTAACATAATCATAGGCTTTCAAGATTTCAGTGTAGTTATGAATATGTTTCTCAGAATCCTTTTTGTATTGTTCCATTAATATTAACTCAGACTCTAAATGATTATTCCTTTTAGTCAAGGTTGAATTTTCCTCTCTCAACCTTTCACTTTCACTAGTGAGAGACCTACATGTTGTCATTATTTTATTAACCTCACTTTGCACAATTTCTATACCATCAGAGTCTAAATTAATTAAGGATTCAGGAGTAAAGAATAATACCTGAGTTTTAGGAGATGAGGGTTCTTTGGGAGATTGTGATTTTCTTGAGGAGGATGCCATCAATGCTAGATTTTCATAATCAATTTCATCCTCTGAGCTTGAATCTGCCCAATCCTTTCATGTTGATAGAAGTGCTTTTCCTTTTCCTTGACTTTTTGACTTTCTGCATTCACTAGCAAAGTGCCCCAATATTCCACAGTTGAAACATTTGACCTTTGCTTTGTCAAGTTTGATTATAGTACTCTTGCTCTTCTCAACCTTCTCATCTTCCTTCTTGAATGATGGCCTCTTGCTAAATTTGCCAGTTCTTTTGTTGAATTTCATTCTTTTGAAATTTTTAGCAAACATAGGCATCATTTGACTTAGATCAAACTCTTCATCAGAATCAGAGTCTGTGTCAGTAGAATCTGACTCCACAACAACTTTACCCTTCTTTCTTGAATCCTTGATTCTAGCTTCTGTGGGTTGTTCCTGTTGTTCTTTCTCAGACTCCATCAAGAGTGCCACAGATTTTGTCTTTACAGACTTCTTATTCTTTCTCTGTTGCATCTCCAAATCATATGTCTTGAGTCTGCCATACAATTCTTTTAGAGTTAGTTCATCCAAATCTCTAGCTTCCCTTATGGTTGTAGTCTTATTGTCCCACTCTTCAGGAAGTGCTCTCAGAAACTTGGTGTTTGTATCTTCAGAATCATAAACCTTACCAAGCATAGCCATCTCATTCAAGAGTTTTGTAAACCTATCATACATCTCAGTGATAGATTCTCCAGATTTTGCTTCAAAATACTTATACTCTTGAATTAGCAAAGACCTAGCATTCTTCTTGACATCATTAGTCCCTTGACAGTGCACTTCAAGTTTTATCCACATCTCCTTAGCAGTTTGACATGATATAACACAGTTTGAAAGAACAGAATCCAAACTGTTGAAGAGTATGTTTTTGACCTTTGCCTCCTTAAGGACATTCTCATTGTCCTCTTTTGTCCATTCAGCCTTTGGTTTCTCAATGAAGTGTTCTTCAGTTACTTTGCCTTCTTCATTGATTTGAGGCACAAGCTTTAAGGGCACATAGGGTCCTTCATGAATTCTTTTAAGATAGTCAGGGTCTGTTGCTTCCAGATGGTGCAGCATCTTAACCTTCCAGTGGGTGAACTCGTTTTTCTTAAGCATAGGAATCTTAGAATTGCCATCTTTGTTTCCAGACATCTTTGATCAATTTTAAACGTTAGGCTCTGATACCAATTGTTTTCCCAGTTGCACAAGTAGAGGGGGGGTTGAATACTTGTGTTCCTTTTATGCCTGATTTAAAACCAACTCGATATGAATTAAGAACAAAGATCAAACATAAAGATATGAATAAGTACTGTTTGTATTATTGATGATTGAATACAAAACTCTCCTAGGATGTACAAAAACCCTAGCAGCTTCTCTGTGTTTATCACAGTAACTCTCTCTATCTCTATGCTCTCACAAAAATATCACTCAGACAAATTATGCTTCGACTTCCACACTTTTACAATTAGGTTACATAGTGTTTATATAGAGAGCTGCCTATCAACTAATAACAGAAAGATAAATTACAATAGGAATATAATTCCTAATTATTAGTTGACAGTTTCCTTCTAGAATTCTCTTTCTTTCCCATAGCATATCTGCAATATATTTATCTTGATCTTCGAAGACTTTCCATTCCTGTGATCTTCTTCCAAATTTAACTTCAACTGTATAGACTCTGAAATCTTTAGACTCTGATGATCTTCAGACTCTGATCACATGTAGACTCTGATAGATCATAGACTCTGATAGTCTATAGACTCTGATCACCTTCTAGACTCTGATCTTCATGCAGACTCTGGTTTCACTTTCTATAGAAATTCTTCTAAGTATAATTAACATGAATGTTGACTATCTAGACTCTGAATATACATTTCAGAGACTAGAAAGACTTATTACAGATAAACTAATCTAGACCATGTTCTAGTATTTTGTACATCATCAAATGAATATATTCCTAACAGGAGTAATATCATATTTGATTCTATTAACGATCCATTATTGTTAGGGATTGTGGTGTTAACATTATAATCAACTAGAAGTTACTTAGATTAATTAGAAATTAACTAAGTAAAATGTATTGTCATATGTATATTGACCATATGTTTAGTTGTCACTTGTAACAGAATATTTAAAAGCCAAGTATGTAACAGTAAGTTACAATAATTATTGTCTTGTACAAATACAATAACATGATCCATGAAGTAGAAGTTCATAAAGTGTTCAGGCACATCATGGGTCAATACTTTGATAGTAACATTCTACAACTGAACCCTACGATGGCATATTCAAGTGACATCACAAAGGAATAGACGACAGTAACTATTCCAATAACAGTAAACTTAGCAGAGAATAAAGATTAACAGACAGCAAGTTCTACTGACAGCACGTTTAGCTGGGATAGTTGATAGCAGTTTTGGAGACAGTAAAGTTCAAGCATCTATCGAGGCTTGACAACAAAGTGTGCGGAGCTAAAGATACTGTCACCATAGTGGAGCTAGAAGTTGACAGTATACTTTTAGTGAAGCTGGCAGTATGTTCCAAGTAGCAGATTAGATAGTGAAAGCACAAAAAATTATTTAGACACTACTATCTAGTCTATCAAGCCTACTACTACAACTTGGGAGAAGACATGCAAAAAGATAAGGTGTGCACCAAGAGTCAAAGATTTCTTTCATCTCAGCATAACTTTATCTACAAATGGAATGAAGCCAAGGTTGAACCATAAAAGTACAGTTTATATTTTGAGCTTTATTCTAGGTTAAAGGAAAAGTGCACATATAAGTGAGATATGTGTTTTAGCATAAATACACATAACTCACAAGCATTTTTCCTTATACAACTGAGCTAGGTTTTCTCTCAAGATAGAAACATGAACAAATCCATTGTTCTTGTTTCTTTGTAGCTGGAATTATTTTCTAGTCAGTTGTAGAAAATAAAAAATAATAAAATTATTTTTTGAAGTTAAACACATGTCCTCATATGCTTGCTTAAGTTTGTTTGCATTTAATACTTACTAGTGTTACTGTCTTATTTGTTATTAGCAAGAAAAGTAATTATTTTGTAAGTTACATTTACCCCCCCTCCTTCTGCAACATTCATATTGTTTAACAACTAGTATCAGAGTGGCAGGTTAGACACACATAACCTAAAAAGATCTAAAAATGATTGTACAGAAAGTAAGCAACATAAAGATACCTACCTTTGACAAAGAACACTACACGCTATGGAAAAGAAAGATGAAACTATTCATAAAAATAGCCAATCCACTTTATCTTGGTACCTTAGAAAATGTTCCTTTTATACCTCAGTCATATGTACCTTAGAAAATGTTCATTTTATACCTCAGTCATATGTACCTGAAACCACAGTGGAGGGTGAGACAATACCTGCCCACTGGGTTCCTAAAAAGGTTTATGAGTACAATGATACAGAAAAGGAAAAAGTTTCTCTGGATGATTGTTTGCAGTTTATAATCATTGAGGCTTTTGACAATGTTATGTACAATAATATTGTCAACTGTACTAGTGTAAAATAAATATAGAAACCATTGAGATTCTGTGTGAAGGAACAGAGGAGGTGAATGATAATCAAAGATAGATATTGATGTCTCGGTATGAGGCCTTCATGGCCAAACCAAGTGAAGGGTTGACAAAGATGTTTAAAAGATTTAACAGGTTAATCAATGACCTGCAGCTGCATGGCAAATTCTATGATAAGAAGGAAGTTAACATGAAATTTATGTTAAAACTTCCTGACCACTTGGAGCACAAGGTCACTGCCATAAGAAAATGGATAGATATGTCTAAAGTTTCTCTTGAAACTTTGTATGGCATTCTCAAAACTTATGAGCTAGAGCTGTTATAGAAAAGAGCTATTCAAACTGGCCAAAGTGGAAAAATGGAAAACACATCAAATGCTCTAGTGGCCCAAGACCCAAAGATATTGTAGCTACAGGAATATCAACATCAACAGATCAAGATTAAAGAAGTAACTGATGAAGATGAAAGTGTGACAGTTGAACTCAAGGATGGTGATGAAGATGAGTTCTACACCTTGGATGAACTTGATAATATGGAGAATAAAACAATGGCCTATATGGCAAGAAATTTCTCAAACTTGAGGTTCAAGAAAAACAAATCTTTCAAGTCTAAAGGACAAGGCTCTAGGTTCAACAGAGGGGGCACCTCAAAGCCTTGAGGAAATGGCAAAGGTGGATACAAGACATGAATAGTGGATAGATTAAAGATAAGATGTTACAACTGTAATGAGATGGGGTATTTTGCTAGAGAATGTAAAAAGCCAAAACAAGTGAGAAGAAATGACAATGACAATGAGGAACTCAAAGCCAAGTATGAAGCCTTGCTCAAAAAGCAACAAAGAAGGGTATTTGTGGCTGAAGGCAAGTGCTGGGAAGAATATGATGATGAAGATGAAGAGGAGTATGGAAATCTTGCTCTCATGAAAAAATCAGAAGAAGACTCACGTACTTCATCTAGTCAGGTACCCATTCTTACTACTGTTGATATGAATGCATCTCAGTATAAGAAAACTGTTGAAAGTTTAAGTTCTGAAATCTTTAACACTCATACAAGCATGTAAGTTGTAAATGAAGAAATTGTCAAATTGTCTAGTGCTAATGAGTTGTTAAAGAACAAGAATCAAGAACTAGAACTTAAACAGAATGCTTTTGAGTCCTTACAACATGAAAATGAAATTCTAAAGAACAAGGTAGTATGTGCTTCCTAGATTGAGGAATTTCTCAGAAAATAGATCTCTGAAAATGAACTTAAAATCAAGGCTTACAAGAATTCTTCTTCATTGTTAAAATCATACCATGCTGACAATACTGAAAATCAAAAAGTAGGTATAGGGTTTAACTATAAAAAGAAAAATGGTAAGAAACATGATGTAGAGGATGACACTAGTTCTGAAAAACCTACTGTCAGATCCTCTATACTGAAAAGAGTTAAGAATCCTCTAATTCAAAAAGGCTGAGTTTGAATTTGATGAGGAATCACTAATTCTTAAGCAAGAATTAGCTAATGAGGACAATGACTTTGTCAATAAGACCCTTAAGTCAAAATATACTTTCAAAATCCCCAAGACAGTTAGCTTTGCCCTTGACAGTACTCAGGGTCTAGAAGATGCTGTCAATACTAGCAAGAGAGTAAGTTCAGAAGCTATGTCAAGATAGTAAGATCAAATCATACTATCAAGACAATTCCATCTAAATTTACTGTCAACACTAGTAAGACAGTAACTTCTAAACCTACTGTCATGAAGACCAAGAAGAACATAAATGGGAAGTTAGGGATAAACAAAAAGAATAATTATGGATACATTCCTAATTCTCCTAGAAAGTTATGTAACAATTGTGGGTCTTCTAGTCATTTAACTCATGCATGTACCAAGAGTAAGTCTGAAGTAAAGAATGATATATCTGTTAATGGAAATTTACACAACATACCTTTAAAGAACAGACAAGTATCTCACTCTGGTGATATTGATTGCATTTCCTATAAAATGAATTAGATGAGTATTTGCTTTAACATGCCTTTTCATAATAATCAAGTATGTCTGCATAAGAATGTTTAAAATGGAAAAGACAAAGACTCCAAGTCCTCCTAAAGCTAGGATGGACAAGTCACCCATGAACAAGGCTAGTAAACCAGTTATCAAAACTGAATGGGTAGCTACATGAGTCATGCTCAAAGCAAAAGAAAGAAAAGCAACTGATCAAGATTTAAATTGTGGACTAGCTAAGCAAAATGATGAACGGTTTCGAGGCACAAACGCAGCGGAAAAACGTGAAAATTAAATACAAAATGTAATATAAATCGAAACCCTCCGCAGGATCCATACGAAAATAAAAGATTTAATTCGGAGATTAAGAACAAATACCTTAAAAAGCTTTAACAGTTCATCAATGGAATATTAATGGAGGTCCAAAGCTTGTTTAATCACCATGTATCCCGCTCACGCGACCTATGCTCTACAGTATCCACACAAACACTTTTCATGAAGGATTGATGTGTACTAGCACCCGAAAACTGTTTCTCTCTCTATCTTCCTCTTTTCTCAAAACGGCTAGGTTTTAGAAAAATATGTGTATATCTATTAAATCAGTCCATAAAGAGATTATATAGAGAGAGGAATAAGTTTTCTAATTATAATCTAATTATAAGTAATACTAATCCAAAATTCTAAAATATTTAATTAAGTCTCACTTAATTAATTAATTACTAATTTTGAAATTAGTTTAACTAATTCATTTATTCTATTTATATAATTAATTAAGTCATACTTAATTAATATCATAAATAAAATAAATTATTTATTTAATTTAAATTATTTCTCCTTCAAGCATTCTTTGTGTGTGTTACCATGTAGGTTATTATTACATTGACAACAATTTTAATATCTAATTAAAATTGTAAACAATGAACGACATCTAGTAATACATCATTGCTACCCAAGTAATAATAATAAATTCAATGATCTGATTAAGCCTTTCGTGAATAATGTTCCATGTAATATAATATCTTTAACCTTATATTATAGATCAAACTCGAGGCATGTATCGTGTCATCATCTTCGATGTTTAATCCGAGTTTCCTTGATCAATGAGTAGACTATTAAATAAATCAACATTTGAGCACGACCATGCATTTTATAGTCTCACGCAATCAAGAGGCCAATAATATCACTCCTAAATAGGAAGGTTAAATACTTTATCTATCATTCATATTTCTCATACGATTCATAGTATACCCAATATCCACCTTTATCTTCACCCGGTTAAAGGTAACTTTTAGTGTAATCAAAGTATATTAATTCTCGTATAGAAATATAATGATTTCAAGTTAGAGGATCATTACATCATTATAACAGTGAGAATTTCTTATGACATTTATTAACATGTAGAATCTCACGGTGGGTCATTCCAGTGTCATTCATTGAAACATGCACTTATGTTTTTTACTTTTGTATCACCATACATATGACCAATGAGATGTGGTCATCTATCAATAAATATACTAGACTTATTGAATTATTATTGTCCTTAAATAATAATACTCGACTAGGGAATTTTAGAAATAAGATATTATTCATATAATCTCATTTTTAAGTCACATACTTAAAGATATATAATACGTATCAAAATTCCAAGGACATTTATTATGCTTTCAATTTATTACGTAGTAAATAAAACCTAATAAATAAATAATAATTAATAAAATATTTTCCTTAATAATAAAATATTTTCCTTAAAATATAAAAGTAAATGTCTCTAGGGCACAATTACAAACAAATGGACCCAATGAAAGTTGGGTACCAAAAGAAACTTGAAATATTTGTTTTGCAGGGCAACAGAAAAAATAAAAGAATCATGTGGATCATTGATAGTGGATGCTCAGGACACATGATAGGTGATAAAGCTCTGTTATTACAGTTCAAGGAAATGGTTGGCCCTTATGTGACCTTTAGTGACAACAACATTGGTTTCATAATGGGATATGACATTCTGGAAGTTAGAAATTTGAAGATAGAGAAAATTACTCTAATGATGGGATTGAAGCACAATCTATTAAGTGTAACTCAATTTTGTGAAAGAGGATTTCAAGTTGATTTTGATCAAGAAAAATGCTCAATTGTCAACAAGAAGACAGGAGAAGAAGCACTACAGGGTGTAAGGAAAGGAAGTCTCTTCATAGCTGACTTGGATTCACTAAGAAAAAATAAAGTCTACTATTTTTACAGTAAGGCTTCTCCATCTGAGAGTTGGTTGTGGCATAAGAAGCTTTCACATTTGAATTTTAAAACAATGAATTATCTAATGAAGAGAGAGTTGGTGAAAGGGCTTCCACAACTTGAATTCTGTCAAGAAGGATTGTATGAGGATTGCCAAAAAAGGAAGCTAAAGAGAGCCACTCACAAAAGCACTCCAAATGATTCAATTAATGAAGAATTTCAACTTATTCACATGGACTTATTCGGTCCTGTGAATGTGCAATCACTGGCAAGAAAAAGATATGCCTTAGTGATGGTTAATGACTTTTCAAGATACACTTGGGTGAGGTTCCTAGATATGCCTTATCTATATATAGTATTTGAAATTTAGTGAATATTTACTTATAATTACACATAGTATTTAAAGATTCAAAATAATTTTATTTATTAATACATTTAATTTTATAAAGAGTTGTTTTATAACAGTGTGGTCACTCATTGCACTCAAATACTCACCTAGACAACCCATTTTAACGGAGTCTGATTTAGACCACTAAAATGTGTGTGTGTGTGTGTGTGTGTGTGTGTGTGTGTGTGTGTGTATCATGCTGTTAATGGACGATTTACAATTGGATAAAAAGAGTTAAGAATTTAAATTTTTCAATACATTATAAACCAACAGATCTTATTGTTGATATATTAATCCACATTGCACCCACATTATATTAGACTAGCAGTTTACAATTTGTTAGAAGGGTGAAAAATTAGGTTCAAATCAATGGAACGTGGGTGCAAAGTAGATGAACAAGTAATCAATAAGAACTTTTACTTGATAATCTAATGAAAATTTAAATTTTTTAAAGTTTTCCATCCAATTGTAAGTCTTCTATTAGCGGCATGATATATTTGTACATTTTAGTAGTTTAAATAAGAACTCGTTTAGGTCCATTGATACTTCGAAATATTTTAGTATATTGAAGATCTGCAAATACAAATTTTTCGATGAGAGCCGACTCTCTCCCTTTCTTCTCTTCCTTTTCTTCCCTTTCCCCCTTTTCTAACCGTAATTTCTTTACCTTATATCTTCTCAAATCTTTTCTTTCCCCTTTTCTATTCCGAACCTGCTCGCATCATGTCTCACTTCCTTGTCTTTTTTCTTGTTTTCCTTATTTCGATCTTCAAACTCTATTTGCTAGGTGGGTTACCCATTTGTTGACTTTAAAGGTTCACACATCAAGTTACTTTTACACACGAGATCTTTAATCAAACTATCATTTTCTACGTTTAACGTTTTGGTATATGATAGTCTTGAAAAGTGAATACAACAAGTTGCAAGTTTATTTGAGCCTCTTCAAATGACGCCTCACACACATGAATCATCTTTTCAACATATGGATTTCAACTTCAAAATCGGTTTGGAGAGGGATAACTAGAGGAACAAGAACAAGGTTGTTTCTACTTTTGAAATTGTTGTGGTGCTTTCTCATTGAAGGTGATTAAAAATGGTTATAGTCCTCGTATGAACAATTCTGGTATGCTGCATCTTTAAACCCTCACATGAATTTAATAGCATAAGTTCTGTCACTTTATTTCCATTTTCAGTTTCCTAAATTTGTGTTGGTGGTGGAAGCTATTACTTTATTTAATTGAAAATTGATGTTATTTACTTAGATGTTTTAAAAAGGAATATTAATTTTGATATCAATTTTCTATGGTGTTTCAATCCTCCACTCTGCCTAAACAAGATTCTAAGAAAACGACCCAGGTTTTTTCACTCTTCCATTACATTGGTTCACATGTTTTAGATGTTAATTCTTCTTGGAAAGAAAACGTGCTAATTAGAGCAAATGATAATGTTTGTGTAAATTCAATAATTGTTTTCTTGAAGACAACTAAGAGTTATGGTTGTGGTAATATCATGGTTTCCGTCTATGCACACTCTAATGACTACTCAATTGATCAGGAACCTATTTATCATGGTTGGTTTGTGGGATTCAAGTTCAAGAATTTGTTTTTTGTTAATAGGGCTATTAAGCGTAGTCCACTAAAGATTATTGGTTATTTGTCTCACCTTACCATTTTGTTTGAACAAGTTCCTTGTTGTAATGCAAATGAAAAAGTTCATGTTTGAGTTAAGTTTATAAATATCATTTTCTTGTATTGGACTCTCCAAGGTTAATTCGTTCTTAGTAAAGCGATCGGTCAACCTATTGCCTCATTCAGTGATACCTCTTAATTGAACAGCGTTCCTGATGGCAAGTGCAACAAGACCATGGTCTATCAACAAAGGAGAACTTCCTAGAGGCTAGCCAATCAAGGGGGTACACTTGAGAACCCGGTTCAAATCGATAACTCTGAGTCTGTGTAGGTGCTCACTAGTCACACAAGTGACAAGGATAATAACCAGAACATGGACAAAGCAGCAGACAAATGAGTGGCGACATCCCGTGTTGAACATTCCAATACAGATTCAAATGAAAATGATCAAGACTACTCGGTCCATGAAGCTAACCAGGCAGCAAGTAGAGTAATAGTTGTTGGATTGCCCAATATGAACAATGATTGCTTTGGCCATTGGCATGCGGCAAAGCCCAGAAGAATGCCCAGAGATGTTTAAGAGATGTTTAACCTTCTGTCAAGTCAGTTTTTATCTTGCTATCTAGTCAATGTTGTTTGAACAATGTTAGTGTCTTTGAGCTTGTTTCATTATAAATCTTGTGAATTTTCTCCATTGGAGGTGAGATGGAACTAGCCTCCACCTCTTATTATTTACAAAATATATAAACAAATTAGCTAAAAGAAAAACAAGAACTAGTAAACACACCTACCATTGTGTCCCACTCCCTTGTGTCCGGTGTCCCTCTCTGTAAACACACCCCCATTACACATTTTACAACCTACCACCTATTATTCCTCCTTTGTGTATCTATTCCTCCACTATATATACACAATACTTCCACTATATGTACACAATACATATACTCACTAGTCTCTACCCTCTCTGTCTTCATTCTTTTTTCTCACTTGTTTATACAAAAAATTTATACACACACTATAAATAACTGCTGATATATATAAAATAATCTTGAAAATGGGTTCTGAGTTTGGTGTCCCAATGGCTATGGTTCTTTATCTTGCTAGTTTTATGCTTCTTTCCCACTTTAGTGTTTGTACTTGTTCTAAGGTACATATGCCTATTCATTTATATATATTCTGTGTTTAAATGGCGTTTTAAAGATTTAGACAAGTTTCAAGTAATCGGTTTTGCAGGCATATGTAGTGTACATGGGTAGCACAGATAATGGAGATGACCCAGATGAGATTTTGAGGCTAAATCATCATATGCTTGCTTCTGTTCATCAAGGAAGGTCACTTTTTTACCATTTTTACTGCTATTTATATTTATTTTTTTATTTTGGGAGATTTAATTAGTAGTCTATTTTGAAGGATTTGACTTGTTTCTATAAATGGTATTTGTACAGTTTTGAAGAAGCCCATGATTCTCACTTGTATAGTTATGTTCATGGTTTTAGAGGCTTTGCTGCCAAGTTGACACAGGACCAAGCTTCTGAAATGGCTAGTAAGCCTCACTTCATTTTATTACATGACCTCCATTAGTTTTTTTGTTACGATTTTACATTTAATTGGTTCCCTTGTATTCAATATATGTAATATTGTAATATGTGTGTGTGTGTGTGTGTAGAAGTTATTGATGTGCAAGTAAATAGTAGGACTATTTTGTAACAGAAATGCCAGGAGTGGTATCAGTATTTCCAAATGTAAAGCGAAAATTACACACTACTCATTCATGGGATTTCATGGGACTTTCAAGTGAAGAAACCATGGAAATCCCAGGCTTTTCTACCAAGAATCAAGTCAATGTCATCATTGGATTTATCGACACGGGTAATTTGTCATCCCAAAAGTTTGTTTCCTTTGATTTATATTATTCGTGTTGGTAGATTGGAAAGTACTCTAGACATTAAATTGTTAGAGAAGTGTACACATGATGCAGCTTATCTTTCTGCCTTCCACTCTGTGTTGTTGCCAACTCTTTCTATTATTAAATACATTCACATGCTATCTTTGGGAATTGAAGTATGTAATTATAAGATTTTTTTGTGTTTATTAATGTTGTTCACTTGAAGACATTATTAATGTTGAGATGGGGTGCAAGATTTTCCTTCAAGTAACATGTTACATCAAGCTGTTCGGTATTTGGAATAATATATTTGATCTCAAATTGTCCATGTCTCTGTTACATATGATTTATGTGTAGGTAGTAGATTTGTTATTTTATCGAAATCCTCTATTCACTGTTAGTAAGTAAAATAAGACACTAACAATCATAATCAGATAGTACACAATGACCTGTGAAACTTGTTTTTTATCTTCATCATTATTGGTGAGATGTACTAATAAAAAAGCCATGTAAGACAGGAATTTGGCCTGAATCCCCAAGTTTTAGTGATGTGGACATGCCTCCTCTGCCAGCTGGTTGGAAGGGTGAGTGCCAATCAGGGGAAGCATTCAATGTATCAACATGCAACAGGTTTTTTAGTCATTATTAGCCCACATTTTTAACCAGATATTGGATTTTTACTATCTTTGATAATTTGGATATGAAGTTCGATTTAATTTTTGTAGGAAAGTGATAGGAGCACGATACTACTTGAGCGGGTATGAAGCTGAAGAAGATTCTTTAGAAACAGTGTCATATAGATCCCCTAGGGATAGTAATGGTCATGGCAGCCACACTGCCTCGACTGCTGCTGGACGCTATGTAGCAGACATGAATTACAAAGGATTAGCAGCAGGAGGAGCTAGAGGGGGTTCACCAATGTCTAGAATTGCTGTCTACAAGACTTGTTGGGACTCGGGTTGCTATGATGTTGACTTGTTGGCTGCTTTCGATGATGCGATTAGAGACGGGGTTCACATATTATCTCTATCTCTTGGTCCTGAGGCTCCTCAGGGAGAATATTTTACGGATGCCATATCAATTGGCTCATTCCATGCTACTAGCCGTGGAGTAGTGGTGGTCTCCTCTGCTGGAAATGAAGGACAACAGGGCTCTGCAACAAACCTTGCTCCATGGTTGATCACTGTTGCTGCTAGTTCAACTGACCGAGATTTCACATCTGATATCTTGCTGGGAAATGGAGCTAAGATTGCGGTAATATTTACGTATTTGATGGTATTCATTCTTCCATGTTCTCAAATTCTAACACTCTACCCCATTTGACTAGGGTGAAAGTCTCAGTCTATTGGATATGAAGACCTCCGCCAGAATCATATCTGCTTCTGAAGCATTTGCAGGATATTTCACTCCTTATCAATCCAGGTGAAGGAGAAGGTATCTGTTACAAGTAAAATTTAGATACATATGAATTCTGACTAGAATCTAAAGTATATGCTTTCTTCTTCTTTGCACACCTCGTCCAGTTTCTGTTTAGAGAGTTCCTTGAATAGTACAAAGGCCCGAGGGAGGGTTCTTGTATGCAGACATGCAGAGAGTTCAACTGAATCAAAGTTGGCAAAAAGTGTTGCAGTTAAAGAAGCTGGAGGAGTTGGGATGATTCTTATCGATGAAGCAGATAAAGATGTTGCCATTCCCTTTGTGATTCCTGCTGCTATGGTTGGCAGACGAACAGGAAATCTGATCCTATCTTATGTCAATCGTACTCGGTTTGTTCTCTAAATGAACATAAGTAATAAACCTAGACCTTTAAAGGTATCTCTCTGTCTTTAAGATTTGATTTTTATATTAACAGCAAGCCAACGTCGAGGATTTTCACTGCAAAGACAGTAATAGGATCTCAGCAAGCTCCTCGTATAGCTTCATTCTCTTCAAAAGGTCCAAATGCCTTAACCCCGCAAATCCTGAAGGTAATTTCTTTTAGGGATGCTGAATTCTCTTCTGACCTTCTAGTTACTTTTATTAACTATGGACCACAAATTGTTGGCCAGCCTGATGTCACAGCTCCAGGATTAAATATCCTTGCAGCCTGGTCTCCAGCAGCTTCTAAAAAGGATTTCAACATTCTGTCCGGAACTTCCATGGCTGCACCTCATGTAACAGGAATCGTAGCATTGATAAAGTCTGTGCATCCTTTATGGTCGCCCTCCGCCATCAAATCTGCAATCATGACAACTGGTAAAATTTAGCAGCAAAAATAGCCAGTTTTTTGCACTTCACTCGTATTTTATCAGTACTTTAGCTTGAAAACCTTGATCTTTTCCGATTAACTTGAAATTCTTCAGATAACTTATCACACGTCTTCTTCTCTGATAATGCATAAGTTTCGACTAATCACAAATCAAAATGCTTTTATGTTAATTTTAGTAACTTTTAACTAATGTGGGAGTGAATAAAAGACACTCTAAAGTGTGATGTGAGATTTTCAGTTGGCATATTTAAGTAGCTCTTATCACCTGATACACAAAGTAAAATGCAGCTACAGTGAGAAATAGGCATCGCCAACCAATGACGGTGGATCCCCAAGGAAGAAGAGGCAATGCCTTTGATTATGGAGCTGGCTTTGTGAGTCCGACAAGAGTACTAGACCCTGGTCTAGTCTATGATGCATCTCCAGAAGATTATAAAGCCTTTCTTTGTTCTATCGGGTACAATGAGAAATCACTGCGTCTGATCACAAGGGACCAGAGCACTTGCCAAGAGCAAACATTTGCTGCACCGTCCGATCTTAACTATCCATCAATTGCAGTGCCAAATCTTAACAACACCTACACAGTTACCCGAACATTGACAAACGTTGGCAATGCAAAAAACATCTACCGAGCAGTAGTGTATCCACCAAATGGAATTAACGTCACTGTTGAACCCTCACGGATTGTCTTTGATAGGTACGGCCAGAAGATGAGTTTTAGAGTGAACTTTCAAGTGGCTGCACCACCACAGGGCTATGTATTTGGATTCTTGACTTGGAGAAACAGGAAGTCTAGAGTGACCATGCCCCTGGTTGCTCAAGTCACTCATCCTGCCAGGGGGCGATTAATATAATATTAAAAGTACAATTTGTAGATTATGGAAATTCAGGGTGCAAGGGATTCAGATTCTTTACATATAGAAATGTTAGCAAGCAAATGTCGATGCAGAGGCAGGAAAGAATACACAACCATACATTTTACTTGGAAGTAGAGAGCATGATATTTTCTCATAGAGGAAACAAAATATTACTGTACTTTACCGGGTAACACTGTAATGCTGTAAACATAAAATAAATTGTTTGTTTTGTGTTCACCTAATCTTAGACTAGAAAATGAAGAAAAGATCTTATAAACATTTCGTTTAGCTCAGGCTCTGTTTATTTTTCCCCATAAGTTAGTAATTTATAAGTTAAAAAATAGAATTAAAGCTAATCCAAGTCCGGTTTATTTTCTTGTATAAATAATTTATAAACTAAAAAAATATGTACATTTTCTATCTTTACAAGTTAAACAGAGTGTATAAACGAGTTGTTTTTAGACTTATACCAATCAATCTGTATAAAACTAAGATCGAACCGAAAAATTAAAAACCGAACCGTTTAATCGGTTCCAGTTATAGGTTCAAATTGAACCGGAAAAAACAGAACAAAATTTTAAATTAAATAAATTTATTATATATAATTTTATAAAAAAATTAAATAAATAAATATATATATAAGTAAATAATTAAATATATATAAATTTGGTCATCACAATATCTTCGACGGGTAAAGTCACTGGAATCTGGATTGGTCTTTATCAATTTTTAAACTTGTTCAGTGAATTTCTCTATCAATTTTTAAACTTGGTCAGTGAATTGCAATGAGGAAGTCAATGGATTGCTTCAGAGTCTGCTGACCTAAGCATCTCTATTTGAACTAATAATTCTTTTAAAATTAATTTTTTTTATTATATTTCATTCAGCTTTATAACCGAAACCGAACCGGCCTTTTTAAAATCGAAACTGACGGTTCGGTTGCAATTACGGTTTTCGATTTTTAAAACCGAAAACATGCGGTTTAGGGATAAAACCATCTGAACCGAGCCATGCTTTCCCCTACTTATAACTAGACCCGACAATTAAGGTAATCGGATCAATTTTTGGTTATGATAGATTTGTAATGTTGTTCGGATCGAATCTGGTTCGGATTAAAACTGGTTGAATTTCGGATTAAGATCAAATTAAATTCGATTTAGACTAAACTCGGTTCAGATCATTTCGGATCAGAAAAAAATAATTTAAATTAATCTTGTATTAATTTTTAATTATAGTAAAATTAAATAAAAGTCGTTAAATAAGTTTTTTGAAATAATACCTTATTCATTATTTTCATTCTTTTGTTTTTTAATTTGTGAAACTTTAAAAGATTATATTAAGTTAAATATATTAGTCGTAATATAAAATAATATAAGTTTTCAAAACTTTGATTGTATAACCATTTCAATTTTTTAATATAAATTATTTTAAACATGTACTTTTTTTTAAGAATATATTAATTTAGTATATATAAAGTGAGGTAAATATATAGAATATAGTACTCGTTTGTCTAAACTTATAAGTTATTTATAAGTTGAAAAATACAGTTAAATCTCTTTAAAATAATAGACTTGAGATCAAGAAAAAAAATAGTTTATCGAGTTGATTACTTATCTAGAGTAAAAATACATGATCTTCATTATGTTATGATCGGAAAAAAATATTATTTTAATAAAGTTATTATTTTATTGATTATTACTTAATCGAGGTTCAACTGCACATACATTTTTCAACTTATACGTAACTTATAAGATAAGCCCGGTTAATTTTGCAATTCTAATAAATTTCGGTTCGGATCAAATCAATTTTTAGATAATTATAGGATTATATAATTCGAATATAAATCAGATTCGAGTTCATATATTTTGATTCAGTTTTTCCAGAACAAACATATTTTACCGGGTCTACATGAAATCTTACAAATAAATATCTGACAAAAGAACTATTTGATAACTAAACATTGGAACTATTATGTTTAAGCAGGATTGGTTTCACGGTTTTCGATGTGAATTTCCATGCTGCAGCTAGTAGTCCAATATTGAATTTCTTGGCGCACTGCGTTAGAACATTCATATAAAACGAGATAATTAATAATATATCTTCCTACATCGATCACTTTATGTGTATGCGATTCTTCAATCGGGACTTTGATTTCAGGAGATCAACAGAAAAAATGTGTAACATGTATTAAAACTCTTATGCAATTGAGATTAGATGACAAAAAACATCATAATCATTGGGTTTTTCCTGAAATAATGACAACACGAAAATATGAAATGCCTGTTCGTAGCACCAACATACTCATCCGTATGAATCATAAATTAAAAAAATTTAAGGCCTACTTCAGTGTTTTTTTGCACTATCAGCATATTCGTATGAGTTTAATATTAAATATGATTTCTTAAATATTTACTTATATATCATGAATTTCATTTTATTATTTCAGTTATTTGAATTTATCAATTAAAATTCCATATTATTAAAAGCGTTTGAGGAAATTTTATTCCGTATAAACTTGGAAATTCAGATAATCGGATCGGTTTCAAATCAGATTCATTCGGATTGTATCAATTTTCGATTATAATATATTTTAGTACTGTTCGGATCGGATCTAATTCGAATCGGATCTAGTTTAGATTAAAATCGGTTAAATTTCGGATCAATATCAAATTAAGTTTAGTTCGGATTAAATTCGTTTCGGATCGGAAAAATACAGTTTAGATTAATTTTGAATTAGTTATTAATTGTAGTAAAACTAAAATAAAAGCCGTTGAGCATGATGAGATAGCTCGAGTGGTAAGAGTTTATCTCTTGTCCACCCAGGTATTGAGTTCGATTCTTGCTCATCCCGAGATTTGTTAGAACAGATACTCTTGATAAAAAAATCCATATAGAACAATTTGAAATGGAAATAAAGAAACAATTTCTGGTCACAAACAGAGAAAGACATTTGCAAGGCATATAACCCAAATTAGTATTAAAAAAAAGTCGTTAGATAAGTTTTTTTTTTTGTCAGGTTTGTTGAAATAATAACTTATTCATTATTTTTCTCATTCTGTTTTTAATTTGTATGACTTTAAAAAATCTTATTATTATTAAGACTAATTTACACTTTGCAACCATCTAGTTTTGAAGAATTGCATTTGAGTCTCATAATTTTCAAATCAACACTTTGCATCTCAGAACTTTTAAAACCATCTCACTTTGCACTGCTCAAACTAACTTCTGTCAATTATCAACGTTAATTTAATATTCTGGAGGGTAATATGAGTATTTAATATTTAAACAATTATTTCATTGTTCATATTTCTTAGATTTTGTGTTCAATTCATTCCAAATATCTTATTTACATGGATGAAATGCGTTATTAGTAGATTATTATTGATAAAAAAGTAAAAAGTAGAAAGAGTAGTAAATTATTGATACAAATATCTTATTTACCTGAACATGTCTGATAATGTGATAATGTGAGGTCTTCCATATATTATTGGTTGGATTTTTTTAAAAATCTTAAACTGAGCTTGTAAACTCCTGAGATTTAAGATTCCCAGGTGTTATGGTGTATTTTATGTACTGCTAATGTGTTGCATTATAATTCTCTGAGACTTGTTAGTATTTCTGAAAAATTGGATTTAATTTTTAAGGTTTTGGGTATCCAAATCCAATTTATAAACTTTTCGGCTTTCAGAGTATCAAAATTCAAATCCAATTCATAATTTATAGGGCATTCAAATTCAAATCCAATCAAGAAATTTTCAGATTTCAGATATACCCGAAACCGATGGAGGTTCGGGTATGACCAAAAATCTTGGGTTTGGATTTGGATATGACCCTTATCTGATCTAATCCGACCCGATTGTCTTCCCTAGTAATTTGTAAACTTCACTACACTCTTTCTGACCAGAGGGAGCAACATACAAAGTTAAAAATAGCTACCATCTGCCTTATCAGTAACTACAAGCTTTACCCTGATTTCACAAACTGCAGAATTCTTCGATCCAGCACATCTAATTTTCTCTATATGTCCATTCTATTCCAACCAAATGCAACATTATCACGGACATCAAATTTTATGTTATAGGAAAAGTTTTTTAGAAAACATACAACTTTCTGAATATAACTGGTTACAAGATTTAATCAAGTTGGAAATATAAAAAAGCTCATGGTATATAATATAGAATAAGAACTCTACAGAATTATTATTTTAGTATGTAAAAACCTTAATAGCTGGACTGATTGTCACTACTGGATCTGTTTATATCCGCCCTGAAATTCCGAAGGATCAACCAGGCCTTCTAATACAACAAGCTTATCCAAGAGAGCTAGCTTTTCATTTTCAAGTTCCGTAACCTCGTTTTCAGCTTCTTTCAACTCACTATCCAAACCAAAGCTCTCCTCCTCCAGCAGTAAATATTTTCGTCTCAGAACTCGATACTCATTTCCTGACGACGATGAATCTGGTAAGGAGTCTGATGTGGATATTTCAGGCTGCTGAAATGAAGAGAGATCATTCATCAAGCCTTTCTTTGAAGGCTTTTCACCTGGTTTGACATGCTCTTGAACCATTCTCACGCCATTCCCTTCTGCTTGAAACTTGGACTTCTTGGTTGAGGGTTTCTTTACCCGCGGCTTAGGAACTGTTTCTTCATTAGCCGGCAGCATTCTCTTATTTTGAATTGCTAAAGTGACGGATATGCAGATAGAACTAAAACATTATGGAAACCATGGAATAAAAAGGACAAAAAATTAGTGTCTAACAGGATACAACAGGAGATGAGCAACCAAAAAATTTGGTATGTAAATGAAGGTATTTAATGTGATTGAAATTTAAAAGTTCTTTAATAAAAATGTAGTACATAGCATAAGAAATCTGCATAGACATAAACATAAACCAATTCAATTCAAAACATAAACCCCATATACCATGATCAGAAATCCTCTCTGGAATCTGGACGCCTCGATAATGTAAACATCTTATCATAGCCTGTTACTCTCATCAGATTTCTATCACACATATATTAAAATCAAGCTAAGAAATAATGTTCCTACACCAACAAGTATGATTCTATACTGTTTCTACAAGGCCTAAAAATTTCATGTAAATTGTACAAATGCATCATTTGAAAGGTTCATTATACTATAGAAGCTAGATGTAGCCTAGAATTATGACCCTATGCAATAATTCAATACAATTCTTAATCTTTTGGCACTTAATCAACTGTCAATGCTATAATTTACAAGGAATTGAAAATATTAAAATTTCTAAATAATTATACATTAAGAATAAAGATATATTATTGAAAAGTCCTAATTTTTTTCTATAACAATATTTGTAAAATTAGCAAACCAAAAAGCAAATTACTACTACGAACTCAATTTGCATCTTCGTAATCATAGCTACATATCAGCGTGTATTTATCAATCGTCGTGTCAATGAATAACAGAAGGATGAGAGTTTTGTTTGGCAACAAATCCTCTACACAGCAAAAAGCACTTGGCAGATTTCCAACTTAACATAAAGTATAACAGTTCTTTACTTTTCCAATATAAATTATAATTAAGCTAACAACTCTGCGATTCCGACTAGATAATCGTCTACTCCCTCTTATTGTTCTTCCTCACTAAAATCTCAAACAGATTCAAAATCATTTGAACCTATTTCAAGTCCTCCCATATCATTATCTTCTGATTTTTTCGACAAAACCAATTTCATTCCTAGTACCAAAACTTGTCAATTTGGGAACATTTGAGTTTCTCTCAAGCAACAATGATACAATTTTACCAGCTATTTTACGAGCCCTCGTAAAAAAAAGATTACCACATAAACAGTCTAATTAAAGATCAAAATTCACCAGATTTTAAACATAATTTAATATAAAAATCCACCAAACTAACACAATTTACATTTAATCGACAAAAAAAGATACAAGTTTCAATTAAATCAAACACCAATTTCGTGTACATAACAAATTAGAGATTGAAAAGTATGTATAGGTAAATATCATACCTTGAACACTTGGAATCAAGCAAATAGGAGACAGAGATCGAACTGATAATATTGACGGCGTCAATATTTTGGTGGGTTTCGTTGATAATCGTGAAACACTACATCTGGTCCTTCGTACAGGTTGTAGAATTGATATCTTTTCTCTTTTCGAATAGAAATATAATATTTAAATTTTAATTCTTCAAAAAAAAATTTTAAAATTATTAATTCTATTTATGTGGTCAAATTACATGACATGGATAAAAAATAAAACGACTCATAAATAGTATACTAGTTTATGTCCCGTGATCGCACGGATAAAATTTTTTGGTTTTTTAATATTTTTATTTTAATATTTATTTTATGTTTTAAATTTATTTTTATTTGTATAATAATAGTTTAAACTTTATTTTATATTATATGTATATATTTTTATATAATTTATTTATATTTATATTTTAATAAGATAATATTTGTATGTTTTTTATAGAGATCTATTTTAGTTAGAAGATTAATGTGAGATGTTTTAGTTTAAAGATTAATGTCAGATATATTTTAGTTAGGAGATTAATATTTTAGATTTTATTAAAATTGAATGGTTAGGATCGTTTTTATGGTTCACCTAAAATTGGACGGTTAAGATCTTTTCTATAGTTCACTTCAGTGTTTCAAAAAAAAAGTTCTCTAGTTGGTTATAATAATATAGTATTGATGGTCCAAATTTACATCCATATTTAAAGATAAAAAAGTAATTTGAAATCAATTTAACGTAAATTTATGTTTTTATTATCTTTTATTGAGTCGTATTTTAATATCTGATTTAATTTTAATGAGAATGTTTAGATAACAGAAGTGGTAAAATATTTATTTTTTGTCGTCCCGGGTCTGGGTTCGACGGACTTTGGCTCACAGCGAGATTTGTTAGAATAGATACTCATTTGTAAGGCTATAAGCCAATCTAGTCAAAAAAAATGAAAATGTTTAGTTATGTGTCAATATTATCGGTTTTATAATAAATTTATATATTAAAAATAATATATTTTTTGTTCTATTAAAATTGACTTGTTATGAAATTTAACTATTAATGTGACAACTCATGTCAAATCCCGATTCTTTTTTGAAAACCGGATCAAGTCCTGACTTCTGAATCCGAAAATAAGTCAAAGTAAATTGGTCCAAATGCAACAACTTGGGTAATCCACAAGTCCACCACAGACCCTCAAAATATCATGATTTATTGGTACACTTAGTAGTAGTACTCTTACTTATAAACTACATAAATGATCTCAATCTACTCAATTTGGGACTGGGTTGTTACAAACTCCCTCACTTAAATTCCTAATATCCTCCTCAGGCCGAACAGATAGTCCATAGGCCGAGATCATACATCTCTAGCCATTGTGGGGTAATACCGGCAGACTTTGTGTCCTAACCTCCAGACCTCTTTCCATTGTGGGATAATACCACCAGACGAATCAAGTTTCCGAGAGTTGGCTCTCATACGATATGTGACAACTCGAGTCAAATCTCGAGTCTTTTTCAAAAATCGGGCCAAGTCCCGACTTTCGAATCTGAAATAAGCTAAAGTAAATTGGTTCAAATGCAACAACTTGGGTTATCCACAAGCCCACCATAGGCCCCCAAAAGATCATGATTTTTTAGTATACTTAGTTGTAGTAGTCTTGCCTATATACTGAACAAATTATCTCAATCTATTCGATGTGGGACTGGGGTATTATAGTTTTACTCCATTCAACAACTTTTGGAACCTACTATAGGTATCATTGATGGACTATCCACTCTTGAAATGAAAAGGTTCATACTTTTGAATTAAGAGTTGAATATTATTTTTTCTTACTTGTTCAGTTCCTTCATAGAGGGTTTGAAGAGTCTCCCAAATATATTTTGATGTAGTGCATTTGATAACATTATCAAACATGTCCTTGTCTAGACCATTGAGCAAAATATTTATGGCATTTTTGTCCTTTAGCACTTATTTCTCATCTTCTTCTGTGAACTCTGTGATGAGTTTTGGAACATGCTTATCAAAAGCAGGAGTTTCATCAGTGTTTACACCTGTGACTTGTTTCATGAGAACATGAGGACCTTTCTCTTTGCAATTGGCATATGAGGTGTCTAATGAAAACAGATGAAGATGCATTTTTATTTGTAGAAGGGGGGCGGGATTGAATACAAATATAAAAACTTTTTGCTTATTTTTAAAGTTTTAATTATATTTAATTTTTAATGTTTGAGTGTTTGAGAAGTATTGTATAATGCATTTGATATGGAAATTGAAACATAAAAATAAACTTGAACAAAGATTAAAAATTACTGGTGGGTTGTTTAATCCACCAGTGAATTGATTTGCTCAATTAATCTAGGTTCAATGACCCAGCTGATTTTACAAACTATTCTTTACAAGTGCTTTTAAAGTTAGAACAGTTGATACTCAATATATTTTATCTTCGTCAGTTTTATCAATGCTACTACTCTTGTTTATATATCACAAGAATGTTTACAAATTCGAGAATAGAATAAAACAAAAGTATATATTCTAGGAATGTTGCTACAACTATCTTTCCTATTTGTTTGAACTATTTTGAGTAAGTTCTTCATTGTAGAAAAGACAGCTTCAATTGAATCTTCACAGTCAAGGTTGACCGTCTTCCATAGTTGTACTTTAGTTTACAAGATTCCTGACATTTTGTCCTTTGTGCTTCCCTATCAATTGATAATTTGTTTTTATGTATATCAATTAACATTGTGCATCCTTCAACTGATGTCTTCCTTCGATTGACCTTGATATTCATCGATTGATAATGGTAGATGAGTTATCACATTAGTTGTTGGTCTTCAATCCTTGACTTTACTTGATATCAATTGACCATTCATCCGTTGATTCTTCAATATCAATTGATTATCCTTCACTTGCACATTCTTCATGTCTTCAGAATATTTAAAATTTTAGCAGTCTAAAACATACATCAATTAATGACCTATATCAATCGATTCCAATATCAATTAATGAGAAAAAAATATCAACTGATTTAGTCTTATCGATTGACAAAGACTAAGTACAACAATCTTTCAATTATTAAATATCCATATTATCTGTTGATTATCACAGACACCTCAACTGATAATTGGTTTCCTAATCAGTTGATATTTATAAATACATATCAATTAATCAGTTACAACAAGTATAATTTCTATAATTCTAAGGCTAAGCTATCATCAAGACTAATAGATTCCTAACATTTCTACATATCCAAAATTATCAATATGCAAACATCGAAAGTGAGGATGATGGCTAGAAAAATATGGCTGGTAGCGGCTAAACCTCATGTTGCTCACAGTAGGAGGCATGAAATCATGTTAGCATTCAGGCCCTCACCTAAAATCCCTGGTTTTAACCTCCACTACATCGTCGCGGCTCACTGCTGAAAGAAGAAAGAAGGGACCGATGGCATCGGTCACATACGACAAGCTAATATCACGGCTGAAGATATTGAAGATGATAAAAAGGTTGTAATCTATAACCGTTGTTTTAGTCTTAAAACATATGCATACATGATCATATTATATATACATATATATATAGGTATATATATAGTATATATATATATATAAAGAAAAGATTCTGAGAAAACCTAGCTAATCAGCATTGATTTTATTTTTAATCTAAATGGCAAGATAATAGAGAGATTAATTAAACATATACCATATATATTATATATATAATGGTAGCATTGTAAATAAGAACATGCAATATATTTAGAGCTTTCTATTATATATTTGGTAAGAAATAAAATCATACATATCTACAACTGATGTGCTAAAAATAGACATTTTAAAAATTACAAGTGCACAATTCACATCGTTTTAATAATTAAAAGATTCATTCCGCAAAGACTATTTATTTTTCGCGACTCCTTAATTTCTAATTTAGGCAAACTAGACAAGTGAATTTGAAATGAGTTTTAATTATTCTAAATTAACAATTAAGCAAAGGAGTTTTCAAGTTAACGTGTACTTCATTTAAATTCCCTTATTAGAACTACTAAAATTAAATCTAAAACTAAAGATTAAACTATTAATGTGACTAAATCTACACTTAAATTATTAAATTCACTAATAAAATTGAACTTTAAAAATGGGTTTAATATTAAAAGTGAAATAAAGATTTGAGACTTGAAGGCTCAAAAATAAAAGACAAGAAAAAGATTTAAACAAGTAGATCTAAAAGTTAAGTGAATCAAACCTACTAATAGAATTAAAATCTAGTTAGGAGCTCAACCATAAAATATAAAAAGGAAAGTAAATATAAAATGAATAAAATAAAGGTGTTCCTTTCATTTCCCAAGTTCAACTTGGTGGATTTTGAAAGTTATCATAGCACAAAAAATGAAGATGGAGGCTTGAAGTCTCAAAAATAAAAGACCAGAACAAGATGTAAATGAAAGATGTAAACAAGTAGATCTATAAGCTTCAATAAACAACTAATAAATAAAAGTAGATCTAAAATTTGAACAAGTTAAATCCACTATTGAAATTGGATCCAAGAGGGGCTCAACTACAAAAAATAAAGAAGTAATTAGATATAATAGATTAAAATAAAGGGGCTCCTTTTATTTCCCCAAACTTAACTTATGGTAATTTGAAAGATTAATAACCCAAAATAAAATGAAGATGTAAAGTGCTAGGAATATAAAAGTAGAGAAGAAGATGCAAATAAATGAAAGATCTTGAATAACATTAATTGAAGAGAGTGTTTAGAATATTTAAGAGCCACTACAATAAAACTAAAAAGCCAGATCTAGAATGAGGAAAAGAGAGGCTACTAAAAACTAGGGTAAACTAATGTGTGTAAAAGATGAGACTACTAAAGTAGGTGATGGTTTAAATAAGACTACATTAGGGTTGTAGGGAGATGATTCATATTATTCTAATCTTCCTCTTTTGCCTCTGCCTTGATTCTTTTCTTCTTTTGTTTCCATTTTGCTTCCATTTCTTCATTTTTTTTTGCTTTTTTTACTCCTTTCTTCAAATATCTACACATTGACAAGATTTAACTAATAAAAAAATATAAAAACAAATAATCAATAGGTAATAAAATATGCGTTAATCAAATGCCCACATAGCTATCTTTTGCTCGTCCTTGAGAAAACTGGAAAAAAAAAAAACTAACTAAGAAAGTCCTAGGCTCCTTGCCATAGGCGTTATGGGTACAAGAAGAGTGTTGTCTCCTAAGGGTTTATAAAAGATATACCCATAAAATATGTGCAATATTTCTAGTAATTATCCCGACTCAATTTTCACTTTAGTTTTCAATGGTGTTAACAAAAAGATTTTATAGGGAAAATACATGTCCTAAAGACTTTTCTAATGATAGCCGAAATGTAGGTAACTCCAATCTACTGGTGTCAAATTTAAATGTTTACAAAAAATCTCAAGGTGTGTAGTGAATTTAAGGCATCTGATAGATAAACTACATAAGAATATTTTATCCTTTTCAACCAATATTGAACTGACCCAATCTCTATCAAAACAAGTATCTAGCCATATATCACAAATTCATATATATCTTTTTTTTCTTTTCAACCAATATTTGTTTTCTTAGATTTTCTATGTTACCCATGTAGCAAGCTTTAGGTCAGTGACTCCCAAACCAGTTGGTCTTAAGGCACTAGGTTTTGAAATACCCCAACGAACTTAATTACTTGAGTAACAAATGCCACAAAACAAGACTAGTCAATTCTACTTGTGCCCATCATCTCATCTATTTATTTTGAGAAATATTGGGTATTGAAGTAGTTTATTCTCTCTCTCTCTCTCTCTCTCTCTCTCTCTTTCTCTCTCTCTCTTTTGCTATATATTTATTTTTCACAAAAAATTGATTCGACATTGTTCTAATATGTGGGTTCTCTCTCAGGTATCGAATAAGATCCCTAGACAATCTTTTCAACAAAGGTCTTGTGCATATGTGTCGTCTTGGAATTTGGTGCAAAAATCGTTAGACACAAGTTTCATAAATAAAACCTTACTTGACTATGTTCAAATTATCTAAAAGGCATTATATATAATTTTTGAAAACAAATTCTAACACTAACTAGTCCTAAAGTTCAAATAGAGGATAGGACAACTCAGCCTAAATATTTCTATTTTCAGATTTTTAATTTTTAAATTTTTTTAAAAATTGTAACATTACTAGCACCTTCCCCCATACCTAAATCATGCAATGTCCTAAATGTATGCAGAAGAGAGAAATATTCAAAGGAGAATGGTTTAAAAATACCTGATAAGGGATAAGGGAGAAGCAACATATTGAAAAACAACGGTAGTTAACACAACTCACACACACATTGCCTCCCCCATACCTGAATGTCACGAGGGGAGCCACCAAATTGAAACTTTAATTAGTCAATTCCAGAAGGGAAAATAAGGTGAAGTTTCGAGAAAGAGTCAAGACATTTTTGAAAATTTTAATTAGAAAAGACTTTCTCTAGAAAGGTGCACTCATTCAACCCTATAGGACATGTATCACTAATATTTTTCATGAACCATATTAATGATTCTTCATTTTGTTTAAGAAAATTAGAGACTTTTAATATTTGATCATAGTTCAAAACACCAGGAATGTCATAAGAAAGGGGTCTATATTCTTCTAGGGCACCTTGGTCAAATTTGGAGTGAGGTTCACCTACGGGACTCCTAGTAACTTTCCTAGGTTCAACACAAACATTCTTGGGCGGAGTTTCCTATTTTGATCAAATGTCATTCAATTCTTATAACAACTCTTCTGAGGTCAACTCTTGTAATGACTCATGAAATTCTCCATTATTCCCATAGTTGACCTTGATATCATCCCTAAGAAGAGACTCAATTTCACTATCCTCAAAGCTAGACCATGTGACAAAGTTTTTGACCACATTAACCACTATTGGTTGTTTATAAAGCTCATTCGATTTTTTTCCTACATTAAAAATATTAAGGTCAATGGTTATGTTTCCAAAAGTGAGTTTCATTGAATCATTCATACAATTAATCAAGTCATTGGATGTAGCAAGAAAATGTCTTCATAAAATAATAGGAATTTGGTTCTTAGGATTCGTGACGGGTTGAGTCTCGAGAACAACAAAGTCAACTGGGAAGATAAAATCACCAACCTTGATTAACACATCTTCTATTATTCCCTTAGGCATTCTGATAGAACGGTCAGCTAGTTGAAGTGTCATGTTCGTCTTCTTAAGTTCACCTAAACCTAGGGCTTGATAAACAACAAATGGAAGGAGATTCATACTAGTTCCTAAGTCAAGTAAAGCTTTATCCACAAAGGTATCACCAATGACACAAGAAATTGTAAGACAACCGGGGTCCTTATATTTCACGGGAATTTCATTTGAGAGAATTGAACTAACTTGAGAGGTCAAAAAGGCTTTTTAGGGACATAAGTGGATCGTTTGTGAGTACACAAATCTTTTAAATACTTGGCATAAAAAGGAACTTGTTAAATGACATCTAAAAGATGAATGTTTATCTTGACTTGCTTAAAAACTTTCAAAATTTGGTCTAATTGAGCAGATTATTTGTTCGAAATGAGTCTTTGAGGATAATGAGCTTTTGGTTTAAAGACTATTTCATTAGACATGTCAGAGATAAGTTTTGAAGATGTCTTGATAGATGAAGAAGGTTCACTAGATGATCCTAGTGACTTAGAAATTTTGAGTTGATTTGGTTTATCTTGACTAGGCATAAAAAAAGAAGGACTAGGTTTAGAATTCAATTCCTCTTCATCGTTGGAATCAATGTTAACCTTATTGTCAACTTGAGTTCCTAACCTTAGAGAAATTATAGCTTTAATACTCTCATGAGGTCTTTGATTTCGAAGAAACTTAGGTTTGACTAGGAAAATTATTTTTCTCACTCTCACAAATGGTGTTGACTAATTGACTCATCTAGACCTCTAATATAGATATGGCTTGAGAATTGGCATTTAAGATTTGCTTATCTTGGGTCATGGTCTGCATGAAAGTTTATTGGGATTGAGTTAAATTCGTTTGGGACTTTAGCAACGCCTCAATACTCTTCTCTAAGGAACTAAGTCTCTTATCTGAGTCATTAAAATAGGTTGGGTTCAAAGGTATTTGAATTGGATTTGGATAAGGATCGAGATTCTGATTTGGGTAAGAGTTAGAATTGGGCTTTTGAAAATTGGGTTGAGTGGCTTGGTAATTTTGACCTTGACTCCATGAGAAATTTGGGTGATTTCTCCAGCCCATCCCATTTAGAAAAAAGGATATTTTTAAGTAAATATAGTAAATCAGTTAAACTGGGCAGTCTCTTTAAAGAATATAATTAAAGACTAGTGAACTAGAGCTCTACAGTGATGATATCTATTTGGAGTCTTGGGTTTTATCTATACTAGTATTTTTTGTCCACGCTTGCACGCCCAGGCATAGATTTATGTTTAAAAAATTACTTTAAGTGTTAATGTGTGTATTGAAAATGTAAGGCATTATTTTATATAAAATTATTTTAGTTAAAAATGTAAATTATATCTCTTATCCACACTAACACACAAAAATTAAAATGTAAAAAAAATTACATGTTGTAATAAATTTTATCAAATGTCATGTGTAGGATTTCATAAATTTACATTTCCAATTCTTAGGTTGTTCACTGATTGGTCGAATGAACTAAATTTGAGTGGCCATTAGACTCAAATTAGCAAAAGTTCTTCTTTTAATCTTAAGATGAGAAGATGAAGAAAAAAATACAATGGTTTACATATTTATTTAAATAACTTTTCATAAGTTTGATAATCAATATTTTGTAAAAATAATTATTTATATACCATTTTTTCATAAAAAAATGGATTATTCTTATTTTTGAAAAATAAAATAATGCAAACGAGGCCTTAATTCCAGCAAATGCAGGTACAAATCCAATTGTTTGACTAATGTATATATAATCGGCCTTAATTAAAAGTTTTGACTTATTACTTATTAATTAATAATAATCATTACAAAAGTATATATTAAGAAAATTATGAAAATAAATTAATTTTTAAAATTACTAAATTATTACTCTTTCTATTTCACTTATTTTTTTCAAAATCATGAATCCACTTTGTATTCAATTATATTAAAGAAGTTTATACTTGATTCAAAGAAGTCTATGCTTTTATGAGTCTTCCACTGTCCTATGAGAGAGAACATAAGATGTACTCCAGAACTCTTGTTTGGCTTTCCCAATAGACCATACTTTCATTTTACGTACTCATGTTATTGATAAAACTGAAACTTATCTTGAATCACTTATCAGTATATCTTTTATAGAAGTTCTTGGGGAGTAAGTTCGTATATATTCAATAACTTAATTATCAGACTCTAGCTACATAACACGGGTTACTAAATTAATAGATACAGATAGACGCACATTATTGTTGCTATTGATACATTTGTTCATGCAGGATGAAAAATGTGAAGCTCTGGTGCTTAAAGTCAGATAATGCAGGAATCAACAGAACATGTGGTTTACTTATAAGAAACAAGGGCATATACATTAGTAGATCGAAGCACCTGGTTCCATAGTTGATCTTATCTACCTTTGCTTGGGTATCAACTGTGGTATGATATTTTCTTTTCTGGGTAAGCTTACAAGAAGTCTTGCACAAAGAAAGGTAGCTCTATTGGCAATCTCTATTCTTTCTAGAAAACCTACGGAAAGTAAGAAAAGGTAAAGAAAAGGAGTGTGATTCTAATCTCATATCCTTACAATACGGAGATATCATGTATCAGGAGCGGGATGTAAAATAAGAATCTCACAACAATTATTGAACCCTGACCTGTTTTATCATAGGTCAAAGCTACTTGGGTAGAAACCATTGGAACATCGTTTTGATGTGAAGGGCTCGGATCCTTTGTATGATTTCATGTGAGGAGCCACTTTTGATGAGATTTAATTTGGATAGATCAAGCGGACCTTCTTGCATGGACTTGGGCTTGCTTTATTGGTCTTGGATTAAACATCTTCTTTCCTAATTCAGTCTATAGGCTTTGGTTTAGGTTCAATCTTATAAGTTTAGCTTAGGTCCATCAATCAATCTCTCATAAAGCCTTAAGCTGAATTTAGATGGGGCCTTGCATTAGGCCAAAAAGGACTTGTAACACGGTAGTGAGATTTAGATTCCATAGCATGGAGTTTAACTTGCATTGGGATTTAGTTAAGCCTACATCGATTTTTGAAGAAATTGAAGCAACACTGAAATGTCTAGATGCAATTCTTGAAATTCATAGGAAAAAAAGTAGAGGCCAAGGCTCAAGCCTGATGTAATTTAGATTTTTTTAGTATGTTTGTAAAACAAGTAGGCTTGTTATCTTGTAAACTTATTCAAAATATTTTTCTCACAAATGGGGAAGATTGTTAAAACAAATAATCCTACACTATTTAGTTGTATAATCACTTTTAATTAGTTATATAGCAATTTCAGGACTTAGATATATCAATTTAATTTTTTCTAGTCAATTTTCTCTCTATAATTTTAGTTTGTAAATATGTGGTCATCAAATAATATTCCTGGATGAAGTTCAAGAAATTATTCAAGAAGTAAGAGTAATAAGGCCAAGAAAACAAAAATTGCATAGTTGCAGAATTTTTCTAAGATAGAGGTCGAGAAGTCCAAATCATGATATATAGCAAATTACGAAATGACTTGATATTGTCAAGTGTGAGTAAAGCTTATATCGAGAAGTTTAGAAACACATGATGTCGAAAAGTCTTATGTAGTGAAGTTCCATATCGACAAGTCTCTATACTGGAGCAATATACTGAGAAGTCTATATGTCGAAAAATGTAGAAATTCGTCATGTCGAGAAGTGAAGACACATACTATATCGATAAGTCAGAAATGCAAGTGTGTCGAGAAGTCTACAGAGTTACATATCGAAAAGTGACTATATCATGAAGTACATGCTGAGAAGACATAAGGTGTGTAGTAAAGTGGAGTTATCGACAGATCGAGAAACCTGATATTGCAAGGTATATTGAAGATGTCGACAAGTGCAGAAGAATGTTCAAATTTGAAGGAGTTCACGATATGAAGACTTGGTTAAATTCATGGATATTTGTATAAACAAAAGATAAATACTGAAGCACAAGTCATCGTCAAAGAATGGTCCAACTTTAAATGTGTCAAGTCTACAATGGAACCTTGGGGAGAAAAATAAGGAAGAAATAACAAATAGAGTGTAGGCAGAATCAAAAATTCATTTTGTTCTAAGTTATTAGCTAAAATAGGATAGTACTAGAAATGAAAGATACTTTATTTTACTTCTTATTTTAGCTAGAGAGTGTAGTAGAGCAGGTGCAAGGATATGTTGTCTATATATCAGGCACATGAATCTACTTACACAAAATTAATCATAATATGCATACATTGTATCTCTTCTAGGAACAAGTAGCTGGAAATTAAGTTTGAATTTCAGAATTGTAGCAATGTAGATCTAATACAGCAAGTAGATTAAATTTTAACTATGTTCTACACTACTACTGAATCTTGTTTATACCTACTATTGCAACATATTGAACAAACACTTAAACAATCATTTAATCATAGAAATACACTAAGTGAAAGGAGGTCCACTTGAAAAAATGAGAATATACATTCACCCCTTCCCCGTCCCCCGTCCCCCGGCATATTTTACATTCTACTAAGTATTCATACGTATCATAAGCCTACTAAAAAATAAAACAGATGTTAACAAAAAATTGTTACACGTAATTAACTCAAGCACCACGCAGATCAAGTTACTGATAATTGATATATATTTTATTTTGATCTCTGATTACTCCTGAATACTGAAATATAGTGAAAATTTTATTATCAAATCTTTCATCCCGAGGTAATTTTAAACTTGAGTCCACTAATTAGCATTATGGTGCAACATTTCAAGTAAAAGGTCAAGAATAGGTTAATGGCAGTTCGGTCACTTAACTGACTGATAACTTGTAAGTAAGTCATTTAATTGAAAAAATTTGCAATCGAATCACAATTATACTAAATTTATTCACATCAATTGATCATTGAACACATTAAAACTTTCACAACCATTAAGTCTCATTGACTTTAGACGGGAATCCGTCAAATTGTGCCAAATCAGCTGTCAACTTACTAAAATAAATCGATGTATGTACAACCCGAACCAACTCTGATCCACAACTCTTTTAATCAATACTCTAAATTATATTAATAGTCATCAAGTCTTTCTCCTAATTAACCCAATTATTCTCAATCATATATTCATTCATACTACCAATCATAAAATTTAATTGAAGAGATGAAGAGGACTTGATCCAATATCGAGGTTCGCTTAAATCAAATCAACGACAATGAAGATGAAATTGAAGTCGTTAGTATAGATAGGAGATTACACATACATTTTACATCACTAAATTGTAACAAATGAGTTCACCTAGTTGTTACGGAACAATTTAATTGTTGAAAAAAATTCACCTAGAATGTGCCGAGAGAAGAGAAGAAGAATATATAAACTTACTATTCAGCATAAACCCTCATTTTGTTTATATTTCTAATATATAGAACAAAATAAGGAAATCAAATCATGCATTACTAATAAAAAACTAACTCCTAAATGAGCGTAAGATTGGTTTTTCCTTTCCTCTTTTAAAGCCCCATTTATGGTAATAAGGTGTAACCATATCACCTTCCTTCTTATCCAACTCATTTGTTACATTCTCCCCTCCTTCAAAAATTCCTTGTCCCCAAGGAAGAAAATTTGGAAACCTACTATGAATGGAACCCAAATCCTCCCATGTTGCATCAGATGCAGGGGTGTTAGACCAACGGACAAGAACCTGCATCACTGGAGAATTTTTTCATTTGACTAACCTTTTGTTGAGCACTACAATAGGTTCAATGAGGAACTGCCCTTCATCTTCCAATTCTAGTAAATCAACTGTTGGAATGACCTCTTTACCCAATTTCTTTATGAGCAACGAAACATGAAAAACATGATGAACCTTAGATGCAGAAGGCAGCTGTAAATAGTATACTACTGCGCCAATTCACTTAAGAACTTGGAAGGGAACATAATATTTGGGAGAGATCTTGAAATTACTTATGCTAGACACCAACACTTGGCGGTAAGGCTGGAGCCGCAAGAAAATCCAATCACCAAATTCAAACTAGCGCTCATGGCACTTTTGGTCACCATACTACTTCATGCGATTCTATGCACGAAATAAATTTTCTTTCAAAAATTAAATGACACTATGTTGAAACTTAAGATAATCTCCGACTGCTGCTACCTTGCACGTACTAAAAATTGGCATCGGTAATGGGGTTGGAAGATATCTGTATAATGCTTTAAAAGGTTTCATTTGGATTGAACTGTGTTTCGTAGTATTATACCACCATTCTGCCATGGGTAGCCATTTACTCCAAGTTGCTGGCTTTTCTCCAATTGCACAACACAAATATGTCTCCAAACAATGATTTACCCGTTATGTTTGACCGTTAAACTGTGGATGATATGCACTAGTCATGGAAAGTTTGGTGCCCATTAGAGAAAAAAACTCCTTCCAGAAGAGATTTATGAAAACTTTGTCCATGTCACTAACCAAATCTTGAGGCAATCCATGTAATTTCCAAACATTATCGAAATAAGCTTTAGTTATTTCTACTATAGTGAATGGATGGCTTAACGACATAAAATGTGCAAACTTACTCAATCGATCGACTACCACCATAATTGTGGTTTTACCATTATATTTTGGCAAACCTTCGATGAAGTCCATGGACATACTACACCAAACTTGATCAGGAATGACCAGTGGTTGCAACAATCCCGGAGAAATGACATTTTCCCCTTTGTTACACTGGCATACATCACACTCTTTTACAAAAACTTTAATGCCTTCTCTCATTGCTGGCCAGAAAAATATTTGAGAAATTTTGTTGAAAGTATTGTTTTTTTCCCGAGTGACCAACATGATAATTTGAGTGCATTTCTTTCATTATGTTCTGCCTCCAATAATCATTGCATCCAACATAAATTTTTCCCTTATACATTAACAGCCCATGCTAAAAGTAACTAATTTTTTGACCAATTATATTCTATGATGCTTGACCCGCCCGTTGCATAGCATGGGAATCTTCCTTTAAGGTCTCTTATATTTCCTCCATCCAAGTAGGCAAACTTTTTGAAACAGAGTTTAATTCACTATAGCTATTAACATTATGTCTTCTTGATAAACTATCAGCTGTCGTATTCCCAATTCCTCATTTATATTGAATTTTATAATCCAACCCTAGAAGTTTTGTCAACCACTTCTACTGAAGTAAAGTAGTCACTTTCTGTGTCAAAAAGTATTTAAGCGTTTGATGATCTGTCCTAATCACAAAGTGATTCATGCCAAGATAATGCCCTCATTTTTATACTGCAGTGACTATTGCCAACATTTCTTTTTTGTATGTGGATATAACTGCATTCTTAGGGTCTAAAGCTTGCTTAGGTATGCAACATGTTTACCGTTTTGTGTAAGAACTGCCCCAATTCCTGCATCACTTACATCTGTCTCTATCACGAAGGTCTCAGCAAAATTGGGCATCACGAGAACAAGAGTGGTCACCATAGCTTGTTTCAGCATATTGAAGGCCACATCCGTTGTATCACCCCATTCAAATTGTCCCTTCTTTAATAAATTAGTTAACGGCTTGCTGATAATACCATACTGTCGCACAAACTTTCTATAATACCCTATGAGGCCCAAAAATCCTCGCAAATCTTTGAGATTTCATGGCTTTGGCCATTGCAGCATAACTTCAATTTTACATGGTTCAGCTGACACACCTTCTTTGGATATAATATGTCCTAAATACTCGAGTTGTTCTCTTTTAAAAAGACACTTGGAAAGCTTTGCATACATTTCAGTTTCTTTCATTAACCTTAATACCAATTCTAAATGTTCAACATGTTCATCTTGGCACTTACTGTATAGAAGTATGTCATCGAAAAACACAAGCACAAACTTCCTCAAATATGGTGCAAAAACACTATTCATCAAAGCATGAAAAGAAGAGAGGCATTAGTCAAGCCAAAAGTATTACCTTAAATTTAAATAACCCGAAATGAGTGGTAAATGCGGTTTTGTGAACATCATGAGGAGCCACATGAATTTGATAGAATCCACTGCGAAGGTCCAATTTAGAGAAGACCACTGACCCATAGAGCTCGTCTAATAATTCATCAAATACTAGAATTGGGTATTTATTTTTTATGGTGATCTGATTGAGGTCCCTATAATAACACACATTCACCAAGTATGGTCCTTCTTCTTACCAGTATAACAAGAGAGCTAAATGGTGAGTCGCTCGGCTGAACTACTCCAGAAACAAGTATTTTTTTAACTATTCGCTCTATTTCAGTCTTTTGCACCAGCGGATATCGATAAGGGCAATGGTTGACCAATTGACTACCTTTTTTAAGGGGTATGTGGTGATCATGGACCCTTTGGGGTGGCAAGCCCTTTGGCTCGGTGAAAATCATCGGATATTGGTCAAGCACTAGCTGAATTTTTGTGGAGTGTGTCTCTTTCACAACTTCGACATTCATCATCTTTAGTTATCCCCATATTACATTTGGATTTTTTGCTATATATTTTTTAAAGGACTTTGTTGTGATTTCTCGAAACTCCCCAACATCTGATATTCCTGTAATGTTAATTACCTACGTGCTCCAAGTTATCGACATTAATTTTTTTTGAAATCCACCTGGATAGGTCCAAGCATTTGTAGCCATTACATGCTTAAAATCACGTCACAACCACCGAGAGGTAGAACTCTTAATGAGGTGTTGAATTTTTACTTCTACATCTTCCATTTGAAATTCGTACACTTTTGTTTGCTAAAGGCATTTTCTCCATTCGTTATGGTTACAATCATATTAGTTGCATCTTCCAATTCAGACCCCAACTTGGTCGCGGCTATATGATTAATGAAGTTATGTGTAGCACCTGAATCAATGAGTATGATAAAGCTTTTATTTCTGATTTGGCCTAATATCTTGAAAGTACTTATATTGATTCCACCATTAATAGCATTAAGAGATAGTTCTCCACTTATATCCACTCCTTCCAGGCCACAATCAGGGTCCACCTTTTCGTCAACTTCATCTTCATCACCCTCATTCACTGCGTTTATCATGAAAATTTGAGGTTTATCACAACTATGATTTAGAGTATATTTCTCATCACAATAAAAACAAAGGCCTTCATGTTTTCTTTGTTGAATTTGCGTATGTGTTAGCCTCCTAATAGGAAAAGCTGGAGTAACAGTAACAGGAGGTGTAGTTGGAGTAGGTAGAAGGCCCTTTTGTTGATTGTTTATCGGCTTTTATGTAATGTTTCTACTGAGACTTGGATTGGTTTTGTATGCCAACTCAGTTGTAGGCGGTGGCGGAACCAGGATTTCATAGAAGGGGGCGTCATATAAATAACAAAATATTACAATCGTTTTAAGACTTATAAAAATAATTTATATTATGCATTTAATCATACAATTAATTTCATATCATATCATATTCTTCAATTAGTTTGCATGATTCGGGATCACCAACAACACCATCACTATTAGTTTCAAAGGTAGGAGTAACTCTCGAAGTTGAAGTAGGAATAAGAGTGGGATTAGAAATCAGTGTAGGGAAACTACCACTATTGGACTCAACCGGAATTTTCAGTCTTTTAGAAAAATAATTTTTCATTAAACTACATAATTAAATTCACAAAATAAAAACTAGGCTGTAATTGTCACTTATACATATACTGCCAATATGCCATATCAATTTGTCATATATTCAAATAACAAATAAGCAACTCGCAAGCATACGAATATTATTTTCTATTACGTAAAAAAAAAAATTAGAAAGTAAGCAGGGTCAAATGACCCCCCACCCCCTGTTCCCTCCACCATTGATTGTAGGACGTTGATTTATAGAATGGTCTTTGTTTGAGGTAGCCTGGTAGGTTGTATAATTGTTTTTGGAAAAATCTTGAAATTAAGTTATTTATTTTCCAAAACAGACTCCTCCGAATGAGCTAACTCCACCACTTTAGATATCGTGATGGGTGTAAATCGTCGAACACCAGCCTTGAACTTTGTTGTTTCAGTAATTTGAATTCATCTATTGGCCCATCTCCTTTTTTAACCTCAAATCTATTCAATAGGTCTATCAAGAATTTATCCCACAACGCACACAGCTTATCAATTGTATAAGTTTTGTACTATAGTTAGGCCCTTCCTTCAAAATGCATTGTAGCAAAATCAATTTTTTCCTCCTCCGCCATGGGTTGAAACTTGAAAAACAACAAACATTTTCTCACCCATCCTCTCGCTCCCTCTCCGTCAAATTTAGAAAAATATAACTTTGGAAGGTGAATGTTCTTAGAAAAATATGATTTCTTGGAATATGAGATTTTTTACATTCAGTCCTGTGAGTGCTCTTATTAGTCGAAACATCAACTTCTTTTTCTATAAGTACTTTCTAACTTGCTTCTCCAGAATCATTCTTCTTAGATGTTTTCTAGCCAGGAATCCAACATCTGACTCATGACTGATTGAAGCTCTTTGATTTGATTCACGTCTGTTTCCACCAATTCAATTCGATTGATATTTCGAGATTCTGAAAGAGCCAGTTCATCTTTCAAATCTGGAATGGTACTCATGTTTTGAGTGTTCATTCACATAGCTCTGATGCCACTTGTAACAAATGAATTCACCCCTTTGTTACCGAACAATTTAATTATTGAAGAAAATTCACCTAGAAGGTGCCGAGGGAAGAGAAGAACATATAATCTTACTATTTAGCATAAACCCTCATTCTGCTTACATTTCTAATATATAGAATAAAATAAGGAAATAAAATCATGCATTACTAATAAATAACTAACTCCTAAATGAGCGTGAGATTGATTTTTTCCTTTCCTCTATTAAAGACCCATTTATGGTAATGAGGTGTAGATGCATCACATTCCTTCTCATCCAACCCATTTGTTACATAAATTCAAAATCAGAGTAAATTTTTATCTTCATTTTAAAGGAGTTATAATTCACGCATAAGGATTTTGAATAAAAGAGTTAGAGATTCTTGAATTAGACATGAAAGTGGTTCTTCAACTAGAATTTTAGCTTCTTGATGCATCCTCTTTAATATATATTTTGCATGCATATAAATGGAGGGAAAGTATGATGCAAGTGTGTTTTGGGTGTTTTCTACTAAATTATTACATAGAATGGGTTAGATCGATCCACTTTTACTGACATGTAGCATTTGTCAAATCAGCCATATACAATCATCTTTCCGTCCAATTATAAATAGTACCAGCCTATAACCCATACAAAACACGAGAGAATGGTAATAAATAATATATTATATATTTTAAATGAATTAAATATTTAATTTGATTATTTATGTTATTAATATTTTTTATGTAATGTTGTACATGAGATAAATTAGTTTAGAATCATATTTATATTATATGTTTAAAGTATCATTAATATATTGTTATATATTTATATTAATTAACATAGGTTAATAACCCGTACAAAATATTAATAAAAAGATTTTTGAATATATTAGAAATATTTTAATTAAAATTTAAATAAAAGAGTATGTTTTAATATAGATAAAATGTTAATATAATTTTAATATTAAAAAAATTATTATAAAATTACAATTTTAAATAAATTAAAGTATTTGAGAGAAACATGTTATTAGATTATGAGTACAACTCTATATTCTAATTAAAAAAGAAGTTTTTTTAGAGTAATATAATATAAAAGTATATATATATATTATAGATAGAGTATAATAATAAAATTTAATTAGTAAATTATGATATCAAATAAATTAAAGAGATTGACTAATCACTACTAGAAAAATTGCATATAACATCAGTTGCTAACTGATGTCTGAGAAATTTTTGACCGATGTCTTCGCATGTGATGTTAAAAGTATATACTTTACACATCGGTTTTTGACTGATGTCTATGCTACACTTAGACAACGTTTTTTTCATAAATATTGATGTCTTTTTCCCTATTTGTTAAATATATTACATGATTTCCTTTTGAATATTACTATATTGTGATGTCTAATCCCCATTAATATATTGCCTTATAAGATACCAAATAGTAATTATATCGTTTTTATTAAAAAAAACCGATGTCTAAGCATGGTATTAACATAAGCCGTAAAAAAGTGTGATGTTAAAACATATATAACACATCACCTTCTACGTGAAGCCAATGTTAAAACTCTTTTATAACATCATACCTTAACTACAATCGATGTAAAACCTAACTGACTAATCTTTTTGACATCGCTTATATTTATAGAAACGATTTGGTAGGAGTCTTAACACATCCATTATTTAACTAAATTCGATGTCTATGGCTATTTTTAACATCCTAGTTATAAAATATATCGATGTCTATAGTTATGTTTAACATCATTCTTATAAACAATATCGATGTCTATAATAATGTTTAACATCTCTTTAATATTGCTATCGATTTAGTAGGTTACTTTTGACATCAAATTTCTTATAAAATCCGATGTCTATAGCTATCTTTAATATCAGTTATTTTAATAGAGACGATTTACTAGTTTTTTTAAGATATCATGTTTTATCTTGATGTCTGATGTCTATTACAAATTTAATATCAGTTTCTTTAGTTTAAATTATGTAATAGCTTATTTGAGACATTGTATTTAACATCAGTGTCCTGTGTACAATGATATTAGCCAAAATTAATTCAACCACAACCAAACTAGCTAGCGAAAGAACTACTGCTACAAAAAGAAATTCAAACCAAATATTTTAATTCAAACCAACTGCTGCTGATATATATCATTACCAAAAACCAATTCAAAGTAACACATCCACATAAATAAACATATATGGCTAGCTAAAATTATTTCAATCCAAACCGGATTCTAAAATAACCCCAGACTCCAAAATAAGTACTGGAACTAGCCAAATGCTTATAGCGACAAAATGACCATCTAAAATAAAACCACTCAGCCATGAAATTGAGTGAACCAAGTTGTCAAGCTCAAAGATACACATAATTAAAAGATTTACATCATATCTTCAATATATGTGATGGTATCCAAGCACATCATCCAGTTCTTCCATTGTGCAATAATGCGATGACAATTGATTTTCTACTTCCACTTTCCCCAACCAGGGCCACTATCTGCAAAAAAACAACAAACAATTTTCAACCAATTATTCACTAGAGTTCACACTTATTCAAACAATACTTTAAAATTTCTATAAGAATTCTACATTTTTCACCTTGCCATTACGTATTGTCAAGTTGAGGTTTTGGAATATATGAATGTCTGGTCTAGATGGATATCTGAAGCATACATGGCATAACTCTATTTCTGTTCTCACACATTCTAAAATATCACCAGACTCGCTGATTGGATCTATCTCATATTTTCGATCTAAGATTGCAAAAATAGAAGCATTAGCACTCTTGGCTTTGCTTGAATTTGGTGTCAATGAACTTGATTGAAAAATTGAAAGAGATGTCATGGTCAATGCAAAGAAAACCTACAAATCAGACAAATATATTAGAAACTGGAGAAACATAACAGACATATATATTTATAAGATTTATAGAGCCTGAACAAAATGGTGTTCCATCCTTCGACATTTGAACAAGATAGTTAAGAATGTCAGCACCATCTGAAATAACCTGTTTATATGCTAAATCATTACAACCAGGGTATTCTCCACTTGCTCCTTCATATGAAATGATTAAAGGAATTGCTGCAAGGAGAAAAAAAGATACATAATCATGCTTGTGGGTCTACAGTTCTAACAATGAATTCTTCAATTTTTTTAAAAAAAATCAAAGAAGAAAAAGAGAAGAAGGCATAAGAAAAACCTATGTAAAAAGAGAAGAAGGCATAAGAAGGCATAAGAAAAACCTATTTTTGCCCATATGAGAGAAACAATATGCAGCATCAAAAAATTTTAATAGAAGAATTAATTATCAAATTAACAATAGAACTATTAATACATTGGAACTATCTAGAATACAGTATTCAAGTAATTTTCTCATAATGTAGAAAGGAAGTACCCCATCACCATAATTATCTCTTAGGTCATCTTACCTGGACTAATACTTAGATTGCATAAAGTACTAAAGTATTATAAGGAGAACAAGGGGCCTGAATGGCCCGACATCCTGTTCAGAAGTGTACAATGACAGATGTTGAAAAAGAAGTTCAAGTTTCCTATCATCAGTAGTGAAGTACATGTTACTAGGCAAGGTGGGTGCTTGGATTTGGTACTTGATTCCACTTATAAGTGTTTTTTTAGCAAATCCAAACACCCCCGATAAAACACAGAAAATTAATTTATAATAAAAGTTACCTATGGTCTCTGATGAGGTTATTGGTAAATCAGAAAGCACACCATCCACAGAAAAGTTGTCGTTGTCGATGAAATTTAAATACTCAGCTTCAGAATCATAGTTGTAATCATAAGCAAATGGTATATCATTTGCAAAATCAGATGCGGAAATTTCAAGTCCCTCTTTATGAGCATCCAAGAGGACTGAGATATTGCGTCAAATATAGATCTTTATCCAAAGGCCATATGTAAGTTTTTGGGACTAAAATTCCAAAAGCAAATGTTTTTCGAAAATCAGATTCTTTAAATTTTTTAGCTTAAGTTATGTTGGCTAAAAAAAGAAGCATACTACAGAACAATAAAAATGCATAAGCTGGCTTGTTAAAAGCTAATATATCAAAATATAGTTTCCTCAAATTTAAATATTTTGAGGAATCAATCCATAGAAAATGATGTGCAGCTTGATGTTAACCTGAATATTCAACCATAATCCAGGTGGTTTCAGCCTAGCCACATCTTCAACAGTAACTATTTGGAAGAGGTCATGATCAAACAGATTGGACCGAGAGAAAACTCCTTGTGTTACTGTCCACATTACAAAGAAGTATGTAAGTTCAGCAAAATCATCATTTTATTTAGTTCTTCTATAAATATCTTTTTAACTCTCTTTAAGTTGCAATCACAAATTTACAAATCTCAAGATGTCATAAAAGCTTCTTTAATATATATCTTTCTGTGAAAGCAGGTGAAGGAAAACTTTAACGAGCTCTTAAGTGACTAATCTTTTGGTTAGATAAGGTTTTACAAGATTTCATTAAGACTGTTAAACATTGACCGGGGATCTCAAGTATATAACCCTGACTTATCTTGTACTTCCTAGTTGTAAAACCATAGACACGAGTTAAAGCACCAACTCCAACTGGTGGCCCTAACTGCCATTTACAGTTCTGAGTATGAAAACATAATCTTTCCATACACATTCTACCCTATGGGAAGCATATAAAAAGTTGGAATGGATAAAAGGGGGTGTTTGGGGTTCCTTAAACTTAAAATAAGTAGCTTATTTTTTTTTATACATATTTTCATATTTTTTTTAAAGATAAATATTTGTTTTAGAATTTTAAAATCAAATATGAACTTAATTATTTCTGGAAATAAGGGCTTATTTCTGAAAAGTACATACATCCCTACTTTTTTCCGGAAATAAGCCCTTATTTCCATAAGTTGCGGGTAGCCAAACAGACCCAAAATATAATCAGCTTTTCTTTAACCGCATTTTGTTACTTGTTAGATTAAAAGTAAATTTTGCAAGACTGTAACAAGACCGGTCACCTTAGTGTTATATTGGGGAGGAATGTTAAGTAGATGTTTTCCCAGGCTCAGGGCTTCTATATGGTTGTATTATCACAGGCAGCACACCATTCTCAGCAGCTTCTAAAGCCATGTCTGCATTGCTGGCAGGCCCTGCATTTTCTGTACGAACCGACCGAAGAAGGCCCTGGAACCTCAGCAAATAGCTCTGGCTAGGAGGTTGTGTTCTAACATAAGTAGCTGCTGTCACAGTAGCAGTAGGTGTGTGATCACTATCAGCATAAATATTGGATAGTGCACAAAGATCAAGGTTCGGAAAGACGGAACATCGACATCTAGGGCATTTTACATTCAAACGAAGCCACTCATCAATGCATTCCACATGGAAATTATGAGCACAAGTACCCCCAATCTCATTACTTCTATATCAGCATACATTATGCCAAATTTTAGTCAAGTACTCATCTAATAGATATTGATTCTTTTTTTGTAGGTAACAGCAATCAGTTCGAGTGACTGTATTCATATATGAGAATATAAACAGAACAAAAAAAATCTAGCAGACAATAAGAAAGGTCTCTAATTGATAGCTTAATAGTACCTTACTTGTTCATCACTGTAAAGTGGTTCATACGGCACAGATGTTTTATCATGTATCATTCAAATGAAAACAATGGAAAATTATGTGATACAGAGTAGTACAAAACAATGCATACACAAGATAAATAATGTACACTTCACTAATCACGGGTGCATATTTTATAGATACTGTGTAGATTTATAATGTGAAAGGGAGACAAATCAAACAAACAAGATCACCACACTAACCTCAAAGTACTTGTAAGTAGTAGCATCGGCTGGGATAACGCCATTTTTCCCACCAGCTTCAATAACCATGCTGCATAAAGTCATCCTCTCCTCAATCTTAAAATGTACAAATTTGAATAACAAGCCCGATATACAAATACATATTATTTCAAACATTACCATATTTGCTCCGATGTACAAACTTTGTCCAACCAAAGCCGTGGTCGTTTCACTGGGAATAGAGAGAGAGAACCCATAAAATATTTACTCATCTGGACGGGCTAGATAACTAAAGTCGATGAACTTGGAGCTTGGAATCTCCTAATTAACCCAAATGAACTAATTACTAGCCAATCTTAGCTTCGAAATCTAGGGTTTTGAAAATCGATTTATAAATCTAGGGTTTTCAACTGAGACCAAAGATTTGTGAGAGAGATGATGAGATGGTAAGGTATGAGAGATGATGTGTTGGTAAGATGGTAGATAAAGAGATTTGTGAGAGAGGGTTGAAAGAGAGGGTTGCGAGAGAGGGTTGAGAGAGAGAGAGTTGCGAGAGAGAGTATTTGGGGGATGAGTGATTTTTGTCCAAGGGGGGAATGATTGTCTGCTAAGGGGGAATTATTTGGGTTAAGCTGGGGGAATTATTGACCCGCTTGTTTTTATTTTTTTTCGAACATAACTTTAGACATCGGGCTTTTTACCGAGCGATGTCTTAAATACGTTTTAACATCGTTATATACAAAAACGATGTTAAAAATACCTTTAACATCGGTATTTTTTACAACCGTTGTTAAAGGGGTGATGTTGTATCCAGTTTTTCTAGTAGTGAATGAGAAAATAAAAACATGGTTTCATATTGATTAAAAGAATGTGTCTGAAATTGAGTAAGAGACAGGCACGTGTATTTGAAGTTGAGTGTGATACAAAAGGACCAGACCAGACGACGGACCAAACATTTACCCTTACGGCAGTATAAATTAGTCTCTAAGAGCAACATTAACGCAAACAACGGTCAATGTTGTTTGCTTCTTCCACCACACCCAAAAAACTAATATCTTATACTCTCTCTCATCCATCTCATTTTAAACAACCTTTTCTTTAAATTCACCCCAGTCCAAAACAACCCTCACAAAGTTGTTAGTATTCAACTATTCATACATATATACGTATGATTAGTGGCAATTGATTTGTGGTGGACCAGCAACTTCAATAAAGTTATATTAAAAAATCCAAAACAACCGTAGCTAGAATTGAGCAACTTTTATTAACAACTTTCTAAACAACTTACTTCTCCAATGTCAAACACACTTGACACATCAGCAAACAACATGGTTGTTCGACATGGTAAACAACCTCATTATGGGTGCTCTAAAACCTCAATGAAAGTTTTTTATTAGATAAATGATTTGCTGCAAGTGTTTTTTGGCCTCATTGAAAGTTTTTTATTAGATAAGTGATTTACTACAAGTGTTTTCTTAGATGTTAACAGTTAGTTGAGGGAAGTAATCATTGAGCCATATACAGTCATCTTTATGTCCAATTATAAATGGTTGTTATGGGAATAAATAGTTTTATTTCATTTTTAGTTTTAAACACGACAATAGTTGTATGGTGTATGTTTAGTTGTTAAAGTCAAACTAGCTTTAGGCGAGAAATTCTATTGCACTAGTTGTACAAATATAGAGTGAAGGCTGGTTGAAAGATTAAGAAATGAATAATAAACTGAATTCTTTCTCTCATCTCTCAAATCTCTCTCTCTCTCATCTATATATCTCTGAAATATCTCTCCCATTTTTTCTCTTTGTTTAACCTGAAATTTAGAGTAAAACTTAAGGGTGATTAGTGCACCCTTAACATTGGTATCAGAGCGCTTTCTTTCCTACAAATTCTCTTTCAGACAATTAATCAAATACATGGTGTGCTAGTTGTGCTTTTCAATCTGGCACCAGGAACTCGTAAAGCTTCAACCATGGAAGAACAATTCAAGGTCATGCTTGAAAATAGTACCAAGAAATAAGAATCCCAAATCAAGAGGCTCGAAGAAAATATGTTAAAAATGATGCAAGTGATTACTGACATGAAAGATCAAATCAAGAATGCATAAAATACCTCAGGTGCTCATCAAGAAACGCCAATTATCATAGATCAAGGTACAAATTCTGTTAATCGAATTCTAAGTTTCTTGCCAAAACTTGAATTTTCTAAGTTTGATGGGTCAAGTCCTAGAGTCTGGATCAAGAAAGCTAGCAAGTATTTTGAGTTGTGTATGATTCAAGATGATCAGAGAGTAGATTTAGCTTCTTTACACATGATAGATAAAGCAAAAAATTGGGTCTCAAGTTATTTAGCTGTGAGAAAAATATGGAATGGGAAATGTTTACTGCAAATTTAACAGTAAGGTTTAGGGAAGAAAATGGCAGTAACATAGTTGAATAGTTTAACAAGTTGGTGCAGAATAATAATCTTGAAAAGTACATTGATAATTTTGAGGATCTAAGAGCACTTATGATCCAAATTAATCACATATTACCTGATAGTTACATTCTTGATAGTTTCATTGGGGGTCTCAAGGCTTCTGTTAAGCCATTTGTAAGAGCTTTTAAACTTTAGACTATTTCTCAAGCTATTGAATATGCAAGGTTACAAGAGGAATCAATAGCTGTGATTCAGAAAACTACCATGTTTAGTTTGAGTAGTGCACCAAAACCTTTGCGATCTACCCCTATGCTAGCCAATACCAAACCTCCCTTATTGCCAACACCTCAAGGTAAACCTGATCAGCTAGCTTTAACAAAATTTAACCCAAGGCAACAATCAAGAAATAATAGATTTGTGTCAGCTGATGTGAGAGCTGAGAAAATTGCAAAAGGGTTATGTTACTTTTGTGATCAGCCATATGAAAGAGGCCATAAGTGTAAGTTTAGAGAATCACAATTATTTACTATTGAAGTACCAGGGGATCTGGAGCAGGTTATGGATGAAGAAGAAATTCAATCTGAATTGGAGATTAATGAACCATGCATTTCTGTAAATGCATTAGCTGGTGGCCAAAAGTTTCAAACAATGAGAATTAAAGGATTTGTTCAGAATAAGGTAATCTCTATCTTGGTAGATTCTGTAAGTACTCATAATTTTGTTCATATCAATGTAGTTGATGCCTTGAAATTTGATTTGGAAGAAATTGCCCCTCAAGCTGTCACAATAGCTGATAACAACCATATTCCCTGTAATAAGGTCTGTAGAAAAATTAATTGGAAAATGAATGATAAGGAATTTATTGCAGAAGCTATGTTTATTCCATTAGGTGGTTGTGATATGGTTCTTGGTGTTCAATGGTTGAGCACTTTAGGACCAGTGAAATGGGATTTTAAGAAGCTACAAATGGATTTTGTATATCAGGGAGCTGTAATTAGGTTACAGGGGGTTCCATGTCATAAGTTGAAGGTTATAGAGAAGCCTCTTTCTGCTAAATTGTTACAAAATGCAGCTCAATTATGTTTTCTTCAGGTCAAGGAATTGTCATCTTCACCCTCAAAAGTGTCATCTTTAAAATCAAAAGAGGCAAGTTTGGACTCTCAATGGCCAGAATTAGAAAATTTGAAAGAAAAATTTGCGGTAGTCTTTGAAGAACCCACTACATTACCTCCACACAGATGGGTACATGATCATAAAATCCTTTTGGAGCCCAATGCCAAACCTGTGAATATAAGGCCATACAGGTATCCATTAAAGCAAAGGGATATTATAGAACAGTTGGTACAAGAAATGCTTGACAGAGGGATCATCCAAAATAGTTCAAGCCCATTTGCTTCTCTGGTTGTTTTGGTGGGTAAGAAAGATGGTACATGGAGGCTGTGTATTGACTATAAGGAGTTAAATAGAAAAACTGTCAAAGATAAATTTCCAATTCCTGTTATAGATGAGCTCATTGATGAACTAGCTGGAGCACAATATTTTTTCAAGTTGGATTTGAGGGCTGGCTATCACCAACTCAGGCTGCATCCAAATGAGGTATTAAAACTGCCTTCAAAACACATACTGGTCATTATGAATTCCTTGTCATGCCTTTTGGTTTAACAAATGCACCTGCATCTTTCCAAGGATGGATGAATTCAGTATTCAAACCCTTGCTTAGAAAATGTGTTTTAGTGTTCTTTGATGACATTTTAGTTTATAGCAAGAACATGAATGAACATCGGATACATTTGTCTATTGTGTTTACATTAATGAAGGATAATCATATGTATGCTAAAGAGAGTAAATGCACTTTTGCTGTTAATAAGGTTGAATACCTTGGTCATTTTATTTCTGGAAAAAGGGTTGAAACTGGCCCAAGTAAGATTTCTGCTGTTGAGAGTTGGCCTGTACCAAGGAATGTGAAGGAGTTAAGAAGTTTTTTAGGCCTCACGGGGTATTATAGGAAATTTGTTAAGGGTTATGCTGTTATTAGCAGGAATTTGACTGACTTGCTGAAAAAGGGAAATTTTCAATGGAGTGAAGCAGCACAAAAATCTTTTGAAAAGCTGATATATGCTCTGACAACAGCACCTGTGTTGGAAATACCAGATTTCAATAAAGAATTTGTAGTAGAAACTGATGCTTCTAAAAAATGGTATAGGGGCGGTGTTGATGCAGTAATCTCACCCTTTGACTTTTATTAGTAGGGCATTAGGGCCTAAATGGCAAAAACTGTCAGTTTATGAGAAGGAATTGATAGCAATTGTTTCTGCTATATAAAAATGGGAGCAGTATCTTACTGGAAGTCATTTCATTATTAAGACTGATCAAAAGAGACTCAAATGGTTACTACAACAAAAGATCTCTACTCCTTTTCAGCAATTCTGGTTGTCAAAACTATTAAGTTTTGATTATGAAATTCAATATAAATAAGGGAAGGATAATTTTGTTGCAGATGCTTTGTCAAGGTTTTCTAATGCTGAAGTTTTATGCTTAGCCATTTCTGTAGTGTCATCTGACATTGAAACACTCATTGGTGATAGCTATACTCTTGATGTTCAATTAGCATCCCTCTTTGATAAGTTACAGCATAATCAAGGTCATTGGGAGGATTATTGTTTAATTGGGAAGTTGATTAAAAAGAAAAACAAGATTCTCATTTGTCCTGATCTTCAGTTAAGAGATAAAATACTCAATTGGTATCACAGTGCTCCTGGGGGTGGTCATTCTGGAAGAGATGAAACTATAAAGAGAATCAGGTCTATTTTCACTTGGAAGGGCTTATCTAAAGATGTCAAGTTGTTTGTAAAAATTGCCAAATTTGTCAAGCTGCTATGTATGATACTGCTGCATTTCCAGGGTTGCTACAACCTTTACCTGTACCAGAGGAAGTATGGTTAGATATCTCAATGGACTTCATTACTGGGTTGCCTAAATCTAATGGTAGAGATGTCATTCTGATTGTTGTAGACAGATTAAGTAAGTATGGCCATTTTTTGGCATTATATCATCCTTTCACAACTCTTCAGGTGGCTCGGGTGTATCTAGATAATATTTTCAAATTACATGGTTGGCCTAAGAGCATAGTGAGTGATAGGGATGTAGTATTCTTGAGTGAATTCTGGAGGCACCTATTTACAGTTTATGATACAGAATTTTTAATGTCATCTACCTATCATCCAGCTACTGATGGATAGACAGAAGTTGTTAATCGATGCCTTGAGACATATCTAAGGTGTATGTGCAGTGATCATGGTAAAGATCGGAGTAATTGGTTACCATTAACAGAATGGTGGTATAATACTAATTTTCACACTGCTATTGGTTTAACTCCTTATGAGGTTGTCTATAACCAACAACCCCCATTGCATCTACCATATCTGTGTAGAGAATCTGATAATGTTGTGGTAGATAGAAGTTTGCAAAAAAAAGGAAGAGATGATCTCAGTACTGAAATTTCACTTGATTCGAGCTCAAGATAGGATGAAATCTCAGGTTGATAAACACATGAGTGATAGAAGCTTTAAGATGAATGACTGGATATGGCTAAAATTAGAGCCTTATAGACAGATTTCCATTCAGAAAAGAGCAAATCAGAAGCTGGCAAAGAAGTATTATGATCCTTTTCAAGTTGAGAGTGTTATCGGTAAAACGGCATATAAACTCAAACTGCCTACAGATGCTTAGGTTCACAGGGTATTCCATGTTTCTCTGCTAAAACCATTCTATGGTTCTCCACCTCTGTTGGTTTCTTTGCCTGAATGGATGAACAAGTCTGATACTTTAGTTTTAGTTCCTCAAGCTTTATTGCAGAAACGTATTGTTAAAGTTCAAAATGTTGTTCAGATTCAATATTTGGTGAAATGGATGCATTTACCTGATCATGAAGCTACTTGGGAAGCAGCAGAACAATTCTTATAGAAATTTCCAGATTTTCCAATCGACAAAGCTTTAGCTCAGTTGCAAGCTTGATATTCTTCTATTTCATCACAGACTTGAGGTCAAGTCTTCTTGAAGGGGAGAGCATTGTTATGGGAATAAATAGTTTTATTTCATTTTTAGTTTTAAACACGACAATAGTTGTATGGTGTATGTTTAGTTGTCAAAGTCAAACTAGTCTTTAGGCGAGAAATTCTATTGCACTAGTTGTACAAATATAGAGTGAAGGTTGGTTGAAAGATTAAGAAATGAATAATAAACTGAATTTTTTCTCTCATCTCTCAAATCTCTCTCTCCCATCTATATATCTCTGAAATATCTCTCCCATCTTTTCTCTTTGTTTAACCTGAAATTTAGAGTAAAATTTAAGGGTGATTAGTGCACCCTTAACAATGGTATTAGTGTCTAAGACCTAATTAAAAGTTTTTTATTAGACAAGTGATTTGCTGCAAATATTTTCTTAGATGTTAGTAGTGAGTTGAGGGACATAACCATTTATGGATATTACCTACTTGCGAGTTAGCACTCAGTTGAGTGACGTGACTACTAACCGGGTCAAAATTATGCAAACGGCATGATTCACCTCCGACATGGAGGAGTTCAAGAGGGTATTTTAATGCTTGAACAGACTGAAATAACCCCGAACTTGAACCAGTTTTGAGGATTTTGCTGGCATATCTTGGAGATCAAGTATCGAGACCCTGCAATTGGCCAGCACTGCCATTCCACAAAAGGAAGATGATGAAAGCTTATGGTAAGGGTTCCGATTTTGATGGACTTACTTATCGACATGCCCATTCTGTTTTTAGGCCTTTGCTATCCTTCTCTCTCCGCACCCGATATCAAACAGATTGTGTAAACAGAACAAGCATGCACATTCTATCAGAAACAAATGTTTAAGACCACACCTCTAGTAAACACATCTTAAAAGTAAAACATATTTTAACTTCAAAGTTTTGGTTCATCTCACATAAACAAATTCATAGAAAGAACCACATGTTCTAGTAAATTGAGCAGTTAATTGAATAATAACTTGGGGGAAGGTCGCAAAGACCAAAAGTAACAACTGCTAGACTAGGAAGACAAACTACATATGAAATATTGCACTCATGGGAAGTACAGTTTCACAACAGTTGGCAGACCATCCCCACATTCTCAGTAATCCAATGAACCCAGAGAAGGTACTCCACAAAGATGGTCTCTATCATTATTTCCGTTGCTATTCATTCTTTCACCTGCATTTTGGCTGAAAGATTCAAGTTCTTTCTTCCCAAGCTTCTGAATATCCTCAGGGGAGAGTATTTTGATATACCAGACATTATTTACAAATGCCCTGCACGGAATTTATAGCAGATAGTAAGTACATGATAAAGTTATTAAAATAATTGCTTGAAGCCATTCAGATAAATCATTCCAGCATAGCAATATGATTAAGTTATATAAAAACCTAAAGCAACCATGCATCAGGGTAGACACACATCTCATCACCTGTGACCCTTAGAAAAGAAATTTGGATTTTAGGGGATAGAATTAGAAAATGGGAACTGAGAAAATAAGTTTCTTCCATCCGCAGGAGAACTTTATTAGTTGGTCACTAGTCCACTGGCTGAGCAAAAAGGTTATGTGATAATTGATCCAACTTTTATCAAGTAAAAGCACTCACTCCCAAGGGTCGTCTCCAAGGAGAAGTATGTCGTTCTCCCTGTCGACAAATACAAGCTGCCAGCCTGATCTTTGAGGGTCTTCAAGAAACCCTTCGATCGCGAACATCTGACCCAGCTCCTCACGCAGCTCGTTGTAGCTGTTGAAGCGGGTGATGTCCAATGACCTCCCAACTGACCCAGATTTGTAAACCTGCAGACATGTAAAAAGTCGCATGCATAATTTAGTACAAGGAACAAGGATATTTGTATGTACAAGATCAGCTTTCCAAGGATACCTTTACAAATGTACTGCCAGGGGTTGGTGGGTCAACATGTCCTGCACTATGCAACAACTCAGATGAGTCTTGCATGTAACCGTAAAGTGAGCTATGGAACCCTGATGCTCCTAATGGCATGGAGGGAATATCAGCATTAATTGAAGAAGTATTATGACTAGATACAGTAGTGGGGAGTAGGAGTCCTGAAGAGTCGATATTAGAACCAAAAAGAGCTTGATTCTGAGCATCCAAGCTACTACTTTCTTGACCAACAGCAGTATCTTTCCCAGGATATGGAGGACGAGACAATGGTGCAGAAGGATGGACCTGTGGAGAAGCAAACTTTGAGACCCACGACTGCTGGGTTGGTTGCTCAGCAAGCACAGAGTGACCAGTTCTTGTAAAATTAATAAGATTTCCACTTCCCTCTGAACTCAGTGACCCCAGCATGTTCTGCAAATTAGAAGGAGATATAGACGCTGAATTTTTAGTGCTTGCATCTGCAAAATTACTTCTTGGATATGAAGGTGAAGGAACATTTGTTTGGTGCCTCTGCTGAAGCAGTTCACTATGAATCAGATACGCCTCAGGATATGCACCGAGATGTTCCTCAGGTCGGCTACTCACTTGTTCTTGCAATTGTCTAGGATTTTCTGGTAGTAGTTGGGTTTGCCCATGCAAATGAGGACCAGATTGCTGAACTGATTGCTGCTGAAATGATGGATTAGGGCTACCCATGGCTTGGAGGTATTGGACAGGCTGTTGAAACTGCATAAATGGCTGTCGCAGTAAATCTCCACCTCCTGCATTCTGCAATCCAGCTGCTACCATAGCTTGATACTGCTGGGTGAGATCGTTGCGGGCAAAGGTTGGATCGACCCTTTGCTGCATCCACGGAATCATACCAGCAGACTGAAAGTTCAACGAATTAAGTCCTTGCTCACCACCTTCACCTCTTAACCATGCCATGCTGTTAACAGCTTCATCCCTGCTATCTGCAATAAAAGTACATTGGGGGTCAATTTGACCATACTTCTTATAACACAAGTAAAAGTTGGCTTATTATAATCTTCACCCATGTAGTACAAAATGAATTGGCAAAATAAAAAATAAAAAAGTTGCACCAAATGCACACAAACTCAAACTAAATTTTGTATATCCTGACCCTTATGCCAGCCATTTTGGGAGAAAATCATTTTAACCAATATTTTAATTCTCCCTGCTTTTCTTTAGAAATTATATATGTGCAAGCTTTTATTTAAGGGTCGTATCATTCAAAACCTTATATTATATAACTTTTAAACATATATATATATATATTCCAATTAAATTAAATATTGATATTTAAAAAAAAATGTCACATAATAGCTTACACTGCAAAATTGTTCCACGCTCAAAAAAAAAAAAACCTCACCATGTCACCTTGAACACGGTTAGGGCCAACATATATTGAAAAACTTAAATGTTAGGGACATACACTGGCAAACTTAAATGTTTGGGATATACGAAAATTTAGTTAATGAGATAATATGTACATTTGATACTATTTTAAGGGTAAATATGATATAAGGAGCAGGAGCACCATGTCAACTAATAAACCATTTATACAAGTACCTTGAAAAGATGAGGCTCCAGGATACCACGGCCTTTTTAACCTAAGAGGGAACAATGATGGATACATGGGAAATGTAGTTAAAGGTTCGATTTCCCATAATGACACCCGTGGTTGCCTATCACCTGCAGTTGATTCATCCCAACCGACCTATACACAAAACAAGATCAAATAAATCCAGATTAAGGCAAGTAAAAACATAAGTTTGCCAACACCAAACTGTGTGTACACTAGTTGGACATCACGGACCGTGATATATATAGTGAAGAAATCTAGAGACAGCATATCTATCTTTTGTAAATAATGCTGGACTAGATTCAGCAGTGGAGCTTCCTTAGCAACCAAAACATTCTGTCTATAGAACAGACATGCCTATTATTTATATTTTAAATTGTCCATGTATGATAGCAGTGTTATTAAAGGCAAAAAGCACAGCGAAGCGTAAGGGGTCTCTTATAGCTTAAGCGCGAAGCACGGGCTTTTGTAAAAGAAACGCACTGTATATATTAAAATAAATGTAAACATAGGGAGGAGTGGGATCTCCTAAAGGGAAGCAAAATTCCAAGCTAGAAGCCTAGAGCTAGACATTTTAATTAATAACTATAACCTAAAATTTAAATTTGTCCATCAACATCTTCTTCGTCATTAAAATAATCCAAATCTTCATCTTGATCTTTATGTTTTTTGTATTGGGTTTTGAAAAAAGCCCAATAAGATATTGACCCGCCCTTTAAAATTAAAATTATGTTTATATTTTTTTAAAAATGCCCATTTACACGTAAGCTTGCTTTTTGGAGCTTTTTTACGCTTTGGGCTTCAGTTTTAAGCACGCTTAAGCTGAGCTTTTGTATTTACTCTGGGCTTTTTATAAGCTAAGCCCAATACGTGCACTTTTGATAACTATGTATCATAGACTTTGTGCAGGGACCAAGGAAACAAAAAACCATAGTAGCACCACGGTCAGCTCACACGGTTGGCAGTTAAACGTGTTAGCGATTTGGTGGTCCAACCCGGTTTTTGGAGCTTTTTTGCACTTTGGGCTTCAGTATTAAGCGCGCTTAAGCTGAGCTTTTGTACTTACTCGGGGCTTTTTATAATCTAAGCCCAGTAGGTGCGCTTTTGACAACTATGTATCATAGACTTTGTGCAGGGACCAAGGAAACAAAAAACCATAGTATCGCAGCGTTCAGCTCACATGGTTGGCAGTTAAATGTGTTAGTGATCTGGTGGTTCAACCCGGTATAGGCAGGTGCTAAATCCCCCCCCCCCCCCCCGACGCAAACCTGAAACACTGAAACCTCTGTGACATGGGAGCCTAAACATGACAAATGGCTCACAGAATGAACGATTCACAAAACAAGCTAGACCAAAAAATCTCTTAGGTTGTGTTCACTTCACAAGAATGGAATGAGGCAGAAATGGAATGTATGTTAGAATGGAATGAGAAAGGAATGGAATGGAATAAACATTCCATTCATTTGTTTGTTTAGGTAAAATTCAATCGAAATGGAATAAAAATAATATATGATTTACTATCATTTTAATTTTATAAAATTTAATTTTTGAATATGATCAATCTCTCATAAAATTCCAAAATAAAGTCATAAAATTCCTAAATAAAGTTGAAGGTTATTTTTTTATTAAAATTTTTGAATTTGGAGTTCAAATTGGAGAGATGAGTAAAATATACATTTATGTGTGTGTTAGAGAGAGAGAAGGGGTGAGGTATGTGTGTGTTAGAGAGAGAGAAGGGGCGAGGGAGAGATGTTGAATATACATTTATATGTGTGTTAGAGAGAGGGGGGAGGGAGAGAGAGGGAAAGATGTGTAATATACATTTATGTTAGTGTTAGAGAGGGAGAGGGAGGGAGGAAAGAGAATTAATAAAAAGGCACGTATACATGAACCTATTGTCTAAATATATAAAGCTACTTTAGTAACGTGACATGCATCATATTAATGCATAACACAATTCATTGAAATTGTAAACCTTAGCAACAAACCAAAAAATTAACCAATGAACATATCATTAAGAGTGTTGAGGTTGATAATAATAATAGAACTTCGGAGCTCTAAAATATATTTAGTTACACTAAATCTCTAATAAATTAATAGTAGAGGATTATTAATAATTTTAATGTTTGTAATTTATGTTTATATATATAATTACAAAAAATTATTATTTAATGCTTCAAGAATTAGTTTAAAATATAAATACTTTAATTTAATAAGTTTTATATAATATCACAAAATACATATTTTTGGTATTAAAAAATATAAATAGAACATATAATACCTTTTTATTAATCAATCAATACAGTCATTTTACTAAAAAAACAAAAGTTGAAGAGTTTTTTTAAAATTGATCTCAAACGTCACATTTGTAATTAAGAAGTCTCATACCTACCTAATACAACCTGCATTATATATACACAGAGTAACCATTCTATCTGTATCAAATATAACCATCTGTAGAGCTCAAATGGCATTTGGCAAAAAAAAATCAAAGCAAATAGAAAACACACAATCAGCAGGACATCAAACCCAAAACCAGACTCAAAGCCAAACATCAAAAAAACATTTCATTAATCTTGAAGATGAAATTAAAAGGAAAATACAAGTCAGATGAGTTCACAAAACAACAAGAAGCCATTGTTGGATATGTCATACCCCAACGTTCCTTCGTACCCTTTCATTCTGTCGTACCCAAACGTTCCCTCGTATCGGAAACATTCAAAGTAACCTTCCACGTATCCGTTTCCATACCTCGTTTCGCATCGAACCGCGTCCTATGTAACTATGTCACGAACACATCTCATGAACGCTACTCACGAACATCTCATAAATATCGCTCACGAACTTGCATCCATGTAACACCTTGACAAACTCATTCTCACGAAAAATTTACAAATATTATAGAATCTAACATTTTTTCAAGTTACAATATAACATATATTACGATTCAATTAATATTAATAAAAAATTTATAAGTTTGGCAAAGCAAACAATAAATTAGTAAAAAAATAGTTAATTAATTTGTAAACAGACACATATACAATTATGCATTATTTATCATAAATGTTTATGAACATGTGTTCACTAAACATGTTCACGAACTTATATCGAACTATGAACTACGTTGTGCTCAAGTTTTGGCTCATTTATAAACTGAACTAAAATTTGTGTTCATGTTTGACTCGTTAACAAACCGAACTTTTCAGCCATTTTATCGGTTCAATTTACCCTTATGTTGGCCTATTATATATAGAAACAGATCATAAATTATATATATTATTAGTTAATCTCAAGTTCTTAACCACAAATTATAATTAAATTTAGTGAAAAGTGAATCTTGTGTACTAAAAATATAAGGGTTCATGCACTTATAATACTGTAGTTCAAAAACCTATATTTACAATATCACAGTTCAACATTTTTCTCATTTTGTGTACTTTTAAATTCAGTTGATGCATGAGCAAATAATATAAAATGAGGGGTAAATAGTCTTTTGACTATCATCTTCTTCCCCAAATTCATATCCATTATTGTTAAACATTTTCAAAACTTAAATATTTAATTCAAATCTTAACAAAATCAACTAATTTAAATTACAATAGTATTGTCCCTTTCTCCCCTACAAACCTATATCAATTGTATTTGCTAAAAGATCACTTCAATGAATTTGCAAATTTAAAAAAAAATACAAAATTTAGTTCAAATCTAACCCACATATACATACATATACATCACATGTGTACATTAGTGGGTCGGAGTTCATTACCAGCGTTGCCTCTAAATCCAACCCCAATTTCAAAATCCTAGCCACCATTATACATACCCAAATAAAAATCCATTTAAATTTATCATCTGGGCTATAAGATTTTGTAATCTTTAATTTGAGAAAGTTTCGATATTTTATTTTGGGGTCTTGTTTTAATTTTGCAAGTGCTTTTTGTTTTATTTTATTATGGTGTTAGGTGTTTCAAGTTTGAGTTGTTTTTGAGAAGGATATGCAGAAGTAAGAAGCAATGTGGGAGAGATAAAATAAGCAATGCATGAAGACTATTTTACCCCTCCTATGTTGCACTTATATTTACGCCGTGAATTAGATTTGACGAAAGTACACACACTTGGAAAAAAATGATGAACTGTACTATTATAAATACAGGTCTTTGAACTACAATATTGCAAGTGATGAACCCTAAACCATAAGTACACAAAGTGCATTTTTCTCTTAAATTTAATGGTTGTGTTTTGGTCTCCAACTTAAGTTGGTTTCCATTGAACTTAACCATCCCCCCTTCTCTGTCTATATATATATATATATATATATATATATATATATCAAACAGTGCTTAGCTTTTTACTAGATAATATTTATAAAAAAAGGTACCAAACAAGACTTCGAATACAAAAAGAAAGGGTGTTGGCCCTATGTGTCACTATTTGAACAATAAATGCCCAAAATGGTACAACCGGGTCGAATGGCACTCCAAAACGCTACATGATGTTACGTTTTTATGAAAACACAATATCGTGTTGCGTTTGTACTCTTAATTTTTTTATTTTGAAAAACAAAAAAACACGGCATGAATTTGAGTTTTGGTTAAATCGCTATATCGTGTAGCGTTTTATATAAAAAATTTTAAAAGAAAAACGTAACACAATGTTGAGTTTACACTTAGACGCTGGATTAAGGCACGTTTAAGTCAAAAAAAAAATTTAAAAAATAACCATACTATGCTTCCACACTCACTCTCGTCTCTTCTCAACTCTTCACTCCCCTCCACTCCCCATGGACTACTATTACCAAACCCAAACACTGCTTCCACACTCACTCTCTCTCCCTCAACTATCTCTCCCTTGTCTCCGTGTGTCCTGTTGTTTATATCATCACTAGTCGAACAAAGATGCTCAGCTACAATATGTGGAATCACAGTGTAGCAGCCGTGCCTGGTATGCAACATACTAGAAAAAAGTTTGCTGCAGCTACGGTCAACGGCAAAATCTACATTTCCGGCGGCGCGTGCATATCAAACACCGTCGACGAATTCGACCCAATTGATCAAACGTGGAAGGTTTTGTCTCCCGCGCCACAAAAACGCTACACGATGTAGCGTTTTTATATAATAACAAAACGCTATATTATCTCGCGTGAAGGAGTGACATTTTGGACCATTCAACCCGTGAGTGCCATTTTGGGCATTATGTTATAAAGGTGTGCCATTTTGGGTCATTTCTCAAAAAGAAATTTCAGTATATGGGTCCGTAGTAAAGGGGGAAAAAAAGAAATTAGCAAAGACAGAATGAACAAGATATCTACCTTCACTGATCGCCAGTGAGAGTTTGGCCAACGGACGGGATCGAGGTCACCAATGCCAGTGATTGTGCCCATGTACCTGTGTAGTGCAAAATAGAACAAAATGTTTAAGTGAGAAACAAATGCATTAAATTCATAGGAGGGGCTCTTCATTTAGTCTAGGAGGGTATTTAGGCATCAACAAAACCAAATCTACTAGCAGCCAAAATTAAAGTACTATCCATACTCCCTACCTACGGACACTTGATTCTTCAGTTTCAAAAAGCATCCGGAAACGCATTCCGACAGAAACACGTGTATGAAGTACAGCTTTGAAATATTTTGAAAGGGTTATCACAAATTCAGATGGACTAGCCCTGAGAGAAACTAACATGTAAATAGAAGAGACAAAAAACTGCAAAATAAACATATCATATCTTCATATCACGAGTCACCTTGGGTTATAAAAAATGTTGAAACAACTATTAGTGGCAGCTGCATGAGCAGCAGCAGCAAGCAGTCCGATGTGCATGCTATCACTTGAAAGAACAGAAGATGGCATCACAGTTTGAGGTCGAGTGGCACGGCGAATTCCTAAAAGTAGCTGATTTTTCTCATTCCTGTAACACATTATTAGAGAACAACTTTGGAATTTGAGGAACATAGAAAATCAAGATTTTTCAAGCAGAGAGTAAGAACACTGAAAGCATATAGAGAATAGTAACATAAATGATTACCAGATAAACAGAACAGAATCCCCAGCAACAAGTCTCTTGGCACTGACAAACACACTCCAGCCGGTAGTTAAAAGATGCCGTTTAGGCTGTCCTGTGTTATTTAGGGTACAAGGTAAAAAAACAGCAATTCTCTGTTTTTTAAGAAAGAAAAGAAACCTTTCTATTCACTTGCATAGTTAGTAATATATGAAAACATAAAGCATAGCCAGCGTATATAATAAGCAGTTTCATGTGCCATGATGATACCATCTCATCAACACCATATAAAGGAATATAAATATTGAACTAAATACAATTCACTTGCTTCATGTAACTGACCCAAGGACACAATTGACAAAATATTTATACATGCTAAGTTTTTAAAATACAAATATCATTTCTCTCTGATATTCACTACAAAAATCAAAGTTTACAAGACCACTGGAAACAGTATCACAATAACTAGCAAAATTCTTAAACTATACATGCCCACTGTACATTTTTTCTTTCCTATTTCAACCTTCAATTTACCGAGTTCCCAGTACTTTGAGTTCTAAAGAGCCAAGTTCATATTTGTTTTCCTAGAATTAATACTGATTATTTATCAGAGTAAAGAGCATGATATGAATGTTGAAGTGTTGATCTATTGTACAGGTTAATTAATAATCTTAAAAATAGAATATCCAGAATGTTTCACCAATGTGGTGATGTGCTCTGTTACTGACCAGCTTTAACTCTTCAAGAAGATAAACTGCTTGCTTTAAATTAAAAAGAAAAAAGATAGAATTTTGCTAAAATCCTAAAGAGTAAAACAGAGTCCACTACATAATCTATTAAATTATTGAGATAGCTTTTAAATAATGTAAAATAGCACACCTTCTAATTTAAAAATAAGTGGAAGGATAATATAGAAGTAAGAACCATATAATGATTTTTAGGTCCTAGATATCTGAAAGTTCCATCAATTGTGTTGATATATAGAAATGGGTGGAGTTATATGCAGAACATTATTAATTAGAGACCTTGGAGACCATATATGTTTTGTTTTTCCTGCAACACATTGTAAAATATTATTTTGCAAACACATTTTCCTTGCAGAATATTAGTGGTCTCTATTTAACTTTTCCCTATAAAAATATATATACATCTCTGTGTGTGCGCGCGGGCACGTAGAGAGAGAGGGGGAGGGAAGGAGGGAGGGAAAGAGAGAGAGAGAGAGAGAGAGAGAGAGAGAGAGAATGCACATCTTCATCACAGCACTCCCAAGGATCCACTTAAACTCATGTGTACAAATTATGCTAACCGGACACCAACAGACATTAACAGTAAATCTTCTTTGTAGGCTCATCAATTATATGTACAGAGTTGTAAGAATTTTATATTTCCTTCTGCAAACACAGAAGCTATGAAAAGCCATGATGACTCGCATTAATTCATCATCGACGTCCGCAGCCAAAACCCAGGCAGATTTGTATCACTTTTCAAAGTACTATAATTAACAAGTCTTCTATGTGGAATTCAGCGCAAAAAATCCACAAAGTTAGGTGCACCTTTTAAGACAACAAAAGCGGATTTTCTGATGTCAAAAACAACAAACTTGCCAGCAAGAGCAAGCCATCAAAGATGTGGTCTTCCGAAATGAAGGTATAAGATCTTGATGTGCATGGGACATGGGTGCGCGTGGGTGTGGTGGTGGGTGTGGGTGGGTGGGTGTGGGTGGGTGTGGGTGGGTGTGGGTGTGGGTGTGGGTGTGGGTGTGGGTGTGGGTGTGGGTGAGAGAGGGAGAGAGAGAGGGAGTGTCTAGGAAAGGGAAAATGCACCCTATTTTAACGGAATCAAGGGAATTTGGATGTATCGCTGTCGAAAATAAACTTAATAATCTGATCTCTTGAAAGTCCAGTGACTTGGCCTAGGAAGACATCATTGGGAGTAAATAATTGGTGCCTAATTGTTGTTTGGACCACCTTGGGGATAAAGGAAAAAGAAGTAATGAAAGCAATGGGTACCGTATTAACCTGAAAATCTGTAATAAGGAACAAATGTAATAACATAGAATTATGCTGTCAAGTACAAAAATGAAGTCGAGTGAGTATAATGAAAAATACAGAACCCAGCTCTCATTCTCATTAGTCGGTCTATTAAACCGCCTAGTTTAATACTGCACCCAGCTCTCATTCTCATCAGTCGGTCCATCAAACCATTTTCCTGGTTTAATACTGAGCATCAGATGCTTTACATATTTCAGATGATACAACAGTTGGATAAATTTTAGAAACATTCTGAGGGTGAAAAACTGGCAATATGGAGTTATTATGCATCTAAATATAAGGAGGTATATGACAGTTAGCTATGATTGGAGAAAATTCGCATGTATTACGACTTGCATCTGAAGTTGCTAACTTCCAATTTATCCCTCAACTTCTTAATCTCTTAAGAGTGGGGGCACACACTTTCTCCCTCTGCTTTATCACAGTACTATAAATCATTGATCCACCATTAAAGGGAAATTTGCAGAACTTTTAATATGCCTTTTATTGGGAAAAAAAAAGGGAAGAAAAGGCAAAGAAGATATGCATTCACAATTCCAAAAGGTTTCATAATATCCTTTTCAGAACTCTGAAAGAAAGGTGATAAAAAATGTCTCGGCATACTACCATTTGTTTCATAAAATTCACCTTTAGTTTATTTAATTGTAGGCTTGCCTCTAGGACTAGGTACATTGAACAAATACACTTAACACCTCTCCAATAAAACGGTTACAGGTAAAGGTTCTATTTTTATTATACATCCAAGTCTTTGATCTCAGTGGTACGGCTTACAGAAAATTCTTAATTTACCGAGTTCATTACACGATTGCTTTAACTGATGGATAATTTGTTCATATAGGACAGATAAATACTTTCAATTCCACTCCTTTCTTGACTTCTGAAAGTGTTCCGGTACAGTTTCTACTGGCTTATGCACAAGTGGACATACCAAAAGAGCATACTTATACTTTAATGTGTACGCAGACCGATGAGACAACTTCCCTATCTACATACTCATTAGGTGACATCAATTAGGATTATAGGAATCCATGTTTGATGTGGTGTATTGGGAAAAACTGGGTGTCCCCTAATCCCTACCTCTGCTCCCCGTAATCTCCAATTTTTTCCTCATACAAGTGTTGGCTGCATGAAATGGGTGTGGGAGTGGGATCTGGGTCGGATCTTTTATATTTAAACCAGACACTTCATCTTGCGAAAGATTTAAGTTCAAAATGATACATAAGGCCTTAAAACAACTTGTTATATAGAATGAAAATTCATGGATGACTTTTATAGTGTTATCCTTTGGACTTCATGTGCTGAATTTGACATATATAATTATATGGACAAGTTTTATTGGTAGAGGACATTCTTTTTAAAAATGTAAAATGGATTTAGCATATACAAAATTTCACGTGTTAAAGCTTATATTGAAGTCCGCGCAATCGTGTCCAATTTCAGATCCATATCCAAAAATCCTAAATTTATTGAAACCAAGGACGTGACACTTGGATCTACACCCGTGTCCAACACTCACACCCAAGTCCTGGTAAAGTAGATCTCTACAACTTGACTCTTTATATCAAATCTCTGTATGAGACTAAAAAATTATCCTTTTTGATGTTTACTCCCTATCGCACATTAAGGTAGCAGACCCTGTCAAAAGTATTAGTTGTCCCTAATTAGATGTAGATATATTAGTTATATTAATAATATATTAGCTGTCTTAACAGATTCAATGCTATTGTCCATGTAAATATTTACTTTCCATAATTAGGGAATAACAGCTGTTGTAAAGGCTGAAAATCTGTTTATTAGCTGTATTTTAGGAAAGATTTCAGCTTGTAATATTGATACATAATGAGGACACTCCAGCAATGGGGGACATACATTTTTTCCCAAACTCGTTCTCTTTTAATATTCTTGTCATGGTATCAGAGCCATAATTCTGATCTGCCTCTTGTTTTCGCTCAGTTCTTGTTCATTGTTCTTGTTTCTTGATAAAATTTCTTGTTCCTGGTTACTCTTGGAAATCATGTCTTTAGACAAGTTTGACACTCTCTTGGTTCGTCTTAATGGTAAAAATTATTCGGCATGGGCATTTCACTTCCAGATCTTTATCAAAGGGAAAGATTTATGGGGTTATGTTACTGGCAGCACTCTAGCTCCGGACAAAGAAAAAGACAAGGCTGGATATGCTCAGTGGGAGACTAAAGATGCACAGATCATGGGCTGGTTGCTAGGATCCGTTGAGCCCAACATTATACTGAATTTAAGGCCTTTCAAGACTTCAGCTGAGATGTGGGCTTATCTCAAGAAGATTTACAGTCAGCAGAACACTGCTCGTCGTTTTCAACTAGAGCATGACATAGGCAAACTTCAACAAGATAACCTCTCAATATCTGAATTTTATTCTTCCTTCATGAATTTATGGGTTGAATACACTGATATCGTTTATGCTACTGTTCCTGCTGAAGGTCTTAAGTCAGTTCAAGATGTCCATGAAACTACTAAAAGAGATCAATTTCTTATGAAATTGCGATCTGAGTTTGAAGCTACTAGGTCTAATCTTATGAATCGAGATCCTCTTCCCTCTTTGGATACATGTCTCAATGATTTACTTCGGGAGGAACAACGCCTTCTCACTCAAGACACCTTGAAAGAACAGAAATCTGAGTTAGTTCATGTGGCGTATGCAACACAAGGTAAATCTAAAGGCAGGGATATGCGCAATGTTCAGTGTTTCTCTTGCAAAGGTTTTGGACATTATGCTTCAAATTGTTCCAAAAAGTTTTGCAATTATTGTAAGAAAGATGGACATATAATCAAGGAATGTCCCATTCGTCCACCAAAGAAATCTGAGACAGCCTACACAGCAGCCTTGGTTGGATCCTCAAGTACTAGTGGTCTGGTGAATACTGAACATGCGACACGAAATGCCACTGCTCCTGTTCAACCTGTAACCCCTAAAATGATTCAACAAATGATCATTTCTGCATTTTCTACTTTAGGACTTTCTGGTAAATCTTCTCTCACATCTCCTACTTGGTATTTTGATTCTGCAGCTTCTAATCATATGACAAACAACACAAATTATCTTACAAATATAAAGAAATATTGTGGAAATCTTGAAATCGGTACTGCAGATGGAAGTCAGTTACCTATTACAGCAACCGGTGATATTTCTTCCTCTTTAACCGATGTCTTTGTCTCTCCTGCCCTTACCACTAATCTTATTTCTGTCGGTCAATTGGTTGAAAATAATTGCAAAGTGACATTTTCAAAATCTGGTTGTCTTGTGCAGGATCAGCAGTCAGGGAGGGTGATCACGAGGGGGCCTAAAGTTGAACGTCTTTTTCCTATCCAATTTCCTTCATCTCCATGCCGCTCCTTTCCCATTGTGCCTTGTAATTCTGCCCGTGTAGTAGATAACCATGCATGGCATAAGCGTCTAGGACACCCTAATAATAATGTTCTTCGTGGTTTGTTGAAATCTGGGGTACTTGGGAATGAAAAGTTATCTTCTCTTAGTTCTGTCCAATTTGATTGCAATTCTTGTAAGCTTGGCAAAAGCAAAACTTTACCATTTCCCATTCATACATCTAATGCAACTCAAACTTTTGATTTAATACATAGTGATGTTTGGGGTATGTCACCAGTTGTTTCTCATGCCAACTATAAGTACTTTGTCACATTTATTGACGATTATAGTCGTTTTACTTGGATTTATTTTCTTCGTTCCAAAGCTGAAGTACTTTCGGCCTTTAAGATCTTTCATGCATATGTTCAAACACAATTCAAGACGAATATTAAAATTCTTCGATCAGATAATGGGGGAGAATATATGTCTCATTCATTTCAAGAATTTTTACAAGCCAATGGCATAATCTCTCAACGGTCTTGTCCTTCAACTCCTCAACAGAATGGGGTAGCTGAAAGAAAAAACCGTCATCTTCTTGATGTTGTACGTACCCTTTTGTTAGAATCATTTGTGCCCTCTAAATTCTGGTGTGAAGCACTCTCCACTGCAGTATACCTCATAAATAGGTTACCTTCATCATCATTAAATCATGTTTCACCTTTCACTCGGTTATTTGGTCATACTCCGGATTATTCTGGTCTTCGTACTTTTGGATGTGTATGTTATGTTCATCTTCCTCCACATGAACGCACAAAACTCACAGCTCAATCAATAAAATGTGCTTTCTTAGGATATGCTCTACACCAAAAAGGATTTCTCTGCTATGATCCTAATTTACGACGTATTCGGGTTTCAAGAAATGTAATTTTCTTAGAAAACCAGTATTTTTTCTCTATCTACAGTGATCATCCCCCTTCATTTTCAGTTGTACCTTTTTTTACAAATTCTTCTGCAGATTCCTTATCCACTTCAGTGTCTTCGAATTCCCAACCTCCCTCTAAACCACTCTTGGTGTATCAAAGACGCCCTAAAGCCGTGCAAAACCAGGACACCACATTAGAAATTGCAGATGATGATCCAAATCCAGCTACTCATCATGTTCAAGCTGCCCCACCCCCTCAAATTGATTCCCCTGTTGCTGATCTTGGTCAAGCACCTGCACCTGTCACTCGTAGACGTAGCACTCGGGTTAGTCAGCCTCCTGATAGGTATGGTTTTTCTAATCCTGTATCATTGTCAACCACTGTGTCTGCCATTCCTATTCCAAAATCATATAAACAGGCAATGAAGCATGAGTGCTGGCGGGAAGCTATTGAAACAGAGCTTCTTGCCCTTGAAAAAAACCAAACATGGGATGTTGTAGCTCGTCCCTCTTCTGTGAAACCTTTGGGCAGCAAGTTTGTGTTCTCTGTAAAACTTCATCAAGATGGCTCAGTTGAGCGTTATAAGGCTCGACTAGTAGTTCTTGGAAACAAACAAGAGTATGGCATAGATTACGAAGAGACTTTTGCACCGGTAACCAAAATGACCACTGTGCGAACCATACTAGCCCTTGCTGCGTCTCAATCATGGAAATTGTCTCAGATGGACGTAAAGAATGCTTTTTTACATGGTGAACTCAAGGAGGAAGTTTATATCACGCTTCCCAATGGTATGCCTATTTCACCTAATCATGTTTGCAAACTAAAACGCTCTTTATATGGTTTGAAGCAGGCACCCAGAATTTGGTTTGAGAAGTTTAAATCCACTCTACTTGGTTTTTCATATAAACAAAGTAAATATGACTCCTCCCTTTTCCTGCAAAAGACAGGTAAAGGTATAGTCATGCTTCTTGTCTACGTGGATGATATCCTTGTCACTGGTTCTGATGTACAAGCCATTGATCATCTCAAAAATTTGTTACATTCTACTTTCCAAATGAAAGATCTTGGTCAGCTCCATTACTTTTTAGGATTAGAGGTACATCATCGACCACAAGGTATCTTCTTGAACCAACACAAGTATATCCAAGATTTGGTTGAATTAGCTGGACTAAGGGGTGCTGCTTCTGTTGAAACTCCGATGGAAATTAATGTGAAATATTGTAGAGATGAAGGACAACTACTTTCCGATCCTACTTTATATCGGAAGTTGGTTGGCAGCCTTATATATCTCACTATCACTCGGCCGGATATCTCTTATGCTGTACATATTGTAAGTAAGTTCATGCAATGTCCTCGGCATTTCCATCTATCAGCAGTCAAACGCATCATTAGATACATCCTTGGAACTCCTAATCGTGGCCTGTTCTTCCCCACCGGTTCTTCACTCAAGCTTCAAGCATACAGTGATGCAGATTGGGCTGGATGCCCAGACACTCGAAAATCTATTACTGGTTGGTGTATGTTTCTCGGAGACGCCCTTATTTCATGGAAATGCAAAAAGCAGAACCGTGTGTCGAAGTCATCCACAGAAGCAGAATATCGTGCCATGTCCGCTGCTTGTTCTGAGATTATCTGGCTACGTGGGCTCCTTGCAGAACTAGGGTACTCCCAAGTCCAACCAACTCCATTACATGCTGATAACACCAGTGCTATTCAGATTGCAGCTAACCCAGTTTACCATGAACGCACCAAACACATCGAGGTTGATTGTCACTCTATTCGAGAAGCCTTTGATCACCTGGTCATTTCTCTTCCCCATATCTCTACCACTCTACAAATTGCTGATATTTTCACCAAATCGATGTCACGTCAGCGACACAACTTTCTTGTTGGCAAATTGATGCTTGTAGATTTACCAGCAGCATCAATTTGAGGGAGGGTGTCAAAAGTATTAGTTGTCCCTAATTAGATGTAGATATATTAGTTATATTAATAATATATTAGCTGTCTTAACAGATTCAATGCTATTGTCCATGTAAATATTTACTTTCCATAATTAGGGAATAACAGCTGTTGTAAAGGCTGAAAATCTGTTCATTAGCTATATTTTAGGAAAGATTTCAGCTTGTAATATTGATACATAATGAGGACACTCCAGCAATGGGGGACATACATTTTTTCCCAAACTCGTTCTCTTTTAATATTCTTGTCAGACCCACCCAACCCCCTCCACCCCTGCCAAAAATAAATAAATAAATAATAAAAAGTGAACTCCTTTATTCTGCCATAAACTACATTTTCAGTTGGAATAATCTTCAGAGGTCTAATGACACTTTGCTCCTTAAACTGTGCCCCTTGCGACACATATTTGTAATCAAATGAGTTCAAGGACCTGTGGTGAAAATTAAATAAAAATATGATCATTTTGCAAGATCTATCAGGTCTGGAGTTATGTCTATCAGACATTCATATTTGTTAGATTTTAATATAAACTCGAACAATATTTGCTAAGAGTTAAGCTATGATTTCCTATATATATAATTAAAATATTGCACATTAAGTTCCTAGGGAAATATGATTTATAACTTGGTGCAATTTTGGGCAATTTAGTAAAGGGTGAGGCCTGCCCATAAATCAATTTATCTTCTAATGCATCCTCCAGATTACCAACTTATCTGACCTTTTTCTTTCTACAAAAGTGTATCTTACATTTATTGTCCAGTTGTATATGGCTTAATAAAAACACCAAAATATTAAAACAACTTTAAAAAAAACTATGAATAATTACTGCATTTGCTGATTAGCTAGTAGCATGTTGCTCATAAGCAACCTAAAGATGATTGTTAAATTACTATCCATCATATAAATTTTTGAATGACCATTACTGGATGCAACACCTACCCCTGAAAATATGCCTGAATTTCCATTCAACGTCATGAAGATCCCTAGCAATCAACTCCTGGGCTGGAGGCTGCTGAGAGAAATCCTGCATATCCAAAAAAAATTTACAGAAGTATAGCCAGAAAACACTGGGGAAAAGAGGCTCAACAAAAAAATATACCAGCGGTGGAAAAACTTTTTCTGCAGCACGACGAGGAACAGAGAAACCCCCATGGGTACTTGTATCACTAGCTGTTAGTGTCTTGCAAAAATAATTTGTTGGCTGCCTGCTCGGAATTCCCAATTCAACGGGAAGATATGTATCCTTTTGCTCTTGCTAAAAAATTTCCGGAATAGCTCAATTCAGCGTCTAAACATAACAATAACTACATGTAAACATATCTATCAGTAAATCATTCTACCGGCGTCAAAGGCTGCAAAGTCATTTGAGCATATACTTCATCAGTTTCGACATCTGCCTGAAATCCCAGCAAAAAATATGAGACGCCGCTACCCAAGTAACACACTGATAAGAACAACACATGATAATGCCGTATAGAACAGAACCTACATGCATTGTGACATTGTGGAGTTGGCAGATCAATTGGGCAGACAGGTTTGGGTAATTAGGAATGTGACCATCAATTTCTTTGTTAGTCGTGGCAGCAACCTGGTCTCCAAATATAAACAGGACTTCTTATAATTTGCTTTACAAGTTGAAAGATCACATATATAGCATACATTGTGCAATAAAACATACTATGATTAATCCAATGAAAAAAAACCAGCAACAGATTGCACAAACCTGCTCACTATGACCTTGTGGGAAGTAAATCACCCGGCTGCCCACTGTTGGCAGAAACACAAGGGGACCAGCACAGGCATGCCATAACTCCGAATTCAAACATTTCTTCTCTTCTTTCATAAATCCCAAATAAACAACAATTAGCCCATCAATTTCTATACTCAATACTTAATCCCATCTTTCAACTATATTATAAAAAATCTTTATATTAACACTTTAACAGCATGGAACTCCATATTACTCCTTAAAAAACCAAAATCAAAAAAACACACTCACAACAAAAAGTCAAAACATAAAATCCAAAAAGACATATTATAAACTGGTACATTAATTAGACTTTTATTATCAGAATATCTCATTAACTTTAAACAAAAAAAAATAATAATAATAATAAGATGAGAAAATACCTTCATGAGACTGCTGACCTAATCCTGATGTAGAAAGCTTCATTCTTAATCTCCTAACCACCTCTCCACTTGTAGTAATATATAATAAAAATCAAGAAAATAATTAAAAATAAAAAAACATTACAGTAATATATAATAAAAGAAACCTTAAAACAGAAGCTAATACAAAATTAGAAAATTCCCAAACCCTAAACACTTCCACCAACAAATAAAATCCCAATCTTCAACAACTTAGTCCTCACCCACCTTCATCCTCTCCCTCAAATAACTCTATGTATGTATAGATACTAACTCAGTAGGTATAGTATAGTATAGTAAGTATATATAATAACCCTAACCGAGCTCTGTTATCGAGATAGCCATAGCTTAGAGAAGCTGAGAAAGAAATGCTTTTTAGTGGCCAATCGCTATCGCTGAGATATTTAAAACATATATATATTTGTATTTGTATATGCGGAGAGAGAGAGAGGGAGAGAGAGTATACTGTACTTGTAGTTCTATGTATGTATAGGTATCAGAGAGAGAGAGAGAGAGAGATTGAGGAACAGTAGTGAAGTGGTACTGTTGTTGTATGTATAGGTGTAGGTATAGGATATTTACTACAGAAGCAGTACTAGTACTTTAGTGTTGTGTGTGTGTGTGAGGGAGAGTGGGAAGAATCGAGACCGTAAAGGAAAGGCCGTACGAGAGGATCTAGACCGCTGATTGTGTTAGAGATATGACACCAACGCATGTGCTACCATACTTCAGTGGTCGTTGTCAGTCGTCAGATCAGTACGGACTTTCTATTTTATACTCCCTATTGCTTTCCAACTTGTACATGCTACTAACATATACGTACATTTCAACTTATACACCGTCGAATGCTATAAATGAAATAATGAATTATTAGTTTTGAATGTAGAATTAAACTTAATTATTACCTGAATCATTTTTTTCACAAATTCAATGCATTTGGGGATGTAGTTGTAGAAAGTAATTTTTTCAAGTTTTTATTTTATGTAAAAATATGAAGTTCAAATTTCATATAAAATACAAAATTTAAAAAAATATATGAAAGCAAATTAACTAAGGACATTTAAATATGTGTAGAAGAAAAATGGCTCAAATAAAACGAAATGGGCGTATAAGAGAAATTACCTCAATTTCACGAGGAAGTGTCTGAAATACCGAAATGCGGATTTGTTGGCTCTTGTTACCTTCTGTACTCTCGAGAGGTATTAGTACAACTGACGTACATGAATCATGAAATATCTTTTCCATTAATGGTTACCGATTAAAAATTAGGTATATTTAATACGTAATTAATGCTAGGGTTTGAGAGAGATTTGAGCTTTAATGGTTGCACTAACGTTTCGTGACTAACTCAAGTTCTCGTTAACTGCCTACTATCTCAGTGGGTGTGAGAATCAAGCCAAAAAACGTAATTCTAATATTGAGAGGTTAGACCTTTTATATAAGCGCACGAGAGCCTTGGAATTAGATTATAATTAAGAGACTTGGTTGTCAAGTCTCCTAGTGGTCAAGGTTATTGAAACCTTTTAGGAATGAGAATCATCGTTGGACTCTTCTCACGTTAAGGTTTCTAGATCCTTCTAGAATGAGGGTCTTCAACAGGCTTCTTGGGCATTTACTGAGCCTTTAATGATTCTTTAATAGCAAAGGCTTAATGGGCATATGACTTCAAGAGAGCTTGTGGGTTGGACTTATAAATCTAGTTGATCATTGGATTAAAAATCCAGTTGATCATTGGATTAAAAATCCAGTTGATCCTATGATTTGTTTTCCTAGTTCATTTCAAGGGCTCAGGCCTTTGGACCATACTAGATCTAATAAATGAAATAATAAATGTTATATTTATTATTTTTTCAGGACTATTTTTACCCATATCATTTGCCCCCGAACTTTTGGAAAAACTTCGTGAGTTTTCGTAAAAGTTTCACAAATGGTTTTCAATGCCTTATTAGGCTTTTGACTCATTTCAGTCAATTTTATCTCGACTTTTGGGATCAGGCCTTTTCATTATTAATCATTTTAAAGGATTAATATTATATCAATTGGTCCCCCAAGGACTTTATTTCTAGCAGATTTATTAAGGAGAAATTTTTTTTGGGGCCTGCCCTAATTCGACCTAGATTGAGGTCGAATTGGGGCTCATTTCCACCCTCGGGTCGATTTTGGGATTGAGCCCCTTATCGACCTGGATCGAGGTTGAATAGGATCCTGAGACCTCTCTCAAATAGATTCTTGGGATTGAGGTCGAGTAGCATATTGACTTGATTGCATCGACCTGGAATGAGGTCGATTTAGACCTCAATTCCCCACCCACGTCGATGGGATTCGAGGTCGAAATGGGCATCTAGGCTTGTTTTCTGTTGACCAGATCGAGGTCGAAATATGCCTCAATTTCACATTGAAGTCGAATGATAGTCGAGGTCGACATTTGACCTTATTTGAAGTCAAATGTGACATTGAGGTTGAGTGGGCCTTCTAGGCTTGGTCTTCGAATTCGACCTCGATTGAGGTCAAACTATACATCAATTTCACATTGAAGTCGATTGATAATCGAGGTCGATTTTCGACCTCATTTGAAGTCGAATGTGACATTGAGGTCGAGTAGGCCTTCTAGGCTTGGGCTTCGAATTCGACCTCGATTGAGGTCGAACTATGCCTCAATTTCACATTGAAGTCGATTGATAATCGAGGTCGATTATCGACCTCATTTGAAGTTGAATGTGACATGGAGGTCGAGTAGGCCTTCTAGACTTGGGCTTCGAATTCGACCTCGATTGAGGTCGAATTAAGCCTCAATTTCACATTGAAGTCGATTGATAAACGAGGTCGATTATCGACCTCATTTGAAGCCAAACACGGTATTGAGGTAGAGTAGGCCTTCTGGGCTTTATGTTCTTTTCGACCTCAATTGAGGTCGAATTATACTTCAAATATACATCCAAGTCGATTAGCAATCGAGGTCGATTGTTCGACCTCATTTGAGGTCGAACTATACCTCAAATGTACATCCAAGTTGATTTCTCTTACTTTCAAAACTTGATGACTTTCGACTTGGATTGAGGTTAATTAAAACCATGTTTTACCTCCCATGTCGATATGACTTTGGTTCCAAAACCTTTGTTGTGTTCGACCTAGATTGAGGTCGAATTGACCCTTAATTTACCCTTCAGGTCGATTTTCTTTGGGTTTCATAACCTTGATGTTTTTCGACTAGGATTGAGGTCGAATTGAACCTCAAATGTCCACTTAGGTCGAAAATATTTGTCCCCTCAGGAATTCAAGTTGGTTGAGCTTTGTGGGCTTTGAGCCTTTTAGGTCCTCAATATCTTTAAGCAACTCAGGCCAATAAAATCCCAGTCTCACGACTTTATGAGCAAGAGCCCTGCTTCCAAGGTGCTGGCCACATATACATTCATGAACTTCCTTCAGGGCAGCTTCAGCCTCATGGGGTCTTAGACACTTCAGGTAAGGTATTGCGTATGATTTCTTATAAAGTATTCCTTCTATGAGGGCATACTTCAAGGCCCTCATTGATAGTTTGCGTGTCTCCACAGGGTCGGTTGGTGTTTTCCATGTTTCTAAGTAGAGCTTGATGGGATCCATCCAATATGCTCTCAGCCCAATCGGGGCTACTATCTTAACATCAATGCTTGGGGTCTTTAAGACTTAGAAATAAATAGTTCCAGAATAACTCTCAATCTCTGATGATGCAAATTTAGACAAAGCATCAGCCTTCATATTCTCATCTTTCGGGATATATTCAAAGTGGCATTCCTCAAACTGCGTGACTAGAGCTTTAACAATTCTCAAATATTTTGTCATAGTCTCTTCACAGGCCTCAAACTCCCCAATTTACTTGAGAGATTACTAGCCTTGAATCACCACATATCTTCAAGTTCTTCACCCTCAGGGTTCTGGCCAGGCCAGGCCCAACTATCAAAGCTTCGTATTCTGCCTCGTTGTTTGTAGTTGAAAAATCCAACTTGATTGCATACTCGACAACAAACCCATCCGGCCTTTGCAAAACCAAGCCAGCTCTGCTAGTGTTCATTTTTGAAGCTCCGTCAAAAAAGTGTACCCATTATTCTCTGAGTTCTTCCTCTTTTTCCTTCTCTCCAGTTTCTTTATTCTCTTCTTGCCCCTGACTTCTTGGTTAGGGATGGTACATTCAACCACAAAGTCAGCTAGAGCCTTGATTGTCATTCTTTGCATGTATTTGATTTCAAACTCTCCAAGCCCAATAGCCCATTTGATTAGCCTCTCACTGGCCTTGGGGCTGTGCAGTATGTTTCTCAGCGGTTGGTATGTCAAGACTTCAATAACATGCGCCTGGAAGTATAGGCGTAGCTTTCTCTAAGCCATTATCAATGCTAAGGCAAACTTCTCAACCTTTGAGTAGTTCAGCTCCGCTCCATGCAGAATCTTACTAATATAATAAATGAGTTCTGAACCTTCGCTTCCTCTTTCACAAGAACCACACTCAAGGCTGAGCTAGAGACATCAAGGTACATGTATAACACTTCTTTAGGTTTCGTTTTGGCAAGCAAGGGCGGCTCAGCCATATATTTCTTCAGCTCTTCAAAATCTGCTTGACTCTCGTCATTCTATTCAAAGTTCTTGATCTTCTTGAGGGCCTTGAAGAATTGTAGACACTTTTCTCTAGACTTGGATATGAAGCGCCCCAGGGCTGCTATCCTTCCCATGAGCTTTTAGACATCATTTACTGTCTTGGGGGGCTCCATGTCCAAGATCGCTTGAATCTTATCGGGATTGGCCTCAATGCCTCTTTTGGAGACCATCAGGCCTAGGAATTTTCCAGATCCTACACCAAAGGCACATTTGGCCGGGTTCAACATCATCTTGTGGGTTCTCAGAACTTCAAATGCCTCATTCAGGTGCTCAAGATGATCGGCTTTATCTAGGGCTTTTGACTAACATGTCATCAACGTAGACGTACATGATATTACCGATGAGGTGCTTGAAAATTTCATTCACAAGCCTTTGATACATGGCTCCTGCATTCTTAAGCCCAAAATCCACAACCAGATAACAAAAAACACCAAATTCAGTGATAAATGATACCTTAGGAATGTCATCAGGATGCATTTTGATCTGGTTGTAGCCACTAAAGCTATCCATGAAGATAAGTATCTCGTGCCCAGCTGTGGCATCTATCAATGTGTTTATCCGTGGCAAGGGGAAACAGTCCTTAGGACATGCATCATTCAAATCTGTGAAGTCCATGTACATTCTCCACTTTCCATTGATCTTCCTGACCATCACAGGGTTAGCCATCCACTCAGGAAATTGAATTTCTTCAATAAATTCGGCTTCCAACAACTTCTCTATTTCTTGCTTAATGGCCTCTTGCCTTTCAGGAGCAAAACTTATTTTCTTCTGTTTGAATGTTGTCCTTCTATGATTCATATTCAATTGATGCGTTATAAGCTTGGAGTCTAATCCTGGCATGTCGGCTGCTATCCAAGCAAAAACATCTCTGTTATCTTGCAAGAATTGAACCAGCTGTTGTTTCAGGTCCTTGGGGAGCGAAGTCCCCACATATGTCACCTTCTCGTGATCTAGAGGATCCAGAGGAGCAGGCTCCAAGTCCTCTATGGGCTTACCCCTTGTTTATTCTCGATCCATGACACCCATGTCTTTGAAATGGAGAACCTTCCCCCGGTGCCACTATGTTTCAAGGTGGCCACATAACAACTCCTGACCATTTTTTGATCTCCTCTCTCTTCTCCCACTCCATTCCTAATCAGAAATTTGAGCTTCAGATGGTACGTAGAGCCTATTGCCTTGAAGGCACGCAACCCAGTCCTCCCAAGGATTGCGTTGTAGGTAGTGCTTGCCTTGGTAACTAGGAAATTCAGCATTTGAGTGGAATGTTGAGGTTCTTCGCCCATAGTCATAGGCAACTGTATAATTCCCTCAATCTGAGATTCCACTCTATTGAAACCATAGATAGGCATGTTGGAGGGGGTTGTGAATCGTTATATCCCATTTTCACAAAAGCATCATAAAATAAGATGTCTATAGACGACCCATTTTCTACTAAGACTCTTTTCACAAGAGAGTTTCCTATGACAAGAGTGATTATCAAGGGATCATCGTAGGGGAACGTTACCCCTTCTAAGTCAGAATCATCAAACGACAAAGAGACCTCAGTCCTTACCCTCTTAGGAGGCTCTCCTACAATGCTCATTACCTCTCAGGCATATGCCTTCATGGAGTTTCGGGAGTTACCTTCAGCAGTTGGTCCCCCTAAAATTGCATTGATCACATGCCCTCGGGGTTGATTGTTTCTGTCTTAATGGTCTGAGTTCCTTCGTTTGTTATTGTAACCTTTGTCATGTCTAGCACCCTCCTTGGTGTATTTTTCCAATTTTCCTCTTCTAATCAGAAACTCTATCTCGTCTTTTAACTGACGACAATCATCAGTGTCATGTTTCACATCCCTATGGAATCGGCAATACTCGTTCTTATTTCTCTTTTCAAGATCAGTCTTTAGTGGCTTCGGCCATCGAAGGTCTTTACCCTTTTCAATATCCATCAGTATTTGGCTACGGACAGTGTTTAGCCTTGCATACTAGGCGAACCTGGATCCTCCTTTCTTTTTGGAGTCATTAACATCATCATTCTTTGCATACTTGCTATCGACAGTATACTCAGTATCGCTAGGTCGCTTCTTAGAGTAGGTGCTCGAGGCTTGAAACCCTTGGGATTTCCTCATGCTTTCTTCGGCCTTGATATACTTTCCAGCTCTCTCCTAGAGCTCATTCATACTCTCAGGGGCCCTCTTGGCTAATGATCTCCTGAAATTTTCATCAGAAGTCTCTTGCTGTAAGGCTATCATAGCTACCTTCTGATCTAGATCAGGGACCTTCAAGGCTTCCTTCCTGAACCTGTTCATATAGTCCCTCAAGGACTCATTCTTTCCCTGATGCATGTTCATTAGTGAAGCTGAGCTCTTCTCATGAGTCTTGTTGCTGATGAACTGACCAATGAAGGCCCTACTTAGATCTTTGAATGACCCAACAGAGTTAGGGGTAGACAGTTCAACCACCTTTAAGCCATACCACTCAGAGTTTGGGGAAACGCCCTACACTTGACGGCGTCGTTGACGGGCAGCAGCAGCAGTGCATTAGAGAATGTGAGAAAATGATTTGAGGGATCTCTCGTTACATCATTGGCCTTGATTGTAGGCATCTTGAACTTTCTTGATATCCTCTCATTCGTAATATCCTCTGTGAAGGGGGATGTGGGATCATCAGGATCTCCAAGTGGCAATAAGTCTTGGGGATCAGTCCTAACATGACTTGTCCTTGCTCACCTCCTGGTTGGGGGTTCGTCCAAGTCTATCACAGGTGCGTTTCTTATCGGCCCTCCAGCCCCCTCAACTCTAGGGCGCTGCCGCCTTACTAGTGCCCTTTCCAGTCTTTCCTCAACCGCTGGGTTTCGGCTTTATGAACACGTATTCTTTCCTAAAGGTCTGGGGAATCATTATCTTGAGTCCCTCGGGGCTGGGTACTCCTCCCTCCAAGGGGCTCCTTACCGGGTCGCCACCTTCATGGATTTATATCCTCGTTAGACGATTCATCATCATCGGTAGAGTAAGATCCTGAAAAGTCCTGAATCCTTCATCGCGAGGCGTAGTGGGGCAGCAGCCCTTGCTCGTAAGAGTGCTCGTAGTTTCTTGGGAGCCCGTAACGAGGGTCGTGCATCACAGCAGACGAGACCTGCAAGGTAGGAGGAGCGATAAAAGTTGTACCAAGAGGCGGAATTACCTAGAGTGGAGGAACTAAAGCATGAATAAACACATCGGGGTTGGAAGGATAAATAACGATGTTAAGGGGTCTAGTACGTCGGGTACTTGCTTCAAGGCCTCCAACAGAGGTGGTTGGAATAACAACTCTATGTTCCCGCACCGTAGGAGGGGGAACATTGGTGTCTACAGTGGTGTCAGGGACCTCTCCATCAAGGGTGCTCGCGGTACTTCGTGTTCTTGCCATGGTTGTTATTCGATTCCCCACAGACGACACCAAATGTTACGGATTAAAAACTATGTGTATTTAATACGTAATTAATGCTAGGGTTTGAGAGAGTTTCAAGCTTTAATGGTTGCACTAACGTTTCGTGACTAACTTAGGTCCTCGTTAACTGCCTATGTATCCAATGGATGTGAGAATCAAGCCAAAAAATATAGATCTAATGTTGAGGGGTTAGGCCCTTTATATAGGCGCACGAGGGCCTTGAAATTATATTAGAATTTAGAGACTTGGTAGTCAAGTCTCCTAGTGGACAAGGTTGTTGAAACTTTTTAGGAATGAGGGTCCTCGTTGGACTCTTCCCACGTTAGGGTTTCTAGATCCTTCTAGGATGATGGTCTTCAACAAGCATCTTGGGCCTTTACTGAGCCTTTATTAATTAATTACGAAATTAATTAATAGCAAAGGCTTAATGGGCCTATGGCTTCAACAGAGTTTGTGGGCTAGACTTATAAATCCAGTTGATCCTATGATTTATTTTCCTAGTTAGTTTCAAGGGCCCAAACTTTTGGACCATACTAGATCTAATAAATGAAATAATAAATGCAATATTTATTATTTTCTCAGGGCTATTTTTACCCTTTCACTAACCAAATCTAATTGCAATTACTCACAGTTATGTTTTCTTTTCTATTTTCAAAGTCCTAAATAAAAAGTACTAATAATTAATGTGTGTGAACTTGTTATATCTTTACGCTAGACCTATTATAGGCTTGTTTGGCATATCTTATAAATAATTTATATGTTAAAAAATATATTTATGTTTTACGTAGCTTATAAGAGTTCTCAAACAGTGACATACGTAGACATGTTTATGTTTTACCGGTTTACTATTTTTTACTTGATCACGCAAGTCAAGAATGCGCAATTAACACAGGCATGGACAAAATGCGTACTCTAAACGAATAAAATATATTGAATTACAAAGAATGAACAAATCTAGTATTTGTTATTCATTCTATACGCAATTTTTATATGTGCGTTCAGCCTATACGCAAGTTCAACATGCGTACTCTGAGGGTATTTTAGGGCCATTTTTTCGTCCGTGGGTATTAGGTACCTGGCTTATTAAAATATAGGTAATATTAGACTTTACCCGAATATAAATGTATAATTAGCGTAAAAACACGTGCGATGCACAGGTTTCTTCTTTAAATTGTGTTCTTATAATGTTTTAACTTAAATTTAAAATTGGTCAACTATTTTTAAAAATGCATTTTAACTCATTTATATATTTTAATCAAAATACAACACGACTATTTTACTAATAAAAAATTTCATGTTTAATTCTATGATAATGTTTTACACTTTTAAAAAAACAAAAAATAATACAAAAATAGATTGAGTTAGATCTATGTAATAATTTTTAAATTAAACTATTTTTAAAATTATTATATATACTTTAATATAATAAATATATACCTGAATTGTATAAATTCTTCGATCTCAATGTATTTTCGAAACCCACACACCCGGTTTTGAATACTCTAATGAGGATACTTGGATATTCACAATTCAAATTTTTATATTTTTAATTTTAATATTTATTTTTAATCCTACAAAAAATAGTTTTAACTTAAACTACTCGGAGTATATATTATGTTATGTTTATGTTTTATATAATTTGATATTTATTTTTTAACACTAAATTTGTTAATTTATATAAATATATAATAAATATATAAATAAAATATGTATAATGCGTTATTACACTAAATCAAATTTTAATATTATATTTTATATATTAATACCTATTTAACCCAAATAAGCTGCAACACGATGTATATTATTATATAAAAATATGAAATATAATAATTATTATCATATTTAATAAAAATAATAATTGAGAAAAAGGCAATGTTAATCATCTATCATATTATTCATAAATTTTATAAAAGAGTTTGGATATGTGATTATAAACAAGATAAAGGAAACTAATAAAAAGAGATTATAGCAATATTATAAATCGTCACTATAATATAGTGAAAAATTAAAATAGGATAAAATTAGAGGTGTTGATTTATTTGAAATGATTTTTAGAAAAAATTTAAAAGACTATGTATTTTAACGTTTATGACTTTGAATTATATTGATATGTATTTTCTACTTTAGCATAATTACATGTTTTTAGCATTAATAACACACACAGATACTTTTGTTATTTTCTTATTAATTAAGGATATACTCGTAATTTCATGACCATTTATATAACAATCCAGATTTTCAGAATTTAATTTTTATTATTATTTAAATAATTATTAATTTTCTAAAATATTGGAGGAATAAAAACTTTAAAATCATATTGATCTCTCAGAGAAATTGTTTATTTAGTTAATTCCCGGTTCAGAGAAATTGGGTTTGTTTAAAAATTTTACTGATCGAGTTGAGTTCTTTTGATCATATTGATCTCTCAGTCATTCTTTTTATTTTAAAATGATGGCTACTTTAAAACTCATAATCTTATCACCATAATGGTGTGACACTTAGTTGATATGAAATCTTTTCTCTTCAAAATTCCATAATTCTTGTTATCTCTAAAAGTTTTGAAAGTATACCAACCAGGTCATAATGAGTTAACTTCACTAATAGAAATTGAAAATTTCAATAAGATTACCAAGAACAAAAGAGGTTCATGATACGAGTAGAGTGTTGGTGGACAAATTAACTGAGTCGGCTGTTTTCTTTCTATCAAGGAGAGTTATTCTATCAAGAAGTTGGTTAGCCCCGAAGAAGGCTCGTGGCGCATAAGTAACGCTGATAACAATGGTGTGGATAGAAAATCCCAGATTTAATTCGAGGTTTTAAGATAAACCAGTAAGTTGTTAAGTCAACTTATGTATCAGTAATAGAAAGTTGACAGAGAGAACCTTGTGATTTTCTTAGTTGATTCTGAGGACGGAATCCTTATAAGGTGGGAAGACTATAACAACCCAGATTTTCATAATTTAATTATTATTATTATATTTTAATAATTATTGATTTTCTGAAATATTGAAGGAATAAAATTTTTAATGGGTTAAATCTCAAAGTGCTCACTAAAGTGAAGAGCATATATCAAATAGGTGACTTTAGTTATTGGGGTCTCGTTTGTACCACTATAGTAACGAGTAATGACAAAACCGTTAATTTTAATAAAACTACCTAGTATAAATTTTAATGGCCATATTTGGACTCGATATATGTTTGTGGATTGTTTGTGAATGTTTTGGATTGAAATTGAGGTATTTTTATACCGGGCATAGTCCAATTTATGAAAAGGTCATGCCCAATTTTCTATAGAAAAGATATTCACTTAGGCCTAATAAGCGTCTAGAATTAACAAGTTTTGTAAATGAAAGGTTTAAGTATAAAATGGGTGACCCTAAGGGTTTGATTAAGATGAAGGCATAGAGATAATAAAGTTGTTAGGTTGATTCACTAAAGGAAGTGAAGTCAATAGTTGGCGAGATTTGAAAGAGATAATAAACAGTAATGATTGAAGGCTTAATTCAGCCTAGTTGAATATTGAGTGTTTAGATGGTTTTAAACCGGTAATGAAATGGACATGCATGACTTAAGGAATGTGAAAGTCTATAATGAGATAATATCAAGAAGTAGTTTCAAAAGGAAGTTGCGAGGTATAATTGATAAAGCAAGTCTGTAATAAGAAGTTGTGAGTTTCCCAATGTGGATTTGTTTGTTTAATTTGATTTTGGGTTTTAATAACTAAATGTGTATTTGAGTTGTGTTTGCTTGGGATATGAGACCAAGCTGATATATATCTTGTTATGTTAGAACGTTATCGAGTTGGAGTATTGTGACATCTAGTAACGAGAGAAGATCTATCCCACGTTGTGATCAAAGGAGACTTAATTGGAATTGCTGCCCATTGCTAAGGACCAAAGGCAAGTGTTTCGTTATCAAACTCGTGTCTTGCAAACTCTATGTTCTTAACCTGGTCTTATTCAAAATTTATCCTGCCAATAACTGATTCAACTTTGGATTCGATTTCATGAATTATTATAAAACTTTATCTAGCATGTGAACCTCATTTTACAAAAATTGCTGAAACCTTGAATTATTGATTTTTGAAACTTCTTAGTCGAAAAACACTTTACCCAATGGGGATTAGTTGATGAAAGGTCAACCTGCACATACGAGATTACTTCCACGTAATTTCGGAAGTGAATCCATTATTCGATGTTGAAATCTTACAAATGATTGTTGTTATTCTGGAATGTTGGGATAAATTTCCCTCTCAGACTTGTTGATTATAATATATTCAAAAAGGGGACTGGAAATATAAGTGTAGAGGCTTATGTACGGCACAATCCATCATAGCGTAAGAGGTCGAGTGACGCACTGTTAAGCATTTAAAGGCCTATGTGTTGCCTAGGGTGATGACCAGTTGAGGATCATCCTTCTACTAGTAGAGAAAGTTACATATTTTTCTATTGTACAATACGATTGATCATCGTGTATAATAGGGCATGTTGAATGCTCCAGTATAGTCCCATTTCTTCCAATTGGAATTTGACATTAACATTGTAACGAAAGCCTAGGTTCTAAGTTACCGATAGTGTTAATAGAAATTGTTGAACTTTGATTGTTCTTTCCGCAGTAACTTGAACTGCGTTCTTATCGTGAATACCTTCTTGCATCGTGAACTCTGATTTATTTAATGTAGAGATATACATCGCTAAACTTTCCTCATTTGTATTGCAAGTTAAATACTTTTGATGTTGGACATGTTGGGATAATTATGGTATTTGTTGTTTAGTTATCAAAAGTTTGTATCAAAAGTTATTGCGAGCTTCTAAATTGTTCAATTCTGAAGTTGTCGTACTTGCTCATCTCTATGAGATTTGCTATGAATAAATATCAAAATTGTTTTAAAGTTGTTGAGGTGAATCATTTCTAGAATTCAGTAAACCTTCCTCCTGTTTAGAAATTTATTGTTACAAATGTTCTTTCAGTATTAATTATCTTTCGAAGCTGAAAACCCTTTACTTATGTTGAAAATATCCTATTGTTCTCTACTAATAAACTTGCTGAGCATTTCTTTCGCTCATACTTGCTTGTTTCAAATATTAACCTTTCAAAAAAAGGTAGATTAGCGAGGCTCATTCGCCTAACTCAAAAGATGGAAATACGATGCCATTACGAAGATGATTTGATTCAGAGTGTTTGGATCTAGAGTAAGATTATTTATAGGTTGATATGTAATAAATATTATCTTGTATAGAACATTATTGATAGTTGGTATACTTCTTATCGAAGTTATACTAGTTTTATATGATTTGTGTAAACAGATATTGGTTGTAGTATGTTTGCCCAGATAAATAATCTATTATAGAAGGGGGTTGAATATAATACACACCAAATAATCGATCAAGAATACAAGTATATAAAAGAAACACTGTTTTGTTTTAATATGATGAACTTGAATACAAAACTCTCTCAAGAAATTCACTATTCTTAAGAGCTACAAGGTTATGAAAGATATATCTAGAATGTTACAATAATGTTAACATATGTCTGTGTTTATATAGACACAGTTACAAATCCAACTACAAAACAGATAATGAAAAGAATAGTTTCAATAAGGTAATTTAGACTTGCATTCGAATTCCTTCTTTACTATCTAAATGAAATTCTGATTTGTCTGTTTTCTTCACAAACTCTGATTTGTAAACTCTGTCGGTTGTCAATCTCTGATAGAGCATTCTCTATTAGAGTAAATTTTGATTGAGTATTTTCTGATAGAGTAAACTCTGACCGACGGCTTCCTATTCTCTGATGACGTCAGCAATCATAAACTCTGTTCTTGAGCATTCTTTGACAACATCAGTGTTTATTTTCTAACAATCTCCCCCAATTTATGCTTTATTAAGTAAAACATAAATTACACTTATGATGTCAGAAATATTTACAAATGCATCAGAGTTTGAATCTTTCTCCTTGACTTAGATCCTTCTGAATGAAAATTCTTCTTTTAGAAAATTGTCCAGTAGCTTCATCTCAACATTCTTCAACAATTCAACTAATTTCTCCTTGAGTCTTTCAGTTGATCAAAAGAGTCATCAGTTTGGAATATAGCAGCTCTCAAATTTTATATTGTTGATCTCTCCATCCTGTCATCTAAAGGAATGCAACATGCCTTCTTTCCATCAGGATTTAAAATTAGTGTAGGAATTCCTAACACCATCTTGACATTTGCATTTCCTTTTGTCATAGCTTTCTCAATGTCATCTTCAAGTACATACCCTGGTTTATATTCCTCAGAGTTTATCATCAGTAGCCTCTCATTCTTCTTCTTCTCATTTATCACTGCTTCAAGGATCTTTACCCATCTGGAAGTGGCTTCATTTTCATCATTAAGAAGATAAAGAATATGTTCAAGTTCTTTAGATGCCTTGTGGATCAGATCTTCTTCGGCAATTTTCAAAACTCTTTCATTCTCCAAGAAATATAGTAACTTTTCTTTTGCTTGAGCACCATCAAAGATATCCTTCACTATGTTCACAAATATTAATTTGTTCAGATGTTCTTAAGATAACTCTTCCTCAGGCTTGTCTTTCAATGATAAGGGATCTCTGAAAGTATTGGCTTCACCCCTGTAGACTTTTGCTTGTGAATCACCAATACCACCTTTGTTTTTACCAAGTCTGGCATTGAGAGTCAAAGTTTGAGTTTTTGTCCACAGAAGATCAGGTTTTTTCTTTCTGATCAGAGATTGTTAATCTTCTTCTTCATCTTCAAAACTTGATCCACCTGGGAGAAATGTTATTCTTGACATAGTGAGAGGAGTTCTTGATTTGGCTGAAGCTTTCTTTACAATTTCTGGAGTAAGTTTTGCTTGGACAATTGTAGGTTTATGAGCTTCAATAGTTTTGACTTGAGCAGGCTTAAGAACAATTTTCTTTTATTGAACAAGAGTTTTTCTTTGAACTGGAGCTTTCTTTACATACTTCCTTTTCTTCTGGACTTGAGCATTGTCAGTCTCAGACTTCTTCAATTCTTCCTCTACAACAACTGGATCCATTCCTGGATTTTTTTCTTCAAAAAGCTTTCTTGCCAATTCTGCATCCTTCAAGTTTTTCTTTTCAATTTTCTCTTCCTCTTCATGCCTTTTAGCAAATTCCATGTCAGCATTCACCAGAGTTTTCTTCTTATCAGAATTTATTTCTGAGGTTGATGGAATCAGAGTTTGAGAGGTTGTCAGAGTTTGTCTAGTCATCAGAGTTTGTTGCTGAATCAGAGTTTGTTTCCCATCCTTATGAATCCTTTGATCATCATCATGTTTATCATCAGATTTTATCACTACATCTTCTTTGCATTTGTCTGTAGACACCTTCTCCCCCATTCTGACATCATTGCCTTTTCTAACTATCAAGATGTCAAATATTGTATGTAGCATGTTCTACATAGAGGTGACATCAGTAGAAAGAGTATCAACATTTAATTCCAAAGCATCTTGTTTTGCTTTGACATTCTTGAGCTTTAATTCTAGAGCATGTTGAGATGTTGTAACAGCAGTTTGAACAGATGCAGTGGTCTTATTGACAGATTCTTTTAACTCACAAACTTCATTGTGAAGTCCCTTGGACAACACAGTAGTAGCCTTCAAAACTGTTTTCATTTCATCAGAGTTTAATTCCTTGTCAGCTTTGTTAATCAATTCATGAACATGGGGCCATGAGATTTCTTCATTTAGGTGTTTCCAAGACATATCCTAGATGGATTGTCTGTGAGAGTTTAGAAATTCTTCCTGAGATGGTTCCGCCTTTGAGGTGAAATCTCTCTTTACACCTTCTTCATCAAGAGCAATTTCAATTTCTCCTTTGAGGTTTTCCACCACCATGTATTCAGGATAAGCCATCCTCAACCTTTCATGAGCATCAAAATAATCAACAGACCATTTTTTTGTGTTGTACCTCTGAGTGTAGGGAATTGAAAGATCTGCAATTTCTTCATCCAAGAATATTGGCTCATCAGAGTTTGTATCCTCCCCATCAGAGTTTACAACATTATCAGAATTTGTAATAACATCAAAGTTTGTAGTGACAGATAAACTCTAGGTACCTGCAAAAGATATAGAACATCCTAAATCACTCTGATTTTTAAAGTAGTCTCATTACTTGTCACATCACACATATCATAACTTTTAATAGTTGGATTTTGCTCACTGGAAATGGCTAACTTCTTTCTCAATTCTACCTCTCCTTTTGCCAGAATCAGTATCTGCCTCTCATTATCTTTCACACATTTTACCTTAGACTTACATGAAAGGTTTAAATCACAGTGACCTACAGAAATAAGAGGTGGCTGAGAAAAAAATTGTGTGGTCACGTGAATATGAGAACCCTTTTCAGAACTATTCATGGTCATCCCAGCAGTAAAAGTTGAAAAGATAAAATCTGAACTTATATTATCAAAGAATGCAAATTCTGAAGAAAAGTCATAGTTTATACCTTGAGTTGTAGTTCAAGTGGATGTAGTTTCCATAGGCTGTGCAGAGAGTGGTTGCACCAAGATAGCATTAGAGATTGTCAATGGAACTTCATCAGAGTTTATCTTCTCAGCATTAGCAACAATAGAATCTTCTTGGATAGTTGTAGTGCCTGCATCCAAACTTTGATTAGATGGTTCTTGTGGGGCAGGGGTCTTAATAACTTCTTCAACCCTTTGAGTTGAAGGTTCTTATGTGTTATGCCCCTTATTCATGCTGGCTTCGCTTGCTTCATTGATGACTACTTCAACCCTTTGAATTTAAGGTTCTTGTGTGCCTGGTCTTGCAATAACTGCTACCTCACTTTGAGAGGCAGGTTCTTGTGGGTCTTGGCCAAAAGAAATATGCTTCTTCTTCCTTCTGGAAAATAGCTTTGAACTAGGAGAGACTGAAGATGATTGAGATTTCTTTGCTTCCATTTCTTTTCTAACTTCTTCAGCCAACTCTTTTACCCTTTCATAAGATATCTCCTTGATAATTTGTTTTGGTGAGGAAATAGGAGAATCAGATACTAGAACTGGAGCAGCTTCACTAGAATGATCATAAACATTTGTATCACCACCAACTAACTCAGGTTTTATCAATTCATCAGAGTTTAAAGTTGTATCATAGTTTAGTACAGCATCAGAGTTTAAGACTGGTACTTGATCAGAGTTTATGCCTTCAGAGTTTAAGACTTGAATTTGATCAGAGTTTGGCTGATCAGAGTTTATTACTTCAATGTTTACAAAATCTTTAGAAATTACAGCCTTTACCAATCTTCTCCTTTTCTTTTTGGCTTCTGGCATAGGATTGACTATGAATGGCTTCATGAATGGTGCTGGAGGAATCTCAGATGCCTTCTTAATAACCTTCTTCATAGGAAAAACCAACCTTTCATTAATGTCATTAGAATCAATGTTTTCATCTTTCAATTTTCTTTTCTTAGGAGAAGACTCTTTTATTTATTTTCCCTTTCTTTTGTTACTTGGCCCTTGTTGAGAAGTGTTTGTTTCAACTACAGTCTTTTGGGAGACTGTAGAGGTTGGCAGTTGTGTTTGGGTATCAGTGTTTGGATTGTGACTTGGGTTAGAATCAGAGGGTGTTAAACTCTGATTCACAGTCACTGATAAGAAATCCCTCCCATACATGGTAGGCATTCTCTGATGTAAGAGAAGCTTGACCCATGTAGGATACAATAAGTTACAAAGTTTACCTTCAGCCTCGTTCTTTGTATCTTTCCTTGTGAGATCAGAAAATATTCTTTTATTCATATAAAAACTAGCTAAACTCTTATTATTCTCAAAAGTTACATCAAGTAATAGATAGGAGAAAATTAGTTATAAAAATCTAGCAAAGTAAACTGTATGTGCATCATCATCCATTTTGCTAGCTATCAACTTAATTAATAAACATGGAAAATTAAAATTTAAGTTATGGGTCAGAAAATACCCAATTTATTGAGATAGTTGTGGAATAGCATCAAAGTTGGTGCATTTGGCTGTGAAGACCCTTGTGATGCAATCAAAGAAGAAGCTTCATTCTCTTCTTAGATTTGGCTTGGTTAGAATTCCCAACTTTGATAGACTACCTCTATAGCATATTATTCTGAAGAACTCCTTTATATGTTCATTCCCAACAAGATCATCATGCACAACCACTTCTGGAAGATGAAGGGCTTGTCTCACTACTGCAGGAGTAATAGAATGCTTGCATTGCATTGGAATGTAATGATAGGCTCCTCATCATCACCAGCATTATTAAATTTCGCAGTTGACCATACCTTTATTAGTGATTGAGCAGAAAAATTTGAGGGTTCATGTAGAGCATATCTAATGTAGCTATTCTGTAGAAAATCTTGAATTACATGAAAATCTTGGGGTATGTTAGATTTAGATAGGTGAGAGATGTAGTTTGTAGCAACAAATGTGTAGTTTTGGAATATAAGACCTTTGGATGCCATTGAAGCAAAGATTTTCAGGTTCGAGAAATTAGGGTTTTAGAAGAAAATGAGAGAGAAAACAAGATTCAGATAGATAAATCAAAGTAAAAATATAGATAAACTATTCCCACTCAATTGCAAATAGTATTTAGTGGGACACGTGGCATGAAATTATTGGAAGAGTAATGAGTAGTGTAATTCTCAAAATATAGTAAGAGTGTGTGTATCTGTGTCTAAAAATGAATCAATTTTCATGAGACACGCACGCCTTATGATTAGTCCAATGAGAGAATAACAATTATGATGTCACAAAATGAAATATGATGTCATAAATAATATCTCAGAGTTTAGAATGTAATCAGAGTTTATATAAATCAAAGTTTAGCATGTAATCAGAGTTTATATAAGTCAGAGTTTAATATTCACTGTCAGAGTTTACCACATACTCTTGCAGAGTTTACCATAAACACTGATATCATGCGATCAGAGATTAGATATTCCAATGATCAGAGTTTACTCCATTTTCCATCGGAGTTTACCACATACTCTGACAAAGTTTATCATATACTCTGATTGTATGCTACTTGCTATCTGGAGTTGGGCCACTTGTCACTATCCCTAATTAAGAAACCAATCTTGTAAATGTTGCCTCACATAGAGGCTTGATGAATATATCTGCTAATTGTTAATCTATGGGAACAAAATGCAATTCAAAATTCCCTTCCATGACATGTTTCCTCATGAAGTGATATCTGATATTGATGTGCTTTGTCAGAGAATGTTGAACTGGATTTCCTGTCATTGCAATAGCACTTTGATTATCACAATAAATAATTTTTTTTTAAAAGTTCAAACCATAGTCTAACAGTTGATTTCTCATCCATAAGATTTGTGCACAACGGCTTCCAGCAACTATATATTCAGCCTCTACTATTGATGTTGAGATAGATTTATGTTTCTTACTGAACCATGATACAATTCTTCCACCTAGAAATTGACAACTGCCACTTGTGTTTTTTCTATCAATTTTACATCCTGCAAAGTCAGCATCTGAATATCCTATTAATTTAAAATCAGACTCTCTAGGATACCATAAGCCAAGATTGATGATGCCCTTGAGATATCTAAAAATTCTTTTAACAACAATCAAATGAGGTTCCCTTGGATTTGCCTAAAATCTAGCACATAGACATGTTACAAACATAATGTATAGTCTACTTGTTGTCAAATAGAGAAGTGATCCAATCATGCCTCTTATGTTGTAATATCTACAGGTTCTCCAGTGTCTTGATCAAGCTTGGTTGCAATAGCCATTAGAGTTGTAGCAGATGCAGAGTCTTGCATTTGAAATTTGGTGAGTAGATTCTTTGTATATTTAGAATGATTTATAAAAATTCATTCATTAGTCTATTTCACTTGCAATCCTAGAAAATAACTCAATTCTCCCATCATGCTCATTTGATACCTGGACTGCATTAGATTTGAAAATCTTTTACAGATTTTTTCATTAGTGGAACCAAATATGATATCATCAACATATATTTGAACTAATAATAAATATTTACCTTGAGTTCTGTAAAATAAGGTTTTATCAATTGTACCTCTTGTAAAACCACTTTCAAGTAGAAATTGAGTCAGAGTTTCATATCAGGCTCTTGGTGCTTGTTTGAGTCCATATAAGGCTTTATCTAATCTGTAGACATGATTTGGATATTTTGGATTGACAAAGCCAGGTGGTTGTTCAACATATACTTCTTATTCAAGTTCTTCATTTAAAAATGCACTTTTAACATCCATCTGGTAGACCTTGAATTTCTTGTGTGCAGCATAAGCAAGAAAGATTCTGATTGCTTCAAGTCTAGCTACATGTGCAAAAGTTTCATCATAATCAATGCCTTCCTATTGAAAGTAACCTTTGGCAACTAGTCTTGCTTTGTTCCTTGTAATGATTCCATCAGAGTCTGTCTTGTTTCAAAAACCCCACTTTCTGCCAACAATTGATCTATTCTTTGGCCTTGGAACTAAGGTCCAAACTTCATTTATTTCAAACTCATTTAATTCTTCCTGCATTGTAGTAACCCAATCTGCATCCTTCAAAGCATCTTCAAACTTCTTTGGTTCTATTTGAGAAAAAAACTATGAAATAGACATTCATTCTGAGTAGCTTTCCTTATCTGAACTCCACTTTCTAGATCACTAATAATTAAGTCAGGTGTGTGATCTTCGGTCCATTTTCTTGGATGAGGAAAATTTCATGAACTAGATGTTCCCCCATTATTTGTGCCTTCATAGAATGATTCCTCTGTAAATGATGATCATTCCCCTGAAGTTGTGCTTCCATCAATGTTTGATGACTCAGAGTTTATGTACTCAGAGTTTGAATGATCAGAGTTTGAGTTATTAGTGTTTGTGGTTACAGAGTTTGATTGATCAGAGTTTAGGGTTTCAGTTTGTGTTTGACAGAGTTTGGTCAGACTCTGATATTTCAATCATTGAGGTTTGTTGATCCACCTCAACATGTGCAAAATCTTCAATTTCTATTTCAATCATTTCTGAATCAGAGTTTAAAGAATCAGAGTTTGGATCAATAGTGTTTATCTCATCAGAGTTTAGCTCTACAGAGTTTGTGTTCTGCAATTCATTTTCAAAACTCAGAGATTCCTGAGCATCTTCACATGTAACCCAGCTATTTTTCCTTCATCAAAAGAGATATTAATAGATTCCATGACTGCCCTGGTCCATAGATTAAACACTTTGAATGCCCTTGAAGAAGTTTTAAAAGTTGTTGCATATCCAAGAAAAATACCTTCATCTGCTTTAAGTTCAAATTTCTTCAACTGTTCAGGATGTTATTTGAGAATAAAACACTTGCTTCCAAAGATGTGAAAGTATTTTACATTTGGCTTCCTTCCCTTCAATGTTTCATATGGAGTCATTCCATGTTTGTTTATCAAAGTGTAATTATGAACAATGCATGTAGTATTCACAGCTTCTTCCCAAAAGTAAGTAGGTAGCTTTGCTCCTTCTAACATTGTTCTGACAGCTTCAATGAGAGTCATGTTCTTCCTTTCAACTAAACCATTTTTTTGAGGTGTTCCAGGTGCTGAAAATTGTTGAATGATTCCTTTTGTTGAGCAGAACTCCTCCATTGCAGAATTCTTAAACTCTGTTCCATTATCACTTCTTAGATTCTTTACCTTGTGTGGTGATCCATTTTTAATCATAGCAATATAATCAAAAACTATTTCAGCAGTTTTATCCTTTTTATGTAAAAAGTACGCCCATGTAAATCTATTATAATCATCAAATATCACCAAGATATATTTCTTCTTTCCAATGGACATAATGTTTACAGGATCAAATAAATCAAGATGCAATAGATGAAAAGGTTGGTCAATAGAGTTTTCTATTTTCCTCTTGAAGGATGTCTTCTTTTGTTTGGCCTTTTGACATGAATCACAGAGTCCATCAGGATAAAATTGAACTTTTGGAAGACCTCTAACTAGATCCTTTTTCACCAATTCATTTATGTTTCCAAAGTTCAAGTGACACAACTTTTTGTGCCAATTCCAGCTTTCCAAAGATGATGCCTTTCCAAGTAAACAAGTTAAGGGACCATCTGAGTTTACATCCAATCTAGCTTCAAATAAGTTGTTATGTCTATGACCAATGAGAACTACTTTGTCATCCTTTTTTCTTTTCACTTCACAACGAGTTCCATTAAATTCCATAGAATAACCTCTATCTGTCATTTGACCCACACTTAACAGATTATGTTTGAGTCCTTCAACCAGAGCTACATTCTCAATGATGACATTTCTAATAACAATATTGCCATATCCCAGTGTTCTTCCTATATTGCCATTTCCATAAGATACTGCTGGGCCAACCTTCTCCTTAAACTTTGAAAGCAGGGATTTGTTTCCAGTCATATGTGCAGAACATACACTATCAATCACTAGGATGTTTTTCCTGTTTCCCTGCAATCATTTAATGTAAATTAATTAGTAGATTTGGGGACCCAAACAAGTTTGGGTCCTTCCTTTTGAAACTTGTTAACTTTTGCAGCAGAAGTACTTTTATCAGAGTTTATGTTAACATAGTTTATATGATTAGAGTTTGCATTATCAGAGTTTATACGGTCAAAGTTTACTTTTCTTTTATATGATTTTATCACATATATTTGTTTGAAAGCATGTTTTGGAGATTTATTTAGTTGAGGCAATGGTTCATAATAATTGTAATACAAACTATGATATTCTTTGCATATATAAATTGAATGTCATAGACTACCATAGTGAAAACAGAGATTTTGTGGTCTATATCTAGTTTGTTTTCTAACCTCAGAACTAGGTCTCTCAGGTTCCTTCTTTTTGTTTTGTTTGTGGTCTTTATGTACTCAGAGTTTGAATGATCAGAGTTTGAGTGAACAGTGTTTGTGGTTTCAGAGTTTGATTGATCAGAGTTTAGGGTTTCAGAGTTTGTCTTTGTCAGAGTTTAGTCAAACTCTAATACTTCAATAACTGTGGTTTGTTCTCCAATATCAGTAATTTATTGATGTTGCTCCCCCTCAACATGTGCAGAATCTTCAATTTCTATTTCAATCATTTCTGAATCAGAGTTTAAGGAATGAGAGTTTAACTCACCAGAGTTTGGTTCAACAGAGTTTATCTCATCAGAGTTTAGCTCAACAGAGTTTATGTTCTGCAATTTATTTATAAACCTCAGAGTTTCCTGATCATCTTTATCATGTAACCCAACTATTTTTCCTTCATCAAAAAAGATATTAATAGATTTCATGACTGCCCTGGTTCTTAGATTAAACACTTTAAATCCCCTTGAAGAGGTTTTAGAAGTTGTTGCATAACCAACAAAAATTCCTTCATCTGCCTTGAGTTCAAATTTCTTCAATTGTTTAGGATGTGTTTTGAGAATAAAACACTTGCTTCCAAAGATGTGAAAGTATTTAACATTTGGCTTTCTTCCCTTCAAAGTTTCATATGGAGTCATTCCATGTTTATTTATCAAAGTGCAATTCTGAGTAATGCATGCAGTATTCACAGCTTCTGCCCATAAATAAGTAGGTAGCTTTGCTCCTTTTAACATTGTTCTAGCAGCTTCAATTAGAATTATGTTCTTTCTTTCAACTATACCATTTTTTTAAGGTGTTCAAGGTGCTGAAAATTGTTTAATAATTCCTTTTGATGAGCAGAATTCCTCCATTGCTGAGTTCTTAAACTCTATTCCATTATCACTCCTTGAATTCTTTACCTTGTGTATTGATCCATTTTCAATCATTGCAATATGATCAAAAATTATCTCTGCAGTTTCATCCTTTTTATGCAAAAAGCACACCCAGGTAAACCAAGTGTAATCATCAACTATCACTAGAGTGTATTTCTTCTTTCCAATTGACATAATGTTGACTGGATCAAATAAATCAAGATGCAATAGATAAAAAGGTTGATCAATAGAATTTTTAGTTTTGCTCTTGAAAGATATCTTCTTTTGTTTGGCCTTTTGACATGAATCACAGAGTCCATCAGGATGAAATTGAACTTTTAGAAGACCTCTTACTAGATCTTTTTTCACCAATTCATTTTTCCAAAGTTCAAATGACACAACTTTTTGTGCCAATTCCAGCTTTCCAAAGATGATGTCTTTCCAAGTAAACAAGTTAAGGGACCATCAAAGTTTACATCCAAGCTAGCTTCAAATAAGTTGTTATGTCTATGACCAATTAGAACCACTTTGCCATCCTTTTTGCTTTTCACTTCACAATGAGTTCCATGAAATTTCACAGAATAAACTCTGTCTGTCATTTGACTCACACTTAACAGATTATGCTTGAGTCCTTCAACCAGAGCAACATTCTTAATGATGAAATTTCCAATAATAATATTGGCATATCCCAGTGTTCTTCCTATGTTGTCATCTCCATAAGATACTATTGGGCCAACCTTCTCCTCAAACTCTGAAAGCAGGGATTTGTTTCCAGTCACATGTGCATAACATCCATTATCAATTACTAGGATATTTTTTCTGTTTCCCTGCAATCAATTAATGCAAATTAATTAGTAGATTTGGGAACCCAAACAATTTTGGGTCCTTTCTTTTGAAATTTGTTAACTCTTGAAGCAGAAGTATTTTTATCAGAATTTATGTTAATAGAGTTTACATGATCAGAGTTTGCATTATCAGAGTTTATAATGTTAGAGTTTTCTTTTCTTTTATCAGATTTTATCACATATATTTGTTTGACCGCATGTTTTGGAGATTTATTTAGTTGAGGCAATGATTCATAATAATTATAATACAAACTATAATATTCTTTGCATGTATAAATTGAATGCCATATACTACCACAGTGAAAACAGAGATTTTGTGGTCTATGTCTAGTTTGTTTTCTATCCTCTGAACTAGGTCTCCCAAGTTCCTTCTTTTTGTTTTGTTTGCAGTTAATGGCAAGGTGATTTGAATTACCACAAGTAAAACAGGTTTTTCTAGGAGCATCAATGATATACTTATAGTTATTCTCCATATTAATTCCTACTTTGCCATTTCTAGTACTTTTTACCTTTTTAGGTTTGTTTTTATTAGTGACTGCCTTCAACTTTTCTTTAAGTTGCTTCTGTGAAAGTAATCCTATATTCACCTTTTTATTTTCTAACACACTATTCTTTTTACCTTTGTTATTATTAGAGCATTCACCAGAGATATTCTTCTTGTCATTACTAGCTCTAACAAATTTCACAGGTTCACTCAATGTTTCTTTTGTGTGTGTCTTAGTTTGTGTTTCCTTGTTAGATTCATAACCTAAGGCAGAAGTCCAATTATTGCTAGAAAGCATTTGTTGGACTCTCTTACCAGAGTTTGTCCAAACTCTAAAAGTTTCATTCTCTTTAGCTATCTCAGATTTCAAATATTCAACTTGAATTTCTAATTGAGTTTGCATATATATGGCATTTTCACAGTCTTTCTTAATGTTAAGCATGTTATAATTTTCAGATTCAAGAAGGTCATTCCTAGCAGCCAGAGTTTGTATATCAGATTTTAATCTTTCATTCTCAAGAGACTGTGATTTAAAACTAACATGCAAGGACCTAAGGAAAGACTTTAATTCACCGATATTTTTATTATCAATGTTAAAGATAGAGTTTGGTACCTTATCAGAGTTTAAGATATGAGCATCAGTGTTTGCCATAAGTGTATAATTGGTTTCTTCTTCAGAGTCTAAGGAATCCATCCAATCCTTCTTTGATGTGATTAGTACTTTTTCATATTCATTGCTTCTGTATTCAGTAGCAAAGTGCCCCATCTTGTTACACTTGTAACACTTGACTTTAGATTCATCAACAGTTTTTGATTTTCCATCTTTATCTTCTCTTTTCTTGAATCTGTCCTTCTTTTCTGGTTCTTCATGCTTCTTTTGGAAGTTCCCTTGCTTTCTGTACTTCCTATATTTCATCTTCTTGAAGCCTTTAACAATCATAGCAACCATCTCCATCATGTCAGAGTCTGAAGAGTCATTAGAGTTTACATCAGAGTTTGCCTCAAACTTTGATTCACTTCTTTCCTTAATCACCACAGCTTTTCATTTTCTTGTTGGGGATTTTAGGACCTTTTCTTTTGGTTCTTCAACCTTGGCCTCAACATTCAAGGCAACAAATTTTGCCTTGTTACTCTTCCTTTTCTTCCTTTGCTGTAATTCTAAATCACTAGTCTTCAATCTTCCATAGACTTCATCAAGAGACATCTCATCTAGATCAGCCATATCTCTTATTAAAGATGTTTGTAGATCCCATTCTTCAAGAAGAGCCCTTAGAAACTTAGTGTTAGAATCCTCATTGTCATACACCTTATCCACTAAATCCAAGTTATTCAATAGAGTTAAAAATATGTCATAGGTATCTGTGAGAGATTCATTCTGTTTTGCCTCAAAATATTCATATTCTTCAATTAGAATAGATCTTCTATTTTTCTTGATTTCCTTGGTTCCTTGGCATTGAACCTCTAGTGCATCCCAGATCTCTTTTGTAATTTTGTAGGCAATTACTATATTTGACATCACAGAGTCTAGACTATTATGCAGTATGTTCCTTACCTTTGCATCTTTTAAAACCTCTTACTTTTCTTCATTAGTCCACTCCTTTTTGTCCTTCAGAGTATAATATTCAGGGACTTGCCTTCCTTCCACAATTGTAGATGGCTCTAGTTTGGTTGGGAGATACTGACCTTCAGTTATTCTATCTATATAATCAGGATCAGTTGCTTCTAAGAACATCATCATCTTCACCCTCCATGTAGGGTATTCAGCTTTCTTTAAGATTGGAATTCTGATGCTTTCATACTTGTTTCCAGACAAGTTTATGTGATCTTTTAGTTGAATTTAACTGTCTGCTTTGATACCAATTGTTTGCCCAGATAAATAATCTATTATAGAAGGGGGGTTGAATATAATAGATACCAAATAATCGATCAAGAATACAGGTATATAAAAGAAACATTGTTTTGTATTAATATGATGAACTTGAATACAAAGTTTTCTCAAGAAATTCACTGTTCTTAAGAGCTACAAAGTTATGAAAGATATATCTTGAATGTTACAATAATGTTAACCCATGTCTGTATTTATATACACACAATTACAAATCTAAATACAAAATAGATAATGAAAAGAATAGTTTCAATAAGGTCATTTAGACTTGCATTTGAATTCCTTCTTCACTATCTAAATCAAATTCTGATTTGTCTGTTTCCTTCACAAACTCTGATTTGTAAACTCTATCGGTTGTCAATCTCTGATAGATCATTATCTGTTAGAGTAAACTCTGATTGAGTATTCTCTGATAGAGTAAACTCTGACCGACAGCTTCCTATTCTCTGATGACGTCAGCAATCATAAACTCTGTTCTTGAGCATTCTTTGACAGTATCAATGTTTATTTTCTAACATAATAATTTGTGGTAATTGGAAAATTATTTCACAAATCCAATTTTGAGGAACTTTATGGATGGGGTCATAAGTGTGATTTGATCTTGTTGAGGTTTGTAATAATTGATGTATAACTTGTGATTCTTGTTTCTAGCCCTATAACCTAAAAGATTTTTGGGAGTTAGGGTCGCATATGTATTTTTCAGTTATTGAATGTCTATAGGTGAAATTATAATTGTTAAATGAGTGATTTTATATTGAGAATTTCCACAGTGACGATCAGATCCATGACCCCGGATTTGGGGGCGTTACAATTTAAATGGAACTTTTTACCCTTATGTTCTCATTTAATCTATAGAGTAATAAATTATTCTTACCACATTATCAATCAACTACAAATAAAATACAAGCTCATTTTAAATAAAAAATTATAATTTGTTTTTTTACAAATTATAATTAATAGTAGAGTGCAAATTTATTTTAGGGCTCAAAATATTTTTTGATAATATATTATAACAATCAATATAAATATTTTGTATTTGTATTGAATTGGTAGAATAATTATTAGATGGAAATGAAACATTTTTATAAAACCAAAATTTTGTAAAATAATTAAGGATAAATTGGTTTGAAGTGTGATAATATCATTTTCTTTAGGGATTTGTTACGTCTCAAATATATAATAATTTGTTAAGAGATTATTAGCGAAATTGTTCTTACGGAATATAGTAATATCATATACTCTTAGGATTAGAAAATATAAAGATTTGAGGCTCTGACATGATTAGAGTTTAGCTGATAAGATTATAACAAATCAAGATTTAACTCAAGTAAGAGTATATTGATCAGAGTTTGTTATCAGTGTTGGAAAAGCTAATCCCTATTAATCAGGAGAAATACGGACATAAATGTGTCGATTACAAGAAGTCAGGAATTGTCATTATCACCTAGTATTAGATAGGAAAGTTTTCCTATATTTTTGTAATTGATAAACTTGTTGTTTAGGTGATTGTGACTGTGTCTATATAAACACAGAATAGGTTGGCTTTAAAAGTGTTTGAATAGCTATATCTTTCTGTTGGATTAAATCAAGCCTACTATATTATATTTACTTGTCATGTTATAACATTCTAGCAATTCTTGTATAAGGCGGTGACTTAGTTCCTTTTATTATGTATTTGCAGTCAGAAGCATGTCTGAACTATAACTCCAAATGTAAATGATTGATTTCAAGAATAATTATAACGGTAGAAGATTCAAGAATCTATAGATCATCCATCAGGAAATAAAGACCTCTTCAAATAAAGAGTTCAGAAAAGGAATTGTTTCTAAGGCAAATGATCAATAGAGAAGTCAGCCTTTTCGAGAAGTAAAAGTATGAAGTTGGTAGAGAATTCTCAAAATAACTAAGTGTTGATTCATACATTCAAGAAGTCAAGTGAAGTAGTCATTCGAGAAGTCAAATGTGCTAACCATTCGAGAAGTCAAGAATCATAGCCATTCGAGAAGTCCAGTAAACAAATCGAGAAGTCAGCTAATGAAGCAATCAAGAAATCTAAGGAAGAGGCTAATCGAGAAGTCAATGGTAGTAAACTATTCGAGAAGTCTAGTCTGATCGAGAAGTCGTCAAAGCCATATCTAATCGAGAAGTCTAGACAATAGAGAAATATCAATTCAAAGCTAATCGAGAAGTCTAAGGAGTAGTTGATCGAGAAGTCTATGTCATGACTTCTTGAAGCAAATTCAGTTGAGTATGCGATTGTTTCAAGTAGCTAGCTTCAAGGAGATTTACAAAAGAGCAAGACAAGTAATTTGCAGCATTGTCATTATCAGGATTAGTCGAACCTGTAAAGATAGTGACAAGTCTACAATGAAGCTTGAAAGAAAAACAAAACAAGGAAAGAAGATAAGATGCAGATGAGATAGACTGTCAAAGCAAAAGACTTAGCTAGAAATAGAATTATGTCCAAAGTAAAGATTCATTTGTCTGTTTCTAGTTTTAGCAAACTAACCTGTGAAAGCATGTGTTAATGAGATATATTGTCTATATAGCTAAGTGCACAGCTTCATATGTTAGTAAGTTGAATATTATCATTGTATTCACTCCTTGTATCTTTCAAGAACAAGAAGCAGAGATTCACACCAAGAATCTCATATTGTAGCTAATTCAAATCTAATACAAATTAGATTGAAAGTTAAACATGTGTGTGTCTATTTCATTTGTTTCCGTAATTCTTGACATACACTACACAGTTAACTTAAGCTATAAACAGATTAAATCATTCATAGTTCATATAAGTTGTGAGATACAACCTTTTCATTAGGTTTTGATTAATTTTGTCTTAACGCTAATTATAAATTAAATTAGGGTTAGGAAGTTACTAATTAATATAGTTATCCTTTCTTAGGTTATTCGAGTGACAGGTAACGAGTGAAAAGTCAAACTTGGTCAAACTGTTTTATAAACGAAAAAAATGATTTTTTCTCGACATATAATTAGAAAATATTTATTAAAATAATGATAAAATCAAATCTAATTTATATATGTGATATTTTGAGGCAAAGACTGAAGACGAACAAATACTATATTTTTACACTACTTTTATGAGATAGAAAATACTTTATAAATTAAAAAAGTGTCTGTTTTAAAGGTTTTTAAGAGAATATATTTTGAATATATTTTCTAAATTTATTTGTTCAACTTATCTTCAACAAAGTCATGTCTAAATGTAAAATGCAGATTTTATCCTGAAAGTCCCTACTTGTTTTATTTATTCAGATAAAATTCATTTTAATTCAAGCATAAATATTATTTGGACTTCATAGTCATTATTAATTTAGGAATATTATGTTTGAATATATTTCAAGTCAAAACGTTAGTCCAAACGTCGACAAGTTCCGATAAATGGCTATCGAATATTGTTTCGGTCTATAGGGACAACAAAAAGATCTTTTTCTCAAAATAATAGCAACACATATCCAATTGACCTAAAACTTGGAGAATATCAGTAGAATATTTAAAAATAATTTTAGGATTTTTTCATGATTTTTGAGTGACTTTTATTTTTAGCTTGTACTTTCGATACGTAATTGATTGTTCGGTCAATTAAAAGTCAATGAAGGTCAAATCCAAATTGAGTAGGATTTTGACCATGAACTACTTGGAATATTTCCATATGGTTCCCAAATTTTCATAATTTTTGGAGCATGTTTTGAAAAACATCATATTCGTCATTGTATCGTTTAGTTTCACATTTATTAGATTTATTTATTAACTAAATATTGTTTGCACGTTTTTCCATGATTGCAAGTGGGCTTGTACTGATGAGGGAACACAAAATTCAAATTGTATACCTTTCCCTTATTTTAAGGAAGTTTTGTCCCCTCATCCCCACCCAAAACCCTAATATTTCTCTTTAAATACCCCCAACCTCCACTCTTTTTCTCAAGCCATTTGAGCCAAGTAAATACTGCATTTTTCTCTCCAAGAACACTCTCTAGTCCAGAAAAATTTCATCTCTTAGAGTTCTTGAGTTATAAGTTTAGTTCTTTCATAGATCTAACCTCTATCAAGCTTATAAACACATTTACATGCTCATATAATACACACACCACACAAGTATCTTTTAGTTACCAAAATACCATATCTTAGCAGCCCCTAGACCTGTTTTGTTACCCTAAAATTTGTAACCAAATTTGATATTCCGGCCATTTTCCGGCGGCCCATTTTTGTGTGTTTTAGGCTTCAAACTAGCTTTTTCTCTTGATTTCTTCTTAGATATCAAGGGTTATAAGTTATTTAATTATATTATATATATAATATCAGTTGATATATGTTTAGTAGTGTATACACCTTGTTTGCTTGATTTTTAAGTGTATATATGAACTCGTGTTCCCGATCCTAACTCGTATCCCTTGATTTCGTAAGAAATATTGTTGTCTCTCACTATAGAGTACAAGGGTCATAAGTTAGTTATCTCTTGTCTATATTATCTATATAATATTCGACTATACTATATATATATATATAGTTTGTCTTGTTTGTGATTTATATATACACGAGCTTTAATCTTCTCTTCTTTTCTCGTATATATAAAGAGTGAACTAAACTAAGTGAGTTAGTATTTTTTCTTTCTCCTTAGTTAGTTCTTTATATCCTTGATTTATTTAGGGATTATATACAATGCATATTTACTTTAATTCCGAGTCGAAGCTCATTTGTATAAGTCTATATATACGACATAAACAAAAGGCTTCCTTGTTGAGTTTTAGTATCTAAACCAAGCTCTTATTACAAGTTTGAGTCGATTAGTATAAATCTCATATAGAGATATAAACTAAAGATTCCTTAAATATTTGCAGGGTAACTCACTTTAATTTTGAGTTGAGTTTTTGTGTATAAGTCGAGGTACGACATAAACATAAATACTCCTTGACTTATAAAGTGTAACAAACTAACTAACATTCCAAGTTATATTTGTGAATTTGTTTTTTTATTATTTTAAAGGCCATAGTTTAGTTGTAGTCTTAATTGTAAAGGCCTTTAATAAAAAAAAGTAGTTAGCAAACGTACTTGATCACATTCAAGTCAAAATATATTTGGTCTATATCTTGACCTTATATATACATATATATATATATATATACTTTACGTTCTTGCATTGCATCATACGCTTTACATATCACACTTTACTTTAACATATTTACTTTAAAGCACTTGCATTGCATTCATACGCTTTACATATCGCACCTTCTTTAGCATTTGCATTTAATTTCGTGCATTCATATGCTTTAATTTCCGCACCTTACTTTAGCATACACACTTAATTTTTTGCATACACGTTAGCACACAACGCGTGGTTCATCCTTTTGACTAAGTGACTTACCATTTCGAGTGGTTCATCCTTGTCTCTAGGTGACTTATCCCGACTCACATTTATATATACTATTGTTTCGACTATTTTATATATATTTGTTTGTCACCTTGGTCTAGTACTGTAACATACTAGTTCATAACCTTTCTTTTCTAAACAGGGATATTTAAGTTATAGTATGTTAGGTCCCGAAGTATCGTAGAAGGGGGTTGAATACGATACTAACAATAATTTAAATTCTTTTCGGAATTTGCGAATAAATAAATTATTGCTTCAGAGTGGGTTTGGCCATTTGTAGTGTTTAGGTGAGCTGCCTACTAATTTTCTATGTGTCCGGATAAATCAATTAGGTTCAAGAAAATTAGCAGGTAATTTATGGAGACAAGTTTTCGGGAATATATCTTTCATATATAAACCCAGAGGGGTGCTATACCCAATTAAAAATATAACTGGCTTCCAAAGAACAAATTAGTTCTTTGCTACTAACACAAAAATATAGGGCTCAGTTCCTATACAAATATATCTAAATTAGTACAAGGAAAAACTGAGTCCGTAGGGAGTGATATCTAGGAGCCCTGAATATTTTTCATTAAAGAACCGGGTCCTAATATCTGACCAGAAGCAAGGTATGGATGTGTATAATTTATTCTCTTGCTCCGGCCATGGCAATGGCTCCCTTAATATTTTTGTTGTCGAAGACGACTCTTCAATTGGTGTAGACTTTTAAATCAAATAAAGTAGCTGCTGTAATTTGATTGGCTGATGGCTGAGTGGGGCCAATAAATATTTTCTTTGTTGCGCCAGGAAACTTTGTTGCGCTAGAATATTTTGTTGCGCCTGTACTCCACATTCCCTGTGCTGGCGCCACAAACAAGTTGAATAATTGCCTTAGATAATTTAGATGTTTGTTGCGCTTGACACTGTGGTGACAGAGGGGAGGCGCCACAAACTGCCTTAGAAAATATATGAATGTTTGTTGCGCTTACACAGGGGAGTCACAGGGGAGGCACCACAAAACAAATGTTTTGAGTTGAACACAACAATCAGAAGATTGATACAAGGCGAGTGTAGTTCATTTCCATGGTCAAAGTGTAGTTTGGTCACTGCACTTTGACCCTCTATTTATTCCTTGATTGAAGTTTCCCAACTTTCATTTCTTGTACCAAAGTCTTGCCACATTGCACCCTGTATCCTGAGTTGTTTCCGTTCTTCGACTGTAGTTCAGAAACTTTCACTTTTCGTACCAAGGTTGTGACACTTTGCACCTTACACCCTTTGAGCTGTTTAGCTGTAGCTCTACAAATCACTTTTTCGTACCTTAATAAATAACCGTTCTTTCCAGGTACGTTCTTCAACTTAACAATTCTTCTATAGTTAATACTCAGATTCCTTTTACAAACTGCTGACGCCTAGTGCAACTGGACTGGTTCACAGACGACTAACTTCGACCCAGGTCTTCGTATTATTGCCTTATGTGCATTGTTAAGTTTGCAGCAACTTCATTGCTTCGAACACCGACTGTCAATAAACACTGTAACTTCACTAGAATCTTTTCTGGTACTTAGACACTTGTCTTTACCATGTCTTCAATTCTTCTAGATTCCTATGCTTCGAACACTGTCTATCTTCAATCAATGCTGGTACACTGAAATCTTCTTGTGGCACTTCTATACTGAATCTTCAACACTTCTGAAACCCTGAAAGTCTTTACACGTTATTCTTCACTGAGGCTTGAACATATTAATGAACTTCTTTCAGTGACCTATAGTAGACTTCAAAACTTCTTCTAATGTCTTGATTCACTGTATTTGCCTAGTCTTCATTTCTTCCTGATTTCTGTGTAGGCGTAGTATTATTTACTTGTCCTGTTCTAGTGTTGAGTTATCATGATTACTATTCATACAGCTTCGTAATCTCCAACATAGTACTTATTGTCTTGACTTTTTTGTGAGGTGAAAGTGAAGTGAAGTGATCCTTGTTCTAAGACTCAAGTCCTAGACATGCCGACAGGGAGTTGTGTGTCTTTGCCCCGTGAGGAAAAGGAAAGACCCAAGACCTAAGACCTAGATCCAAGACCTACATTGTTGTAGAGGAACATAGTCTACGCATGGATTTTTACGTATCTTTGAGGAACTAACGGGGAGTTACGCTCAAAGATAAGGTCGTAGGGGATATTACTAGCCTGTGAAGAGCTAACGGCAAGTTACGCTCTAAGACCAACTTGTAGAGGATACTACTTGCCTATGAAGAGGTAACACAAAGTTACACTCTAAGACCAGCTTGTAGGGTTGTACTTTGATTGTGAGGAGGTAACGGGGAGTTACGCTCCAAGATAAATCAAGTAGGTTTTGCTTTGTATTTTGAGGGGTTAATAAGTAGTTAAGGTACAAGATAGATACATAGTATTGTAAAAGGCTTCTTCGCCACTATAAGGAGTACATATTTTTATAGTGCAAGATCTCGAGTTCAGGGAAGGACTCGGGGACTGAACTAGGAGTGAGCGGATCCGTTAGGGGATTATGCCATTGCAAACCAGGATAAAAATTCCGTTGTGTACTTTATTTCTTTTCTCTTCTTTTACTTTCCGCATTTTAAAATGATATTAAGCTATTCAACCCCCCTTCTAGCTAATACCGCCCATTTCGGACCTAACATAAGTCAAGTAAAAGTAAAAAGAATCAGATATACATTCACCCCGTTTCTACTACTCATTCCTAATAAGTGGTATCAGAGAGCAAGCTATTGACATATAAATAGTATAAAGATAAAAAATGAGTTCTCAAAAACTGAATAGCATCAAGATTCCTCAATTTGACAGAGAACACTACATACTATGGAAAAAGAAAATGTTGATGTTCATCAAGACTGTAAACCACATGTATCATGAGATCTTGAAGAATGGACCTTTCATGCCTGTGACACTAGTTCCTGAATCAACTAGTGGCTCATAGGTGATACCAGCTACATGGGTACCAAAAAATTCATCTCAGTATAATGACACAGAAAGAGAGAAGGTTTCTATTGACAACAGTCTAATGCTTATACTAACTGACTCTTTAGACATGGTCATGTATAACAATGTTGTCAATTGTACCACTGCCAAACACATTTGGGAAACCATAGAGTTATTATGTGAAGGCACAGTAGAGGTGAGAGAAAACCAAAGACAACTATTAGTCTGACAATATGAAGTCTTTATGTCAAAACCAAATGAAGACATAACTGAAGTCTTTGAAATGTTTAACAAACTGATCAATGAACTTCAACTACATGAAAAGGTCTATGAGACAAAAGAAAAGAATTTGAAGTTTTTGTTGACCCTTCCTGAGCACCTAAAGCACAAGATTTGTGTTATTAAAGAAGGAAGAGATATGATAAAACTCCATCTTGAAACTCTATATGTGATTTTAAAAACTTATGAACTAGAATTCTTTCAAAAGAAGTCTATACAAGCCAATAGAGGCAAGATGGCAAATGTCAATAGTGCCTTAGTGGTCAAAGAACCTGTAAAAGTGGAAAAACATGATACCAGTCAAAGATTGAAGATGGAAGAAATTGTAGACCAAGAAAGAGAAGAAAAGGAATCTGTCAAGAGTGAATCTGATGAAGATGAGTTCTACACCGTTGAGGAGCTTGAAAGCACGTATAACAGATCTATGGCTTTTATGGCTAAAAAGTTTGGAAACTTGAGGTTCAAGAAATATAAAAGCTTCAAGCCAAAACCAAACTTTGGCTCCTCAAGTAAAAGCAAAACTCCTTGGAGTAGTTTTAAATGTAGTTATAAAACTGGATCTGTGGATAGATAAAAAATCAGGGGTTATAACTGTGATGAACTAGGATACTTGTTACTGAGTGTAGAAATCCAAAAACAGTCAAAAAGGACAAAGAGTACTTTGAGTTGGAAGCCAAGTAAGAATCTCTTTTAAAAAAGTAAACTGAAAGGGCATACATTGCAGAAGGAAAATGCTGGGATGACACTTATGAGGATGAAGATGAGGAATATGGAAACTTGGCATTCATGGCCAAATCAAATGATGAAGCATCATCCTCAACAAGTTAGGTACCAACTTTAACCTCTATTGACATGTCAAATTCTCAATATAAGAAAACTGTTGAAGAATTAAGTATTGAGATGTTTAATATATACACCAATATGACTGCTTCTTATGAAGAGATAAATAAACTGTTGAAAGTGAATGATGAATTGACCTCTAAGAATGAAAACTTAGAATTATCATTGGTCAACATGGAATCCATGAAACAAGAGAATGAATATTTAAAAAATAAGATTGTTTGCTCGGAACAAATTGAAAAATTTCTAAGAGAACAACTTTCTGAAAATGAATTGAAAATCAGGTATTATCAAAACTCATATGTTCTTGTACAAGAATTCCATGAGAAACACCAGAAAAATTCCAAGGTAGGAATTGTTTTGACTATGACAACCTTAAAAAAAGGAAGCCTAGTTCAACAAAGGGCAAGAAAGTTGAAATTCTTTGTAACCTCACATTTTGAAAAATGTGAAAGCTCTTATTTTAAAAAAATCAAATGATGTATTTGATGAAGAAAGTATGATCATCAAACAACAGTTGAATGATGAGGATAATCAAGAAGCTAAAAGAACAATTCCCTATGATGAAAAAGAAGAACCAATAGTCAAGGCCAAGTTCATACTTTTTCAAACTGAAAGAAAAGAAAATGTCTAGAAAATTGAAAATGTGCATGCTAAAAGGAAGAAACCAAACAGAAATGGTAAAATAAGCATCAACAAACAAAACAACTATGCACATGTTCACAATGCTCCTAGAAAGATTTGCAAGAACTGTGGATCAACAAATCATCTCACTCATATGTGTAAGATTCCTATTGTTGAGAATGTTAAATTTGCTGTTACGGATCAAAAACGAGGTGTCTTTAATGCGTAATTAGTGCTAGGGTTTGGGGGAGCTTCAAGCTTTAATGGCTGCACTAACGTTTCGTGACTAAACTCAGGTCCTCGTTAACTGCCTACGTATCTCAGTTCGTATGAGAATCAAGCCAAAACGTAGTTCTAATGTTGAGGGGTTAGGCCCTTTAAATAGGCACATGAAGGCCTTGGAATCAAATTAGGGTTAGGAGACTTGGGGGCCAAGTCTCCTAGCAGCAGGGGTATCCAAAACCTTATAGGAATGAGAGTCTTTGTTGGACTCTTCCCACGTTTGGGTTTCAAGATCCTTCTAGGATGAAGGCCTTCAACAGACTTCTTGGGCCTTTATTGAGCCTTTATTTATTAATTATGAAATTAATTAATAACAAAGGCTTAATGGGCCTATGGCTTCAACAGAGCTTGTGGGCTAGACTTACAAGTTCAGTTGATCCGAGGATTTATTTTCCTAGTTCGTTTTGAGGGCCCAAGCCTTTGGACCATAACAGGTCTAATTAATGAAATAATAAATGCTATATTTATTGTTATTTATTCAGGGTTATTTTTGCCCATATCATTTGCCCCCCAACTTTTGGGAAAACTTCGTGAGTTTTCGTAAAAGTTTTACAAAGGGTCTTCAGTGCCTTATCGGGCATTTGACTCGTTTCAGTCAATTTTTTCTTGACTTTCGGACTCAGGCCTTCTATTATTAATTCTTTTAAAGAATCAATATTATATAAATTGGTCCCCAAAGGACTTTATTTGTAGCTAAGTCGCCAAGGATGCTTTTTCTGCATTTCTCCCCTAAGTCGACCTGGATCGGGGTCAATATCGTCCTGGATTGGAGTTGATTTCGACCAGGATTGGAGGGCCGAGGTTGATTTTGACCTCGTTTGAGGTCGAAATAGGCCTCAAAATATCTTGAAGTCGAAGTAGTAGTTTGAGGTCGATTTCGACCTGGATCGAGGTCGAACAAGACTTCAAAACGCCTCGAGGTCGAACATAGTGATTGAGGTCGACTTCGACCTGGATCGAGGTCGAACAAGACTTCAAAACGCCTCGAGGTCGAACATAGTGATTGAGGTCGATTTCGACCTGGATCGAGGTCGAACAGGACTTCAAAACGCCTCGAGGTCGAACATAGTGATTGAGGTCGATTTCGACCTGGATCGAGGTCGAACAGGACTTCAAAACGCCTCGAGGTCGAACATAGTGATTGAGGTCGATTTCGACCTGGATCGAGGTCGAACAGGACTTCAAAACGCCTCGAGGTCGATCATAGTGATTGAGGTCGATTTCGACCTGGATCGAGGTCGAATCAAGGGCTTAAAATCCCTTGAGGGCCTCATGGCCTTTTATTTTCGACTTGGATTGAAGTCGAAATAGACCTCAAAACTCTTTGAGGTCGAAATTCCTTGAGGGCCTCATGGCCTTTTATTTTCGACTTGGATTGAAGTCGAAATAGACCTCAAAACTCTTTGAGGTCGAAATTCCTTGAGGGCCTCGTGGCCTTTTATTTTCGACTTGGATTGAAGTCAAAATAGACCTCAAAACTCTTTGAGGTCGAAATTCCTTGAGGGCCTCATGGCCTTTCATTTTCGACTTGGATTGAAGTCGAAATAGACCTCAAAACTCTTTGAGGTCGAAATTCCTTGAGGGCCTCATGGCCTTTTACTTTCGACTTGGATTGAAGTCGAAATAGACCTCAAAACTCTTTGAGGTCGAAATTCCTTGAGGGCCTCATGGCCTTTTATTTTCGACTTGGATTGAAGTCGAAATAGACCTCAAAACTCTTTGAGGTCGAAATTCCTTGAGGGCCTCATGGCCTTTTATTTTCGACTTGGATTGAAGTCGAAATAGACCTCAAAACTCTTTGAGGTCGAAATTCCTTAAGGGCCTCATGGCCTTTTACTTTCGACTTGGATTGAAGTCGAAATAGACCTCAAAACTCTTTGAGGTCGAAATTCCTTGAGGGCCTCATGGCCTTTTATTTTCGACTTGGATTGAAGTCGAAATAGACCTCAAAACTCTTTGAGGTCGAAATTCCTTGAGGGCCTCATGGCCTTTCATTTTCGACTTGGATTGAAGTCGAAATAGACCTCAAAACTCTTTGAGGTCGAAATTCCTTGAGGGCCTCGTGGCCTTTTATTTTCGACTTGGATTGAAGTCGAAATAGACCTCAAAACTCTTTGAGGTCGAAATTCCTTGAGGGCCTCGTGGCCTTTTATTTTCGACTTTATAGAATGGGCCTGTGAGGTTTTATGACTACGGGCTTGGCAGGCCCATGTTTTAGATCTTTCCCAGTTTATGGGTTGTAGAGGTTTTGGGCCTTAGAATATGGGCTTTCAAACCCCTTCACCGGTGATACCGGTTGACTTACCTTTCGACGGTTGTTCGACCTAGAGATGCCTGTCAAAAGTTGAATTTAAACGGTCAGGTGACCGGCTGGGGTTGCATATATGAGTGGTGTGGGCTTCATTTCTAACACTTCTCATTTTTTACTCCTCACTTCTCCCTTCTATATTCGAGCTCTCAAGCTGCCAAGTAATTTAAATCGTTAGCTTCCTCAAAGAATTACATAAAGTCGAAAATCGGATGGCGGATAAGAGAGCTTCTAGATTGGCAGCCATGAACGCGGGATCAGCCAAGAGAGGTAAATCCCTAAATCGAATCCCCATTTTTTCTACATACATGTCCTTGATAGATATGATCAACCAACGGGGGGATGAATACCCTAGTCAATCCCATCTAGATTCTTACAGTCGTAGTAGTAAATTTTTCGAAGCCGACATAGTAGAAGAGTATAACAAGCTTTTTAATTTTCCACCTAGGTTTTCCATTTCCTTAGTTGAACCTGGCGACAGGACCTGCCATTGGCATCCTAGTCATTTATTTGTTTACGTAGATGCCCTCTTATCGGGGCTTAGGTTTCCTTTGCACGACTTCATCCCCACCCTCTTAGCTGATGTTCAAATAAATCCATGTCAACTCGTGCCCAATGGATGGAGGCTCATCCATTGTTTCATGGTCTTATGTTTGGAGAATAAGATAAAAATGACAGTCCCTCTTTTTCGCAAAATCTTTCAATTCAAAAACTCTTCTAGCATTTCCCAGGGCTGGGTTCACATAGCTCACAGGCCTAACAAACCCCATATCTTTGATACTTCTTCGATCCCTGACAACAACCTTCACTGGAAGGAAAATTTTGTCCAAGTAAAGTGGGAAGGGGGAGACTGGGGTACCCTTTTTAGGCCCATGTTTAGCAAAGTGTCAGACGGGAGCTTTGACGCTATTAGGCTCTCAGGGGAAGAAGAAGAGGCTTATGCCAAGCTTACTCAGGTTGAAACCAAGCAGCTTGCTTGGGTTCTTATTGACGAACACAGGTTGAGAGCCGTGGGCCTATCAAGGGCCTCTAGCAAAGGTATACTATTTTACTCGACTCTGTTCTCGTTCTACTCGTTGATTGCCTTACTAATGTTTCCATGTTTTCTTTTTCAGCTGCTGCATTGATAAACGAGTGGACTATTCCACCCGTAGAAGAAACTGGCCGTATGAAACGGCTAAGACTGATGAACGACCCCAGGCAGGTAAAGGAACCTCCGGCTTTCTTACAGCCGCACACTGGGCCAATCGAAGCTGGGAGCAGCGAGCCGGTCAAGGCGCCCAAATCCCTGGCATACAAGCCTGGCTGGGGTATCAGGAAGTCGGATACGGTGGTCGGATGCACAGATCACGCAAGGGACTGGTCCCTTCACTCCCTCACTCCTTGCGATTACAAGGATATTGTCTTGGGACGGGACGAGGAAAGCACCAAGGCTTTGGGTGCGCAGGCATTGGCATCGGTAAGCTTATTCACTTGATTACCTTGTAGTTCACACTTCTTCCGTTCACGGTCTGGGCCTTTCTATATGTATTAACTTGTTTTGTTGCTTTTTCAGGCCAACGCCTATTTCCAAGCTTCTTTGCACCAGACGGAGGCTTGGAAAGCCCGGGAAGGAAAACATAAGAAGGAGCTGACAGTGGCTCATGCCAAGCTCAAAAATCTTGAAAAAAAGTTGGCTGAGAAGGAGGGGCAGCTTAAACAGGCCCAAGCTGAGGTGGTCGAGCTACGGGCAGATAGAAATGCTATAATTGATCAATATATGGCCTCTGACGAGTACCGGGATTTAATCGAGGCTCATGACGACCTAATCTTCCCGGCTAATTACACTATCGGGTGGAATGACGCCCTCAAGGAAGTGTTGGGCAAACACCCGGGTTTGTTTAACCCAAAGGTAGACTTCAAATGCCCTCAATCGGCCGATGCGTTGAAGCGGTTGTTCGAGGAGCACGAGGAAACCGATGGGGAGGACAGCCCGGATGTCAGAAATCGTGCACCTTCTCTTACTCCTTCCCCAGTTCGAGTTACTCCCAAGAATATTGTTCCAGAGGCTATCCCTCAAAAGCCAGTAGAGGAGAGCTCTTCTAGGGAGGAAGAAGAGTCCGATAAAGATGACAAAGAATCTGGTGAAGGCAAAGAAGGCTCGTCTTCTTCCGGTGAGGAGGAGTCCTCAGAGTAGTAGTTAGGTTTTTATTTATGTTGGCCCTCAGTGCCTGTGTAAAGAATTTTTGCCCCCCGGGGCTTTTATTTATGCAGTTATGTTTTTCATATTCCCGTCTCTTTACTTTCCGCCTTAGTTTTATTTGTTTTTCGTGCTTAATCTGAACATAAAAAACAACTACTTGCATGGCTTTGTAAAGGACTTGGTACAAATTATATAAAGATAACGGAAACATTAAGTTTTCCAAAGTAACTTAAAAAGATGCCATCAAGGCTCAATAACTTAAAAAGATGCCATCAAGGCTTAATAACTTAAAAAGATGCCACCAAGGCTTAATAAATGTCATGCCTTTCAAGGCTAATAAACCGATATTTAAACATTTAAAGTTGAAAACCTAAACATAATAAATTCTTAAGTTGGCTGCATTCCAGCTTCTAGGGACTTCAATCCCTTCAAGGGTTTGGAGTTTGTACGCTCCTTGCCCTGTGACTTCCTTTACTTGGTATGGCCCTTCCCAGTTTGGAGCTAACTTGCCTTTGGGACCAACTCCAGATGCCTCGATCTTTCGCAGGACTAAGTCTCCTTCGCGGAAGAACCTTTCTTTGACTCTCAGGTTGTAGTAGAATGAAGCTTTCTTTTGGCTTTCTACTATTCTGGCATTAGCTTCGTCGCGCAGCTCATCTATTAGGTCTAGAGCCAGTTTCATGCCTTCTTCATTGGTGTCAACTTGAAATTCTTGAATCCTTGGTGATGTCTGAGCAACTTCAACGGGCACCACTGCCTCGGCTCCATAGGCTAGTTGAAATGGAGTAGCTCCTGTTGATGTTCTGCAAGTAGTTCTATATGCCCATAAGATTGGGAGTAACTCATCAACCCAAGTCCCTTGGGAGCGTTCTATCCTTTTCTTGAGTCCATCTAGGATAATTCTGTTAGCAACTTCAGCTTGCCCATTTGACTGCGGATGAGCTACTGAAGTAAAGCGTAGTTCAATGTTATAATTCCCACAGTATTCCATGAAGTCCTTACTGTTGAATTGAGTTCCGTTGTCCGTTACCAGGATTCGAGGTAGCCCATACCTACATATGACGTTCTCCCAGAAGAACTGAGTTATGTTCTTAGTGTCAATTTTGGCCAAGGGCTTGGCTTTTATCCACTTAGTGAAGTAGTCGATGGCAACAATGAGGAACTTCCTTTGTGCACTGGCCATAGGAAACGGGCCTAGAATATCCATTCCCCACATGGCAAAGGGGAGCGGAGAGTTGATGGATGTCAGCATCTCAGGGGGCTGCCTAACAAGGGGTGCAAACTTTTGGCAACGATCGCATTTCTTAACATATGCCTTGGCATCTTTAAGCATCTCAGGCCAATAAAACCCCAGTCTCACGACTTTGTGAGCAAGAGCTCTGCTTCCTAGGTGCTGACCACATACTCCTTCGTGAACTTCCCTTAGGGCAGCTTCAGCTTCATGGGGTCTCAAACACTTCAAGTAGGGTATCACGTATGATTTTCTGTAGAGTATCCCTTCTATGAGGGCATACCTCAGGGCCCTTACTGACAGTTTGCGAGCTTCCAAGGGGTCGGCAGGTGTTTTTCCTGTTTCCAAGTAGAGTTTGATGGGATCCATCCAACATGTTCCCGGCCCAATAGGAGCTATCAGTTTCGCATCAATGCTTGGGGTCTTCAAGAGTTGAAAATAAACACTGCCCGAGTAGCTTTCAATTTCTGATGATGCAAATTTGGACAAGGCATCAGCCTTCATGTTTTCCTCTCTCGGGATGTACTCAAAGTGACATTCTTCGAACTGCGTGGCTTGAGCTTTAACGATTCTCAAATACCTGGCCATAGTCACGTCTCGGGTCTCAAACTCCCCATTTACTTGAGAGATTACTAACCTTGAGTCACCACATACTTTCATGTTTTTCACCCTCAGGGTTCTGGCCAGACCAAGTCCAGCTATCAAAGCTTCGTATTCCGCCTCGTTGTTTGTAGTCGGAAAGTCCAATTTGATTGCATATTCGACAATGAAGCCATCCGGGCTTTGTAAAACTAGACCAGCTCCACTAGTTTTTATTTTTGAAGCTCCGTCAAAAAAGAGCAACCAGTATTCTTTGAGTTCTTCCTCTTTTTCTTTCTTTTCTTCAACTTCTTTATCTTTATTCTCTTCTTGCCCCCCGACTTCTTGGTTTGGAATGGTGCATTCAACCACGAAGTCAGCCAGAGCCTGAGCTTTGATGGCCGTCCTGGGCTTGTATTTGACTTCGAACTCTCCCAGTTCAACCGCCCATTTGATTAACCTTCCACTGGCCTTGGGGCTATGCAGTATGTTTCTCAGGGGTTGGTCTGTCAAGACATTGATAACATGCGCCTGGAAGTACGGACGTAGCTTTCTTGAAGCCATGATTAATGCTAAGGCAAACTTCTCAACTTTTGAGTAGTTCAGCTCTGCACCATGCAGTATTTTGCTAACGTAGTAGATAGGCTTTTGAACTTTAGCTTCCTCTTTCACAAGAACTGCACTCAGGGCAGAGTTTGAGACAACAAGATACAGGAATAGTATTTCCTCAGGTTTTGGTTTGGCAAGCAAGGGTGGCTCGGCCATATACTTTTTCAGCTCTTCGAATGCTGCTTGACTCTCGTCATTCCACTCAAAGTTCTTGACCTTCTTGAGGGCCTTGAAGAATGGCAGACATTTTTCTCCAGACATGGATATGAAACGTCCCAGGGCCGCTACCCTTCCAGTAAGCTTTTGGACTTCCTTTACAGTCTTGGGAGGCTCCATGTCCAGAATTGCTTTGATTTTGTCAAGATTGGCCTCAATGCCTCTCTTCGAGACCATCAGGCCCAGAAATTTTCCAGAACCTACGCCGAAGGCACACTTGGATGGGTTTAACATCATCTTGTGGGTTCTCAGAACTTCGAATGCCTCACTCAGGTGTACAAGATGATCGGCCTTGTCCAAGCTTTTGACTATCATGTCATCAACATAGACTTCCATAGTATTTCCAATGAGGTGCTTGAAAATTTTATTCACAAGCCTTTGATATGTGGCTCCTGCGTTCTTAAGTCCAAAAGCCATAACCAGATAACAAAAAACACCAAAGTCAGTAACAAACGATACCTTAGGAATGTCTCCGGGGTGCATTTTAATTTGGTTGTAGCCACTAAAACCATCCATGAAGCTAAGCATTTCGTGCCCAGCTGTGGCATCGATTAACGTGTCTATCCTTGGTAAGGGGAAACAGTCCTTGGGACACGCATCATTCAAGTCAGTGAAGTCCACACACATTCTCCACTTCCCATTGCTTTTTTTAACCATCATAGGGTTAGCCAGCCATTCAGGAAATTGGATTTCTTCAATAAATCCAGCTTCTAGCAATTTTTCCACTTCCTGCTTAATGGCCTCCTGTCTTTCAGGGGCAAAACTTCTTTTCTTCTGTTTGACCGCTGTCCTTCCAGGATTTACATTCAACTGATGTGTTATAAGCTCGGGGTCTATTCCTGGCATGTCAGCTGCTGTCCAAGCGAAAACATCTTTGTTATCTTGTAGGAACTGTATCAGTTGTTGCTTCAGGTCCTTGGGGAGTGAAGCCCCAACATATGTCACTTTCTCAGGATATGAAGGATCCAGGGGAATGGACTCCAAGTCCTCCGCAGGTTTCCCCCTCCTCTCTTCGTGATCTCTGACATCCATATCTTCAATGGGGAGAACCTGCCCCCCAGTGCCATCAGGCTTCAAAGCAGCCACATAACAGCTTCTGGCCATCTTCTGATCTCCTCTTTCTTCCCCCACTCCATTCCTGGTCGGGAACTTGAGTTTCAAGTGGTATGTAGAAGCTATAGCTTTGAAGGCATGCAACCCTGTCCTCCCAAGGATTGCATTATAGGTAGTGCTTGCCTTAATAACTAAGAAATTCAGCATCTGAGTGGACAGTCGAGGTTCTTCGCCTATAGTCATTGGTAGTTTTATGATCCCCTCGATCCGAGACTCCACTCCATTAAAACCGTATATGGGCATGTTGGAGGGGGTTAGCTGTGAATCACTGTATCCCATTTTTACATAGGCATCATAAAATAGGATGTCAACGGAAGAACCATTGTCTACCAAGACTCTTTTCACAGGAGAGTTCCCTATGGTGGGGGTGATTACTAAGGGATCATCGTGGGGGAACCTCACCCCTTCTAGGTCGGAGTCGTCGAAGGTCAACGAGACTTCAGTCCTTGCCCTCTTAGGAGGTTCTCCTACAATGCTCATTACCTCCCGTGCATACGCTTTCATGGAGTTTCTGGAGTTGCCTGCTGCAGTTGGCCCTCCTGATATTACGTTAATCACAGGCCCTCTGGGCTGATTGTTTCTTTCCTTGGGGTCTGAGTCCCTTCGTTTGTCGTTCCTTCTATCGCCTCCAGCACCATCCTTGGTGTATTTTTCCAACTTCCCTCTTCTAATCAGAAATTCGATCTCGTCTTTCAACTGACGATAGTCGTCAGTGTCGTGTCCCACATCCCTATGGAACCGGCAGTATGCGCTCTTATTTCTCTTTTCAGGATCAGTCCTCAGTGGCTTCGGCCATCAAAGATCTTTACCCTTCTCAATGTCCATTAGTATCTGGCTACGGGCGGTGTTTAGCCTTGCATACTCGGTGAACCTGGCACCTCCTTTCTTCTTGGAGTCATTGGCGTCACCATTCTTTGCATACTTGGTATCAACAGTGTACTCGGTATCGCTGGATCGTTTTTTAGGATAGGCGTTCGAGGCCTGAAACCCTTGAGCTTTCCTCATACTTTCCTCAGCCTTGATATACTTTCCTGCTCTCTCTTGGAGCTCATTCATAGTTTCAGGGGCCCTCTTGGCTAACGACCTTCTGAAATTTTCGTCAGAAGTTCCTTGCTGCAAGGCTATCATAGCGACCTTCTGATCTAGATCAGGGACCTTCAAGGCTTCCTTTGTGAACCTATTCATATAATCCCTCAAGGATTCGTTCTTCCCCTGGTGCATGTTCATTAGCGAAGCTGAGCTCTTTTCATGAGTTTTGCTGCTAATGAATTGACCAATGAAGGCCCTGCTCAGATCCTTGAATGACCCAACAGAGTTTGGTGGTAGACGACTGAACCACCGCTGAGCCATGCCACTCAGGGTTTGGGGAAAAGCCCTACACTTAATGGCATCGTTTACAGGCTGCAGCAACAGTGCATTAGAGAACGTGAGCACATGATTTGAGGGATCTCCCGTTCCATCATAGGCCCTGATTGTTGGCATCTTAAACTTCCTTGATATCTTTTCATTCATAATATTCTCTGTGAAGGGGGGTGTAGGATCATCAGGATCTCCAAGCGGCAGTAAGTCTTGGGGATCAGCCCTAATATGACTTGTCCTTATTTGCCTCGGGGGCTCATCCAAATCTATTACAGAGGTGTTTCTCATCAACTCTCCAGCACCCTCCATTCTGGGGTGCTGTCGCCTTGCCAATGCCTTTTCTAGGTCTTTCCTTAGTCGTTGAGCTTCGGCTTCATGAGCGCGTATTCTTTCTTGAAGGTTCAGGGAGTCGTTACTTTGAGGCCCTCGGGGCTGGGTACTCCTCCCTCCAAGGGGCTCCTTACCAGGTCGCCTCCTTCGTGGGTTAACATCTTCGTCAGATGACTTCTCGTCATCAGTTGAGTAAGGTCCAGAGAAGTCCCGACTTCTTCGTTGTGAGGTATAGTGGGGCAACAGCCCTTGCTCATAAGGGGGCTCATAGTTCCTTGGGAGCCCATAACGAGGGTCGGGAGTTATAGCAGACGGGACCTGCATAGTAGGAGGAGCAACAAAAGTAGTATGAAGGGGTGGAATTACCTGGAGCGGAGGAGTTGAAGCATGAATTGACACATCGGGGTTGGAAGGATGAACGACGATGCTGAGGGGTCCAGCACGCCGGGTGCTTGCTTCAGGGTCCTCAACAGAGGTGGTTGGGACAACAGCTTGTTGCCCCTGAGTTGTAATAGGGGGAACAGTGGTGTCGACAGCGGTGCCAGGGATCTCTCCTTTAAGGGTGCTTGCAGTACTTCGTGTTCTTGCCATGGTTATTATTCGGTTCCCACAGACGGCGCCAAATGTTACGGATCAAAAACGAGGTGTCTTTAATGCGTAATTAGTGCTAGGGTTTGGGGGAGCTTCAAGCTTTAATGGCTGCACTAACGTTTCGTGACTAAACTCAGGTCCTCGTTAACTGCCTACGTATCTCAGTTCGTATGAGAATCAAGCCAAAACGTAGTTCTAATGTTGAGGGGTTAGGCCCTTTAAATAGGCACATGAAGGCCTTGGAATCAAATTAGGGTTAGGAGACTTGGGGGCCAAGTCTCCTAGTAGCAGGGGTATCCAAAACCTTATAGGAATGAGAGTCTTTGTTGGACTCTTCCCACGTTTGGGTTTCAAGATCCTTCTAGGATGAAGGCCTTCAACAGACTTCTTGGGCCTTTACTGAGCCTTTATTTATTAATTACGAAATTAATTAATAACAAAGGGTTAATGGGCCTATGGCTTCAACAGAGCTTGTGGGCTAGACTTACAAGTTCAGTTGATCCGAGGATTTATTTTCCTAGTTCGTTTTGAGGGCCCAAGCCTTTGGACCATAACAGGTCTAATTAATGAAATAATAAATGCTATATTTATTGTTATTTACTCAGGGTTATTTTTGCCCATATCATTTGCATATGGATATGTTAAGCCTTTGATGCATAATGAACAAAAATTTTGTGATAAATTTGACTGCATGCCATGTAACATGAATGTCATGAATACTTGTTTCAGACTTAGGAAACAGTTTGTTGAAGTTTGTATCAGTCAAAATATGAATAATTAAACTACTAGGCTTAAATCTGTTAGTCCAATAAAAGGAAAAAAACACTCTATGTCACCTAGAAATGCATCTAGTTCAGGTAGCACTAACCAAACTAGAAATCAAGATCAGAAAAAGGAAATTGTGCATAATAGAGTGACTAAGACTGTTAAAAAAGAAATTGGCATGCATGTAACTAAGCAAAAAGGAACCAACTTAGTTTGGGTGCCAAAGAAAACTTGATATGTTTTTTTTATTGCAGGGCACATGTAAGAAAAAGAAGGTTATGTGAATCTTAGACAGTGGATGCTCAAGACACATGACTGGTGACAAAGCCTTGTTGTTATAGTTCAAGGAAGAAGCTGGCTCAATGGTGACCTTTGGAGACAACAACATTGGTTTTACTATGAGATATGGCAAGTTGATTCAAGGAAATGTTGGCATTGAAGATGTAGCTTTGGTAAATGGTTTGAAGCACAACTTATTAAGCGTCACTCAATTCTACAACAAAGATTTAAAGATGGAGTTTGAAAAAGAAGTGTGCATCATATCACATAGAAAAACCAAAGAAGTTGCACTCTATGGAGTAAGGAAATGAAGCTTATTTGTAGTTGATTTGGACTCTGCAACAAGGATAAAATCTGTTGTTTCTACACCAAAGCCTCAGAAAGAGAAAGTTGGCTTTGACAAAAAAGACTGTCTCACTTAAACTTCAAGAACCTTAATTCTCTAGTTAAAAGAGAATTGGTGAAACACTTGCCTTCACCTGAATTCTGCATTGAAGGATTGTGCAAGGCATATCAAAAGGGAAAGATGAAAATGTCAAGTCGCATAAGCAAAGAATTTACCTCAATCACAATGCCTCTACAATTTATTCACATAGAACTTTTGGACTAGTAAATGCCATGTCAATGTCTAAGAAAAGATATGCCTTGGTCATGGTTGATGACTACGCCAAATACACATGGGTGAAATTTCTGCATTCAAAAGATGAAGCTTCTGAGCTTATTATTGAAAATCTAAAAAGACTGGATAAAGGCCCAACACCAGTTGCGGCTATAAGGAGTGACAATGGAACAAAATTAAAAAATGATACACTAAGTGAATTCTGCAAAGAAAATAGAATCACTCACCAATTCTCAGCTCCAAGGACTCCACAACAGAATAGATTTGTTGAAAGGAAAAATAAGACTCTAATTAAAGTTGCAAGGACTATGTTAGCAGAAGCTAGTCTACCAATAAGTTTTTGGGCTGAAGCTGTCAAGACTGCATGCTACACTCAAAATAGAACACTCATCACAAAACCTATTAGAAAGACTCCATATCATATCATGACAAATAGAAGGCCATCTGTTAAATATATGCATGTGTTTGGAGCAAAATTCTTTGTTCTCAAAGATGATGTTGATCATCTAGGAAAATTTGAAGCCAAAACATATGACGTAATTTTTGTAGGATATTCTCTAGATAAGATTATCCACAGAGTATATGTGATTGATCAAAAAAAGGTAATGAAAAGTACAAATGTGTCTTTTAATGACTTCAAGTTTCCTTTCATGAGTCTTGAAGGAGAAAACTGTGACACCTTGAGATTTGAAAATGAAATGGAAATGGGATCATCTGAAAATGAGAAAGATGAAAATGCACATGAAGACTCACATGCGGAAATTTTACATGGTACAAATGAAGAGAGAAATAATGAGGATTTCAGTCATATCTAACTTGAGAATTCTCCACACAACCCTAGTATCAATTCAGGAGGAGCTTATCAAGGATCAACATCAAATGCAAAAAAATTTAATCAGGAAGAAACTAGCTCAAATGCAAAAGGTGTGGCTCATGAAACAAAATGGAATAGAGCTTACACTGCAGATAAAATTATTTGTAATCCTGATGAAGGAATAAGAACACAAAGGGCAACCATAAATGAAAGCCTATATGCCTGTTTTCTGTCTTAAAATGGGCCTAAAAGAATTGAAGATGTTTTGTTGGATCCAGACTGGATTGTGGCCATGCAGGAGGAATTAAATCAGTTTGAGAGAAACAATGTTTGGGAACTAGTGTCACCTCCAAAAGGCAGATCAATTATTGGCATTTAGTGGATTTTCATAAACAAAATAGATGAACATGGAATTGTCATAAGAAACAAGGCAATGCTGGTTGTAAAAGGATATTCACAAGAGGAAGACATCGACTATGATGAGACTTTTGATCTTGTTCCAAGACTAGAGGTAATAAAAAAAATTTCTAGCCTATGCAGCCTACTCAAATTTCAAAGTTTATCAAATGGATGTCAAAAGTGCATTTCTAAATGGTGAATTGGAAGAAGAAGTTTATGTACAACCACCACCTAACTTTGAGGACCTCAAGTTTCCTGATTTTGTGTATAAGTTTCTCAAAGCATTGTATGGACTCAAACAAGCCTCTAGAGCATGGTATGACACACTATCAAAATTTCTCCTAGACAATCAATTCACTAGAGGAACTATTGACAAAACTCTCTTCTACAAGAAACATGGGGATGACATCATTCTAGTTCAAATTTATGTGGATGATATCATCTTTGGCTCTACAAATGAAAAGATGTGTCAAAGATTCTTAAATCTCATGCAAAGTGAATATGAGATGAGCATGATGAGAGAGCTCAATTATTTCCTAGGCCTTCGAATTAGTCATAGAACATATGACATCTTCATAAGTCAAACCAAGTACATCAATGACCTACTCAAAAGGTTTGATATGCAAGATTGCTCACCAGCAAAAACTAATATGTCTATAGCTATCAAACTTGATGAAGATAAGAAAGGCAAAATTATATACATGAAGACTTATGGAGGAATGATTGGATTTCTACTTTATCTAACAGCTAATAGGCTAGACATCATGTTTTCTACATATTTATGTGCAAGGTTTCAGGACAATCCAAAGGAGTTTCATCTCATTGATATCAAAAAAAAATTGAGATATCTAAAACGAACAACACAAATGGGATTGTGGTACCCAAAGGAAACAAGATTCAACCTAGTTGGATATTCTGATGCTGATTTTGCTAGATACAGAGTTGATAGGAAGAGCGCATCTGGAAGCTGCCAATTCCTTAGACAGATATTGTTGTCATGGTATAGCAAAAAGCAACAGTCAGTTTCAAATTCCAGAGATGAGGCTGAATACATAGCTGCTGGGAGTTGTTGTGCTCAAGTACTTTGGATAAGAAATCAATTAAGGGATTATGAACTAGTATTGGAAATGATTTCTATCATGTGTGACAACACTAGTACCATATCCATTGTGGTAAATCCAGTGAATCATTCAAAGACAAAATACATTGATGTAAGGTACCATTTCATAATGGAACATGCAGAAAATGGAGTAATTGAATTATTCTATGTTCCTACATAAAAATAGTTGGTAGATTTATTTACTAAACCACTAGATGAAGCCACCTTCAACAGGTTGATTAGTGAGATTAGAATGCTAAATCCTATTGTCTAAGTGGTTGAACAAATATATATTACCAATTTTTATAATAATTAATTCACATACATGAATTCTCAATGATTTATCTAAGTGAAGTAAACTGATATATATTTATAAATATATCAACCATATTGTTGTACATTGTTTTTGAAAAATCAAAATCTTATGTAGCTTGGAACTAGTTTGATGTTCTAAATAAAACCTGAAAAGGACTATTATACTTGTGAATCTTCAAATAACAAGTGTAATATTCTATTCTGCAAGAATATTAAACAAAAGCATTTTTGTTTACAGATTAAATTAATTTAAAGTTAGTCTAATTTTTTTTTGAAATATTTTCTTTATTTTATTTTCTAAGTGAAAATGGAATAAATTCAAAACTGAAGTTTGTGATTAAATTGTCATCTTTGTTAGATTTCTCGAATAGTACATTAAATAGAGTTCTCAATTAACTTCTGTGAGTTCTCGACCAAGTCATTTCTTGAGTTCTTGAACAGTTATTTGTATTAGAGTTCTCAATCGAATACTACATCTTAGTTCTCGACCACATGTTTTGTGTGAGTTCTCGACTAAACACTCTGACAGTTCTCTACTAAAGGTACTTTATTCATTTCATGAGTTCTCGAACATTCAAAATCGATTACAATTCTGGTCAAGAATTTTAAGTCATATAAGTAGCAAAATATATCTAACATTTCATTTCTACGCTTGATCGCAAACTCAAGGAACTTTTGCTCTCAACAGTTGCATTCGAACTCTCTCATCTCCTCTAAAACCTTCTTCGTTTATTCACTTCTCTTTTGTACACAATACTCAATGGCATCCTTTAGTTCTAACCCTGCTACGAGGGGTGTTCACGGGTCGGGTTGGCCGAGTTTGAGTCATTTTTTCTACCCAACCCAATTAATTCAGTTTTAAAATTTTCAACCTGCTATGTTAAAAAATATCATACAACCCAACCCTACCCAATTTAAATCGATTTGGATCGGGTTGGTTTAGTTTGATCGGTTTATAACTAATATTAAAATTTTATATTTCCACATATTTCAACATAAATTGCGATAATAAAATTTACTATCTCAACATAAATGACAACAAAATTGAAACAACATTAAAGAAATATGTTCATAAATAGTAAAACTTATAACTAATCTAATAAATCTTTAAAATTTTAAATATATAATTACTATTATATTATAAATTATCATGAAAGTATAAAATATCATATGTAATTATATATTATATAGCATATAATATATACGTATCGGGTTGGGTTGGGTTGGCTAAAATAATTTTCAACCCATACTCAACCCAATTAATATGAGTTGAACTCTTTTTAACCCAACTTAATATCGGGTTTTTTATTTTTAGTTAAATCGCCCGAAATAAGGATCGGTTTAATCGGGTTTTATAACCCATGAACACCCCTACCTACTACTGAAGTGTACATCATCCCTGAAATAAACTTTCTTGCTATTGATAGGGATGTTGATACAAAACCTCAGTGCAAATGTTTCACCAGATTCTTGATTCAATCCTACTTGAAAAATGAATTTCTAGTTAACCCAACACTGTATCTAGATATCCTAGAGCAATTTTGGAACACTGCAAACTGGGAAGAGATTGTTTTGGTGGATGGAAGCTCCAGGATTCAAGTGACCTGCAAAATACATGGGGTTGACATAAGCTTCAATGAAAATAATTTAAACTCAAACATATATCTCCCTACTGAAAAACATGACAAGGAACCAACTGATGCAGAATTGGAGGTCTTCATGGAGTTCATCAGATATGCTGATGAGATCAAGCTAGGAAAGCTCAACAAGAAATATGTTTGAAATGAGTGACCATTTCTGTTCGACACTCTACTAAGAGTCTTCACTTGTAGGAAGACAGGGTCTGATCAAATCAGCTCCATTGCCTTGAAGCTTGCCTATTCGTTGGCCTACAACAAGAAACTCAATGCTGAGAAGCTTATTCATGGGGAACTCACAACCAGGATTCCTAAGAGAGCTAATGAGATATTATATCCTCGTTTCATTCAATCAATTTTAAATTTCAAGAATCATTCTTTGATTGAGCTACCTAGTATGAATAAAAATAGAATTGGCTATTGTAAGTCCATGTCAAAATTCATTTTTACTACACTTGACAGATGAAGCACAATGAATGTACCTCTTCAAATCACACCTCACGTGAGGAATGTATTTGAAGGGTATCCATTTGTGCAGCCTACATATGGTTACTTGCATACAGTAGAGGGTCCCAAGGTGGCAGAAGTACCAAATGCACCTAACCCAATGACTCTTAACCCAACTATAGACCTTTATTCAACTCCACTAGATGATAGTGAACCAGCCTCTCAACAGGGTGTGGTTAAAAAGAAGAGAAATAAGAAATCAGTTGCTAGGAAGTTGGAAGTAGTTGTAGAAGATACAACAGATGAACCTGAGTCACCAGTGGCTACCCTAACCACGAAGAAGAAAAAGAAAGGGACCACAATAGACCACTCTACATCCTTCCAACAGGGTGTAGAGGTTTCACAAGGACTTAACTTATTACTAGATGCATTCTCTCAATATAATGTATCTATTGAAATAGGGAGGCAACCTACTCCATTTTGTACATAGTCTGCACCATCACAGACACACACCTCTGTTGATGCCAGGTGTGAAGTTGAAAAGGAGACACAAGTGCACTTAGGAAATTCTATTGAAACTTTCTCATTCTCTCAGGGGAAGTTGCCAACACTCAGTTCTACTCAACATCTCTCTCCCACTTCTAATCTTTCTTCTCAACCAATTGTGCACAACCATGTACAAGAGGTTGTTGATCACCAGAAATCCAATCCTCTTGGTGAGCCAATATCAAGTGACTTGATTCATGACACCTTGCTCACCACCCAAGACATACATCAAGATGATGAGGGAATACATGATAGGGTATATCCTAATGACACCATCAAAACCATAGAGGTTCCAGGAGTTTTTACTTCAGACTCTGTGGGGCCTAATATAACATTTCCCTTTGGTCTCATTAATGAGCCATTGGAGCACCAGGTGTCTTCACAGACATTGGGTAATCTGGGGGACCTTCACTCCATGCAAATGGCATCCCTTAGACAATCCCTAGCCATTCAAAGGTTGTCTTCTAGGGAGAAATCACCTATCCATTCAGGGTGTATTAATGACTCATCTGAGAAATTGGATGAGGAAATAGACACTGAGGGAATCACTGCCATAAGTAGTGATCCTAGATATAACTTTATGTCTCAATGGCTGAAACTTGTGTAACATGATAGTGTTTCAGGACCATCTACTAATGCCTTTGTTCTTGAAGAAAAATTAAAAGAATATATGGTGATTAGTATGATGGGTTCTACCACATTGCATAACAACTCTTGACTTTACATTTTCTAAATAACGACTATGCCGATATTATGCCGGAGTACGTAAAAGATCAAGAGGAAATAAAAGATAAAAATGCTGAAATGGCTGAAGAATGATAGGCCAATATGGATGCTTGGTTGGATGCTATAGCTGATGAGGGAAAAATAATTGACTTCTCTTGCATCTTTCTCCAAAGTCTTCACTCCCTCTGCCATCTATGATGCCATACATGAAGCTATCAAAGTGCAATTGCAAGCCAATCATTATCTTGCAAGGGGATTACAATATGAAATTGCAGAGCATAGGCATAAGATGGAGAATAAAATGAAGAATATTGATGACAAGATAAAGCCTCTACATGGAGCTCCTCAATCCAAGTCTGACATCTCTAGAACAAAATTTACTAAGATGCAGTCCAAAATGGAGAAAATGGAACAAGCATTCAAGAATATGTATATCAGTGTTTGTGAGCAACAGCAACAACAGACAAAAGTCAATTCAATGATATAAGTTTTTTACAAAAATAGGCATGCTGATAAGCTACCTCGGGATTTTCCAATCCATGAGCTCACTCCACTTCAAGTGGATTTATTCTATCAATCCAAGGAGAAAGAAGAAAAGGCTCAAGCTCTTACAGTTGCAAAACTAAATGAGAAAGTGGAATTATTGACTAAGTATCAACAAACACTCTCCAATACTGTCAATGAAGTTGATGCAAATGTGATTTCACTTCAAAAAGAAGTCAACACTTCTATGACAAATCAAAGCCTGTCACTCACTCAAGTTTCCAATCACTTGGCATCAATTCATACACTACTCTCAACATTCAATGGATCTTCTCTTGCTCAAACTGTCCAAATGCCAACTCTTACTCAGCCAAGTCATTCAACTTTCCTACTCAGGAAACAAGATATCAACCCTAAGGGGGAGAAAGAAAGGAGGGAGGACATTGAAGTAGAAAGGAAAAAGGCTGTTGTGACGCCCTCTAAACCCGGGGTCTAGATTTGAGGGTCACCAACCAATCAACCAATAACAATAATAAAATAATAAACTAGAGGCACACTAGTCCGCCAATAACCAATAATAATAAAATAATAAACCAGAGGCAAACTGGCCTGCCAATAACCTACAATAATAACATAATAAATCAGAGGCGTACTGACCCCGCCAACAACTAAGGATCACTAACAGGTTATAGTATAAAATTAAATAGCTGAAACTAAAAGTAAATCTAATTACTTTATTACAAGCCCACTACTAATCCACAAACTCAAATCCATAAGTCTAAATAGATTTTAAGTCTAGATTCAGTTTTATTACAAGCACTATCTATAGACATACTAAAATAATTAAATACTTGGGAGGCCCGAAAAGCGAGCGGTCCCGACACATGTTACTCGCTATGCTTGCTAGAACTGCTGGAATGACTCATACTGACAGTCTGGCAGGATTTAAATAAAAAGCAAGAGTGAGCCAAAGAAATGCTCAGCAAGTATATGAACAATTGAAATGTAGTCAATATATGAGATCTGTATAGAAAACGGAATATAAAACAGTTTATTATAAAAATTGAACAATAAATAAATTACAGTTTATCTCAACTGAAACAATGCAGTATGTCATCAAAATGATCCAACTGCTCAAAATCAATATATAATAGCCACAAAGGCAATATGGATTGGATGTCCACAAATAAACACTATTGCCCACTGATCAGATTTTAAAAGCAACATAACACCTTTATAGCTCGTCGGTACATTTCTATACCCATCAATATAACAAGGATTTCAAAATATAGGTACAAGAATAGGCAAGTAATGTTATCATACAGGAAGATGGATTGGTTACCACATCCTCCTCAAATGCTGGATTCTTATCTCTGAGCCTCTTACGTTAAAATTCCAATCCAATAGAGCAACCCAAATAAAATAAAGATATGCTTAGTTTTAAATATAGACCATATCCTCATTATTTACTCGATAATACAAGATACGATGTGTTTATTATAATCAACTTTCAATATTCAGAGTACGAATAACAAGTAACTCTGATGCATAGAATAAAACATGAATCATAAATAATTCTGAACAATAACTATTTATCATGATATAAATAATCGAAACAGTAAAATAAAAGTGTTTAGGATGATCAAGGAGAAAATATTTGCCTTTGGTTCTTAGCAATTGTGTACTGTCAAAGTAACCCAATTATCTCTTTCTTCCGTTTCACAGTATCACCATTTAATAATTTTTTGGTCTGACGCTCCTGCGGTTGCTACGAGTGTGAACTATTGAGATCGAGTCCACGCGTCTACATCTATAGTCAAATATAATACGGTACTTTAGTCCTTGAAGTACCTCGCTATATTCTATGAGCATTTATAACTTAATTTTACTTATATACTTATCTCAGTCATATTAACAAGAAAACTCACATCAAACCCAACGTACCAATAAATTAAAATATAAACTCAACTATTAACTAATCCTCAAACAACCAGTTAACCCTCGAGACTCGATTATAAAGCAACAATTAATCATGAGACATGAATATAAATAAACAATTAATCCGCGAGACTCGAATATAATTAAACAATTAATCCTCGAGACTCGCATATAAATAAGTAATTAATCCTCGAGACTCGAATATAAATAAACAATTAATCATCAAGACTCGAATATAAATAAACAATTAATCACTGAGACTCGAATATCAATAAATAATTAATCACTGAGACTCGAATATAAATAAACAATTAATCCTCAAAACTCAAATATAAATAACCATTTCATCCTCGAATAAAAAGGAATAAAAACTAATAATTTTAATTCTTACTTTAAAACTTATAATACATACCCTTGATGACGTTATGAAATTAAACTATTAACATAACATTAAACATTTAAAAAATATTTTTAATCAAATAATACTTGAAATCTGAAATAAATATCCTATTACAAGATTTTTTTTGGAAATAAGGTCTTTGTAAAATGAACTTTTCCCGGGAACACAACCCCTCAAAATCAATCTCAAACAATACAATCTAACTATAGTAAAACAAAGTAAACAAATTTAACCCACAACCTAAATTATACATATACACATAAAATTACCAGAAATGACAAACACAATCACCTAAATCCAAAAGTTCAGCTAACAGATAACTTTCAGCAGTATAAAAACAATCTCTAAAAATTATGATATTAATATATATAAACTAACATGCCCGCATATTTATAAGTGTCAAGTTAGAATCAATTATGGATACCCCACGAGTCTTTTCTGATGGCCAGAAAATATGTCAAAAAAATCCGAGATTAATACCCATGCATATACACGTGTTGTACTACCTCCTAGCTTGATCATCATCATCAAAATCCCTTTCTATATTCCTAAATAAATTCAAAAGGAAAACCTGTCAAGAAAATAATCTTCTCAAAATATATACAAATTACACATATGCGTAGACCTTAAAGCGCTGGTCATTTATATATATATATATATATATATATATATATATATATATATATATATCGAAGATTGGATTAACGATTTGTAAGTAATAAAATTTAAAAGATTTAAATATATATATATATATGTATATATATATATATAGATATATATATAAACGTACCAAAGAAAAGCAGACAAGAGGAGCAGAGGCAAAAAGTGATGGTGGGGGTCGCGCACGTGTATTAACGGAGAAGGTGTCGCACGTGTATCCAAGAAAAGGGGGAAGAGAGAGTTACCGAGACCACGAAGAAAAAGGCTTGGGGTGGGGGGGGGGGGAGCTACTGTCAAAACTAAACAGGGGAGGGTTTCGGGTAGATTAGATTTTATAAATATATATATATATATATATATATATATATATATATATATATATATATATATATATATATATATATATTTTAAAACTTTTATAAAATCTAAAATATATTTCTAAAAAAAATCATTTTAATACTACATTTAATCTCTAAATAATTTTAAATAATCTCATAAATCTATAAAAATATTTTTTTGGGAAAAATATAAATTTTAATATTTTCAAAACTAATTAAAAATAATAACTTTCCAAAATACTTAAATATTTTGAATATTCAAAAATATAAAAATACTAAATTTTGAATATTCAGATAATTTACTCAAATAAAGTTTTCACCCGAACAAAATATACGACTCAAGATACTGACCTCATTAGTAAAATAATATAAAAAATTTAAACCGAACTCAGCCCCACTGAACCGAAAATAATTTCTAAAATAATAATAAAAATATGAAAAAGCATCCAACTATAATAAAATATAAAAATTTTATTCCTCCTCTTTTGAGAAAAATCAATAAAATATTTACATAATAAAAATAAATTTTGAAAAATATCCGGATTGTCACATTCCACCCTCCTTGTAAGGATTCCGTCCACGTAATTATCTCAGAAAAGCACTAGGGTTCCATTTGCTAATCTTTCGAATCCCGATACCTAAGTTGACATTACAACTTATTGATTCATCCATAACATCCTTAATAATACTAACTATTTAATCTTAACACTCATTCCCGTTGGTCTAAAATTTCTATCGATTTCTCTATATAGGACAAATCTAGTCGTTCACCACATATTTATGCTCTATTATGAGCCTACTAATTGAGATTAGACGTTCTTCATCTTAATACGATAAACATATTACGCATTTTACAAAATTGGTGTTAGCTTCAATTCGTATATAATCCTCACAAAATCTTGAATTAAATCGATAGCCTTATCGCATCTTTAAATTTCTGTCAGTGAAGTTAACATCTTCCGACCTGGTTGGCATTCCTTTAAAACTTTTCGAGGTAACAGGAATCATGAAACTTTGAAGAGAAAAGAGTTCATATCAAAGAAAGTGTCAAAAAATTTTGAGGTTATAAGATTTTGAGTTTTAGAAAATACTTAAATATTTTGAATATTCGGATAATTTACTCAAATAAAGTTTTCACCCGAACAAAATACTGACTCGAGATGCTGACTTGATCAGTAAAATAATATAAAAATTTTAAACCGAACTCAGCCCCACAGAACTGAAAATAATTTTTGAAATAATAAAAAAAATATGGAAATGCATCCAAATTTAATAAAATATAAAAATTTTATTACTCCTTTTTTGAGAAAAATTAATAAAATATTTATATAATAAAAACAAATTTTAGAAAATTTCTAGTTTGTCACAACTGTACTGGTTATTTTAAGACAAGAAGTTTTGAAGCCTAATGCAGACAAAGAATTCATGCTAAATTTGAAACATTTGAGAGCACAACTCAAAGTCCATCACTAGGACTACAGGAAACTTTTGAAAAATGCTATCATTACTGTGAGGGGAGTTAAGTATGAAAGGAATAACAAATTATGCAAAGAGTCAATAGTGCAAATGGAGTCTGGCTACTTCAAACTTTCAATTGGAATCTTCAATCAACTCTCCTACACAGAGTTGGAGTGTTTGCACAAAGCCATATAAATATTAACTCAGGAAGATGAAGAATTGAAAAACTCAGTAATAGGTCATCTTCTATCTACCACACTTCTTGAGGCTTACTACAATCTAGGTGGAGTGATGTACTTGACTAAGCCAAATAAACTAGGACACTTTAGGATTCTTCAACACATGAATCAAGGAAACAGAAGTCAGATTATCTCTCTAATTGATTTGCTTCAGAAAAAGGAAGACAAGCATGAAGATGACAAAATTATTCTGAAGAAATTGGAAGATTTCATAAGTGATCAAATCTCAAACTTTACAAATAAGGAGTTAAAGAAGAAGAAGAAAGATGATAAAGATAAAGGTCAAGAGAAGAAGAACAACAAGCCTGATTCTAGGAGTGATAAGGATGGAAAGAAGGAGGATAAGTCCAAGAAAGAAGATGAAAACAAGAAAATTGATGATTCTAAAAAGGAAAGAAAGTATGAAAAGAAGAAGCCAACTAAGCAGCAAGTTGTTGGAAGTCATGTTAGTGCACCTATGTAAAGCATAATATAATGTAATATGTAATAGAGGTAATGATAACTCAACACAAGAAGTAAGATAGATAAATAATATTAATATATAGCACAAGAATCCAGAATGACATGCAGTTAGAGTACATACATGAATCATTACAGGGTATTAAAATCTGAAGTCTTATGAAGCGTCAAGGAAAGAAGTTCATTAATATGTTCAAGGCTCAGTGACAAATAAAAGAACAGAAAATTTTCAGTGTAAAGAAAATGCAGTGATTTAAGTATAAATGTCAAAGGATTTTAGTGGATAGAAGCAATGAAATAGCCAAGGATTAATCAACTAGAAAAGCATAAAAGACAAGAGAATTTGATTCAGTGTTAGTCACTTGTGAACCAGACCAGTGCACTAAGTGTCAGCACATCAAGAAGAGAATTATCTCGCTCAATCAGAAGAAAACAATTGATCAAGCCAAAGAGTGAAAAACAAGGTAGTAAATACTTCAAGCAACTAAAGTATTTAATTAAGGCAAGTAATACTATCTTTATTTGTCCATGTACACTTGAAGCAATGTATGTGGCGCCACTTACAAATACTTGGCACCAGTTAGAGTCTAATTGAATAAAAAATTAAGTGACGTGCAAGGCAAATATAAGTCAAGGCGCAACATACAAAGTCAAGGCGCAACATAGACTTTGACTTGGCGCAAAAAACATCTAAAGATACACTCTTGTAGTGTGTTAAGTTGTTTGTGGCGCCACTACAAGGACAACCTAGTACTTGGCGTAATAAAGAAGTACTTGACGCAACAAAGACACACTTGGCGCAACAAAGACCAATTGGGCACAACTTCGGAATTCAATTGTTTGTGGTGCCAATACAAGGCAATCACTCTTCATGGCGCAGCTTGGCACTTATCAATGTGAAGAAAATCAATTCATTTGATTTTAAGAAGACTACACAATTTAAGTGAATTTACAACAGAAGCATCAGTGTGCATCTTCTTCAATTCAACACAACCACTTACAGGAGCTCCATTAAAGACCAATCTTAAATACTCACATGTACTCTTGTGTGAATTGATTGTAAACCCATTGTAGTTAATCTTTTAATTAGAAGTGTAGCACCTCAGAGATTTAATAATATATTGTTATTTCCCCGAATCATTTGTGTTTATTTGCCTACCATTTTTATATCTCAAGAACTCAAGAACACATACACTTAATCCGCAATCCAAAGTAAAAATCTACCAACATCATATTCATTCTCCCCTTCTATGATGATTTGAGACCTAACAACCTACCATAATTAAGGGTACTAATGTGGCTCCAATAATTTCTGAAACTGCTAATGTCCCCAAATCCAAATCACCAAAAAGACAGCTAGTCAAGGTGACTCCAAATGGAGTAATAAGAAGGGAAATTAGAGGAAATTAGTTTAAAAATCTCAAGCCTTGTAAAAGAATTCCATTCAATGCAGCCATCAAAATGAAGGTAAAAAATTATGCTACTTCTTTACTAGTCAGATGTCCCAAATGGAAAAAAAAACTCATTATGCCTAACAAAGGTCTACCAATCAAATTAATCTAGGAAGAAGAAGTGGTTGACAAGATAAAGATCAAACAATTGAAGGTAAACAGAATTTGCAAAGTTGTGATGATGGATAGAAGAATGTTTGTGACCACTGTTGATGGAGAAGAAAGACCATTCTACCATGATAACTCGACATCCATCATTCATGATATCAAAAGAGTAATCAGTCTCTATGATAAGAAATGTATGGTAAACAAATTAAAGATGGTTGAGTTGTTGAGTATCTGGCTAGAAATACCAAAAGAAAATTGACAAGGTCAAGTACATGAAAGAAATGAATGAAAAGAAAGTTAGAGAATATGAAGAAATTGAAAGGAAGTCTGAAGAGTTGAGAAGATAAGGAAAGTGTAGAGTTTTCAGGGATCCTGACAGAATTGAGCTTAAACTTAGAAATGGATCTACAATCAAAATAAGACTCAAGTTTGTCAAGGAATATCCTCCTCAATCTCTCAAAGTAGCTGCTGACATGCTCAAGGATGCAATTCTAATTGAAGAAATAATTGTCAGGCTGGAAATTCTCCAAGTTATTGAAGAGATCAACACAAGAGAAGAAAAATAAAAGAATGTCAAATATGACCAGTACATGGCAAGTCAAAGGTAGGCTTGATATCTTGTATTAATTTGTGAAATTATCTTTTCCTAAATTGGGGGAGATTGTTGGATTAAATTAAGCCTACTATATTGTATTTACTTGTAATGTTGTAACATTCTAGCAGTTTTTGTATAAGGTGGTGACTTAGTTCCTTTTATTATGTATTTATAGTCAGAAGCATGTTTCTACTGTAACTCCAAATGTAAATGAGTGATTTCAAGAATAATTGTATTGGTAGAAGATTCAAGAATCTATAGATCATGCATAAGGAGAATAAAGTCCTCATCAAATAAGGAGTTCAGAAAAAAGAATTGTTTCTAAGGCAAATGATCAATAGATAAGTCAGCCTTGTTGAGAAGTCAAAGTGTGAAGTTGATAGATAAGTCTCAAAATAGCTAAGTGTTGATTCATACATTCGAGAAGTCAATTGGAGTAGTCATTCAAGAAATCAAATGTGTTAACCATTCGATAAGTCAAGAATCACATACAATGCTTTAGGTTTATATTTATGACTTGTATGTGTATCAACAGAGAAATGAAGGCTTGTATTGTGATATTTCAGATGATGGAAAGGTGATGACTGATGAGAGATCAAAATTTCTTTGCCACATTATGCATGTGTTGTGAATATGTTAATGAGAGCAGGAATGTTGAAAGGTGTCTATATGTTCATTATAAAAAAATGGTTACTCGGCTACTTTAACTTGGAGGCTCCTAGAGTTGGATATGTACGGTAAGACTAGACAAAAGAAAGAAAAATATAATTTATAATTTGACATCATGTACTAAGCATGGAGATAACAGACACACAAGAGAAACATGTTGAAATATAATAGGAATATTCAAAATAGCATGACAAATACAAAAAAATCTGGAAATTAAAAGGGACTAACTACAAATAATCAGTGAAATTTCAATAAGTATGTAAATAGTAGTAAGATAACAAATTTAGTTTCCGTGTGTCTCTAACTCCAAAATGATTTATTACTTAGATTAGTTTTTATATTGAGTCAAGAATTCGACACTATGGAGCTGACTTTGTATAGAGCCTAGCATAAGGGGCAAAGATCGAATCCTAAAATACATTCTAAAAGTAAGAAGGGTCCCCGCGTGCGAAGCGAAAGGGCGTTATGCTGTTTTTCGTGGCGGTCTCCGCAAGCACAGGAAACCGGAGGAGATTTAGAATAGAAAACCCGAATGTAATGGGTACCGATTGGATATCTTTCAAAGACGGCTCTATTTGACCTGACCTACTTCGAATCTCGTATTGACCCGTGCAGTGTTGCAGTTAACACGTTAAGTATTCCGCTCGGGGAGTACGCTAGCGTATGGCGTCGCTACGGTTGGTGGCCAACTCGTTGAGTTTGGATAAACTAAAAAATTAGGAGGAAGTGTCTAATTTGGGCTTATTTGTCTTTGTGTACTGCTGTAAAGGAATATGTTCTCGGTTTACAGATAGAACTCAAGAGGAGGGAACTAAAGGACAATCTAGCTCGTTAACAAAAACTTGCAGCATACTTCCCTCACTATAAAAACTATTAGCCCATGCAATTTTCTACTAGTGCTCGTGCCTTGCACGGGTTTTAGAGCTAGTTTTAAATTAATTTATTAAAAAATAAATAAAAATAGTATGTTATATGTAATAAATAAATAATATAATTTAAAATAGGGCTTATGCTAAGATTAGGGTTAGGGTCATGAGATATTTTGAGTGGGAGTTGACGTGCATTTATTTAGATGATGGAAGTAGACTCTATAGATGTAGCGTGCGTCCCTCTTGTTATCTAAAATTATACCTAATAAGAGCATCCGTTGGAGTGATCAATATTTATAATAGACTGCCACGTAGATATTATACCTAACAGGAGCTCAGCGTTAAAGATGCTCTAAGTAATTTATAAGTTGAAAAATATATGTATTTTTCAACTTATAAACCCAACAAGGGGAAGCTAAACAGTACCTAGGTTTATGCATGTGTTGTATGTATGTTTCAATTGGGCCGTGCAAGTTTGTCAGTTAGACCCATGTCTTTTTTGAATAATTTGGCTTATAACGTTACAAATGAGTATCTATTGTAAGAAATTCTTGGGCGAGCCAAAGTCGAACCCATGTTATAATCATTGTTGAGATGCATTTTCCTTATTTTTTTCAATATTGCATTTTCAATTTTTTTAAAATCTCTCTATCTATACTATATTATAATAACCAAACTAGAGAACTTTTTTTTGAAACACTAGGGTGAACCATAGAAACGATCCTAACTATTCAATTTTAATAAATTCTAAAATATTAATCTTCTAACTAAAATACATCTCACATTAATCTCTAAACTAAAATATCTCACATTAATCTCTTAACTAAAATAATCTCTATACAAAATAAACAAACATTATCTTATTAAAATATAAATACAAATAAATTATATAAAAATATATACATATAATATTAAATAAAGTTTAAATTATTATTATACAAATAAAAATAAATTTAAATCATAAAATAAATATTAAAATAAAAATATTAAAAAACTAAAAAAATTCATTCGTGTAGTATTATATAATACTACAACAAACTGTTTTGGGGAAACATTTTATTCAGGTGAAATTACAAATTTACCCTCTCATATGCCACATCACTAGCTACATTGACTCAGTATGTCTTGTCAACAACTAATTAATATCAATATCTATATTACTATTATACCATTTGGTATATTTAATTAGCTTACTCTTATAATCTTGCATACATTTTTTTATTTAATATGTTATTATTATACTTTTATACATATTTTCCAATTAATTCAAAATCTTATAAATTAGTTATCTCAAAACATACCATTAATAAGAAAACATATAATCCCTAGAATTTGAGACATGTATTTTGATTCGGAGTGTTCAAGCGCGTGCCAGCAAAAAAAATATCCTAAGGGTATGGATTTTAAAAAAAATAACGTGATCGCTAAATTTATATCTTTAAATCATCGAATTATATCTTATTAATTTTAACAAAAATAATACATTTAAGTAAATTACAAAATATAATTGGAATTTTAAAAGTAACTGTGCCTTGCAAGAGCATAAGAAATAGTATTATATTTGAATCTTACGCTTATCAACACATGAGATCAGTGATTTATTTATGAGATGAGAAAATTTATATATATTTAAAATATATGTAATTAGTTAGAAAAGTAAAAATATAAGTTATATCACTTGATTATAAAATATTTTAATATCCATGCAAATTGATATTTCGGTAGTTAAAAACTTAGCTACATATAAGATTTTAATATTTAATTATTATGAGAAATATTATATAAGTAAATGTATATTTTAAATTTGCTCTTGTATATATGATATATTAAAAAACTAATATATTTAAATTAAAAAATTATAAATTTGATCGATTTTAGAGGTTATCCATGCCTTGTATAGATGTAAGAGTTAATTTATTATAAAAACTTAACATAAAATTATGTTTTTAAAAAATGCTAAAATTACATTTTTAAGTGATAAAAAGAACTAATTTTTTAGATTATGATATTTTAAACCATTCTCTTCCGAATTTTTTACAAGGGCCGTCAGCCCGAGTTTGGTTGTACATACCTGGTGGAATATTTAATCCAACTTCCCTGCTCCGATCAAGAGGCCAAAGTGTTGAAAGCGCTATGGTTTGGGGACTCTTTCCCACCGAACCCCTTTCAGGTTTATCATTTTCGTAATTTCGTATATAAAAACACTGTCTTTTCTTTGAGGACTTTTAACAAACCCTTGGCGTGTATTGTGTCTATATATATGGACATCTTTACCTGTCATACATATTAATACTTAGAGATATTTCGTCAGTTTATTCTTGTTTTAAAATTTCGTTTTTGATTGTATTGTTATTGTATATAGTTTATATGAATGTGCAGGTGGTGCTAATGTGTTATTTGTTACCAATGTGCAGGTGAAAATCGATATTATATCTTTAGTAAAGGGACTTATAAAGTTGGTCGAAAAGGTATGCTACATTCTGCCAATTGTTCTTTCTTTTAGTAACAGCTTAACATATTTGAATTCCGATTACAAGAGAGGGTGGGAGTTTGAATTGTTGATAGAAGCGGGAATGAAGGGAATACGAATGGGGGTAATTGGGAATGTCAATAATCTGAAATGACATGGTTTATGTGAGGAATGCAGTGCCCGTTTAATAGGAATGAGTTTTTTGATTCCATATAAACTCGTTGGCCAAACTTATACAAATGGGAATAACATTCTGATTCCCATTAATGGGTTGATGTTCGGTGGACTATTGGTGTAGTTATTATCAGCCACCTTGAAGTTGATTACTCATTGATCTCTATTGTTTGTCTAGTTAACAAAAAATGGTTTATCTGCAGGATCATTTAACTTAATTTCATGCTATTAATTAAATAAAGTCCGTAGTTTTTAATTGTCTGGCTAGATGATTTCTTGAACTCTTCAGTAATTATTTAATGAGTTGTTTTGCTATTTGATGAAAATTTTCTTTACAATTAAAGGTTAATAACCTGATGTAATTATTCAAATTTGGTGTGTAGGATGCGATGTTATCATTAATAAGGATAAAGGAGTTTCAAGAGTTCATGCTGAGATAGTAGTTGATGCAATGATTGCAGTGGATACACAGAGTACTTCGAGTGTAGCTACTAAAGTTAGAATAAGGGATTGCTCAAAGTATGGGACTTTCATTAACAAGGATCTCATCTCAAAGAAAAAAGTGCATGAGTTTCCCAGCAGAGAAACAATCCTGCAAGATGGGGACCTGGTCTCTTTTGGAACTGGTAATGCTACCTACAGGTAAATACATGTGTATTTACCCCTTTGTACATCTCTTGTTTTGTTCATCTATTGGTGGTAGTGTTACAGTCAAAGACTTATTTGGGACTGCTAAATTACACATTAGGAGGAAGAAGTAATGTTTATACTATTGCGTATATGTGCAGGTTTTCTTTTGTCCCCATCAAGTTCTCTGTCTGCTGTTCTGTGCCCTGTCAGAAGCTTCAAGAAAAGATATCATTAATAGGTCAGCACATTTCTCTGTAACATCATGACTTAAGTGTTTTTTTGTGAAAGTTGTATTGTTTTCTCGTCAGGTATTGTCATTTATGTATTATTGTTTTTCAAGATAATAATAATTTTTTTTACTCTTTTAAGCTGAGGTAATATTACTGCAAATACAGTATAGTTAGATGTGCATACTGTATTTAAGTGTCCTGTGGGATACTTTCTGTGATCCATGGATCCCTGATCTAAGAACAAATCTGTAAGCTATTGTATGAACCAGTCAACCAGCTTTCTACTTTTGTAAAATATAGTTCCACAATTGGAGTGAAATATTGACAATGAAAATTATTTCACAAAGAATATGATATCTATAGTTTTGTTCAGTGTCATTATATAAGAGTAAGTCCAACAGTGTTCTAGTTGGTTACCTATAAATATTATAAAATAATGAGTCTTAGGAATTTAGGTAATCACTAGGATATGTGAACTCCAACAATAATCCCTATATTCATTGCCTATTATAATAATAATAAATTTGAATATAATTATTCGGGAAAAAAGACAGAGAAAAGATAAAGAAAAAAGAGGGAAAGAATTTTTTATTCGAAGAAATGAAATAGGGGATGGCTAGAGGATCCTTAGAGCAAATCCAACAATTTCCCTAAATGAGCTTCTTAGCTCAAATATAGGGAATGTGACATAAAAAGTTGCTCCAACAGTATTCTAGTGATTTCCTAAATCACTAGGACATTCTAAAATTAATAGCCATTCCCTATTTTAGGGATCCTCTGGCCATCCCCTATTTCATTTTTATGAATAAAAAAATCATTTCTCTCCTTTACCCCCCCTCTTTTCTCTTTCTTTTTTTCTCTTCCCTCCTTTTCAAAAGTAGTTAGATTCATTTTTATTATTATTATAATAACATGTAATGAATATAGGAAAGATTGTTGGAGTTGACATACAAAATTGATTACCTAAATCACTAGAACTCATTATTTTATAATATTTATAGGGAATGAACTAGGACACTGTTGGACTTGCTTTTATTAATGGGGAATGACTAGTGAATTTGGGGATGTCGTAAATAGTGATCCAGGGAATCACTAGGATATCGTTGGAGCATCATTTTATGTCACATTCCCTATTTTTGAGCTTAGGAGTTCATTTAGGGAAGTTGTTGGACTTGCTCTAAGTATCCAGTTGAGTGGGTTATATATTCTTGGTGATTATTTTCTGTTGTGTCATTTGTGTATAAGATTTCAGTTCTTCGTAGTGTTGTTAAAAGCGCGCCTAGGCACAAAGCGCACAAAAACGCAACATAGGCGCCTTGCTATAGCCGAAGCGAAGCAACTTCAAAGAAGTGCTCGCTTATGGCTGCAAAACGTGAAACGTCCAAAAGCAAGAAGTGCCACAAAAGCCCTTCATTGAAGTTTAACAAAAATATATTGGGTTTTGTTATTGAATTGATTTTAAGGCCCAACAAATACATCCCAAAGCAAAATAAAACTTTAAAAGCCTAAGATAAGTAAACAGACAGTCGCTTTAAAAGAAAAAGAAACCTAGATTGTTCAACACAAGTTTAAAGCATCACTTTAACTCTCGATCACAATCAAAATCAACCTCAAAATTGAAATGGAGTCAAAATCAGTTGTTTGCTTCAAGTTCTCAAGTAAGAGTTCACATAAGAAACTTTTACCACTAACAATGTTGAAACTTGGATGAAGATGATGAATTGGATAGCCTAGCTATAAACTTTACATTTTGAATCTTGATCTTAAATCTCAAGATTATTTTGTCCTAGAAGTATAATTTAATATATTATAAAGTATATATATTATGTTATTTTTTCTCTAGAAGTGTGATTTAATATATTATGAAGTATAAATTATAGGGCTGAGCAAAACTGAACCGAGACCGAAAAATTGAGCCGAATTATGTTATTTCGGTTCGGTTCGGTTTTAATTTTTTAAAAAATCTGTTGGTTTGGTTTTATTGGTTTGAACCGAAATATATATCGGTTCGGATCGGTTTTTTTAATAAAAAATCGGTTTAGACCGAACTGACCGAATAAAACCGAGTAATGTATATATATCTGAGTCCTGGCTGTCTCCCACTCCGAGATATGTAATACGAGTACTAGAGTACAGACTACAGTTTGACAGTGATAGCTATGTATTGGGGTTTGTGAGTTGCGTGTGGATATGGCCTTCACTTGCAGCTGTCCATGATTCAAAAATCAAAAATAATTTAATACATGCAATATATTACTTTATATGATATTATATCATATATGTATCTGGGTGTCATACATATAATAGATAAGTAGTACAGTAATACTATCTTTTACTCTTCCTCACCTCGGCCATCAGGCCGCCACCCTCTTCCTCTCAGATTCTTCACGAGCCTAATAAACTCAACCAAAAAATTATGGAACTCCAAAATCTTGTTAGTTGACGTCTACCAACCACAGTAGCACTTTATTGCCGTTTAAAACTTGCGAATTTTAGTTGTTCACCTCTACAATTTTCATCTTTCTAAGAGATCTAGTATCTATCTTCTTCTTTTCTTTAAAAAATTTAAATATATCATACTCCCTCCGTTCCGCAAAAAGTGGCGCTTTATAAAAAATAAAAGTCAAACTGATTCAACTTTGACCACTTATTAAATATTACTGATTTATATTTTTACAAAAATAAAAATTAACTGTAATAGTTAATGTAATATATTTTTGGCTTAAATGTAATTTAAACCCTGTGTTATTAACAATATACAATTCAAACCCTTTTTTAATATATTTAGTAAATTTAACCCTACGTTTTTTAACTATTTACAATTGAAACCTTTTTTAAAATAATTAGTAAATTTAACCCTATGTTTTTGAACTATGTACAATTGAAACCTTTTTTAAAATAAATAGTAAATTTAATCCTACGTTTTAAAATATTTAGTAAATTTAACCTTGACTTTTTAATTTCGGAATAAAATAAATTTTATGACAAAATTTTGAATAAATATTCGTCAAATGCACTATTATCAATTTTTTTGTATAGATATTTAGATATTTTTTTCTATATTAATATATCTATATGTATAATATATTATATATGTTCAATAAAATTTTAATATGTGTTTATATTATTCCATCTTGCCATCACACTTCCTGCTCAATATATTCATGAATGTTCATCACCGAATTTAATTTATTTTCAAAAATACTCTTCGATGAATATATTCTCGAAAATACTTTTTCGATATAAAATTTATTTTATTCCAAAATTAAAAAGTCAAGGTTAAATTTACTAAAAGTTTTAAAACGAAGAGTTAAATTTACTATTTATTTTAAAAAAGATTTCAATTGTACATAGTTAAAAAACATAGGGTTAAATTTACTAATTATTTTAAAAAGGTTTCAATTGTAAGTAGTTAAAAAATGTAGGGTTAAATTTACTAAATATATTAAAAGAGGGTTTGAATTGTATATTGTTAATAACATAGGGTTTAAATTGTAAATAAGCCTATATTTTTTAATGATATATTTTTCATAATTTTTATTTCTAACAATAATTATTAATAAATTGTCAAAGTTGAATCAACTTGACTTTTAATTTTTATAAACCGCCACTTATTTTGGAACAGAGGGGATATAGTAATATTTGAAAATCGGTTTATTCGTTAACCGAATCGAAATAACTGATTTTTTCCGGTTTGGTTAGGTTTGGTTTCTATTACTAAATTGGTTCGTTTACAATCTTGTGAGAATTCAGTTTTCGGTTTTTTCAGATCGGTTCGGTTTTAGACCGAAGCGACCGTTTGCTCACCCCTAATAAATTATCTTATAAACCTAAGTCATTATATGTATAATCCTAATTAATATATTTTAGAATATTTTAATAAATGTGCGCCTCTCTTCAAAGAAGCGCGCTTCGCTTTTGCACCTTGGTTCCAGGAAGGTTTGCGCTTCGGTGCGTTTAATGCTTTTGATAACACTAGTTCTTCCATAGTATTTGATTCCAGACCTGTTATCCGGGTGCTAATAAGGAAGGATTAAATATGTTCTTTGATTTTTGAAAATATGGTTGTCACACATTTAAAATTCTAGTTTCGTAACTCCATGTGTTAAATAGAACGCATGATTGGATGTTTGAAGTGTACCTTGCCATTGAGTGTGTAATATTGTAATGCAAGGTTGTTACAGCACCGCAACGAGTCACGCCATCTGAGGACCTTCACAACAATATGGCGCCGTGGCGTCCGTATGGCGCCCAAAACATTCATATATAAATATATGTAAGATAGTAGTTATAAATTTATATACTATAAATTCATAATATATATTAGTATATTAATCTAAATACTAACTAACAATAACACAAATACTATTAAATGAAAAACATCAGTGCTTAGAATACCAAGTCAGGGTAGGCAGTAGCGTAGCAAAGTAAAACAAAACTTAACACATAAAACTTTCAAGTTTCTGCCTAGTAGCAAATTAAAGTAAAACAAGAATTAGGCAGTGGAGTCTCGCAAGTCAATATTTAGATGTAATCTAAACACTTTCCCCTCCCTTATGGCTACCACTTTCGTGTGCAACAAATGGTGCACCATAATCATCAATGGGAAATTGGGAATACATTCTTCATCTATATTCACACTCGAGTCTGCTCATTGTGCAACTTAAGTTTCGATTCCTCATCGTCATCACAATGATGCTGTCGCCGACTTGCCTTTAAACTTCTTGTGTTACTGATAGTGTTATTTTTAACTTTCTTTAAACTTCTTCAATTGCCGACTTGCCTTTAGCTTCTTGAATCACTATACTCGTACTTTGTTGTGTATTATCTTTAATATTGCATTTTCATGTCTAACATTACATTGAAGTTCTTTAAATTGAACTTAACTGGGATAATGCTTCTTGTCAAGAATACAATAGTAGTAGTGTTGAAGCACGGGGAAATAGTAGTAATGGTATTTAAATCATTACTGACTCAGTCTATAAACCTATAAATAGTAGAGTTGTTTGTATTTCTGATGAGGGAATTGTTATTTGAAAGTGGAATTAACATTTCACCCCCTCTCTCTGTCACTCTCACTCTCTCACCCCCTCCCCCCTCTCCCTCTTCCTCCCTGTCTTTATACGTTCCACCTCTCTATACATTCTATATTTATTCATCTATCTGTAAATGTTTCTCAACTCTTTATTGCATTAGTTGTCATATAAACATAGAAAACTCCAAAAACATCAAAATGCACAATAAGTGTCAAGCTTCGACCCTCAAAATATAGTTTTGTGGGCTATGGTTTATACATTTCATTTGTTTCACCCGTTAACATATCAAGTAATCTATGGAAGAATGGTTCTAGGTATGAATTAACTATCGGGCATGAATGTCATTTTATTGACATTACTAGGTTGATTGGGTAAAGGTTTTTAGATGATTATTTGCCCATCCTTTAGAATCTCTTGTAGAGCCGTAATAATTGATGAGTTTTGTTATGCCTCAAATTAACAAGTCTTATGACAAGTTTGTATAATGGACTCGGGAAAATAAATTCTTTCGTCCTTTAACTATGTTGTTTTTGGTTTAGGTCCCTGTACTATAAAAATAAATATTACGATCCTTGTTATTTTAAACTTTCTAATTATAGTCATTCCATTTAAAATTGACTAACAAATGTTAGTCGTATCTGATGTGTAAATTAAAAAAATTATGTGAAAAGTGATTTTAGGATATATTGTGTTAAGTAAAAATACGGATTAATCACGTGAAACCTCTTATCATCTAACACTTTATTATATCTAAACACCAATACGTTAAGTGCTGATAGAATGTGAAACTAGGGTTAAAAGAAAATTGGGGATTTGTAGTTCATCAAGGAATTGGTTCAATCGAAGACTATTTCAATCATCATCAAGGTATGTACATATATATTGTAGGGTTTATACTATCATTTACCACATTTGAGTGATAAACCCTAATTTTTTGCTATCTTGCAGATGAGGATTCATCATATGAATATACGAATTCATCATGGTGCACTTCACTAAACTTGTTCTTTTAAAAGTATAAGATCATTACAAATGCACAAAAAAGAATTGAAAATCCAAATTTGAACCATTTTAAGTAGCTAATTTCTGCTTCTTTCATCTTTAACTTCATTTTTAATTCTTCAACCTCCATATTCTTCAAGGTCATAAACTTGTGGTTTGTGAGATACCCATGAGTTACTCATGTTACTACTAGCACTCGATTTCATGTTTATTACTCACAGACCCTAATTCGTACTAATACATATAATATGTATGTAAGAACCCTAATCCCCAATTTATATATATAAGATTGTATGTAATATATTGGGAGTAGATTCATTGTAACGGTAACATAAACATCATGCGCAGGTCATGTGAGTTTTTTTTGCCACATAATTGTCCCTGAAATTCCATATTTTTCAATTGCCATGTCAGCGATGACCAACGTCTGTTAGTCAAATTTTAACGGAGGGATGAGAATTAAAATGATTTAAATGTACAAGGATTGTAATATTTATTTTTATAGTGTAGCGATCTAAACCAAAAACAACATATAGTTAAAGGACAAAATAATTTATTTTCCCTAATTAACTCTCCTAATGGACCCATTCGATGTATTGGGCCCTTCAGATGTTGACTGAGAGGGCTTAGTACAGGCTAAATAAGTGGAAGGGTTGGACTTACTTTTTTTGAGTATTCTACACGAGAAGCTGGATGACAAAGGCTATTAGGCGTGTCTGACCATATGTGGACTCCTCCGGACGCGCTCATTCCTGTGATTTTGAGTTGTACTCCCATTTTGCTCGGAGGGGTTGACTTGGAGTCTGTCCCTTCTTGTAACGTCTAACATACATTAGTTTAATTGGAGGCCTATTGTCCTGCATTACAATTTAATAGTATCTTAAGAACTCATATTATAAGTATATATATTTATATTTCAAGTTTAGACTTCTGAAAGTATTTTTAAAACCTCATGATATAAATATTATGTTAAATCTATCGTGCATGAGAATTGAACTTTTGGAATTTGATAATACTTTGGATAAAATAAAGAATATTTTTTGATATTAGATCCAACGGTTCTTATGTATTTAATTTGATATCCTATGGTCCCTGCTCATTATGCGGGCGGTAAAGCTAACAACCAAGGTTTTGGATAATCACTCTTACGCTTATTGTGCATAGAATATATTAAAATAATATGAATTTAACTTCACATGATATTTAAATGTGTTTCTAATATTATATGCACAAAGTTTATAAACTATTAATTGAATAAAAAGATTGTTATATATTTACTACAACATGATACAAATAAATATATCATTTATAATGTCCCGGTAAAAATTGTATCCCATATATACAATTATTTTTTAATTTATATTTGTTTGTATCGATAGACTTACTAGTGTTATTCAATCAACCTAAAAGTAGTTATTATGTCTAAGAGCATCTCCAACAGGTGGTGACAAGTCTATGTGGCGTGACACTCTTGGTTTCCTCCCTATTGGAGCTCTAAGGGTGTTAAGAGAGTGCCAAGAAAGGTTGCCAATTTTTGGCACCCCTTGACACCTCCTCAAAATAGATAAAAGACAAATGTTACATGAAATGTATACATATATGTATTACCTTTTTTATTATATTAGTTTGAATAATAGTTAATGTGGGGACCGTTTAAGCACTTTGTATGGGGTGCCAACTATTGGAGTAAAAAGTTGCCATATTTGATGTGGATGAAAGAGAAAATAAAATATTATTATTTATAGTGAATTGACAGTTTTTGGCACCCCTTAAGAGTGCCTCTATTGGAGATGCTCTAATGAACCAAGAATGGTGTTGTAGAGTACAAAACTACATATGTAATATCAATATATTATTAATAGGATTCAAGTTCTAAACTTTAGTTATTGTTCTTATAATCAATGATAATATAATTATTAGATTTTAATATAGTATTGATGAGATCCGAACTTTAAATTTATGCTAGTAGTTTTCAATTTATGAATATTAAAGTTATTAAATCTTTAAGTTATAAATCTTAGATTTTAATATGTTGTTAATGAGTATTGAACCCTTGAATTTTGGTAGTATTTGGATAAGAGCCCTCTTACGCTTATTGTATATAGGATGTTATCTCTCAGGCTATATTTCCATTTTGTTGGCTGTTGATAAATGAAATTTTATTGATGATATATCTGTCTGGTGAAGGTGCATCTGCTATTCGTAATTGGAGTATGGAGTCCACCCATGTGCTTGTAGATGACATTACACCATTTAATGAAAATGTAGTAGATGCTATTGTGGGCAAAAAACCCATAGTCTGTTACAAGTGGGTTGAGGTACAGTCACATCTTTGTCTATGTCTATAATAGCTTCTTGGTTATATGTCCATTATTATTGTGTATCGTGTTTTCTATGCATGAGCTAAATGTTAGATTAGTATGAGCTTTGGTATTTATGCTATTGATAGTTGATGTAGATATTCTATAATTTTTGCAGTCAGAATAGAATTGTAGGTATTGAGGTCCCTGTATATATTTGTATTTCTTCATGTGAGGCAGTAATCTGCATGTTTTTTTCTTCCCCGCTGCACTGTTTTTTGATGTATCTCCGTTCAGTTTAAGTAACACTCTTAAAATTAAGATTCAGGTTAGATTAAGATGTTTACCATATTATTGCTAATTATTTACCATGATATTCAGTTCATTGCAGAATCGAATATTTGCACAGAAATTCCTTGCTGCAGTTCGTAAGTATTCTCCGGCATCTAACTGTTAACATCCTTTTACAATTCGCTTATACTAAATTTATTATATGACGAGAATAGGTAACATATTGTTATCTTACTCAGTTATGCTCCAACACTGATGGTGGAAGATTTGTCAGTCAAATTTGCAGATTCTATGTCAAGGGAAAATTGTTTGAGAGGATACACTTTTCTGTTGGAATCAGCCCTCAAGGTATTATATTTTAACTATTTCAATAAATCTGTTTTTATTAGGTACTCTCCAAGTTCTAAGCTCTGACAATTTCCCTGTTCCTTGGACATTAGGAACAACCGGACTAATCTACAAATATGATTCGTAGACATACATGTTTGTATATCGTTATTAACCAACATAGATGTATATAATTTAATGTTTGCAATTTTGCTTTCATATATATACCAGCCTCACAAAAAACCTGTGCTTTGCACGAGCAAAGTATATTACTATAATATAAATGAATTTTAAATAATAAATAAAAAATGAATCGTAATTGTATTAAATACATATAAATTCTAATAATATAATTAAGTCGTACATACAAATTGACATACATAGAATATTATAAATAATTTAAAATGTTAAATTTATAATAGGGTTGAAAGTATTGAAAGCAAATCTTAAATATGATTCAATGTGTATAAAATATTATAATATGAATAAACTTAAACAAAAAGTAATATACATGTAATATTATAAGTAATTGTTTATAAGAATTAGTGAAAATAAAATTGTGAAGTATATCTTAAATACAAATATCAATATTATAATATCTAGGATATTATTATAATTTTTCTTTAGTCTGGCTTGAAAGAACAACTCATTTAAATTATTACCATTCAACATCTTATTTTATAAAGTTCATATTTTAACTATTTAAACCGGCCGAATCAGTGTCATCAAAAACGCGATGAAGCACACGATTACGCGCGAAGCGGAATGGAGCGCACAAAAAACGCGTAGTATTGCTTGAGCGAAGCGCTTTTAATGAAGCAAGTGCATCTGGGGATTAAGTGCGATGCCCAAGCGCGGATGAAGCCAATGAAGCGCGATTTTTTTATTTTGACCGGATTTTTAAAACTCATACCCACCCATTTTATGTTATAAAAAACTCTAAATAAGAGATAGAGGTGTGATTCAGACGACTCCAACACATACAGGCGACTAAGATATAGACCTGGTATGTGTTTTAATCTGTCCTAATCTCTTTTTCTTCTAATCTCCTTCTTCTACTTTCTTCCTGCCCACAAAGCTGTGTCTATGTATATGTATATAAGACGAAGATGAAGAATAGTTAATTAGCTATATATTTCATTTTTACTATGACTATTATGTGTTTTAGACCTTAAATCTCTTAATTTGCCTATTTTATTACAGTTTTGTTTGCTTATTAGTGTCTTACTATTATATATATTTATTATGTTTTCATTATATACATGTATATATGTATATTTTCCTATCTTCGATGAATCCGCGCTTCACGTGTGCGCTTCGGTGCGCGTTTAATAACACCACACCCGATGGAATAAGTCATTTATATTATTATTATCTAACATCTTATTATGAAATACCCATGATTTAATATTGTAATCTGACCTGTTCAAAAATGAATTTTATTATTATTTTAATCCAGCCCAAAGGAATAACTCATCTATATTATCCTATTTTAAGAAGTACATATTTATATATTTTAGTTTGGAACAAAAGACTAAATAATTTGGACCTGTAGAACAACCCATCTATGTTGTTACTATCTAACATCCTATTTAAAAAATCCATGTTATTATTATTTCAATAATTCATTCTGACCGAAAAGACTAAATAATTTATATTTATTCATTTAACGCGTCCCGATTACCAACCGACCAAAATTTTAATATTTCGGCATTAATAATTTAGTGTGTGTGTGTATGTATATTTCACATCCTTTGGGCATATAAATCATACTAATATACAAGTATAGCTAATAGATTCTCGTAATTTCTCTTCTCTCAAAGGAGGCTGAAAATTTTATTCTTCTCATAATATTCACCTGACAAATCTTAAAACCATTATGGGTAACTATGTAGAAATTTACTTTATCAATCTTGCTGCTTCAGTATCAGCTGAAGGATAGGTTGCAGGCTTTATTGGAGGTTTCTGGAGCTAAGGTTATTGCGGTGGAGGCATTCTATCAAAGTACTCAAGTATGTTGTTTGTTTGTAGTGTGTTGATCTATTTATTTATACTATTACCAATTTTTGCCTTTCTGCTGTTTTTTTTCTTCTTTGTACTTGGTATTTCCTTCAAAACAAAATTACCATATACAGCCAAGAGGTTCTGAGCCTAGAAGTACCCTTTACTGAAGGTTGAGGGTTCAAACCTTGTCAAAGACAAGGGAGGTGTTTGTGTTCAAACATAAGAAAAATGAATAATACATCATTAATTTATCTTGTTAAACGAAGCTGAAAAACCTAAACTACTGCATTTACAACAGTGCTCCAAGTTAACAAGCTGAAGTTCGCCCATATAACATATGTGCACTTTTCGTTCTCTTTTTTTCCCTTCACATCACCATTTCTTTATAGAAACAGAGAGAAGACTTTTTTGTTTTTGAATAAAACGTACTTGCATTAAGTAGAATCATAGGTAAGTACATCAATAAGAAAATCAGGAGCGATATTAATCCAATCCTGCAAGCCTGACCCAGAATGAGAAGCCTTCGCTAACATATGAGCTACTGCATTTGCAGACCTATGCACAAATTGCACTAGCACATTTTCAAAGTGCTTACTTAACTCAACACATTCCCTAACAATAGAATGAAAATAAGACTTTCCTTGCCCTCCATTATACGCATCTGCAAGAAGCTTAGAATCCGTCTCGAACACACACTTTATGAATCCCTGCCTCTTTGTCCAAGATAATATTTCTCTGAGACTAATAGCCTCTGCCTCTCTAACTTGCCACATACCATCCATCTGCTGACACATTGCTCGCACAAAGTCTCCATTCTCGTCACGTATTACTCCACCAATACCAATCGAGTGTGTACCAGTAAACATAGCAGCATCAACGTTAATCTTTATCCGGCCAGTTTGAGGTTTCTGCCACTGCCTACTACTTGAATTCACCACTGGTTTGTACTTAGTACCCTCCATCTGTGACTTTCTCCAGTCCGCCAAAAGATTTAGTGCAGCTGTTTTAGTACCAAACACTGACATGTCAATTTTGTCCCACACCCACTTATTACGTCGGTTCCATATATTCCAGCAAAGTACTGCAACTAATACACATTGCTCCTTTGTTCCAGTCGAAAACAATCGCTTGAAGTTGTCCACTATTGTCTCCCCTGGTAGAACCTGGATCCAATCCATGAAACCCAAAGATTCCCACACTAATTTCGCAAATGAGCATTTAAACAAAACGTGCATTGCATCCTCATTTCCCATACGACACCAGGGGCATTGACTCTGAATATTTACTCTTTTTTCTATCAATGCTTGAGCTGTTGGTAAACACAACCTGCAGGTTCTCCATAAAAAGAAGATAATCTTCCCAGGCACCTCTAATGACCAAATCTTTCGCCAAAACCCTGCATCTGGAGTACTATATTCACCTACTAACTTAACGATAGCAACTTTTTACAGCAAACGCACCTTTCTCATCGAAAAACCACATCCAGGAGTCATGTCTTTCCATGGCAGATAAGGGAATATTCTTAATGACTGAACATCCCTGTCGTTAAATATGTCTCTCAAGATCTCCTCATCCCATTTTCTTTCCCTCATCGCCATTAAACTCTTCACAGTAGCATCCTCCAACTCACTTGGCATCTCTGTTGTAATATACCCATTTTCACTACTTGGCAGCCATGGCACCTTTCGTACAAACGTATCCATACCTGTACCAATATTCTGTCGACACCCCTGTTTCACAACTTCCTGAGCTTCAAATATGCTCCTCCACATATAACTTGGATTATCTCTTAGTTTTGCATTTAGAAAATCAGTATTCGGGAAGTACCTTGCTTTCAATATATTAGTTACAAGAGGGTTCGCATTGTTTAACAATCTCCAACCTTGATTTGCTAGCATTGCGACGTTGAATTTCCTCAAATCTTTAAATCCCAAGCCTCCAGCTTCTTTGACATTGCACATCCTCTCCCAAGAAATCCACCGAATCCCCTTACTGTTACTTCCCCCTTCCCACCAAAAACTATTTATTTGACGTTGAATCGTATTACACACCTTACTCGGAATGAGCAACAAATTCATCCAAAAATTTGGTATGGATTGCGCCGCTGTTTTTAGTAAAAGACACTTACCCGCCTTTGACATAGCTGTGCTCCTCCAACCTTGCAGCTTTTGTCTCACACGATCACATAGGAAGTTAAACACCTCATTCTTCTTTCGCCCCACGGTCATAGGAAGCCCTATATATTTCCCTGGACTAATCTTCTCACTAACCTCCGGAATTCCACAAATAATTCCCCGGTTTGCTTGTGATGTGTTGGGGCTAAAAGTGACAGTAGACTTATGAGAATTAATCGCCTGGCCAGATAATTCGTCATTACCCTTGCTTCTGATTCTATTGCTTTAAAGAATAGCAATCATCCGCAAATAGTAATTGCGAAATAGCCGGAGCTCCTCTAGCGATACTACAACCATGAATCAAACCCACTTCTTCGTTCCGTTTAATTATCGCACTCAGACCTTCAGCACAAAGAATGTACAGGTACGGGGACATAGGGTCCCCTTGCCTGATGCCCCTTTGAGGACGAATATCACCAAAAATCGACCCTAGTTGCAAGAAGCTATATGATACCGTCTTGATGCAAGTCATAACCCTTTTAATCCAGATCTTATGAAAGCCAAAATTTTCCAACATCCCCTCAACAAACCCCCACTCCAACCTGTCGTACGCCTTGGATACGTCTATTTTCAACCCAGCTACACCGTTAATCCCTTGAGTACGCCGCTTAATATAATGATTAACCTCAAATGCTATCAATCCGTTATTCGTTAATAACCTTCCTTCAACAAAAGCGCTTTGATTTACAGATATCAATGTTGGTAAACAAGCCTTTAATTTATTTGCCATGACCTTGGATAATACTCTAAATAGCACGCACAGTGAGATTGGTTGTAAGTCAGACATTTGCTTCGGTTGCTTTACTTTCGGTATCAGACATACAATAGTGCGATTAAAATCCTCCTGTAGCTCCCCTGTAAAATTCTGACAAAATCCCACCACATCCTTCTCGACAATACTCCAGTACACCTGATAAAATGCTGGGTTTAAACCATTGTAACCCGGGGTTTTTTCTGGGTGCATTGAAAAGACTGCACACTTTACCTCCTCATTTGAGATTGGTTGCATCAGTTGCAACTTTTGTTCCTCCGTGACGTTTTGTACTCGTTCTCTACTTGATAGATTCCCTGCATTCCTCGAGGATTTAAACAACTCAGAAAAATAATCTGTTATGATCTCCTGTATATCATGCTCGTTATCTTTCCACTCTCCGTTTTTGTCTTTAAGTTTGCAAATTTGATTAGTCTTCTTTTTGCCCGACTCAAACTTATGGAAGAACCTCGTATTTTGGTCTCCCTCTTGCAACCAAAATTGCTTAGCCCTCTACTTCTAGTACACCTCTTGCTTCTCAAGTAGTTTTAAAAATTCCCACCTCACTTCATTATACTTCCTCACTCCGTAACTATATCTTCTCGATCTAAATTTTCGAAGCATCCCTCTACAATTCTTAATCTTTACTCCCAGCTCCTTCATTCCCCCCCTCCCCATTCTTCCAGCTTAAGACAACAATATTCAATTTTTTCTAAGATACTCCCTTCCTCGTTATTGCTCCAGCTGTTCTTAACTATGTTGATACACTCGGTCTCTCGAATCCACATATTTTCAAATCTAAACCTTCTAGCTTTTGGTACGTAAAGTTGCAAATTTAACTGTAATAGTAATGGCAAATGATCTGACGTGGAAACCTCAATAACTCTAACCTCTTCACTTGGAAATAAGCTTCTCCATTCCTGGCTAGCAAACCCTTTATCCAGCCGTTCTTGAATCCAAGTATCGGTTCCTTTAGACTTTTCCCAGGTGAGCGCACAACCATTAAAACCCAAATCTTCAAGCCCACACTCCGTAACCACATTACTAAAACCTTCTAGTAAATATCTTGGATGCGGACGACCCCCCACTTTCTCAAATCCAAATAGCATATCATTAAAATCCCCTAATATACACCAAGGTAGATTCGAATTTACTGCAAGTGCTCGAATCATTCCCCACTATTCTTGGCGTCGACTCCTCTCTGGGCAGCCATAGAAACCTGTATAACGCCATTTACCAACCTGTGCACACATGACCTCGAAGTCTATATAATGATTACAACTCCCTTTTATTTCTACCCCTCCTGCATTCTTCCAAATACGTGCTTATCCACCCCCTTGTCCCTGAGCATCGACAGCAAAACAACCAGAATAATGAAGCATCTTACAAATCGCCTCTATTTTATTTTTCTTAACTAATGCCTGACAAAAAAATCAGATTGGGCTTTTGTTTCTGTACTAATTCTTTCAGAAACCTAACTGCTCGTGGATTGCCCATTCCATGACAGTTCCATCCTAGGAGACTCATAATACTAGGCGGGCCTAGTTTCCAGAGCCCGCCACCTTCACATTTTTTGGATTGTTTATAATATTAGTTTGTTCCCTTTGTCCAAGCCCATCTATTTGCATATTCACCGGCCCTTGATCCTGTATTATGTCCTCTATTTCCATACGACGACGCTTTGGGTCCACTACGAAATTATCTCCTCCGCCAATTTCTCCTTCCACAACTGTCTCATTTAAAATCCCCCCCCCCCCCCACCATATCTATCACACCCTGATTTCTTGATGTGATCGTAATCGTTCCATTATCACCCCGATTCTCGTTGACATCCCTTCCATATCCCTTGAATTTCGCTTCATCTCGTGCATCTCCATCTCCGGTTGCCGGCGTTCTGGGATTCCTACCGTCACTCTTCCATCTGCTTTCACTATCTCCATTCCTTAGCTACCTCGAACCAGTGGTGTTTTTTGTATTTCTCCCCGGAGCTCGTAACCAAGTTCCATACACCCTTTCAATCTCTAACCCTGGATTTTCATAGACCACATTGCAATCCCTCTCCGAGTGCCCCAGTATACCACATATGAAACAAAAGGAGCTCAATCTTTCATACTTAAAATTTATCCAATTCCAGTTTCCCCCCTCTCGTTTAATTCTCATTCGTCTCTTCAGAGCTTTAAGAACGTTCATTTTTACTCTAATACGAACATATGTTTTCCATATCCCATTGAAGTTCAATGGATCATACTTAACGAACAAACCAATGTAATTACCAACACTTTGCAGAATGGTTTCTGAGACAACCTTTTGGAATGTCATATATCTGTACCCATATGTCCACCTCATTAAACAACACCTCTTTTGGGTCTTCATTAACTGATACTTGCCTGTATACCAACATCCCCTGTTCAAACGACCATGAACCACCTTCTAATACTTTCTGGATATCCATTGGCTGATAGAACACGAACGAATATCGCATCTCTCCTATCTCATGAATCTCAACCCCTTCTTTTGGTCGCCATAACGATGCTAATACATTTTGCATCGCGTTAAAATTAATATTTTTCTCTGTAAGAAATCTGCCTATTAGTACAAACGATTCCTTCCTCTGGTCTTTCACCTCGTTTCCAATAATTACCCCCCTTCCTCTTCATCCTCAATCGTTAGCCTCGCATATAGGTCATCCAAAGATGATTTTGAATGCTCCATAATACTACCCAGAGAATTTTGTAACGTAAATACTAATTTGAAAAAATTACTTGTCACACGAACAAGACAACTCTCAATTGTTGAGAGAGAAAAAAACTCTCATTTGAGAAGACTTGCATAGAGGCTTATGCTCAGATCCTAAAAGAGGAGGTGTGTACTGTCAAGCATCTAATCATCTAAGCATACCTTCATAACAGCGTTGCACGGATCGCGGGTCGATCAGGTACGTGCCATGAGTCTGGGTACGTGGGATGTTAGTTCACATGAAGTTGGGTGCGATGCGTCGTCGGTCGTGAATCAGTTCGTGGGTCAATATAAGGATTCTTTTTTAAAATTATATTTTCATTAAGCATTATATATATTGAAAAAGAGAAGAAAAAAATACTACCAAATATTTTTAAAAAATAATGATATGAAATTGGTATTTATCTATTATAGATTTATAGTTCAGAACATAAAATAAAACTAGCTTATATCCCGTTCGATGCACGGATCGAATTGTTTAAATATTTCAAATAGTTTAAAAAAATATTTTCTTTACATGATTTGAATTTAATTTTTACCATAATAATTTTAAATTTTATTTAATATTATATGTATATATTTTTATATACTTTTATATTTATATTTTAATAAAATAATGTTTATGTGTTTTATTTAGAGATGTGTATTAGTTAGGAGATTAATATGAGATATATTTTAGTTATGAGATTAATGTTTAATAAGATAATATTTGTGTGTTTTGTTTAGACATGACATGTGTATTAGTTAGGAGATTAATTTGAGATGTGTTTTGGTTAGGAGGATAATTTTTAAAAATTAAGCCCAATAATAACTACCCGCCCCAAATACCGACCAACTACCGACCACCAAACTTTTAATGTTTCAGCTTTAATAATATAGTATAGATGATGATATTAATGTAAAATGTAATTGATTTGAATTGCAATAGTAAACAAGTTGGTCACTTGAATTGGAGATATTCAAACAATACAGTAATATTACAATTTTAAAATAAAGCGGTAGTTCCAATCAATTCCCGATATTGAAGCTATCCTTTAGCTTCTCAACGCGAGTGACCAGCCTCTTCTTCTTTAAATATACATGTTATGTAAATATATAAGCAGCAAGTTCGTCTCTGTAAAAATAGTCCATCATCCATTTGCTTTCTTTTTCGTTTGTTGACAGTCGCCGGAACAGATCAGGTGGGGTTCTCCAGAAAGATGAACTGGTGCATGACCCATAGCGATCTGAATTGAAGAAGACCAGTGTTCCGGTACGAACGAACCAGTTCATGGATCCATGGGTCAACCCGTCAACCGTGCATCACCGCCTTCATTTGTTCTATTGTAGCAGATAGTACTAAAAGCATCTTACCATCCTTCCATTGTACATAATCTATAATTTCTAGATTAGATGAATAACTTATCCTTAATTCCTTATTGAAGGCGGCATTTGCTCAATACAATCAAACATTTTCATAGGATTATAAATAAATAAATAAGAACATGACTTATTATTTGTATTTTTTTAGACATTAGGCAAACCTTGTGCATTTCCACGATTAGTATATATAGGAATAGCCTTCCTCTTTGTAAAGTCCCAGACCAAGCAGACACCTTCTCGTCCAAGAAAGTTAATCATCTAAATGCAAGAACCTTTTAAAATGGTAGGGGAAAAGAAAAATTCGTCACTGACCAAAGATCAGACCTTGGGCCAAGTTGCTTGAGTGAAAGAAAAGTTGATAACCAAATGTGTATGCAAGCACACCACTGAGATGCACAAACTTTTTCCTGCTAAATATTTTTAAGATTGTGTAGTAGGTTTCAACCATAATTAATACTTGAACCTTTAAACATATTTAAGTTAAATATGATTTTCAGGGTTCAGAGGGTGAAGGAAATGAACGCATTGCTCTAGTTTTACCTGCTGGATCAACCAATGTTTCTGAAAGCTTTCGTCACCTCAGTTCTCTATTAAGAGTCAATGAGATACATTTGATATGTGCTACTTTGTCTGGACAGCTTGATCCTTCTGTTTTGGTGTTGCCACCTGGTAAGGCTTGTACCATTTTTGGAGCAAGTCGGTCATTAATTGACTTAAATATCAGAATTTTCTTCAGAGTAATCATAGTAAGGTAACTCCGGTTATATGATCATTGTATTGTATCTAAGTTGATATCATTATGCAGTGGTTCTCCTATCTTCATGCTCTACAGACGAGACGGTGGTAGCAGATTCTGATGAAGAAAGAGAAACAGCGATATCTATTCCCAATTCTGGTGCTTTAGACACAACAAAAATTATGGAATGTGAAAGCAAAGAGAAGGCAAATGTCTTCGTTGTAATGTCTGATGATCAAGGGGCTGAAGGACACATATCTGATACCAACATAGAGTCTTTTCATAATGTAAACAAAGGCGATATAATAACAAATCAGGTTAATGAAAGAGTAGAAATATCAGGGCAAATAGCATGTCCAAAGGATAGATACTGTAGCAAAATGGCTAGAGGAATGAAGGATGAAGAATCTGATACAAAAAATTCAGATATTATATACAGCCACGACTTAGTTATCAGAGACCTCAACTTACCAGCTAAAGCCCGTTCTTCGATGAAAAACACAGTCATAAATTTTAAACGTTTCAGGAAGGTGAAATATGTTTACTTTTCTCTTTCTATCAAAGTTTAATTTTATACAATACTATATGAGTTTTGATTTGTTTTAAACTTTCAATTAATTTTTGAAAAATAGTCATCTTTCTTAATTATTAACAATTAGTTAGTGCCGCACTAAATTAATACATAAATTAATACAGTCTTTAGAGTGACATGGTCGTACCACTTGAGATGGTGAGGTAGTTATCCTATGTACATTAGAATAGTAATTGAGAAGAGATAGGGGTTGCTTTGCTCATCTGGGATGATATGAAGGTCATGATTGATTTGTTGACTTGTTGCAATATGCTTTTCTTTTCTGATCGTTGGACTAACATAGATATATCTTCGAGTTTTAATGATGTCGTAACAAATCTTTAAGTAATATATTTCTTTACTATTCATTCTAACTTTGAAGTGGATACATAGATGGAGGTGCAATCAGGGAATACCTTCAACAGTCTGATTACATTTGCTAAAAATCCATACAAGTACGTACCTCCTCCGTTGCTATTACGTTTTAATTGATACTTGTACAGGAAGTGGCAAACACGTCAAACTTTCTTTCTTGGCCACAGAGACTCTGACTATGGGAATGAGGAAGTAGCTGAATCTATAAAAGAAGAGAAAAAGAGAAAACAAATGGAAGCTGTTGCAGATGACTTATTTAACAATGAGAAGGTTTTTTCCCTTATTAGTCTATAAGCTGGATTAACATCAAGTAAATGAGAACTTTAACGAAGAGTTTCATTTTTATTTGATATTGTTCCAGGGGAAGAGACGCGGTACAGCTAGTTCTCTTCATGGTTTTTTTACTCGTAGATGAAGGTAAACTGACTGCGTTTCCAGTGAATGTTGCATGCATTTTGTTTGTATGTACAAATAATCTTATGTCTTGAAACTATGCACTATGCTTTTCTATAAGATTCTCAATAAATTAAAAACATTGCTGATTTGAAAATGGTGATAATGTTTGCGTGCTTTTACATCTCTACTGGTAATTGTTTAGTGGCTTTTGCAGGTAGCAATTGACTCTGCTGGTAACTTCTCAGCTGATTTTGTGAAGCTTCCCTGCATTACCAAAGGGGCTGCTGTATATAAGTGAGAGTTGCTTGGAGGCTGCTGTATATTAGTCATGCAAGGCAACAGACTGTGGAATGAGTTGCCTTCATTACTTTCTGTACCATGTTTTGGGACAGTGTTCATGCTTTCTACAAGCGCTGCACGGGTACTATATATTCATCATTCTTATTATACAGATTCGAATTTTGGAGATTTCACTTTGGTTTGCCACTCATCATATTTTTAATGTGGTATATTTGTATTTTAATAGTATTGGAAAACACAAACTATTTTAAAAGTCTCGGTGAAAACTGAACCGATAAAAATTGAATCGAATTAAAATTAAAAAATTGAAAAATGAACCGTTGTTCCGGTTGTAAGTTCCAATCAAATCGAATTGATTATTAAGTTATATTAATAATTTATTTAATAAATATGTATATATTTTGTAATAATAGGATAGTGAAAAATGTTTTAATTTGGCCAATTTTTTGGGGAGGTCCTCCTGTAGTCTTGTATAGAAAAGAAAAAAAAACAGGAAGCAGGTTCAAAATCTATGAATAGATAGTATTCCCATGCATAGCGGGTGAAAACGCATTATGGTGTGCACTTGCAAATTTTATAAAAAAACCTGAAGTAAGTGGGTGATACGAGGAATCAAATCAAAATTTTTATTATTTTATCTTTATTTATAAAATTACATGTTAATTTTTAAAATAAAAATTTATAATAATGTTGTTTAATATTTAATAAATAATAGTGATTTATTTTCAATATTAATTGCATATATTTTTTTATTTATTATAAAATATATTAAATTAAAAATTTATTTCACCATTCAACCAAATACATAATATGATAATTCATTCTCATACCACCTTAATCCGATTCCTGATTTCAATCCGATACCACTCCAAAAATCAAACGACCCTAAATGTTCAGCGAACTTTTCTTTCTCTATAGGTGCCTGTGAACTTTTCTTTCTCTATAGGTGCCAGGTAGGTGGGCTTTCAATGGATAAATATGAATATAAATTTTATATGATTTGATTCGATTAGAATCCGACCCGATTAAATAAAAATTATATGTATATATAATATTTATACAAATATATAGAATATATAAAATTTAAGCAATGTAATTTTGATGCAAATAATTATTTTTGATTATCAAATTTCATTTCCTAATATTTTTATTTTTGTTATGAAGGTTATATTGGGTAATTTTTTTATATGTTGAAATACTATTATTATTATTTTATTATAATAAAATGACAAATGAACTCTCTATTAATATCATTACAATTATATAATCTTGACAAAATGACCTGAATAACCCCTTTTTAATAGTCCACTGCTTAAATTATATCAGTGGCCTGTAGGGCTGAGCATTAGGTTCGGATAACCGAATACCGAACCGAAATAACCGAAATATTTCGGTTATAATTCTGTTATAATATTTTCTGTTATTCGGTATTTCGGTTATTTCGGATTTTTAACCGAAATACCCGAAATAACTGAATTTACCGAAATATATAATAAATAATTAAATTTAATATTATATATATATATATATATATTATTATTATTATTATTATAAATTTAATTTAATTAATCATTTAAATTTTAACCTACTTCAGTTATCATTAATTCATTACCCCCTTTGTATCTATCACTCTATCAGACTATCGAGTCTGAATGTCTGATGCTATTATATTATGCTACTATTATTGTATAATTCGGTTTATCAGTTATATTAAAAAAATTCAAAAAAAATTATTTTTTATATTTTTTTTAGTCATTTTTTGCTTATTTAGTTTTTTGTTCGGTATTTCGGTTTTAACCGAAATATCTTATTCGGTTCGGTAAAATAACCGAAATAATTTCGGTTCTAATTCGGTTATGGTTTTTGGGCTTATTCGGTATTCGGTTAACCGAATAACAATTCGGTTCGGTTCGGTTATAACCGAATAATTAGCCCTAGTGGCCTGTTTTGTCCACCAACATGCGTACTCAAACACAACATTCATTCACTACCAATCATATTATCATGCATATACTTGAAATCTGAAGCAATATGTATAAAGATAATGAAATCCATAATTATTTTAGATTATCTTGTTTGTTGGAGAAAAAACTTTAGTAGTTGTTCTGGCCAAAATCTACCTCACCTTAATTAAGGAGTTTTTCACTCTCAACAGCCTCTCACTCTGTAACAAGCTCGCCTAATTAGATGGGCATAGGCCCATAAAGACAGCTAACCCAGATAGATGACTTGACTGACCTAGGTACCTCGTCCATTGTAAGGCACCTCGCCCACTTGGTGAGACTCAAAGACATACAAGCGGATAAGAGCCTAGGTCCATGCCCGAAGAGACTCTCCTACATGAAGAGCCTAGCCCAATTAGCAAAGTTCAGCCCATGAAGATAGTTAAATATTGATGAAGAAGATAGGTGGTCCAAGCCCACGTTTGAAGTATCTAGCCCGCTTTGGAGTAATTAAAGGAAACTGTTCAGAAGACCCAATATCATCCAGGCCTCACCTGCTTACATTGGCCTCGCCTACTTGCATTAGCCTCGCCTGCTTAAAGTCGAGACAACTACACAACGCCAGAATCATTACTTGAAGCCCATTTGAAGATACAAACCCAATCCACATTACTTGAAGATGTCAAAGACTTGTTGCTGCTGTAGGCGGGGCACTACTCAGCCTAATTGGGTTCTCACCCAGTTAGGGGGGTCTAGTAAGCTCGTCTGTTTGTGACACTTCCAGGAAGACTAGCCCATTAAAGCTCATATGGTCAACGATGGGACTGGACTAGGCTGACGCCGACACACTCGGGTCACTAACTTAGCCTCCATGTTCCATACACAAAGATGGGCCTCAAAGGTTGACACCTGGGAGCACTTAAGGCGGTGGCCCAATCGTCCTAGGAGGGGAACCTAATCCTATCAGGTTCCCTCTCCAAAAACTACGTTTGGCTTGATCCCTAAAAAAAGGATACGTACACACATTATTTGGTTACGATCTGTCTTTGACTCTCAAGAACCCTAATTATTTTGTGCTAAGTTCTTCAACCAAACAATCTCAGCCGCCCCACAAAACACCACATCTCCACCCACCTAGGCGCGCTGTTCAACGTCATCAACCACCACCATAATTCTAGCAACCCTCCCCAAAATTTATTTTCACAAATTCCTCCGTTAACAATAGTATAGGTTTTATTGCACTGCAACGATAATTCATAGAATACATGTATTGTTATACGTTATTGGTGGGTAGAGATTGTTTTTAATTAAAGATGTGCGCGGGAGGCATATACTTAGCAACCAGTACACGCGTGCAGCATAAGCATATTAAGTCTTATTCGTTTATAACTTATCTCGAAGACACATTACAAAGGTAGGAGTATCATTGTAATACGCTTTGGTCATTAATCAATATTGAATAATGATCCTGGTAAGTCAGTCTCTTAACACGTTGAGATTTTAGGATAACTTAACATGGTATCAGAACTCTCGTTATAGAAGGTCTCGAGTTTGAGTTCCTCATATCCCCAATATTCTCATTTATTGAAATATTGATGTTGCACAATGGTGGTCCCAAAAAGGACGTGATAATTGAAAAATTGGATCGGACTAGACCCAAAAAGGGATGAACCACCTTGTGATCTACTCTTCGATCCATAATGGACTTCCGAGTGAGGGGATGTTGAATAATATGATCTCGGAAGGTTTTAGGATAATGGTAATTTAACAATCAGCCTACACACTACAGCACTAGGCATATCAACATCTTATGCTCCAGCCATCATAAGACTCTAACATGAACGTATCATATCAGTCTCAGTAGGATCTTGTTTATCCAACCTACATGCCACAGAGGTGGGCGTGTCCAATTTTTATGTTGCTAAGGCCATATGGAGTATATCCGGCCTACATGCTGCACTTGCGGAATTTCTATAACCGCAACGTACCACTTTCGTACTCTTAAAACATATATATAAACTTAGCAATCGAGAGGTCTATCATCGACAAGCTTCTGTGGATACAAATATATGATCATGTGCTATTGTAAATACATTTCAGTATGAATCGTATTTGTTATTAAAAGTTATTGATGTTAATATAATAGCGTGCTCATGTAAATACGTTTCAGTATGAATCGTATTTTTTAATAACCGCTTGCCTAAATGACTGAATTATGATTTTTGGCTCTTTTTAATCACCTGATACGTGTTTACTACTGGTGAATGTGTATCTCAATTAACCCAAAAAAGCATACAAGCATCTCCATTTTATAATAACAGAACAATGAAAATTAAACATAATAAAAAAGAACTTAAAAAAACATTATTGAAAATCCTCATACAAATTAACCATTCAATTTATCTGTAATTCAACCTCTCGTAGTTGGAACTGGTTGGTATCTAGCATTGTAATTCGAGCCGAGTTGCTCACAAGCTCTTTGAACTCGTTTAATAATGTTCGCGTTGTCTCTAGCTATCTCGAACGTGAATAGATTTCAACCACATGTTCGAGCTTGTTTAATTAAAAGAGCTGAGTTAAATATGTGTCGAACTCAACTAAAACTTCTTTTTGCCCACTTCAAACTGTGAAAGGCATATGACTAGGCTATTTGTAATAATTAGATGACAACTCAACTCAGATAAGAACGAGAAGTAAATAATAAATAAAAAATAGGAATCAAGACGAAGAAAGTAAACTAGAAGAAAGTAAACTAGACACGAAGAATCAGATTATTAGAAGTATTTTAATGAGATTGCTACTCAACACTGGAAAAGTTCATTAATATGTTCAAACGTCAGTAGAAAATAAAGGGGTAGTATTTCAGAAGAATTCTGAAGATACAGAAGATTTATAGTGCCTACTACACGAAGATTCCAGAAGAAGAAAAATACTAAGAGGAAAGACAGTAAAGCTAAAGAAGGACAGAAGACCACATCCTAAAGTTAAAAGGTGGAGAATATTTATTATAGTTTGACACAAATGAACCAGACAATACATTTGTGTGTCAACTAAAATAATAAATATTCATCATCTAGCTCAAGTGATTTTATGACAAAAGACACAACTAAGACGGGAAGATAGTATTTTAATTCTACTATCAAAAGTTATTTAATTATTTAATTTATCTAATTAAATTAATTCAAGATTGAATTTAATTTAATTTATAAATGATTTAAATAAATTAAGTAGAATTAATTTATTATAAAAGATATGACTTAATATGACTTTTAATATAATTCAAATGACTCATTAATAATTCATATCGAATTATAATAAAAAGTCATACCGACATATTAAAGAAAAAGTCATACCGAATATTAGAAAAAAAGTCATACCGAATATTGAAGAAAGGCCATACCGAACAAAAGGATAAAAGGTCATACCGAGCTAAAAGGGAAAAGTCATACCGAATTCTTTTAGATAAAAGGTCATATCGAGATATTTTTTTATTTAATTAAAAAGTCATATCAATTTTTTAATTAATAAAAAAAGCCATACTGATTTTTAGAAGTCATACCCAGTCTTTTGAGAAGTTATACAAGTGTTAAAAATGTCATAGAGACGTAAATAAAGTCTGTAAAATGTCATGTGCTAGAAAGTCATACAAGCTTCTTTACCTCTATAAATATGAGGCTTTTACTTCATATTTTAGTGTCAATTGAAAAACATTCAAATTCAGAAAATTGTATGCATTGTAATATTCACATATTTCTGTGCAAGTTTGGAATATAATTGTTAAACCTGAACACTTCATGTCGAATTCGTTCTAGACCACTTTATCAATTATATACACTTTTCTTCAGATTAATTTTCTAATATTTTTCAAGTTAAAATTATATCTTCTACTTGAACCGTATTTCATTAAAATTAATATTTCATGATTAGTTAAAATAATATTTTTAAATCTGAAATTCTGTGACAATTTTTATATATTGTATTCAACCCCTTTCTACAATATCAGGGACCAATAATTGGCATCAGAGCTGGTTGATATTTTTAATATCAGATCCGAACCAAAAATTCCGCAACTCATACAGATCTCAAAAATTATTTTTAATTCGAAATTATTTTTTATTTGAAATAATCTTTTTCACAAAAAAATATTTTTGATCAAAAATTATTTTAAGTCAAAAATTAAAATATTTTTTGAAACACTTAAATTTTAATCTTATTAAAGACGAGTACACAGAAAGTGACGAGCATTAAAATTCCACAGTTTGATAGAGATCACTACAATTTGTGAAAACACAGAATGCTACTATTCATTGGGATTGTCAATCCCAAGTATGCATTAATTTTGGCCAATGGTGTTGAACCCCCAATAACAGTTATTCTCGAACACGAGATAGATATAGTCGTAATTCCTCACAGACAGTTTCTAAAAAGTACATCTGACTATGTTTCATGGACAACAACCTCAAACTCATATTGATAGAATCCCTAGACTACGTCATGTACAATCACGTAATTAACTGTAAAAATGCCAAACATATATGGGATACAATAGAGATTATCAACGAGGGGACTGAGGAAGTAAAAGAGAATAGACTGGAAATCCTGATCTCCCAGTACGAGCAGTTTAGATCCAACGCTGGTGAGGGTATCTCTGAGGTGTTTCAGAGATTGAATAAACTGATAAACGAGCTCAACATGAATGAGAAATATTATCAGAACCAGGAGGTAAACAGAAAGTTTTTACTAACCTTACCCGAGCATCTGGAACACGGGATAACAGCAATCCGGGAGTCTAGAGACATGAATGAGGTAACCCTAGAAAGACTCTACGGAGTATTAAAGACATATGAATTGGAACAGATCTAGACCAGAAAAATGTATAGCAGAGGTAAGGTTCTGAGTTATTCCAAAGAACTAATAGTGGATGCACCAGAGAAGATGGAAGTGAAGGTTGTTGCACGTTTTAATAGCTCAGTGGAGTATGTGGTTCCAGAATTTGGGCATACTTCAGATAAACAAAAAGATGGTGAGTTCTACTCTTTGGAAGAACTATATCAGCTAGAAGATGAATCTTTAGCTATGGTTACTAGGAGGTTTGGAAACATGAGATTCCGCAGAAACTCCTCCTACAGAGTTAAACCAAATTTTGGAAGATTCCAAAATGGAGGTTTTCCAACAGCTGTATCAAAGAGCGGCTACAAGACCGACTTAGTTGATAGAAGTAAATTTCGTTGCTTCAACTGCAATGAGCTAGGTCACTTTGCAACAGAATGCAAGAAGCCTAAACAAGGGAAGAAGAGAGAGTCTTATGACGAGCTCAAAGAAAAGTATGATGCACTGGTGAAAAAGCATCAAGGCAAGTCTTATCTAGCAGATGGAAAAAGCTGGGATGACTCAGACAATGATGATGAGGAAGAGTTGGGAAATCTAGCTCTTATGGCTTCATCCGAGGAATCACTGTCTCGAACACGTCAAGGAGGAAAAGATGTAAATCCCTCTTGCCCTAAAATGTTTGCATTGCTAGGTAAAGAACTAGATAGTGAAAGAGGTAAAGTTAAGCAACTAATTCTAAAAAACAAAGTCTAACTAATGAGAATGATGTTTTAAAATTGTTAAAATGAAAAAATGACAAGTTGACTGAGGACTTAGCTTTTCAAGTCAATAGAGTCAGTTGTTATGTTAAAGTTGAAGCCTATCTCAGAAATTAAATAGAGGAAGAGAAGAAGAAGTGTCAAGCCTATAAGAATTCCTCTTATATTGTTGATGAAATTAAGTTAAATGTTAATACACCTATATTAGATAAAAATTATATTATAATATTCTATAATTTAAATATAAAATAATATTACCAATGAACAGTTGTATAAAAGAGAATTACACCGTTGATAGAATTGTATGTATAATATATATAGTATACATAAATTATTTTAAATAATTTAAATATTTAAGTTAATGTTGTAATTTATTTATTTTATTATTAAAAAAGAGGATTGTAACATTATTCTTAATAAAGAAAATATATGCTATAATTTAAATATAATATAATATAATGCGTGAACAGTTGTATAAAAAGAACATTACACCAGTGATGGAGTTGTATGTATAATATATATATATATATATATAGTATAAAATAATTATTTTATATGGTTTAAATATTTAATTTAATATGCTAATTTAAATATAAAATAATTATTTTATATGTTTAGTACTCCAGTTGCAAGTTTATTTTTGTTCAGTACCTCAGTTGCAAGTTTTTATTAATCTAGGAATGTAAATGCAAGTTGGGGTTGAGTTCAGTTTTATAATGTAACAGCCCGCCATTTTTGAACTATTAATTCGAGCAAATCTAAAATACAATACAATTTATTATTAATGCAAAACTCTATTACAAAGAAAACTATTACAAAAGCGCAGCTAACAATGACAAGTCAACAATCAATCCACTCCAACTCTAAGATCCTCGAAATCCAATGAACTTCAACTTCTTCTTACATCAAACTTGAAAATTGTATGTAATGAGCTATACAACCCAGCAAGTAACCAATCGATCCAAGTAGTCGGGCCAAGTAACAAGTAATATATATATATATAATATTAGTTTCGATACGATAACTACACACATAACTCTTCGATACACTTTTAGATTCTTATTTGATACGATACGACACAACGACTACACATAGAACAATAACTTGTTACCCATAATTCATACCACGATCACTAGAACCCGGTGACAACAGTCCTATATTTTTGGAAAATGGTCACTACAACCCGATGACCTCAGTCCTAAATTTTCGCAAACCATGGCATAAATTAAAGTTCCAAAATTACTGTTGACACACAACACATAAAGATAATATATATCACTTCAAAATATAATCACTTAACCCAAATTTATATAATCAAATATACGCATATAACACATAATTTTGAAAATACTAGAAAGATCGATCGAAAATTTACCTCAACCTCGCAAACCAAGAATTAACACCATACTAGAACATATATTCAATCCTTAACACCCAACCAAACAAATCACATATCAAACTTCGAACATCTCCAAGATCTAAATTCTGCCCAGATCTGTATTTGACCGTTTTGACCCTCTAAACGATGTTTTTTCGAAAGACTTAAACTACGAAAGTCATAGAGAACGAAAAGATCTTTCCGAAAAGTCCAGAATCAACGAATTCCGACTCACGATGAATTCATTACGAATTTTACAAGACAACTGAATTGTATATAGGAAATCCTACGAATTTTAATATCAAAGACGAAGAAAAAGAATAAAGATTTCTATCAAAAGAGATTTACAACTGTTTATTCTTGGTGGTTCAAAAAGAATATGAAAAAATGAGGAGATCTTAATCAATATATAGAGTTTTAAAACCCTAAAACAAAACCTATAGGAATCAAATCCGACCCATATTCGAAAACTCATTATTCTAATCCAATTCTAACTCCTAATTTTATTCTCTTTCATTATTATCAATCTATTATATTAATTTAAAAAAATATGGGATATTACATATAAGTTGCAAGTTCAACTTTAATTTTGTTAGTAATGTTAATAACGGTTACCTAAATGCAAGTTATAATTATTTGAGTTATATAAATGCAAGTTTCTTGAGTGTAGTGACCCACTTATAAGATGAGTGTGAGTTTGATTATGAATAAACCATTACTATAACATATATAATACATGTTTTTAAATAAAAATTGATATACACATAATTAAATAATAAATTTTAAATATAATTGAATAAATTATAATATAATATGGGTAAATTATTAAAAACAATACATACAATATTATAAGTATTTAAAAAATGTAATTTTGAATAAACTTTAAGATATACAGAATTTAACATAAAAATTATTTATGAATTACTATACATAAAATATTATTATAAAAGTAAATCCTAAATAAAAATTAACACATATAAAAATTATAAATAATAATAAAGAAGAAATTAAAATAAATAAAAAATTTAAACTTATTACATTAAAGTTTTAAATTTAATACAATTAAAGCTAATTAAAAATAATTATTATAAATTAGCCGTGTGCATAGCACGGACAAATAATCTAGTTTCATTAAAATTTAAATATAATTACATTAAATGCATAATATAAAAAGTACATTAAATGCATGAAATAAACATTACAATACAAAAAATTACTAAAAAATGGCACAAATAAACATAAAATTTTGTTTTAATTGGACAAATTAAAAAAAAATATATTTTTAATTTAATTAATTTAATAAATATAATATAAATAATTGATAATGATTAAATATTAAATTGAAGATTAAATAATTTAATATAGTATTTATATAAAATAATATATAAATAATAATTTAGAAATTTGGATGAGTTAGTGATTCAAATTTGGATTTTTGGATTACAACAGCCAGAAATGGTTTAAGTTCTTCTCGGACTTCTTACCTTGGTAATTTTTTTTAATAATATCGGTGCGCTTTTGAAATTTTTGATACATTGATGAATGCATTATATTGTTTTCTATTAGGCTGGAGTCTATTTAAAAATTATAAGTTCCTAGTATTGAAAATAATTTTTTTTTGCAAGGTCTGTGGGAGTAGGACTGCCTGAAAATTTGAAAAATTAAATTTTGTAATGTTTTAACTTCCGCTCTTGATATAAAAGTTGAATAAACTATAGAACTGTGTATGAACTGTGTATCAGCAGTTGAAAAGTAATACGAATTTGTTTATTAAATTTTTGAGACACTGAGAAACATCTTGAGGGTGGAAAGATATGAGAAGCCAATGACTTGATTCTAGATACAACTCATACCATCTACAGATTTTATCTCCAAAGAATTTATTAGTATCTAGCATATCTGCTTGGCATTCCAGCAAACAATGTTGAAATGTTGTGAATTGCGGAATAAAAACGACAGCACCTGCAGATTGGCATGTCGTGTAAAATGAGCCAAACCGCATAGGATTGTAGATTTTTATGCTCCAAACAACCTGGAAAACCTGGATTGTGTCCGCTTTGGTTGTATTTTCACAATTTCTTTTGGGATGACTTGTTGCGGCGCTGGTCCAGAAATTGATAGAGGCACATTCTTTACCTACAACAGTATCAATAAGAGAATTTCTTTTGTTACATTTTCTGCAATTGATAATATACATTTTAATTTTTAACCTTTCCAGTTCATTTTTTTTATAAAAAAAGTTGGTATATGCTCTACTAATAAAAAGAGCAACCATTTAGCAAAAAATAAAAAAGAGTAACCGAATAAATTCAACATTTTGTTTGCATACCAAGTTTCTGAACTGGAGATTATAGAACATTTGAATGTATTTTTGTTTTGCTAGCTTCTGGTCCTTGTACAATTGCCTCCAGAACCCATATATAGTTCCCATATTCAATATTTTGTTTGCATAAATCTTCCACGTGTAGCTGCAACAAGTAAAGATTTGACTAACACACACGAGTACAATGACTTCATTGTAATTGTAATATTTCAAAAGCTGTAGCAAATGTAAAATTTACATACCATTCATATATACGGCTTAATGCTGCAGATGAGATTCTGTTCCAAAATTCTGCATCTTCCTTGCACTTCTGGAAAAAATCAGCAATCTTGTTACTTGACTCATCCCCGTTATTCGGATCAATATGATAGCCTGAAACACCATCAACAATGATCTCAGCTGGACCTCCTTGATTTGTTGCAAAGGTTGGTAATCCACAGTTCATTGCCTCGATAACAGTAAGGCCAAATGCTTCATATAGAGCAGGCTGCACAAAAGCTCCTCTTGTATCAGCAATGCAACGGTAGAGCTCACTGTTTCGATTCTTGTCTGTTTGTGCGGCTATCCATCTAAGCTGACCCTTAAGCTGATACTTCTCTATTATCGTATGCATCTTTTTTATTTCAGCAATCTCTTCTCTATCTTTAGATTTTGAAGGGTCAAAAAAGCCTGCAACAATGACTAGATTAACCAAATTTCTCAGCCTCTTGTTCTTTCCATACCATTCGGTTAATCCGCCGATGTTCTTCACAGTGTCAAGCCTTGCCATTGAGAAAATTATAGGTTTCTTTTTATCTTCAAGGTATCCACTGTTTTCGGAACATTATACCAAAGGGTAAAGAAGAAATATTAATTTAACAAGAGAAACGAAAACATGGAATTTAGGTATAGTTGAGTACTCCTGGCACTTACATGTGCTGATCATTTTCAACTTTGCTAAAAAGTAATTCATCTATGGCTGGACGAAATGATGTGAAGCGCTTCTGTTTTTCTGTGGCTGGAAAATAAACTGTTTGATCTGCCCCTGGAGAAGCAATGTTGAACTTTGGATCAAAGATGTTGATGCCTGAAACTACTCTAGAGATCCCTGGAAGCGTAAAGGCTGTGTGGCTTTCGTACTGCCCTGGCCTATCTTTGCTGCAAATGCAAAACATTTTGACTCAAAATGCATCCAGTAGATTACATTTATTAAACTAACCAATTTCTCTTGATTTTATAGCAATGAGGGTGAGTACGGGCATAATATAAGTAACTGTTAAGAAAACCTTCCAGCAATTTCCTGGTATGTACTAGTAATGATGAAATCCGCAGAATTCATTGCAATCGTATCGGCTGTGAATTGGCATGAAAAGTGATACTTGGAATCTAGTTCCTTCCATTTCAAGTCTGAATCTTCATACTTAGTCTTCTCTAAAGCATGTGCAATAGTTCCCTATTTCCATTTAAAAGACATAAAAGTTTGACACAAAAAAGATAAAGCATAGCTTTCAACTCAATTAATCTAATGAAGTGAACTTACCAGGGTTATCCCAAGTTTGTTGGCCATTAAAGCTGCAACTAAGTTTCCATCAGTATAATTTCCAATAATGAGATCTGGTTTCCCCTCCATTACTTCAAGAATTTTCTTGGTGGCATCCTAGTAATTAAACAACCGGAAGGCAAAAAAACTTAACACAAGAATATCATAACTAGAAAATATTAACTAGGTAAATCTCGTCTTGTGGAATATAGTGAAAGCAACAGATTAAGAGGTTAGTAAAGTGGGACATGCCTGAGTAAAAGTTTCAAGGTAAGGATAAATATCAAAACGGGAAATCCATTGCGGAACGATTCCATTTTCAGTCCTGAATGGAACTCGAAGAATGTGGGAATGCTTTGTCTTTAGAACAGGTTCCAGTTCTTGATTGCATGTATTTCCCTTTGCATCAGGTATAAGTCGAGTCACCTAATGAATAGATGAAGAAAATATGAGTTACATAAAACTGCAAGCTCAATAATTTTCCAATGTGACACAGACAAATGGTTTCTTACCACAAGAATCTGAGGCTTAGCATTAAGACCTTGCTGCTTAATTCTGAGCAGCAATTCCTCTTCCAAAGCGAGCACTTGATCCAAAACATAAACCACCTATTGATTGAACAAATAAATAGCTAGTTATTTAACGACGTGCTTTCAATAAAGGCAGATCCACTTACTAATTATTATGAGGATGTAAAGTGCATATACCTGACCGCCAGTGTCTGGCAATCCGAGGACATCTGCTTGGCCAAAGTATCCATGCACCGAAAAAAGAACAACGTTGAAAGTTGTTGGGACCCTGCTAAAGAACTTCTCCATGTTTACTGAATCTGGAGCTTGGAGAACCTCCGAAAGATATCTTATTGTTCCCATAACTCTTTCAGCATTATCTCCCCATCCCTTTTCAAAACCCCATTCTTTAAACCTGTAGATGATATGTTTTCACCATTACTCTTGTTATTCTACAATTTGCTGATACAAATGCAAGAAAAGCAAGAGGTCACCTGTTCTCAAAGCTTGAATATTGTGTGTCTTTAGGTAGTAAAGAGAGGGCTGCTTCAGCTACTATTAGTGCCCCTTGAAGTTTAAGAGCCGTGCTCAGTGTCTCATTAATCATAAGTTTCTGTAACAAAAAAGCTCGGATCATTAAAATCAAATCCGCCCCTCTGTCTCAATATTGTAAGTTTGATGACTCAAATTATTGATATTATTACTTCTCCCTGGTAATTTAGTGAGAGCAAGTAATCTACAAGTGGTTGTGCTTTTTCTACTGGTCCATTTAGCTTGGAAGTGAGAAACTTTGTAATGAAATTTAATCCATTTCCAATTGATGACGATAAAGTTAGATGAGGTGTGTCGAAGTCCATTGCTCCAAAATCTAGTTCCAAAGCATTCTCGTCATTGGCCCTGCAAGCAAAATTATAATTCAGTTTACATGTGGGTACATGCGGGTAGATTTGCACAATACATGTATTAGAATTAAAAAAATGTAAAACAAAAGCTTTCAAAGCTCATATTCGAGTTTAACCTACCAATTCTCATCAGCTATCATTTCTTTAAATTTCAAGTAATCTGTAGGCGTGATCCCCTCAACGGATAGATCAATGGAGCTAACTTTAACAAACTCCCAGAACCCTGGATTAGGTCTAATGGCAAATGCTACATGTGGAGGAATAACAACAGCCTCCTGCATACATAGTTCACAAAAAAGCATAAAAAAAGAAGTGCCACTTGCAATGTAGAAAGAATGAAAACCCAAAGTGAGATATCGGTAAGAAATTGACCTGAGTAGTGCACAAAATGTAGCCGAGTAAGCCCTCCAGAACTTGAGTTCTTTCAGACTTATCATCGATAACAGTCTCCATCTCAGCCATCAAATGATGAAGTTTCATCAATCGCTTTCCTTGTTCAATGTACTTGGTGAAACACCTCTTCATGTGATACCGGCTCTGCCTTAAAGCCTCTGGCATTGTGTCAATCACTGACTCGGACCGCTTTAGGATAGGTGAAGAAGTCATTTAGGTAGTTACTAATTATGCAATGTAAACCCGCGTGTGTGTATATAGACACTTAAACTTTTACAAAAGAAGTGGTTTAGAAATTTGGTGGAATAAGTTGAGGAAGATTATGGCATTTATAGGAATGTCGGTTTGTAAGTTGATGAGAAAGAAGATGAAAATATGTTTAAAGGTATCTTTTTTGGAGAAGATTATAGAGGGGTGGAAGTGTAAGAAGAAGAGAAAGAACATCTTTTATTAATGGAGAGGAAATAGCAAAAGAAAGGAATTTTACATCCAAATGAAGAAACAAGATTCTCAAAGAATCACTTTAAAATGTGATTCACTATTTTTCCTCATTCTTCCACATGGACATGAAGTGAATGGGAGATATATGGGGTAATTGGTATGGTATGATTCCTTTCTTTTCTTTTCATGTTCTATCTCTGGCGACATCTTCAATGTTAAAGAGGATCTGTCTGCCTTTACAAACTTCTTCACCTGTGAATTACGGAAATCACATGTTTTAGCAAACGCTTAGCTTTCAGTATCCATACAAAATATTATCAATACCAACATATTAATAGATATTTTTTTGGCTTTTTATTAATATCACTAAAGTCTATTATTGTGATTTAGCATTACAAATCATATACTCCTGTCATAGCTTATGTAATCTTCTTTTTATTTTTTCAAAATCCTTGCACTTTATTACTATTTAGTGTTTTTGTTTTCACAATCAAATGAAGGTTGAATAGTAACTACCTGACAACAGCATGCTCTTCTATCACAAGGAAAAGTTATCTAGCATAAGATGCAATGGCGCAAGCAGGGATCCTTGATGAAGGATGCAATGGCAAAGATAGAGAAGAGCATAATTTTGAAGATGCTCTAATAGAGTTATTTGACTCCATTGAAGATAAATTTTTTATTTAATTTACAGACTTGGATTGAACACGCTCTCCAAGCGTAAACTCAAGGCTATCAGTTTTTCCTTGGCAGTCCAGAGAGAGATTTCACAAGCTTCAGTACATATGTAATATAGATTTCAATAACCCGTTTGAATCACTTACAATTTACAACCACTTAAATAGTAAATTTATATGAGAAAAAAGAAAAAAAACAAGATTAGACTCCAAATAAGGGAAGATATGTGTGCCTTTCCCATCACCGAACTACATAGAAGAGGAAATACTTGTATTAGATAAAATTTGCTGCACCCAAGAAATAGGTAACTAATGCAAAACTAAGGCAAGGCCACACCTTGTTCAAGATCATGCACACTGCTCCATTCTCTCTTCACATTTCCGAATTTCTCTTCCTCATAATCCAACATAAAAATTTCAATATTATCCAAATTCCTGATCTCTTTTCTCTCTACCCATTAGGCAAATCGTTGACATCCCTCAGCATGATAAGAATATCTATATTTTCCTCCATATATAGATTATAGACATGTGAGCATAAGTGCAACTATGCTGACAAGTGGGCTGGCAGTTTTGGTCCATAGCTTCAAATTTTTTTTTCTTCCAACCATGCTTATAGTGGCTATCAGTGCCTTAAACTTGTCCAGTAGACTTATATTCTGAGGCCTTGCTGCTGCATCAACTTCTGATATTGGAAAGCTATGAACTATCATTGGAATTTTATGAACCTTAACTGTCTGTGAAGGAACTATTTTGTGGAAGAACGTGTCTGGAACCTGACGAGTAGACACAAAGAGACTGTGGTTGACTTCAATTTTCTCATATACATCAAACGTTGGAGTATTTGAGAAATCATCTAATTCTCCATCACTTAGGAAGCCATGATCATTTGGATCATCGTTAACAAATTCAAGCGAAAAATGAACATTTCCTTCAGTATCATTAACATCTTGAAAATTATGATGATGACTGGTCTCACCTGCAAATGAAGAATTGCTTAACGAACATAACAAAACTATGATACTTTAGCAATGAATAAGAAGTTTGGTGTTTTAACTTACTTTGAATTTTATGACTGTTCTTCTGGAAACTTGATATATTTTCTATAGGAACAAAACTGTATTCTTCATGGAAACTCTATAATTGCCATATATAAATATTTATAATCATTATCTTAAATAATATTACTATTTCCATAAATAATATGCCAAATCTAATTTGAAACACATGCAAAGAAACTATTATCTGGCATAAAAGCTGAAGAACTGCTGATGTTAAATACAGATACGATGACTTCAGTAATTAGATATGAATGTTAGTGTCGTTTACCTTGTCAAGATCATTATTTGACATTCCTACCCATCTCAAGTTCTCAACCATTCGCTCAGTTCCGAGATCTTCATTATGTCCAATATCCATGGACCTACTAGTATTCTGGCCTTGAATTTTATTTTCTTGTGGTAGAAATGAAAATTCATCTTCAGCGGCAGAAGCAATTCCATTGATCCAAGAATTCTGATTCATCAATTCCTGAGAAACTTGTGCAACTGAAAGAATTTCTTCTAAAATGTCCTGATGTTGGTTACCTTTACTCCCGTACATGAAACTTGACTCTTGCATATTCGTATCAACATATCGAACCTGTGGAAAGTCTTGCACTTGCAATGGAGGCAATGACAGAAGGTGTTGCAACCTTGCACATTCTAATGCTATGTCGACCTATATTATCAGCAAGATATGTAATTAATCATCAGGTTAAGTCTCAATAATCAATTGTACGCAAAAGTTTAATCAAATCTAATAATTTATGTGAACCTTGGAAGGTGGATAAGAAATGACAGCTGCATCTTGGAAACTAGAGGGATTTGCAAAGCAAAAAGCCTCTTCAGATAAGTATTGCATCCATTGAGCATCATGATGCGGACTTGTGCCCCCTATATTATAAGTGGAGGCAGACATGAGATTGTTAGGTGGATATGTTGATGACATTGGCATTGGATGATCATAGCTTTCCACATTATCTTCACATCTTCCATCCGAATGAATTTCAATATTATTAGATGAATGATCACTAGCTGCGATCCCATAGTGATTCACAACCTTTATTGCATTCAAACTCTTTTTGAAAATGCGACACAAGGCATATGCATCCTGCAACTGATTAATTCATACAAGCAATTACTGATATAAAATCGAGTTGAGGCCATGGAGTAAATTATGTCATATTGTTGAGTATTAAAGTACCTTGACTTAAATGAAGCTAGATTACCATGTGTGCCATATTTGAGAACGAAAAGTTCTTGTGGATATACAAATATTCTAATCCAATACTCTTTGTTTAATAATTAATATCATAGTTTTAGCAAATGTTTTCCTAATAATTTTTTTTGCAAGTCAGAAAAATGAATGAACCTGCAAGCCAGAGGCAGTTTCACATTCCCTCTCATCAAGCCTATATTCATGCATAACCCAGTCAGTTCTAGCACCATGAGGAGCTCTCCCTCTGTAATAAACAAGGGTTTTCTTCATTCCTACTGCACGCATTTGGGAGTTCACCTTTCTATCCTTCCCTGTTGCTTTCCAGTATCCGGCTCTAGTTGCTCGATTGGTCCTTGGTCCATTCGTGTATTTTCGATCTCGTGGACTAAAGAAATACCACTCTAGATCTTTGCTTGGTAATAGTGATTTCCCTGCATATACATTTGCATGCATGTTCACTAAACCTATATAATCAAAGTAGTCCAATAATTTCTATACACACAGGCATGCATGCATCATCTATATTCAAAGTAAAGAGCCTTAGTTCATCTCCGAGGGTTATCAAGCAGTACAAAAATTGATGTGACATGATACTCTTAATTGACTACCTATTGGAGTTGGAGTTGACAAGTTGCCAACCAATGTTGCTAACTTTGGCCCTTTTCCGAAATAGTTGAAATACATACATGTAAATTATATATTTTGTATACTTATGTACTTTAGTGAATGTAATATAGTAGACTACTACTCCCTCCGTTTTTTATATATGTTGCTTTGACTTTTGACACATATTTTTAGGTGCTTTGACCTCATAATAAAAATTATTATTTTTAAAATTTTATTTTTTTAAATTAAAATATGTAATCAAAATTTTAATTCACAAAAAAAGTTAATTAAAAATAATAATTTTTAGTATGTGGTCAAAATATCTAAAAATATGTGTCAAAAGTCAAAACGACATATAATAGAAAATAAAAGGAGTATACAACTTTTAAATACATACTTGAGTACTTTGAATGTAATATACTAGACAACGTATACAAATTTTAAAGGTGACTAACTATTAAGTGTAAGTATTTTTTGAGTAAATATTATTAAAATTAATATGAAAGAAAGATAAAACAAAAAAATTAATACATGAAATGATTTAGATTGGGTAGGGACACCAATCTTAGCAACCCATATTTGTAGATCCTCTCAAAAACTTAATATTGATACTGTTATGCCCAATATTTGGACATGGGTCCTAGGCAGACCCAATGGCATAAATTGGCCAGCCCACCTCGCATCTGGGCTCACACGGCTTCAAAGCCCACATCCAGCTCGCATCGTTCTAAAGATGGTAAAATATTCTAAGGCCCTTGGCCTAGCGTGAGGTCGCATCGCTAGCTCACCAGCCTTAGACTCATTCAGCTTTAAGAAGGAAGAGAGAAGAGAACCGACCCCAGCCCAGTTCGCTTCTCATCACCTCCCAGGTCGCATGGACTTAACAGAGAGGCCCTCAGCCCGGCTCGCTTGGCGAGGCTCATTGCCTCTGGATCGCTTCGCTAGCCCGGAGTACTTAGCACGGATTTCTCATAATTAGCTGAAAATCTCTTAGCCTCATGGGCTCACCTCACTTGATATTATTTGCTGATCTGAAGACTGTAGAAGGCCCCCCGTGGTAATATCTCAACATATTTGAAGCCAGCCAGCCCTACGGGCTCTCATCTCATCAAGGGATCCGCACAGGGTCACCTCTATATACTGCTCCCGCGAGGCCACATCGCGCATAACTCCTTACGGGAACCCCTTGCTCTACAACTCCATGACAGCCCCCGGAGCCTAACGGGCTTGGGCCATGGCAGTTACAGACATCTGGGAAGTTTGCCCTCCACATCCGCACAGACTTGGGCCAAAGCCCAACACGTCTAAGGATTTGGGCCTGATGGACCGGACCAATACCTAGCCCATATAGGTAACTTGTCCTCCAAGAACTACGTGTGGCTTGAACCCCTATATAAAGGGTACGTAGGCCTCTTGTTTCAGTGGAATCGACAGTTGGCAGCAAGAGAACACACATTTTCTCTGGCCTTCTAATGATTCAACAACAAGATCAGCTACCAAAATCCATCACTTTCCTCCCGTGTTCTTCGCGTTCTTCATCAAGTTCATAGCAAAATCATCATATTTTGCTCCGTGATTCCAGTAAACCTCTAAATTACTATTATACCAGTTTTTCCCTATAACAATTGGCGCTAGAAGGAGGGGCTTTGACATCTGAGGGAGAAGGATGTCTAACTCCAAGAGAACCGGAAATCATTCAGAAAGTGATAGAGCTGAGGATGACGAGACCCCGAGAAATACCAACGAGAACCCGCCTCAGACCGACCCCAAACTCTTGGAATTCTTGGATGAGATGGGCCAGCAGATGCTCGAGTTCAACAAGAGAATGAGGCGGATGGAGAGGAGAGGTGCCTCAAGGAAGGCTAGCGCGAGCGCCCGGCGACGAATGAGGAGGGCCAACAAGTCTAAGCGGCCCTGGTCGACCGTGAAACCACGTGACCTCATGAATGATTTTAATGATGAAGCCGGAGATGTAGGGAAGGATGAATCGTTAGAATGGGATGAGGTGCCCCCCAGTCAGGCGCGGCAGGCCCATGAGACCCCTCCCAGGTCGTTTCATGGCCCAGCCCCCTCTGAGGCGAAGGCAACCAGTATTTTTGACAGGGTCGGGAGAAGACTAACAGAGCATGATCTAAGGATAAAGCTGGAGAGAGCCTGAACTAAAAACACTGAGGTAAGGCCCCTGAGTCTAGCACATGAAGCAGAGGGACCCCCTCACCATCGCGAGCGCGCCAGGTCCCCGTATCGTGCTCATGTACCGGAGAGGCCCCCTCCCAGGGAAAGAAATCAGGAAGCTCAGTCCGCGATAAGTGGAGAAGGTGGAGGCCGAAGGCGTGAGCAGGCACCGCCCCCATTACATTGGGCCAACAATGAAAATAATAACGAGGAGAGGCTGGGAAACCTCCGCATGAACGATCTTAGGAAGCTTCTGGAGCGCATGGAGAAGGAGAAGACTGCTCCAAATCCTATCTCCACCCAGTCGCCTTTCACGAATGAGATCCGGGTCGCACCTCTGCCCGCCATCTTCAGAAACAATCCAAATCTCACTTTTAATGGTGATACTGATCCAGCCGAATACCTAATTCGCTTCAATATTGAGATGGAAGTTTACCAGGTTTCTACTCTAGCCCGGTGCCGGCTATTCGCCGCCTCTCTCAGGGGTAGTGCCCAACAGTGGTTCTCCAAACTCGGGCCCATTATGATCGACTCATGGGAACTACTGGCAGATATATTCATCAAACAATTTCAGTGTTCTATGCTCTATGCCCCACCTGTGGCGACCCTTACTAATATTAAGCAAAGGGAAGGAGAGACCCTGCAAGATTACTTCAAGAGGTTTAATGCCGAAGTACCCCGAGTTAGAGGAGCAACTGAAGAGGCTGTAAAGAACTTCCTGATAGCGGGTCTTAAGGAGGGAACTGACTTCTGGAAAAGCCTACAAGCTAAGACACCTGAAACATTGTCTGAATTTTACCGACAGGCTGAGCCCTTTAAATGGGTGGAGAAATCTATGCTTGACTTAAAGAAGAGTAACAGCAATGGAGGCCGGGGAAAGAATAACAAACGAAAGGGATCCCGGAGTCCGGATAATAAAAACAGGGGTCATAGAGACAGAAGCCCCAGCCCGAAGAAGTATGACAAAAGGGAAAGAGAGAGGTCCCTTGAGAGCAATATATCAGAGGACAGGAGGCCCTATCCGAAATACAATCGCCACACCCCACTAGTGGCCCCAATTGAGCACATCTACACAAGTAATGCCTCTAAAGGAATTTTCAAGAAGCCTCCACCAATGACGAATTACGGTAGAAAGGACTCTCAGAAGTTCTGCGCCTACCATGAGCAGTCAGGCCATGACACCGCCGACTGCAGGCATTTGAAAGACCAGATTGAAGACCTCATCAGAAGCGGTCACCTCACTGAATAGGTGGTAAGAGAAGTGAAGAGACATTAGGGGAGTAATTATCATAGCGTCCCGCCTCCTTCTTCGAAAGATAAGGCTCCGTAGAATAATGAGAGACCTGGGCTTGGCAGTACTAGAGAGGGCAGTATCTACGTTATCATCGGGGGTCCTCATATTGGTGGAGATAGCAAACGAGCCATGGAGAGATATGCTAGAGAGGCCAAGGAGCGTCCCCTCACTAATATCTACCACCTCTCGCAGAGACCTCCCAAGCTGTTTAAGGGAGAGGAAACTGATATTATGTTTACCGAAGAGGATGCCAAATGGGTCCATCACCCCTATAATGATGCCCTAGTAGTTAAAATAAAGATCAGATCCTAAAATGTGCACAGAGTACTTGTCGATAATGGAAGTGTTGTTAATGTTCTCACTTATGATGTCTACCAGAAGATGGGTCTCCTCGACAAGGATCTCACACCTACTATCGGCCAGCTCTACGGATTCACCGGGGCCTCGGTTAGCGTCAAGGGCCTCATCAAACTCCCCGTCACTCTAGGGGAGGAGCCCTGCATGACCACCCAGGTTGCTGATTTCATGGTGGTAGACCAGCACTCTGCCTACAATGCCATAATTGGCAGGCCCATACTGAAGGAAATGAGGGTGGTGACCTCTATTTACCACCTTTCAATGAAGTTTACCACTCCAAAGGGGGTAGGGAGTGTCAAGGGCTGCCAGTATGATTCTCGAGAATGTTATAACAAGGCCCTCAGGTCAGTTGAGAAGGTAAACAGAGAGGTAAAGGCCATCAATGTAGACGATTATAAACCAAGGTCGGGTGATACCATAATCAAATCAGATATAGAAGACTCTATGTGTAACATCATCACCATCGAAGAGCTCCCACAAGATTATTTTGAAAACATGGGAATTCAAGTAGAGCCAGTACCAGGGGTACTTATGATGGAGCCCTCCCAGCCAGTTCAAAATTTGGTAGAAGGAATTGTGGAAGAGGCTAGTGACGATGAGGAGGCCCCAGAGCAGTTAGCAAAAAGACTCAGTAAAGGAAAATGGGTTCCAGAGGAGACCTCAACAGTGATAGATATCCCCAATGGAATCACTCATAAAGTCACAGTCATTTCCGAAGGATTAGTCAACCCAAATGGACCCGGGGGGTACACATTGGAAGATCAAAGCAAGGGAGAGCTCTCTGTTGAAGAAGTGGGAAAAGCAAGAAAGACTAGGGGTTTTGAGATGGATATTGACCCACGTATGCCCGCTCACGTAGAAAGACCTGGGGCAGCTGAAGATATTATCACGATTCTGGTGGATGTACATGATCCTTCTAAGTGGCTGAAGATTGGCTCTAATCTCGATCCAGACATGAAAGACTCTCTGGTCTCCTTCCTCAAAAGCAACCTGGATGTGTTTGCCTGGTCTCATGCTGATATGGTAGGAATCGACCCGAAGATTATGTGTCATCACCTCAACATTGATCCAAATAAGAAGGGGGTCAGGCAGAAAAGACGCCCTGTTAGTGGAGAAAGAGCTGAAGCTCTCAAGGAAGAGGTGGATCGGCTCCTCAAAGTGGGCCTCATTAAAGAAGCTTTCTATCCCACATGGCTGGCCAATCCGGTTCTCGTCAAATAGCCAAACGGGAAGTGGAGGACTAGCATAGACTTCACTGATCTAAACAAATATTGCCCCAAAGATAGCTTCCCTCTACCAAAAATTGATCAACTAGTGGATGCAACTGCTGGTCACGCGCTACTTAGCTTCATGGATGCTTATTCGGGATACAATCAAATTCCTATGTATGAGCCCGATCAGGAACACACAGCCTTCATCACTGATATGGGTCTCTACTGTTATGTTGGGATGCCCTTCGGCTTACTCAATGCTGGATCCACCTACCAGAGGCTGGTCAATATGATGTTCGAGAAGCAAATTGGTAAAACCATGGAAGTATATGTAGATGATATGCTAGTTAAGTCTAAGGAGGCCACGAATCACGTTGGCCACTTAGCCGAGATGTTTGACATCTTGAGGAAGTACCGGATGAAGCTCAATCCCCAGAAATGTGTCTTCGGGGTAGAATCCGGGAAATTCCTAGGCTTCATTGGTAATCACCGAGGGATCGAAGCCAACCCAACCAAGATCAAAGCTCTAATAGAAATGAGGTCACCCAGGAATGTCAAAGAAATGCAGAGCTTAACCGGGCGGATAGCAGCTTTAAATCGCTTTGTCTCCAAATCATCTGACAAATGCCAAGAGTTCTTCAAAGCAATCAGGAGCATAGGGAAGAAGTTCGAGTGGACCCTTGAATGTGAAGAGGCCTTTCAACAGATCAAAGAGCATCTAGGAAGCCCACCTCTCCTATCCAAGCCTCTAGCAGGGGAGACTTTAATTCTCTATCTTGCTGTCTCAGACTACTCGGTTAGTGCTGTTCTGGTTAGAGAAGAAGCGGACACTCAGTTTCCTGTGTACTACGTGAGCAAGAGGATGCTTGATGCAGAGACCCGATATACTAACATGGAAAAGTTAGTTTATGCTCTCATTCTGGCATCAAGAAAACTCCGACCTTACTTTCAGGCTCACGAAATTGAAGTAAGAACCGCATATCCACTAAGGTAAGTAATGCACAAACCAGAAACATCTGGCAGGTTATTGAAGTGGGCGGTTGAGCTAGGCCAATTCGATGTTTCATACAAGCCCCGCAGTGCCATAAAGGGGCAGGCTCTCGCAGATTTCATTCTGGAATTTCCACCTCACAGTGACGAGAGCACACAAGTCCTCAGTAAGGTCTCGAGCACCACGCAAGAAGAAATCAACGAAAACAGCGCTCCTTGGTGGACCTTATATGTTGATGGAGCAGTGAATAATGAAGGAACAGGTGCAGGGATAGAGCCTGTGACTCCGGAGGGGCACAAACTCAATACAGCTATCCACTTCACCTTTCAGGCCACAAACAATGATGTTGAATATGAGGCCCTCATTTCTGGCCTCAAATTAGCCTTAGAAATGAAGGCGGAAAACCTTAACATATTCAGTGACTCCATGTTGGTCGTCTACCAAATAAAAGGGGGGTTCCAAGCTAGGGGTCCTCGTACTGAGCTATATCTTAATTGCTCCCAACGGCTCCTCAGCCTCTTTAAAGAAGTCAAAATCGAACAACTCCCACGGGGTCAAAATGCCCATGCAGACGCGCTGGCCAAACTCGGCTCTCAGCGCGAGGCCACTCTGTTAGGGGTCATTCCCCTTGAAATCCAGAGGAGGCCCAGTGTCCTTGAGGAACTGAATGAGAAGAAAACTTCATCACTTGAGCTAATGGAGATTGAGATTGAAAATCCGGCCCCAACTTGGATGACTCCAATATGGGATTATGTCAAAATGGGTTCATTACCTGAAAATAAGAATGAAGCTAGAAGAATCAAGTACAAGGCTGCACGGTATGTTATTTATGATGAGGTCCTTTACAGGAGGGGCTTCAATATCCCACTTCTCAGGTGTGTTGATGGGGCCGAATGCAATTACATACTTCGAGAAGTGCATGAAGGTATTTGTGGCAATCACACGGGGGGTGGTTCTCTAGCCCACAAGATTCTCCGACAAGGCTACTACTGGCCTACTCTCAAGCACGATGCCTTTGAATTCGCCAGGTCTTGCGACAAATGTCAAAGATACGCTAACTTCAGCAACATCTCCGCTGCTCCACTCACCTCTCTGATGAGCTCGTGGCCCTTTGCTATGTGGGGGATTGATTTGATAGGAGAGCTCCCGAAAGTTAAGGGAGGGGTCAAGTATGTTGTGGTGGCAGTTGATTATTTCACTAAGTGGGCCGAGGCCGAGCCCCTAGCCACTATCACCGCCAAGAAGCTTAAGGATTTTGTGTACAGGGCTATTGTGTGCAAGTTTGGGATCCCCTACAAGCTCATTTCTGATAATGGAAAACAGTTTGATTCCAAGGAAATGCGGAATTTTGTGACAACTTGGGCATCAAAAAGGATTTCTCAGCTGTCTGCCACCCTCAATCAAATGGCCAGACAGAAGCGATAAACAAGATAATCAAGCACACTCTGAAAGCTAAGCTGGATGAAAACAAGGGTAATTGGCCCGAAGAGCTCCTTAGGGTCCTCTGGTCCTATAACACTACCCCGAGGAGCACTACTGGTGATACCCCATTCTCCTTATCATATGGATGTGAAGCTATGGTACCTGTGGAAGTTGGCTCCGGATCATTCCGTCGAGATCATTTTGACCCCAATAATAATGAAGTCAACCACCGACTCTACCTCGACATGATTGAAGAAACCCGGGCAGACTCCCAAGCCCGTCTGGCATCATATCATCAAAGGACAGCTAGGCACTACAATGGGAAGGTAAAGGCTCGTCCCATCCGAGTTGGAGATCTAGTCCTACGTCAGGTCATGCCAAACACCAAAATTAAGGCACACGTAGTCTTCGGTGCCAACTGGGAAGGCCCCTACAAGGTCAAAACTGTTCTCTGGGAGGGAACATATCACCTCTCTGATCTCAAAGACAAGCTTATTCCGTGAGCATGGAATGCGGAACATCTCAAGAAGTATCTACCTTAACTGCCCATGTAACTGGCAGCACTATTTATTTTTAGTCTTCGTATGAATAAATCATCCCAAGTCTCGGGGGGTATTAGTGTTATATAAACACCTCTTTGAGATGATGTAATGACTCTATTGGCCCTATGATTCTTCAATTATTCAAGAAATATGCATGGTTTTCTTTCAAATTTTGTGTGATGTATATCAATATCCATGAAAGTTCGTGCAGTTAGGGTTAGGCTGCGTCAATGTGCGGCCAGAAATTGCAAAGCTATGCGAGGCCTAACGGCCAGCCAAGCGATGCGACGTGGGGCCCCTTCGTCACCTAAATGTGCGACGTGAGGCCATAACCACGGGCCCCATTGAAGCAAGCTCAGACCAGCATCAGTGCGAGGCCATTTGTGTTAGAAGATGCTTGAACAAGGCCCCCTCGTGCGAGGCCAACTCGAAATGGGCAAATGAGAAGCAAGTTCAATAATAACGACCTGGAAGCAGTTGGTTATTTTGAAAATATGAAAAGGAAAAAGACAAGTTCTACTCAAGAAAAAGTTGTTCAGGAAAACTTCAAGGTTAAACAAGAAGAAATCAAGGGAGAGGTAACAATTGAAGGCTATGATATAAAAGGGATACCGGTGATAAGTGAAAAAGGATTGATATGAGTAAGAACTCACCCTGCAACCCCTAACAAAGAAGAATCAATGAGGTTGGCGTATGAAAATGGAGTAAAAATCACTTATTCAGTAAAGGTAATAATGAAGCAAAGCTAAAATGTTCTAAGACCATTCTTCCTCTACTCAACAGAAAGTACAAACTCAATACAATAATTGTTCAGGAAATTCAACATCAAATCTCAAAGCTAAGGAGATCAAAGGCAGAAGCTGAACCTGATTCACCCCTTAAGCTATGGAAGTCTCAAGTCAAAAAGGTGGTGTTGAAGCCAAAATATGCAATAATTTTTATAGATGTGGAGGACAACACAAATTTTTTTGATATCTGCAAATATCAGGACAAAATCACAGATGAAGAAATTCACTACCTTATGAGACAACTTGGAGAGATTGACAGAGATGAAGCAATTTTGAGGAGTTCATTCATGAGACAATTAAAGGCAAATGCTGAGAAGAGAAAGAAGAAAAACTAATTGGATTATGAAGATGGTGAAGACATTGTAGCATCTTGTAGAAGTTATTCATCGAACTGGTACTTTCAAAATTCAAAGGCTATTTAAATTTCTTGATTCTATCTGAATGAAAATAATTAAGGGTTTTGTTATCATCAAGTAGATTTATGCATGTTCATGTCCCAGACACAAATAGGGGGAGATTGTTAGGAATCTACATGTAATTTGATAATAACTTTAATCTTAGAATCATAGAAATTTTAATTGATGTAACTGATCAATTAATATGAAAATTATAAATATCGATTGATCAGGAAACCATTTATCAGTTGAAATGTTTATCTGAATCAACTGATAATTTGGATTGTAGCATAGGTGTACTTAGTCTATTTCAATCGATAAAGTGTAAGTCAATTGATACTATTCGCATCAATTGATGTTAGAGTCGATTGATATAGATTGATGGTGTTATGATTCATGGGTTTTGATTTTCTTGATAATTCCATTCCTATTCCTACCAAAGCTTTAATTTTAATTGTTTTACTAGTTAATATTCATCATACATATCAGCAGGATATATGGAAGAAATAGAAAAGACTTGTGACATGGAGAAGGAAAAGATTGTTCTGTACACACCGACCCAATATGAGGTTGGTCAAGAGTGTGGCTTTAACGAGTTCTACGCCATTGATATGCGTAAAGGTCAAGTGACTCGATTCCCTTGTCAACTAGTAGATGACTCGGGCTTTAGTACTATGGCATTTATGGGCTCTATTATCTACGTACTTGGCGGTCAAATAGATGACCTCAGCAGTTTCAAAACCAAACCACTTGCCCATTCTTATTCAGGCCACCATCATCACAAGCACATATCTTATTTTGATCTGGACAATGAAAAGGGTGATGGAAAATGGAAGGAAGACCCTTGCTCTGGTGATCATCCTACCAGTTTCCCTTCTGTGCTCATGTTGGGTGGTAAGATATATCTTTTTCACCGCGGAGAGTCAAGCCTGGCACATGTTTTTGATCCCCTCTCAAACAAGTGGGAGACCTTGCTTCCACCATCTGGTGTGCTTGAATTTTCCTTACTTTGTCATGAGTCTGCCCAAGTTGACTCTCAGAATAACCGGATCATCGTCCACTTTGGAAGATCTAGGTCTCTCTTTGCCTACTGTCTAGCTAGTAACCAGTGGGATTTAGTTCTCAACCAAATCAATTGGGGTTCCAAATATATCTTTGCTAATGGGGTGCTTTTTTTTTACCTGGAGGACCATCCCAAGTTCCTCATGGCATATGAAGTTTACACCGAACAGTGGCTTAATATTGTATTTACACGTGACTTCTCTAAAGATGTCAGCAACTGTGATATAGATGCTCTGTTTCATTTAGGGGGCAATCTTATGTGCTTTGTTGTTTACTCCTATGAAGATTCTCCACCCCAGACCCGTGTTTATCTCTTCAAGTTCGGATTTGAGCGCTCTGCGCACAGTCCTGCTGACCTACTCATCACCATGCTTCCTGAGGAAGACTATATCATAGGTCCCTCTGCCAGAATTAATAGGTTCTTCCCTATCTAGGTAATCCTTTCATGTGTTCCAATATTATGGTGTTGAATTTATTATATGAAATTGTGTTTGCAAATGTTATGTTTACAACGTAGTTCAAAAGCCCTATTTATATTATCTTACAACTATATTGTGCAAGGTGAAGAGGGAATTAATAACAATCACATGACAATGTAATTTATTTATTGAGGTTCCACTTGTGGCATACAATTATATGGAACATGTACTTAGCGGCTTTTACACAGTATGCCATTTAATAAATTGTTTTTTTGCAGTTAAACAGCAGCATGTTTCATGTTTCTGGTGGAGGGTTCATTGCAGATCCTGGAGGGTAGAAGTGCAGTGCTTTGGCTTTGTAGACTAGTGTTTTGAATCTTGTTTAATTTCTACTCATATATTCTTAGTTATTTTGAAATGTTTGGATTTGAAAATGTTATTACTGTTAAGTTGTTTTGGTGTCCAAGCAAACAAATTGAAAGAGAGTTGCTTAGTAACTTCAAAAGTGTCACAGGCTTTGTCTAATTAATAATTAACTATCAATTTCTTCTCAGTTTTAAAGTAGATATCCTGATACTGGTGTTGGCAATATCTGTTTTAGTCCCTGATCATAATGTGGAGGGCTCGTCTGTTGGTCACAATCACAACTAGTGTTTTACTCCCTGCGTTCAACTGTAGCAAATAGGAGAAGTATAAAAGGTTGAATATACAGTTGACAACATTAAACCATTTGTGACCTGATGTTTCCAATCTGAAATTAGTGTACTCTCCGAGACCTCTCTCTTTAAAAGTTACAGTCTGGTGGTAATCTATTTTGTATAGAAAAATGAAAAACTCACAGATAATACAAGGAGTATTACAAAAAACTCTCCCACTATTGGAGGGAGGCAGGGAGCACAAGTAATGGCGTGATATACTAGTATTTACAATCTGTTAGTAATTGTGCTCTAGAGACAATACCTTTTATATTTTAAGGAAACTATTTATTATTAAGGATTATGTTTTATTGATTATTATTTATTTATTATGTTTTATTTACTGCATAATAAATTGAAAGCATAATAAATGTCATTAAAATTTTGATACGTATTATATATCTTTAAGTATGTGACTTAAAAATGAGATTATATGAATAGTATCTTATTTCTAAAATTTCCTAGTCGAGTATTATTATTTAAGGACGATAATAATGCACAAAGACTAGTATGTTTCTTGACAGATGACCACATCTCATTGGTCATAGGTATGGTGATACTAAAGTCAAGAATATAAATTCGTAAGGAAGTTGGGTTTTAAGTGAGACCGCTTGTGAATACCGTAGAGCGTAGTGTTGGTGTAGGTGCCCTAAAGGAAATACAATGTTTATTTTGATAAACCTTTATGACAATTGATTATTCAATAAACGTATTTATTATGACTTTAATTACTGCGATATATTTGTTAGCATAATAAATGTCCTTAGAATCATGATACACATTGTATAGTTTAGTACATGACTTAAACTTGAGATTATATAATATATCATATTCTTAAATGTCCCTAGTCGAGTATTATTATTATAGGACAATAATAATACATAGATAGACTAGTATGTTGTTTGACAGATAACCACATCTCATTGGTTATTAGTATGGGGATACTAAAGTCAATACATAGGTACATGCAGGAGTACATGGTACTGGACAGACCCACAGTGAGATTCTTCATGTTTAATAAAGTCATAAGAAAGACTCACAGTGATAATGGTGTAATGATCTTCTGACTTGAGATCATTATATTTCTATACGAGGATTAATATACTTTGACTACATTAAAAGTTACCTTTGACCGGGTAATGATAAAAGTGGACATCGGGTATATCATGAGTCGTGTGAGAAATATGAATGATAAATAAAGGATTTAACCCTCCTATAATTAGGAGAGAGATTATTGGCCTCTTGATTGAGTGAGACTATAAAATGCATGGCCGTGCTCAAATAATGATTTGTTTTCATAGTCTACTCATGGATCAAGTAAACCCGGATTAAATGTTGAAGAGGATGACTAAATACATGCCTCGAGTTAAATCTATAATATATATGGTTAAAGGGATTATATTACACGGAAACATTAATCACGAAAGGTTTTATCGAATCACGATTTAATTATTATTTAATTGGGTAGCAATGATGTATTACTAGATACCGCTCATTGTTTATAATTTTATTGGAGAATAAAATTATTACTATTTAAATAATAGCCTATAGGGTCACACACATAGAGTACTTAGAGGAATAGTTAATTTAAATTATAGATTTAAATTAATTAATGATTATTTCAAATTTTACTATATTAATTAAGTGAGACTTAATTAATTGAAATAATATAAATTCGAATTTGAATTCTGCCCTTAATAATTAAGTGTGACTTAGTTATTAATTAAATAATAAAATTCGGTTTTATTATTTAATCCTAAACCTACATGGGTTAGGCTTTGCTGTTATGGGTTGCTGTTATGGGCCTATTAACCAACCATTATAAATAGATAATGTAGGGTTAATAGGTCATAACGTTTTGATAAGATAAACCCTAGAGGAGCAGCCACACAGCAAAGGCAGAGAAGACAGAATTCGAAATCATCAAAGGAGGCTAGTACATCCATTCCGTAATCAAGATCGTGAGACGCTCTTGAAGGTGCTCGTGTGGATACCATAGAGGTGTTTTCTAGAGGAAGACACAAGTCGTGAAAGCTAGGATCTCCGTTGAGTTCGTAGTAGTCAAGACCAAACAAAGGTATGATTCCATTTCACAATAATCAGTCCATGATTATACATGATCCTGCGTTAGGGTTTCAAAATTTTTCGTTATATTTACGTTTAATCCGCTGCGTTTTATGCCTCGGAATCCAACAATGGTATCAGAGCTACGTGTATAAGGGACTGATTTGGTTACCTGTTTTATGTATTTGATGCAAACATGCCTGTTTTGGTGACTGCCATGCCATGCTACTGCTTTGTCATAATCTGTTATGTCACTGCCATGCTTCTACTATGCTACTGCCATGTATATTCGAATTGTTATTCATATGATGAGTATATAGATGATGATACTAGCATGTTAATGATTTGTCATGACTGATTTATCTGCCATATTGCGATTTGTATATTATGCATGAGGGTCAGTTTGTATAGTGATATAAACTGGTGGACAGATTATGTTGGACATGATCTGTTAACTGGGATATGATAAGTATGTATATGATACATGCTTCTGAAACTGCATAAGTTGCAGTGGGGAAAAAGGCCAACAGATATGATCTGTAGTTCAGAAATTGATGATTTCTGAATAGGACTGGTCTTCGAAAATAAAAAAAAAATCTGATTTCGACCCCAGCCTGGGGCTGCCGCCCCCGGACCCCGCCCGGGGCTGCCGCCCCCGGACCCCCGCCCAGGGGCTGCCGCCCTCAGACCCCCGCATTATTTTTGTTGTGTACTTGAGCATGGTGCTGATTATGGCCTTTGGACCCCTAGATTAATGGTTTTTGGTTTTGGTTTTGGTTTTATAAATACGACTTGCATGTCGTTTTCTTCATTCTTGTAATTGTTTAACCTCGAATGTAACTCGAGTTTTCTTATGTAAGTACATTAGTATAGGTTGTATTCAATTATTCCATGTAATGTACTTGAAGATTGAAGGATGATCCAAGAAAAGGAGCAAGCACCCATGGATACAAGAAGAATGAAGACATGTAATTGTATTTATATTTTACCACCATAGATTGACTTTGATCCTTTCATTAGCTCGAAAGGATCACATAGGAAAGGGGCCATAACCAAGCACGTTTACATACTGCACTTTACATATTGATGTATGAATGTATGTGTAGAGTAGAAGATGCATGCTTTAATTAGATTAATGATGTATGCATGTATTAGATACGTCACCCATGCCATGCTTGCCATGCTAAACAAGATAAAATCTTTAACGATTTAAGATTTTAAAATTAACAAACGAACGATCATGAGATCCTTGTGTTTATGAAATATGGATTTTAAAACACAGAATTAAATATGAATTTTTGATATCTATAACTGGGATTTTCTGACAAAAGCGGATATGCGTATTCGCAAGGCTGATGGGTTTTAAGTGTGACCACTGGTATCCTCCATCTACCTGGGAAATGAACAATTTAAAATGTCGATTTGAAATATTTGGTTCAAGGAAAAATTGAGGATCTCTTCATGATGTGATCATTATCGTCGTAAATTTTCTAAACCCCTTAACAAAATATTAAGTTTTAATCGGATGCTTTCCAATGAATGAACACTCATCGAATCCTAGATCGATTAGGGGAAAGACTGTTAGTGGCAGGGGACTCCTATCTATCGTGGTGAGATGCGACGAATATAAACGGTTATATTCGGCCGTTGTATCATTGGGTCAAACTTAACTGAGTCGTCATAATAAGGTGAAAGTAAACGGTTATATTCAACAATTATGAACTTAGAAGCATGAAGTTTGGTTAAAAATCTATTAGATAGATAAGATCAATCGTTGCTCACCAAACTATCCAAGAATTATATATGATATAATTGACAAATGTTGTCTACCTAAATAATCATTCTTAAGGACTTCCAGTGGTTGACTTAAGACATGATGAAATATGGATCTTGGCTCACTAGAAAGAATTATGGGATATACTTTCCAAATTAATAGTAAGGGCTATTAATTTGATAAAAATAGTGGGAGATATATTATGAATGTATCATAATCATTTGAACATAATAAATAACTCAGACAATCTAATGTTTATTTTGTGCTATTATCATTGTAGATACCAAGTAATGACAAACAACACAAACACACTATCCGTACGATCTGTCCTTGAGAAGGATAAGCTGATAGGAGGAAACAACTTCCTACACTGGCAGAGGAATTTGAGGATTGTCCTCAGGCAGGAGCGCAAGCTTCATGTCATTGATATTCCTCCGGCAGGTCCCTTTCCTGAGGGTGCTACTGTTGAGGAACGAGCGGCCCACACAAAGGATGAGAATGATGCAACTGATGTTGCATGTCTTATGTTGGCAACTATGAGTGCTGAGCTTCAAAGACAGCATGTGCATATGGATGCATATACTATCAATGAGCACTTGCAAAGCATGTTGGCAAGCCAAACTCGTCAAGAAAGATTCAACACGAGCAAGTCACTCTTTAACTGCAAACAAGGGGCAAGTGAACCAGTTGGCCCACATGTTCTGAAGATGATTGGTTACATTGAGTATCTTGATACTTTGGGTTTCCCGATTGGTCCGGAAACTGGTATTGACCTAATCTTGAATTCTTTGAACAACAAATTCACTCAGTTTGTTATGAACTACAATATGAATGAATTTGATAAAACACCTACTGAATTGTTGGCTATGTTGAGAACATATGAGACCAACATGAAGACGGCTGAACCTGCTCCCATACTGATGGTGGGCAATAAAGGTAAGGCCAAAGGGAAAGGCAAGTGGAAGGGTAAGAAGAAGACAGGTTCTGATTCTACACCCAAGCCAAAGTCAGGTCCTAAACAGGCTTTAAAGCCTAAAGGTGGGGTCGCTAAGGGTGAATGTCACTACTGTAAGAAAACTGGTCACTGGAAGAGAAACTGTTCAGTTTACTTGGAGGATCTGAAGAAGAAGAGGGATGAGCAAGCTTCTAATTCAGGTATATATGTTATAGAAGTCAATTTGTCTATTTCTACATCTTGGGTATTGGATACCGGATGTGCTTCTCACATTTGTATAAATGTGCAGGAAATGCAAAGAAGTAGGACATTGGCTAAAGGAGAAATGGACCTACGAGTTGGCAACAGAGCAAGAGTTGCTGCTTTAGCTGTAGGAACCTATTATTTATCTTTGCCCTCTGGGCTAGTTTTAGAACTGGAGAATTGTTATTACGTGCCTGCGATTCGTAGAAACATTATTTCTGTTTCTTGTTTGGACAAGAAAGGTTTTTCGTTTACAATAAAGAACAACAGTTGCTCTTTTGCTTTGAATGATTTAACCTATGGTGTTGCGCGTTTGTTTAATGGTTTATATGTTCTTGACTTAGATAATCCTGTCTGTAATATAGAAAACAAACGACTTAAAGTTAATGACTCAAATCAAACATACCTCTGGCATTGTCGTCTAGGCCATATAAATGAGAAACGCATATCCAAATTACATATGGATGGATATTTGGATAAGTTTGATTTTGAATCATACCAAGAATGTGAATCTTGTTTGCTTGGTAAAATGACTAAAGCCCCTTTCACTGGTAAGGGTCAAAGGGCCACTGAACGTTTGGAGCTAATACATAGTGATGTATGTGGCCCAATGCGTGTGATGGCTAGAGGAGGCTACTACTACTTCATAACATTTACTGATGATTTCAGTAGATATGGATATGTATATCTTATGAAGAATAAATCCGATTCTTTTGAAAAGTTCAAAGAATACAAGGCTGAAGTAGAGAAGCAAATTGGCGGAAGTGCAAGTATTAAAATCTTACGATCTGATCGTGGAGGAGAATACTTGAGCACAGAATTTAAAGATTATTTAAAGGAGTGTGGTATTGTATCACAACTCACTCCGCCAGGCATACCTCAATGGAATGGAGTTTCAGAGAGGAGAAATCGCACCTTGTTGGACATGGTACGATCGATGATGAGTCATGCAGATCTTCCAATTAGTTTCTGGGGTTATGCTCTAGAAACAGCGGCTTTCACACTTAACCGTGTTCCTACTAAGAAGGTTCAAAAGACTCCATATGAGATATGGGAGAAGAAACGGTCAGGCATGAGCTTTATGAAAGTTTGGGGATGCAAGGCGTTTGTGAAGCGTCAAGTATCTGACAAGCTTGGACCTAAATCTGAAGAGTGCAATTTTGTGGGATACCCTAAGGAAACAAAGGCGTACTATTTCTATAGTCCTACTGAGCAGAAAGTGTTCATTGCTCGAGATGCTGTTTCCATGGAAAGAGATTTTGTTTCCAAAAGAAACAGTGGGAGAACTATAGACCTCGATGAAGATCGAGAACCACAAAATAGTATTGAACCTGAAGTGGAACAAGAGCAGGATAATGATAATGCTCAACAAACACAGGTTGTTCGTAGAACTGGTAGAATTCGCCATGAGCCAGAGAGATATGGATTTCTCTTGACTCAATGTGGTGATTTGATGCTCATAGACGAAGATGAGCCTCTCACATACCAAGATGCTATGAACAGTCCAAACTCTAAGAGATGGCTAGAAGCCATGAAATCCGAGATGGATTCCATGTACGAAAATCGAGTATGGACCTTGGTTGATCCACCTGAAGGGGTAAAACCCATAGGGTGCAAATGGGTTTTCAAGAAGAAAACTGACATGGATGGAAATGTTCAGACCTATAAAGCAAGGCTGGTTGCAAAAGGTTTCAGACAAATTCATGGTATTGACTATGATGAGACTTTCTCACCAGTGGCTATGGTCAAGTCCATAAGGATTTTGCTTGCTATTGCAGCATTCCATGATTATGAAATCTGGCAAATGGATGTCAAAACAGCCTTCCTTAACGGAATCCTTGAAGAGGATGTGGATGTGTACATGACACAACCTGAAGGTTTTATCGATCCAAGGAATGTTAGCAAGGTATGTAAATTACGTCGATCCATTTATAGATTGAAGCAAGCCTCTAGGAGATGGAATATCCGTTTTGATGAAACAGTCAAAGAGTATGGCTTTGTTCAAAACGAAGATGAACCTTGTGTTTACAAGAATGTTAGTGGGAGCCATGTGGCATTCATAGTACTATATGTTGATGATATACTACTAATGGGGAATGACATACCTTCTCTCAAGGCTGTTAAGATTTGGTTAAGGAGCAACTTCTCTATGAAAGACTTAGGTGAAGCATCCTACATTCTAGGAATGAGGATCTATAGGGATAGATCTAGAAGGATGATCGGTCTAAGTCAGAGTACATACATCGATAAGGTTTTGCATCGTTTTGGTATGCAAAATGCAAAAAGGGGATATGTCCCCGTATCTCAAGGGATAACGATCTCTAAAGATCAGTGTCCGAAATCATTGGATGACAAGGACCGCATGAGTAAGGTTCCATATGCCTCAGCAATTGGATCCATCATGTATGCAATGGTATGTACTCGCCCAGATGTTTCGTATGCTTTAAGCATGACGAGCAGATACCAATCTAATCCAGGTGAAGGTCACTGGACAGCTGTCAAGAATATTCTAAAGTACTTGAAAAGGACTAAAGATTCATTCTTGGTGTATGGAGGAGAAGAAAAACTAGTTGTAAAAGGTTACACCGATGCAAGTTTCCAAACAGACAGGGATGATACTGTATCACAGTCTGGTTTTGTGTTTTGTCTAAACGGAGGTGCTGTAAGTTGGAAGAGTTCAAAGCAAGAAACAGTAGTTGATTCTACAATGGAGGCTGAGTACATTGCAGCTTGTGAAGCGGCTAAGGAAGCTGTTTGGATTCGAAAATTCATTAGTGATTTGGGAGTGGTTCCATCGATCGCAGATCCCATTGATCTATACTGCGATAATAATGGAGCCATTGCATAGGCTAAAGAACCTAGAGCTCACTCCCGAACCAAACACATACTCAGGAGATATCACCTCATTCGAGAGATTAATGAAATGGGTGACATACACATATGTAAAGTGCACACAAATGATAACATTGCAGACCCACTGACCAAAGGCTTGTCGCAGAAGAAGCACGACGGTCACACTAGTTCCATGGGTATTAGATACATGGGTGATTGGCTCTAGTGCAAGTGGGAGATTGTTGGTGTAGGTGCCCTAGAGGAAATACAATGTTTATTTTGATAAACCTTTATGTCAATTGATTATTCAATAAACGTATTTATTATGACTTTAATTACTGCGATATATTTGTTAGCATAATAACCACATCTCATTTGTTATTAGTATGGGGATACTAAAGTCAACACATAGGTACATGCAGGAGTACATGGTACTGGACAGACCCACAGTGAGATTCTTCATGTTTAATAAAGTTATAAGAAAGACTCACAGTGATAATGGTGTAATGATCCTCTGACTTGAGATCATTATATTTCTATACGAGGATTAATATACTTTGACTACATTAAAAGTTACCTTTGACCGGGTAATGATAAAAGTGGACATCGGGTATATCATGAGTCATATGAGAAATATGAATGATAGATAAAGGATTTAACCCTCCTATAATTAGGAGAGATATTATTGGCCTCTTGATTGAGTGAGACTATAAAATGCATGGCCGTGCTCAAATAATGATTTGTTTTCATAGTCTACTCATGGATCAAGTAGACCCGGATTAAATGTTGAAGAGGATGACTAAATACATGCCTCGAGTTAAATCTATAATATATATGGTTAAAGGGATTATATTACACGGAAACATTAATCACGAAAGGTTTTATCGAATCACGATTTAATTATTATTTAATTGGGTAGCAATGATGTATTACTAGATACCGCTCATTGTTTATAATTTTATTGGAGAATAAAATTATTGCTAATTAAATAATAGCCTATAGGGTCACACACATAGAGTACTTAGAGGAATAGTTAATTTAAATTATAGATTTAAATTAATTGATGATTATTTCGAATTTTATTATATTAATTAAGTGAGACTTAATTAATTGAAATAATATAAATTCGAATTTGAATTCTGCCCTTAATAATTAAGTGTGACTTAGTTATTAATTAAATAATAAAATTCGGTTTTCTTATTTAATCCTAAACCTACATGGGTTAGGCTTTGCTGTTATGGGCCTATTAACCAGCCATTATAAATAGATAATGTAGGGTTAATAGGTCATAACGTTTTGATAAGATAAACCCTAGAGGAGCAGCCACACAGCAAAGGCAGAGAAGACAGAATTCGAAATAATCAAAGGAGGCTAGTACATCCATTCCGTAATCAAGATCGTGAGACGTTCTTGAAGGTGCTCGTGTGGATACCATAGAGGTGTTTTCGAGAGGAAGACACAAGTCGTGAAAGCTAGGATCTCCATTGAGTTCGTAGTAGTCAAGACCAAACAAAGGTATGATTCCGTTTCACAATAATCAGTCCATGATTATACATGATCCTGCGTTAGGGTTCCGAAATTTTTCGTTATATTTACGTTTAATCCGCTGCGTTTTATGCCTCAGAACCCAACACGTAGATCGTAAGAGCGGGATACGTGGTGATTTAACAAACTTTGGACCTCCATTAATCTTCCATTAATGAACTGTTAAAGCTTCTAAAGGTATTTATTCTTTATTTCCGAATTAAATCTTTTGTATTCGTATGGATCCTGCGGAGGGTTTCGCTATTTTGATTTATTTTTCTCATTTATTCCGCTGCGTTTGTGCCTAGAAACCCATCACAATTTATTTGGTCAAATCATTGTTAACATTCTTTCACCCCAAACCAACATCGATAAGACTGCAACCTGTTGGCTTCTTTAACCTCTTATCATGAATTAGGCTTCTAAACTCGACAGCATCGCTCCATCTCCCAGCGGCTACATACATATTCGACAGCAAGATTTAATATCCAACGTTTTCAGAATCCAATTCAAATAAAATATCTGCAACCTTTCTTCCCAGCTCAACATCTCCGTGATAGTTACAAGCACTCAACAGAGCACCCTACATGCCTGATTCACGTTCACATCGTATTTGTTTTATGAATTCATAAGCATCCCGTAGCCTTCCGGATTTACCAAGAAGATCAACAAAGCATACATGATGATGCTCAATCACAGGTTGTACTCCATATTCAGTTGCCATACAGTCATAATATCATATACCTTCATCAACGAGCCCCAAATGACTGCAAGCAGATAAGAGGCACATTGGGTCTCGTTCCTGACATGATCATTAGCTAGAAAAGTTTGATTGCATCTTGACCTTAAATATGGAATCCACATGCAGACATCATAGAGTTCCATGTTGTAACCGTCTTCTCTGATGAATGTTGAAAAACTATTGCAGCTTATAATATATATATATATATACACACACTCTGTCAGAACTAGGTAGATGAGCAAGAACACCAGCCTTCAAAGCTAAAGAATGAACTGCCAACGCAGTTCCAATATCAAGTTTCATTGTCAAACGCCTAATGACATCAAGAACATCATCAAAATGACTAATTTCAAAAAATTAGAATTTGACCATATATGGTGGACTCCGGGCCTCAAACAGAGCTGATATAAAAAAGTGAATTTTTAAAATCGTAAAAGGGGATAGTATACGAGGACTTGTCAAAACTTGATTCGGGGTATTTATATTTTGGTATATTTGTATCCCAATGGAAATTAGAATAAGAATTTGAACATATATGATGGAGTCTGGACCTCAAACGGAGCTCATATAAAAAAACTGGATTTTGAAAAATCCTCAAAGGGATAGTACACGAGGATTTGATAAAACTTGAATCGAGCTCTTTTATCGATATTGAATTGATATTTTTGAAAATTTATTTCCCAATGGATATCAAAATTAGACTTTGACCATATATGGTGTAGTCTGGGCCTCAAACAGAGCTGATATAAAAAAACCGAATTTTTAAAAATCCTTAAAGGGAATAGTATATGAGAATTTGTCAAAACTTGATTCGGGGTATTTTATGGATATTTAATTTATATTTTGGTATATTTGTGTCCCTATGGATATTAGAATTAGAATTTGACCATATATGCCGGAGTCTGAACCTCAAACGAAGTTGATATAAAAAATGCTGGATTTTGAATAATCTTCACAGGGGGTAGTACACGAGGATTTGCTAAAACTTGAGTCAAGCTCTTTTATAGATATTAAATTGATATTTCTATAAATTTGTGTCCCTATGAACATTAGAATTAGAATTTGACCGTATATGGTGAAGTCTGGGCCTCAAACAGAGCTAATATAAAAAAAGTGAGATTTTGAATAATCCTCAAAGGGGTAGTACACGAGGATTTGCTAGAACTTGAATCGGTCTCTTTTATGAATATTAAATTGATATTTTTGTAAATTTGTGTTGCTATTGATATTAAAATTAGAATTTGACCATATATGGTGGAGTCTGGGCCTCAAACAGAGCAGATATGAAAAAGATGATTTTTTAAAAATCCTCAAAGGGGATAGTATACGAGAATTTACCAAAACTTGATTCGGGGTATTTTATGGATATTAAATTAATATATTTTTTTAAATTTGTGTCCTTATGGATATTAGAATTAGAATTTGACCGTATATGGTGAAGTCCGGGCCTCAAATAGAGCTGATACAAAAAAGCGGGATTTTGAATAATCTTCAAAGGGGATATTACACGAGGATTTGATAAAACTTGAATCGAGCTCTTTTATATATATTGAATTGATATTTTTGTAAATTTATTTCCCTATGGATATTAAAATTAGAATTTGACCATATATGGTGGAATCCGGGTCTCAAACAGAACTGATATAAAAAAGCCGAATTTTTAAAAATCCTTAATTCGGGGTATTTTATGGATATTAAATTTATATTTTGGTATATTGTGTCCCTATAGATATTAGAATTAGAATTTGACCATATATGCCGGAGTCTGGACCTCAAACGAAGTTGATATAAAAAATGCTGGATTTTGAATAATCTTCACAGGGGGTAGTACACGAGGATTTGCTAAAACTTGAATCAAGCTCTTTTATAGATATTAAATTGATATTTCTATAAATTTGTGTCCCTATGAACATTAGAATTAGAATTTAACCATATATGGTGAAGTCTGGGCCTCAAACAAAGCTAATATAAAAAAAGTGGGATTTTGAATAATCCTCAAAGGGGTAGTACACGAGGATTTGCTAGAACTTGAATCGGTCTCTTTTATGGATATTGAATTGATATTTTTGTAAATTTATTTCCCTATGGATATTAAAATTAGAATTTGACCATATATGGTGGAGTCCGGGTTTCAAACAGAACTGATATAAAAAAGCCAAATTTTTAAAAATCCTTAATTCGGGGTATTTTATGGATAATAAATTTATATTTTGGTATATTTGTGTCCCTATGGATATTAGAATTAAAATTTGACCATATATGCTGGAGTCTGGACCTCAAACGGAGTTAATCTAAAAAAAGGTGGATTTTGAATAATTTTCACAAGAGGTAATACACGGGGATTTTTTAAAACTTGAATCAGGCTCTTTCATAAATATTAAATTGATATTTTTGTAAATTTGTGTCCCTGTGGATATTAGAATTAGAATTTGATCGTATATGGTGAAGTCCGGGCCTCAAACAGAGCTTATATAAAAAAGCGGGATTTTGAATAATTTTTAAAGGGGATATTACACGAGGATTTGCTAAAACTTGAATCGGGCACTTTTATGGATATTAAATTGATATTTTTGTAAATTTGTGTTCCTATGGATATTAAAATTAGAATTTGACCATATATGGTGTAGTTCGGGCATCAAACAGAGCTGATATAAAAAAATGTGAATTTTTAAAAATCGTAAAAGGGGATAGTATACGAGTATTTATCAAAACTTGATTCGGGGTATTTTATAGATAATAAATTTATATTTTGGTATATTTGTGTCCCTATGGATATTAGAATTAAAATTTGACCATATATGCTAGAGTCTGGACCTCAAACGGAGTTGATCTAAAAAAAATTGGATTTTGAATAATTTTCACAGGGGGTAGTACACGAGGATTTTTTAAAACTTGAATCAGGCTCTTTTATAGATATTAAATTGATATTTTTATAAATTTGTGTTCCTATGGATATTAGAATTAGAGTTTGACCGTATATGGTGAAGTCCGGGCCTCAAACAGAGCTGATATAAAAAAGCAGGATTTTGAATAATCTTCAAAGGGGATATTACACGAGGATTTGCTAAAACTTGAATCGGGCTCTTTTATGGATATTAAATTGATATTTTTGTAAATTTTTGTGTGTCAACTAAAAATAATATTTATTAGTATGACACAAATGAACCAGACAGTACATTTGTGTGTCAACTAAAAATAATATTTATTCTTCATTTAAATCAAGAGGTTTCAAGATCAGAAGACAAAGAAAAATCAAGAAGATTTCAAAGCTGACTGCAGATTAAACAGATCTCTATAATATTTTATTTCTACAAAATATATATAGGTTAATTATTTAATTTATTTAATTAAATTAATTCAAGTTGAATTTAATTTAATTTATAAATTATTTAAATTAACTTAAGTAGAATTAATTTATTATAAAAGAAATGGATTAATATGACTTTTATATATATATATATATATATATATATATATATATATATATATTTCGAATGACTTATTAATAAGTCATACCGAATGACTTATAAAAGTCATACCGAGAGTTTCATATATAAATATATATATATATATATATATATATAAGTCATACCGAGCTTCTGCCGACCTAAAGTCATATCGAGACATTTATATATATATATATAATAAGTCATACCGAGATTTAAATATATATATATATAAATATATATATATATATATATAAAAGAAGTCATACCGAGCTCAAAAGAAAAGTCATACCGGATTTTCTTTGATCAAAAGGTCATGCTGGAGTGATTTTTTATTTAATTAAAAAGTCATACCGATTTTTTAATTAGTAAAATAAGTCATACCGAGAGAATATGTCTTGCCCAGCTATTTTAAAAGTCATACAAGGCTTAATTTAAATAAATTAAGTCATATTGATAATGGTCATACCAGCCTTTTTCAACCTCTATAAATATGAGGATTTTGCTTCATTTGTTAGTGTTAGAAAATCAGATCAAATTCAGAAATTTGTCTGCATTGTAATATTCACAGATTTCTGTGCAAGTTTGAATATAATTGATTAAACTCGAACAGTTCATGTCAAATTTGTTCTAGATCTTTTTATCAATTATATAACAGTTTTCTAAATATTAATTTTGTAATACTAATCAAGTTAAAATTATATCTTTCACTTGAACAGTATTTCATTCTAATTAATATTTCGCGAGTAATTAAAATAATTTTTTAAATCCAATTATTCAGCGATTAATTTTAGATATTGTATTCAACCCCCCTTCTACAATATCAGGGACCAACAATTGGTATCAGAGCTGGTTGATATTTATAATATCAGATCCGAACCAAAAATTCCGCGACTCATACAGATCTAAAAAATTATTTTTAATTCGAAATAATTTTTTATTCGAAATAATTTTTTCACCAAAAATTATTTCTGATCAAAAATTGTTTTCAGTCAAAAATTAAAATATTTTTTGAAACACTTAATTTTTAATCTTATTAAAGATGAGTACCCAGAAAGTGACTAGTATTAAAATTCCACAGCTCAACAGAGAACACTACAACTTGTGAAAACATAAAATGCTACTGTTTATCGGGATTGCAAATCCCAAGTATGCATTAGTCATGGCCAAAGGTGTTGAACCCCCTATCTCAGTTATTCTCGAACATACAGTAGATGGGGTCGTAATCCCCCACAGACAGTTTCTGAAGATTCCAGCAGACTATACAGAAGAGGAAACATAAGCTGTGTCCCTTGATAATAACCTGAAGCTCATATTAATTGAATCCCTAGACTACGTCATGTATAACCAAGTAGTCAATTGCAAGAATGCAAAACAGATCTAGGAAACAATTGAAATTATCAATGAGGGAACTAAAGAAGTCAAGGAGAATAGACTGGAGATCCTGACCTCCCAATATGAGCAGTTTAGATCCAACCCTGGTGAGGGTATCTCTGAGGTATTTCAGAGACTACACAAACTGATGAATGAGCTCAATATGAATGAAATGTTTTATCAGAACCAGGAGGTGAACGGGAAGTTTTTGTTGACCTTACCCGAGCATCTGGAACACAGGATTGCAGCTATCCGGGAATCTAGGGACATGAAGGAAGTAACCCTAGAAAGACTCTACGGAGTTTTAAAGACTTATGAGCTAGAACAAATCCAAACTAGAGAGATGTACGGGAGAGGTAAGGTATTGAGTTCCTCCAAGGCATTAATGGTAGAAACACCAGAGAAAGTAGAAGTGAAGGCTGTTGCACCTTCTAACAGTTCAACAGAGTATGTGGTTCCAGAATTTGGACATACTTCTGACAAACAAGAAGATGGTGAGTTCTACACACTGGAAGAACTAGATCAGCTGGAAGATGAATCTCTAGCTATGGTTGCCAGGAGGTTTGGCAACATGAGATTCCGAAGAAACTTCTCATTCAGAGTTAAGCCCAATTTTGGAAGATTCCAAAAAGGAGGTTCTTCGACAGCAGTATCAAAAAGCGGCTACAAGACCGGCTTAGTTGATAGAAGCAAGTTTCGTTGCTTCAACTGTAATGAGCTAGGCCACTTCGCAACTGAGTGCAAGAAGCCTAAGCAAGGGAAAAAAGAGAGTCTTACGAAGAGCTCAAGGAGAAATATGATGCGCTCGTGAAAAAACATCAAGGAAAGTCCTATCTGGCAGAGGGCAAAAGCTGGGATGACTCAGACAATGATGATGAGGAAGAGCTGGGAAATCTTGCTCTTATGGCTTCATCCGAGGAATCACTGTCTCCCACCCGTGACAGAGGAATAAAAGTAAATCCTTCTTGTCCTAAAATGTTTGCTTTGCTAGGTAAAGAACTAGATGGTGAAAGAGATAAAGTTAAGAAACTCAGACTCAAAGTCAAAGAGTTAGTTGATGAGACTGAAGTTTTTAAACAGTTAAAAAGAAATCATGACAAGTTGACTGTTAAGTTGACTGAAGACTTAGCTGTTCAAGTCAGTAAAGTCAGTTGTCATGTTGTAATAGAAGCTAATCTCAGAAACCAGATAGAAGAAGAAAAGAAGAAGTGTCTTGCATATAAGAATTCCTCATATATTGTAAAGAACCTAGTTGACCAACAAGAAATAAGTCATAAAGTTGGAATAGGCTTCGAGTACAATAAATCTGTAGGAAAGCCAAGCAACATAACCCCCTTTAGAAAAAGTGTTGTAGAAAGGGGTATCCCACATGTTGTTAAAGACATACCGAAACCTCTCTTCATAACACCGATAGCTGAACCCATACTTGAGAGCTCCATACTGATTGCATATGAAATGCAGTTAGAGGATCTCGAGGAAGAGAAGAAGAGAGGAGAACAGGTTAAGGACATAAAAGGAGTTAATGTCTAGAAAGAGAAGTGTGCACCGAAGACACCAGTGAAAGACGTGGGAACTTCTGATTCCCCCAGACCTGGTGTAGGTGTAAAAGACTTAAGGAATAAAATGAACAGACCCAACACATTTGTTAACAGTAGGAACAGTAACAATAAATTCCATTCTACTGAAAACTCAAAGATGCTGATAAAATTGAAGTAGAATTTGTTAAGCCCCTTACTGCCTTGAATAACATGCCTACTATTGATGTTTTCCACAGACCTTGTGGTATAATGAATTGTATGTTATGTGCCTTTAATGCTATGACTGCTTACTTTAAACGCATGATAGCTAAGAAAGATAACATGACACCTAGACAGCATATCAATAATAAATTTGCTAAATCCAAGACTGCTACTCCTTCACCTGAGAAGAAGGAATCATATATTCCTATGCTATTTTCCTCTTTTTCCTCAGTGGTTGTTCTACTAATTGATCTTCCATATTCCATTCCATTTCCATTTTCTTTGCAATTTCTTCATTCTCCTTTTCTCTTCTTGCAACATCTAAAAATCCTGAGAAAATGGCTCCTTGAAGAAGCTTCTGGCCAACTGACTCATTCCTTTTCTTTTCTTCTCCAATCATTATGGCTTTACCATTTTTCTTCTCTTCAAGGACTTCAAGATCAATTGACAGAAAGTGTTCTGCATTTGAATTACTTTCTTTGACAGCCTTCTTTGCATTTTCATTTACTATGCTTGTCTGAGCAATGAACTCATCCAAGTTCCCTCTTTCTGCTGCCTCTGTCACCAACTCAGTGTTCTTCCTTAGATCTTCAATTCTTTTCCTTTCCCTCTCAATCATTGATTGAGTTTCTCTTTCCCTAGAAATTCTTCTAGCTTCTAGATCATCTTCAAACTTCTTGAATTCTTTCTTTTTCTGTTCTAAGTCATCTTTGGGTAACTTAAATGACTTATATGTCTTTGAAGATTGTTTATCCATGTTGCTTCCATTTTTAGTAGTCCTTTTTATTGCAGAACCACCAATGCCACTTGATTTATCCATATCAGAACCACCAACACCACCACTGCCTTTGTCATCATCATCACCATCCTTCTTCTTTGCATTCTCCCCTTTTTGTTATCATCAATTGGAGGAGGTTGTGGCATTCTGTCAAGAAAATTTTGAATGGAAGCTGTTATTCGCCCTTAAGTACACTAAGTTTGGAGAAGGGGGGGTTGAATACAAACTTAAGAATTAATTCAACTTCTTGCGGAAATAAGTTTGTACAAAGAGAGTGTTTAATTAAGATTGATGTAACTAAGAACTGGATAACTAAAGTGTTGAAAACAGAAACAACAAGATTAAAAATTACTAGTGGATTGTTTTTCCACTAGTGAGTTTTTGCTTTCAATTGATCTTAGTAAAAATACTAAGCTGCGTACAAAGTTGAATGTAGAACTTAGAAAAGCATTACAAGTTCTGCCTCAATTTCTACTTTGCTTTTTTTGAGTTCTTCTTAAAAACTACTTCCTTTGCTACTGTGTTTTTGCTTTTTATATAAACAAAAACTACTACTCTAGTTTTCTATCGACTGATAACAATATAATATTACAATTTATACTGTTTACATAAAAATAGAAACTAGCTTCTTTTCACAGCTTTCCTTGTAGAACTAACTAGCTCTGGAAGTGTCTTTTGTCTTAAGATATTCCTTGGATGCTGTGTTGCCTAGAAAGTCTTCACAGTCCTGACAGGACTGTCTTCCAATGATTCAGTTTCTGCACTGTTCCCGTAATATCTGGCTTTTAGCTAAATAGGGAAACTTTAATCAACTGATAAATGCTGTTAAGCTTATCAGTTGATTCACCTTTGCTTATCCATCGATGGATAGGATATCTGTTGATCAGTTGATGTGTCGATGGATAATTGAGTTATCCATCGACTCCTTATCCATTGATGGTTCTTTATCCGTTGACTGTAATTATCCATTGATGACTTGTATCAGTTGATAGCTTTCATCCGTTGAGTAGTGTCTTCATCCATCGACTTCAACATCAGTTGATCACTTCACTTGTGAGAATTCTGACTTAGAATATTTACAATTGATCAGCCATTCTTCACATCTGTTGAGAAGCTAGAAATTGAAGTCAATAACATCAGTTGACTACATCATTGCATCCATCGAGGTAATACAATCAATTGATAGTGAAACATAAATCAATGCTACAATCCAGTTTATCAGTTGATAAACAAGTTTCAACTGATAACTGATTTCCTAGTCAATGGATATTTACAAGTCATATCCATTGATCAGTTACAAAATAATTTTGAGTCCCTATTGAAATTCTAAGTAATTTGTTATCATCAAAACTCATAATTCCTAACAATCTCCCCCTATTTATGAATATTTAAAATATGCATAAATTTTCTGTTGATGATAACAAAACTCCTGAACATTTTCATTCTTAGCAAGAATTACAATATTGATAAGTAAAGTTTGAGACAGAGTAATCAGATACCAGACAAGGATGAATTCTGATAATTTTGATGATTGAGGTTGAATCTCCTATCTTCTCCTTCTTCCCCTTGACTCATTCATCTTGTCTTCATTCTCCTTCATCTTCCTGTAGAGGGTTCCCTTCAATATCTTCTCATCTTCAATCCTGTAGTCCAATTGACTTTCCAGATGATTTAATTCCAGATTTGGCAATTTGTCTATTTCTTGACAAATATCAATGCATTTTTCTCTGCCTTCCCTGTCCTTATATATCATCAAGTAGAAGGGCTCATGAAGCACTTTTCTTCCTTCAGGATTCCAGATCTTTATTCTGTCATCCCTTTCTTCTTGAATAGGTGTCTCCCTTATCTTCTTCATTCTTTCAAGGATGGCCTTTCCTAGCTCTTCAGTTAGATAATACTTCCTGTTGAGCATAGTGTAGATTTTCCTCAAGATGCCATATCCTTGATCCAATACTTGGTTGAATGTGAAGGTTGAGTGTGATCCATCTTCATACTCAATGTGAAGAAGATCAACATCTTTCTTCCTTTGCCCTTTTGCTGCAATCATTCTCTCAGCTTTGATTGGCACAAAGTTTTCAGATTTGTGTTTGAACACCTCTATTTCTTTGGCTTGATTACTCCCAGAAGCTTGACCTTCAGTCTTGACTTGTTTTGGCTTCTTCTCCTTGTCTTCTTTGTCTTCATCAGCTAATGGTCTTTTAACTCCAGATGATTTAGGTGCATCTTTGGGCTTGTTTGCTCTTTGCTTCATCATTGGCCTCCTTTCACCTTCTTTTCTTCTGGCTTCTCTTATTAGCCTATCCTCTTCATCATATTCCCTTTGCAATTGTATGGCTAATTCTTCTTGTCTTCTTTCTTGTTGCTTCTTTTCTCTTATGCCAACTACTATGGCTTTGCTCAACAATTTTTCACTTTCCCCTCCACCTGTGACAGCTTTCTTTTTATCATCTTCAATTAGCTTTCCTTTTCCTTTCCTGTCACCAGGTTGTGAGCTACTGGAACTTGTTTCCTTGAATTTGCTAGCAATTGCATCAAATTTCCTTACTATGTCTTGAGCCAACTCCTTCTTGGGATCTGTAGACTTTACCACAGCTTCAGTACCACTTGCTTTCTCCAATGCATCAGCTTCTTGCTTCTCCCCCTTTTTGTTATCAACAACTGGCACTTGTGCTACTGACTGAGAGAGTATGGGAGTCTCTAAGAGTTTACCCAGAAGATTGATTTGAGTGACTTGATTCTTCAAAATTTGCTACATGTTAAGTTCCATGGAGGTTACTCTTTTCTCCAATTCCATTACCTTGTCCTTTGCTGAAAACTCAGTGTCCAACCTTTGCTTGATTCTAGTCAGCAGTGTGAGGCTGAGTCTGGAGTCAATGGTGGTGTCAAAATGCATCCTTGAGCTATCAATGTCTTCTCTTATTTTCTTCAATTCATACTTGGAGCTTGTGACATGCATTTTCTGGATCTTCAAAATATCCCTGTAAAAGTTCAGAATTCTCCTGTGCAGGGGATCCACTACATCTACTTCAGCCATGGACCTTCTGTAAAGAGAAATGATGGCCCTTTCTGTTTCAGCCAAATTAGTTTCATCACTAGCCACTTGTGGATCTAGAAGTTCATCATCAGAATTATCATCAAAATCTTCAGGATTCATGTGGGATATATCATCAGGTTGACTGGCCAAAAACTCTTTCCCACTCCTGAATTGCTCTTCTGTCTGCACTAAACCCAGCATTTGCTCAGCTATTTGATTAGATGCTGCTGCTAGTTCTTGATAATGAGGATCTTCATGTTGAAAGGTTGAAGCATCAAGATTTACATCAATTTCATCCTCCACCTCCATGTTGACTTCTGCACCTCCTGCAGGGACTTCATAGTCTACAGCTCCCCCTGACTCCAGGGTGAGTCCTGCTTCAAACTGCTCAGTTTTAGAAGTTGATGCTTCATGAGATGGTGAAATTGGTTTCTCTCTATTCTTTTCTCTCTCACTCTCTTCTCTCTTTTCTTGCATCAGGATCTCATCCTGGATTCTCACCTCTCCCTTACTTTCCTCTCCTTTTTCATCACCTGCTAAGGTGGGACTCTCTTTTCTCACACCCTCTCCTTTTGCCACCTCAGAAGAATTTGAGGGCCCCTCATTCACACACTCTCCTTTTGCCAAGGTATGCAAACCTTGCCTCTCACACACCTCACCCACTCCACTCAATCCTAATAGAGTATTGGCCACCTGAAGTGTTTCAATGGATGATTCATGAATTGACATTAAGGGATCAATCGATGGATAAGAAGTATCCATCGATGGATGAATATCCGTTGATGGGAGCTCGTCGATGGGTGTAAGGATATCCATCGATGAAAGTGAACTAGTCAATAAATGTTGGAAGTTATCAGTTGATTGCATAATATCCATTGACTGGAGAGAAATAACAGTATTTGCCTGATCAACCAAGGTGTTAACCTTATTTGGTGATGCAGGTGAGAGTGTTGGCTCCACCCTGAGTTGCAAAGAGGGTGAATTTGAAACAATGAAGTTGTCAATCAACACTGTTTCTGAAGAAATAGTTTTTGAGGGAGATTGAGGAGAAGATTCAGATAAAGAATGGGGCTGTGCCTCAGGAAGATTCTGAGACACATCAAAAGAAGAAACTGAAGGCTCCACCAAATTTTCATTTGGCTTTGCAAGTGTGTGTGTGCCCTGTGCAGTATTTGTAACCTTCTTTCTTCTTTTGTATGGCTGTATTATTTGGTGACCCTTATCTCCATCTGATGGTCCTGGTTGAGACCTCTTTTCAATAGTTACATCTTTTTGAGAAGATGCAACTAGGGATGTGTTCAAGTCCTTTACTACAGCCTCAATCTGTTGGGAGATTGGACTGGTGGCTGGCTGGTTCCTCTCAATCTCACTCTCCTTATCCTTCTGGCTTTCTTGATGTTGGCCAGTTCCCTCACCCTTATCAACCACCTTCACTCTCCCCTCAGTGGTTTTTCTTTTCTTAGATCTTACAACAGTAGTCTTTTGAGAAACTACTGAGGTGGTTTGATTAGACTTGTGTTTTGAAGGTTGTGCAACTTGGGTAAGAGGAATGGGGGCATTTCCATCTCCCTCCATTGTTGCAGAAGGCAAAGAAATTTGAGATTTTGAAGAAGAATGTAAAAGATTGAGATTTTGAAGATATACCTGCACAAGAGGAGGATAAATGAGGCACAACTTAGGGTGTAAGTTGATTCTCACAAGATCCTTGAAGACCCTCTTGTTTTGCATCCATGGCTCCAAGGACTCCATATCTGCACTTATTTCATACTCTCCAACAGAGGCATTAGTAATCATCATGAAAAATCTTGCAAAGTAGATATTATGTTTCCTAGATGACTTGGGTCCTAACTTGGCAGTTAATTCATTTAGGAGTAATGTGCCAAAATCAAAATATTTATCAAATAGGACAGAATAAGCAATTTCTTGCATACTGATTGTAATTGCATCAAAATTACTTATTTTTCCAGAAAATACTTTAATTATGGCATCAAAGAAATAACTCCATTCTTTCCTAAGATTCTTCCTAACAACTTCTCCTAATCCAGTTTCAGCATTTGCATAATTAACGGATTCTAACATGTCCCTAATTTCTTCTTCAGTTGGGGGCTTATCACAATTATTTGCAGGCAACCCTAAACATTCAGATAATGAAGTACTAGTAATTGTATAGGTATTACCTTTGCAAGAATAAGAAATTACCTTCCCATCTGGTGAAATCTCTGCAGAGGTCCACAGTTCTTCAACAAAGGAACACACGATTGTTGGTGCTTCGCTGAGAGCTTTGGAAACTTTGCAATCTCCTAGGAATCGCATCAATGGATGAAAGTCCACAGGAGCATCATTCACCGTTAGACATGCTGTGAAGTTGTTCTGTTCATAGGTGAACCCAGTGGAAGAGACGATCTTCTTTTGTGGTGCCATTCTTTCAGTTGATATTCAAGAAATTAAAGTGAACTTGAAAGAATTTGTGAGAGCTCGTGAGAATTAGATAAAATTAGCTTGAGAGAGAGAGACAGAGATGAATAGTTTAAAAAAAATAGCAGGTAAGAATGAATTTTTAATTGTAACTGTTATTTATATTTTCTAGTATTAAAAAGACTTGAAAGGACTTTTTAATTAGGCAGATAACCGTTGATGTATAAAAGACTGTAGTTTATTACCCTTGATGGTAATTCTCCAACGGCTATAATCTGATCAACGGATGAATAAAACTGTAGAAATTCTATTACTATCGACGGATAAAAATAGAGAATTAATCATTTATCGATCGATCACTAACTACCAAGATAATTAACTGTCGATAGATAAATATCCATCGATAGGAATAACATTTATCTGTTGATCAAATAAGAAGGGATTTATCCGTCGATAAACAATTACTTAGGTAATTATCTGTCGATAGATAAATATCCATTGATAATTGTGAACAATGGCTACAAAACTTGACAGACATTTTAAGCATGAGCATAATTAAGCATACCTAACTCACAGACTAATCTATTAAAAGTAGATTCATCTAGAGGTTTGGTAAATATGTCTGCAAGTTGTTGTTCACTAGGGACAAAATATAATTCAACTGTACCATTCATTACATGTTCCCTAATGAAATGATACCTTATGTCAATGTGTTTGGTTCTGGAATGTTGCACAGGATTTTCTGTTATTGCAATGGCACTTGTATTGTCACAGAAGATGGGAATTTTGTTCAAGTTGAACCCATAGTCAAATAGTTGATTCCTCATCCATAAAATTTGTGCACAGCAACTTCCAGCAGCAATGTACTCAGCTTCTGCAGTTGAAGTTGATACTGAGTGTTGCTTTTTGCTAAACCATGACACAAGTTTGTTTCCCAGAAATTGACAGGTGCCTGTAGTACTTTTCCTGTCTATTTTGCAACCTGCATAATCTGCATCTGAGTAGCCTATTAGATTAAAACCAGAATCTCTAGGATACCAAATACCTAAATTTGATGTACCCTTAAGATATCTGAAAATTCTTTTAATAGCTACTAAATGAGATTCTCTAGGATCAGCCTGAAATCTAGCACATAAGCATGTAGAGAACATTATATCTGGCCTACTAGCAGTTAAATATAAAAGTGAGCCTACCATGCCTCTATAACTTGAAATATCCACCTTAACTTCTTTGGTATTTAATTCAAGTTTAGTGGCAGTGGCCATGGGAGTTTTTGCAGAAGAACATTCACTTAACTCAAATTTCTTTAACAAATCATGAATGTACTTTGTTTGATTTATAAAAATACCATCCTTAACCTGTTTGACTTGTAACCCAAGAAAGTAGGTAAGCTCTCCCATCATGCTCATTTCATATTTACTCTGCATTAGTTTGGCAAACTTCTTGCAAAGTTCCTCATTTGTTGATCCAAAAATAATGTCATCCACATAAATTTGTACAAGAATGATAGAGCCATTAACATTTCTACTGAATAGAGTTTTATCAACAGTACCTCTTGTGAAATGATTCTCAATGAGAAACTGAGATAAAGTGTCATACCAGGCCCTTGGTGCTTGCTTCAAGCCATAAAGTGCTTTGAGTAAAAAGTAGACAAAGTTAGGAAATTTTGGATCTTCAAAGCTAGGAGGTTGTTCCACATAGACTTCCTCTTCTAGTACTCCATTCAAAAATGCACTTTTCACATCCATCTGGTAGACTTTGAAATTAGCATGTGCAGCATAGGCCAGAAAGATTCTAATTGCTTCTAACCTTGCAACTGGTGCAAAAGTTTCATCAAAATCAATTCCTTCTTCTTGTGAATAACCCTTTGCTACAAGCCTTGCTTTGTTCCTAGTCACAATACCAGTTTCATCCATTTTGTTTCTAAATACCCATTTTGTACCAATTACTGATCTATCTTTTGGTCTGGGCACCAGCTTCCATACTTTATTTCTTTCAAACTGATTCAGTTCTTCTTGCATAGCCAAAACCCAATCAGGATCCATGAGAGCCTCTTCAATTCTTTTGGGTTCTTCTTGAGATAGAAAACTGTTATACAGACACTCATTTTGAGTAGCACTTCTTGTCTTGACACCATCTTCTGCATTTCCAATAATTAGTTCAAATGGATGGCTTCTTGTCCATTTTCTTTGAGGATACAAATTTTGCCTTGATGATGAAGCTTCATTATCATTTGTATTGAACTCAAAGTGATCTAAATTTGTAGATTGATTCTGAAACCCTCCCCCTGAAGTGGATACCCTAGATGTAGATTGTTGATTATCCGTTGAGGAGTTATCAGTTGATGCATTATCAGTTGATGGATTTCTGTCAACTGATAAATTATCCATTGATGCAATAACATCAACTGATATTGGGTTTCTGAACACTTGAGGTTTTATAATTTCTGCCTCTTCATCATCATTTACATCATTTGATTCATTCTCAAAATGCAGTGTGTCATGATTTCCTTCATCAAACAAGCCTTGAATCTTTTTATCATCAAATACTACATGTACAGATTCCATAATAATGTGTAGTCTGAGATTGTAGATTCTATAGGCTACGCCTGATAGTGCATACCCAACAAATATAGCTTCATCATCCTTGGCTTCAAATTTTCCTAGATTTTCACCTTGATTTCTTAGTACATAGCACTTGCAGCCAAAGACATGAAGAAATCCCACCTTTGGCTTTTTGTCTTTCTTGATCAATTGATAAGGAGTCTTCCCTTGAGCTTTATTTACTAGGGAGATGTTTTGAGTAAAACATGCTGTGTTTATAGCCTCAGCCCAGAAGTATGTTGGAAGTTTGGCATCTTCCAACATGGTTCTAGCAGCTTCAATCAATGTCCTATTTTTCCTTTCAACTACCCCATTTTGTTGAGGTGTTCTGGGTGCAGAGAATGTGTGTATGATTCCTTTTGATTCACAGAACTCTTTTATTGTGGAATTTTTGAATTCTGTTCCATTGTCACTCCTTATCTTCTTTACATCCAATTCAAGATTTTTCTCATTTTCTCTTATGTGCTTGATGATGAGATGACTAGCTTCATCCTTTGAATGTAGAAAATAAGTCCATGAGAATCTTGAAAAATCATCCACAATGACTAGAGCATACTTCTTCTTTGCAATAGACATGATATTTACAGGACCAAACAAATCCATATGTAATAACTCAAGTGGCTTTTCAATTGAAGATTCCAATTTCGACTTAAATGATGCCTTCCTCTGTTTTCCTTTCTGACAAGCATCACAAAGTCCATCCTTGACAAATTCCATTTGTAGTAAGCCTCTCACTTGATTTTTCTTAACCAAGAGATTCATGGCTTTGAAATTCAAGTGAGCTAATTTCTTATGCCACAGCCAACTTTCATTTGTACTTGCCTTAGAGAGAAGACAAGTCATTGATTCTGCATTTGTTGAGTTGAAGTCAGCTATGTACACATTCCCTTTTCTATTCCCAGTCATGACCAGGCTTCCATCTACCTTGTTGGAAATTATGCATGCTTCTGTTGTGAAACAGACTTTATTTCCATTGTCACATAGTTGACTTATGCTTAACAAGTTATGTCTTAAGCCATCAACTAATGCAACAGGTTCAATGATGACATTCTCTTTCGAAATCAAGCCATATCCCATGGTGTGCCCTTTGCTGTCATCTCCAAAAGTTACTCCTGGGCCAGCTTTCTCCTCAAACTTTGTGAGCAGGGATTTATCTCCAGTCATGTGTCTTGAACACCCACTGTCCAAGTACCAAAGATTTCTTCTTTTTCCCTGCACACAGTCAAAACAAATCAAGTTGATTTTGGTACCCAAGTTGCCTTGGGTCCTTTCTTATTAGTTGTTATCTTTGGCTTGGTTTCCAATTTTTGTACCTTTGGTTTGGGTGGTTTTACTTCCACTTCAACCTTAGGTGTTGGTCTCCCTACCTCAGAATTCTCAGTGCTAATATTTAGAATGCTCATGCTTGCAGAGTTGAAAAAAGTTGGTGCATGAAGATTGTTAAGCATATTCCATGGCATAACAGGCATATTCATATTGGCAAATGCAAGATATGGATTAAACATATAAGGCATTGATGCATACTGAGCATGAATAGCATGAGAATCAACTAAATGAGGAAAAACAGAACTGGTATGCATGTTGGGTATAGCAGGTACATTTGTTGCTGTAGGCATGGTGAGTTTACATTGCACAGATAAATGATTTTTACTACCACACTTAGCACATACTTTCCTAGGAGCATATTTGTCAGGTGTGTAGTTGTTGTGCTTGTTTATGCCTACTTTACCATTTCTATTTTTCTTCTTCTTTTCATTTGGCTGAATATTAGGTTCTATCTTTTCCAATTTCTCTTTCAACTGATTTTTAGATAAGAATCCTATATTAGCCTTTTCAACTTTGATTTGAGCTTCAGAGGAGCTACTTTCTTTGACAAATTTAATAGGTCTGTTAAACTTAGTTTTAATATCACATTTCTTAGCAGTGGATGACTTCTCAATCGATGGATAATTATCCGTTGAAATAGCATTATTAATCGATGGATAATTCTTATCAGTTGATTCAGAGTTATCAATCGATTGCTTCTTTTCTAAAGATTGATCTTCATCAATGGCTATTTTCTCAAGAGTTTCAGACAACATGGTGAAAGAGTTTGTTCCATGAATGTCATTCATCTTCTTACTGGCTTTACTTGACCTGTTCCACTTGTCAATGGTTCTTAGTTCATCCTCTAATTTTTCTTTTAACTTCTCTATTTCCTTTTTATTGTCAACTAGTTCATTTCTAGCATCTTTGTTTTCCATCTTGAGTCTGTCCAATTGCACTAGCTCACTCTCTAAGAAATTGTTTCTTTCAGTGAGAGTTTCTAATGTTAATTTGAGCCTAGTGTTCTCTTTGTTCAAAGACTTAAGAGTGACATGCAAATTATACAATTCATTAGACATTTCATTAATAGTAATATTGCATTCATCTTTGGACAACTCAGATAGATTTGTAGAAATTACCTGATTGCTAGATGAACTAGCTTCCTGGTCATCTTGATTGGCCATTAGTGCAATATTGATGTGTTCTTCTTCTTCTTCAGAATCCTCCTCAGCAGCCCAGTCCTTTTCTTCTGTCACAAAAGCCTTCTCTTTTTGTTTGAGCAAGTCAAAGTACTTCTTCTTATAGTCAATACCATCACTAGACTTTGACCTCTTTTCAACTTTGGGCTTTCTGCATTCACTTGAAAAGTGACCAGCCAATCCACAGTTAAAGCATCTGAATTGAGTTCTGTCAACAAGATTTTTGCCTTGTTGAGTGTCTCTCCTGAACTGTGATCCAGGCCTTTGCATTGGATTCCTTTTGAACTTGAGTTTAGAAAATTTTCTTGATAGAAAAGCTAAATGCTCATCTATTTCATCCATTTCATCTTTGATGAGTGACTCATCACTGTCACAAAGTTCTTTTCCTTTACCATTAGAAGATTCATCATATCTAACATAATTTGCACCATTGCCATGACCTTCTTTCTTCCCTTCTTTGAAATCAGCATCTTCATCTGTTTCTGCAACTTGCTTTTCCTTGACCACCAAAGCAATGGACTTTTCTCTCTTCTGACTTTTCTCAATTTCCTCATCTTGCTGTAGCTCCAACTCATAGGTTTTCAAGATGCCATACAGCTTGTCCAAGGTATAATCTTTAAAGTCAGGAGATTGCCTTATAGAGACAGTCATTGGTTTCCATTCTTTGGGTAGGGACCTCAAGAATTTGAGGTTGGTGTCCTCAACAGCATAACTCTTCCATATAGTTTAAGCTCATTCAACAGCTTTTGAAACCTACTATATGTATCATTTATTGTTTCACCACCCTTGAAGTGAAAGGCCTCATACTTTTGAATCAAGAGTTGCATCTTGTTCTTTCTTACTTGCTCAGTACCTTCACAGAGGGTTTGAAGAGTGTCCCAGACTTCTTTGGAGGTTGTACAACTGATGACATTGTCAAACATGTCCTTGTCAAGACCATTAAACAAGATATTCATGGCCTTTTTGTCCTTGTGTACTTCCTTTTCATCTTCATCTGTATACTCACTCACAGATTTAGGAATGAGTTTGTCTGGTGCTTGAGTACCGTCTGCATTTACACTTGTAACTATTTTCATAGGCACATGTGGACCTTTCTCTATGCAATGAACATAGGAAGGATCAATAGATAGCAGATGCAAGTGCATTTTTACTTTCCAGGGAAAATATTCATCTTTCTCTAGAACTGGAATCTTAACTCCTGTTTCTCTTTGACCCATTCTTGATGTACTTTTAGATCTTGACTTTCTGTTTGTTGAAAGCCTGCTTTGATACCAATTGTTATTCGCCCTTAAGTACACTAAGTTTGGAGAAGGGGGGGGGGTTGAATACAAACTTAAGAATTAATTCAACTTCTTGCGGAAATAAGTTTGTACAAAGAGAGTGTTTAATTAAGATTGATGTAACTAAGAACTGGATAACTAAAGTGTTGAAAACAGAAACAACAAGATTAAAAATTACTAGTGGATTGTTTTTCCACTAGTGAGTTTTTGCTTTCAATTGATCTTAGTAAAAATACTAAGCTGCGTACAAAGTTGAATGTAGAACTTAGAAAAGCATTACAAGTTCTGCCTCAATTTCTACTTTGCTTTTCTTGAGTTCTTCTTAAAAACTACTTCCTTTGTTACTGTGTTTTTGCTTTTTATATAAACAAAAACTACTACTCTAGTTTTCTATCGACTGATAACAATATAATATTACAATTTATACTGTTTACATAAAAATAGAAACTAGCTTCTTTTCACAGCTTTCCTTGTAGAACTAACTAGCTCTGGAAGTGTCTTTTGTCTTAAGATATTCCTTGGATGCTGTGTTGCCTAGAAAGTCTTCACAGTCCTGACAGGACTGTCTTCCAATGATTCAGTTTCTGCACTGTTCCCGTAATATCTGGCTTTTAGCTAAATAGGTAAACTTTAATCAACTGATAAATGCTGTTAAGCTTATCAGTTGATTCACCTTTGCTTATCCATCGATGGATAGGATATCTGTTGATCAGTTGATGTGTCGATGGATAATTGAGTTATCCATCGACTCCTTATCCATTGATGGTTCTTTATCCGTTGACTGTAATTATCCATTGATGACTTGTATCAGTTGATAGCTTTCATCCGTTGAGTAGTGTCTTCATCCATCGACTTCAACATCAGTTGATCACTTCACTTGTGAGAATTCTGACTTAGAATATTTACAATTGATCAGCCATTCTTTACATCTGTTGAGAAGCTAGAAATTGAAGTCAATAACATCAGTTGACTACATCATTGCATCCATCGAGGTAATACAATCAATTGATAGTGAAACATAAATCAATGCTACAATCCAGTTTATCAGTTGATAAACAAGTTTCAACTGATAACTGGTTTCCTAGTCAATGGATATTTATAAGTCATATCCATTGATCAATTACAAAATAATTTTGAGTCCCTATTGAAATTCTAAGTAATTTGTTATCATCAAAACTCATAATTCCTAACAATCTCCCCCTATTTATGAATATTTAAAATATGCATAAATTTTCTGTTGATGATAACAAAACTCCTGAACATTTTCATTCTTAGCAAGAATTACAATATTGATAAGTAAAGTTTGAGACAGAGTAATCAGATACCAGACAAGGATGAATTCTGATAATTTTGATGATTGTGGTTGAATCTCCTATCTTCTCCTTCTTCCCCTTGACTCATTCATCTTGTCTTCATTCTCCTTCATCTTCCTGTAGAGGGTTCCCTTCAATATCTTCTCATCTTCAATCCTGTAGTCCAATTGACTTGCCAGATGAATTCATTCCAGATTTGGCAATTTGTCTATTTCTTGACAAATATCAATGCATTTTTCTCTGCCTTCCCTGTCCTTATATATCATCAAGTAGAAGGGCTCATGAAGCACTTTTCTTCCTTCAAGATTCCAGATCTTTATTCTGTCATCCCTTTCTTCTTGAACAGGTGCCTCCCTTATCTTCTTCATTCTTTCAAGGATGGCCTTTCCTAGCTCTTCAGTTAGATAATACTTCCTGTTGAGCATAGTGTAGATTTTCCTCAAGATGCCATATCCTTGATCCAATACTTGGTTGAATGTGAAGGTTGAGTGTGATCCATCTTCATACTCAATGTGAAGAAGATCAACATCTTTCTTCCTTTGCCCTTTTGATGCAATCATTCCCTCAGCTTTGATTGGCACAAAGTTTTCAGATTTGTGTTTGAACACCTCTATTTCTTTGGCTTGATTACTCCCAGAAGCTTGACCTTCAGTCTTGACTTGTTTTGGCTTCTTCTCCTTGTCTTCTTTGTCTTCATCAGCTAATGGTCTTGATTACTCTAGAAATTGAAGTCAATAACATCAGTTGACTACATTATTGCATCCATCGAGGTAATACAATCAATTGATAGTGAAACATAAATCAATGCTACAATCCAGTTTATCAGTTGATAAACAAGTTTCAACTGATAACTGGTTTCCTAGTCAATGGATATTTATAAGTCATATCCATTGATCAGTTACAAAATAATTTTGAGTCCCTATTGAAATTCTAAGTAATTTGTTATCATCAAAACTCATAATTCCTAACAGAAGCATGTAGACTCTAGCCTTTAATGATGTCATCCATCTTCTTTTCTAGAGACTCCACTCTTTTTTCCAAGGCTGCAAAGTTCTTGGATTACTTGAATAGCTTGTCCTTGATTTGACCCATAGTATTGATTGGTAGCTTCTCATCCAACCTTCTCTCCAATGAATCTTTGTTAGAAGTGATAGAATCTTTGATAATCTTCAATTCTCTCTTTACTCCTGTCACAGTGATCTTTTGAATTTTTAATGATTCCCTCATATATTAAGCAATTCTCTTTTGATTGGGATCTGCAATTTCTCCTTCTACCATTGCCCTCCTATATTGAGAAAGAATCTCAGTTTCAGCAGCTTCTAAGGAACCATCAATAGTGCTCATCCATGGCTATTCATTATAATCATCTTTTAACTCTTCAGGTTCCATATAACATGTAGCTGTTGTATTGACAATGCTCTCCTTTAGATTCCTGGTCCTTTATTCTGTATGCTTAATTCCCAATAATTGTTCTGTATCCCTGTTACTTATGAAGGGTTTCGTGACACAAACGCAGCGTAATAAACGTGAAAAATAAATCAAAATAGCGAAACCCTCCGCAGGATCCATGCGAATACAAAAAATTTAATTCGGAGATAAAGAATAAATACCTTTAGAAGCTTTAACAGTTCATTAATGGAAGATTAATGGAGGTCCAAAGCTTGTTTAATCACCACGTATCCCGCTCTCGCGATCTACGCTCTACGGTATCCACACGAACACTTTTCATGAAGGATTGATGTGTACTAGCACCCGAAAACTTCTTCTCTCTCTATCTTCCTCCTCTCTCAGAGCGGCTAGGGTTTTTGTAAAATCTCTATCTTATTAAATCAGCACATAAAGAGATTATATAGAGAGAGGAATAAGTTTTCTAATTATAATCCAATTATAATTAATACTAATCTAAAATTCTAAATTATTTAATTAAGTCTCACTTAATTAATTAATTATTAATTTTGGAATTAGTTTAAGTAATTCATTTATTCTATTTATATAATTAATTAAGTCATACTTAATTAATATCATAAATAAAATAAATTACTTATTTAATTTAAATTCATAATTTAAATTATTTCTCCTTCAAGCGTTCTTTGTGTGTGACCCTGTAGGTTATTATTACGTTGGCAACAATTTTAATATCTAATTAAAATTGTAAACAATGAGCGGCATCTAGTAATACATCATTGCTACCCAAGTAATAATAATAAATCGGTGATTCGATTAAGCCTTTCGTGAATAATGTTCCATGTAATATAATCCCTTTAATCTTGATATTATAGATTAAACTCAAGGCATGTCTCGTGTCATCCTCTTCATAATTTAATCTTTATTTTCTTGATCGATGAGTAGACTATTAAAATCAAATCAACATTTGAGCACGGCCGTGCATTTCATAGTCTCACTCAAACAAGAGGCCAATAATATCACTCCTAAAATTAGGAGGATTAAATCTCATCTAGATCATTCATATTTCTCATACGATTCATAATATACCCAATGTCCACTTTTATCATCACCCGGTCAAAGGTAACTTTTAATGTAATCAAAGTATATTAATTCTCGTATAGAAATATAATGATTTCAGGTCTAAGGATCATTACACCATTATCACAGTGAGAATTACTTATGACACTTACTTAACATGTAGAATCTCACGGCGGGTCATTCCAGTGCCATGCATTGATACATGCACTTATGTTCTTGACTTTAGTATCCCCATACCTATGACCAATGAGATGTGGTCATCTGTCAAGAAACGTACTAGTCTTTGTGCATTATTATTGTCCTTAAATAATAATACTCGACTAGGGAATTTTAGGAATAAGATACTATTCATATAATCTCATTTTTAAGTCACATACTTAAAGATATATAATACGTATCAAAATTCCAAGGACATTTATTATGCTTTCAATTTATTACGCAATAAATAAAACATAATAAATAAATAATAATCAATAAAACATAATCCTTAATAATAAATATTTTCCTTAAAATATAAAAAGTATTGTCTCTAGAGCACAATTACTAACAATCTCCTACTTGCACTAGAGCCAATTACCCAAGTATCCAATACTCATGGAACTAGTGTGACTTTCGTGCTTCTGCTGCGACAAAGCCTTAGTCAGTGTGTCTGCAATATTATTATTAGTATACACTTTACATATATGTATATCTCTTTGATCATTAATCTCATTAATTAGGTGATATCTCCTAAGTACATGCCCAAACAGCCTCCTTGGCTGCTTCACAAGCATCAATATACTCAGGCTCTATTATAGAATCAACTATTGTCTCTGCTGTGAACCATTCCAGCATACAACATCTCAATAAAATTAGATAAAACACAAAGACAGACAGAAACATTAAATTATCGTTATCTGTCTAGAAACCAGTATCACTGAAACCTCTTACAACTAGCTTCACATCTCCTCCATATAACAAGAATGAATCTTTAGTCCTCTTTAAGTACTTAAGAATATTCTTGACTGTCGTCCAGTGACCTTCACTTGGATTAGATCGGTATCTACTCATCATGGTTAAAGCATACGAGACATCAGGACAAGTACATATCATTGCATACATTATAAAACCAATTGCTGACGCATATGGAATTTTACTCATGCAATCCCTATCATCCAATGATTTAGGACAAATTTTATTTTGAGATCACTATCCCATGAGACATTGGGACATATCCATTTTAGTCTCTTTGCATTTGAAATCGATGCAAAACTTTGTCAATGTATGTACTCTAAATTAGGCCGATCAATCACCTTGATCTATCTCTATAGATCTCGATCCCTAATATATATGTCACATCGCCTAAGTCTTTCATTGAGAAATTATTTCTCAACCAAGCCTTCACAGTCTGTAGAGAAGGAATGTCATTCCCTATTAGTAATATATCATCAACATATAATACTAGGAATGCCACATGGCTCCCACTAAACTTCTTGTAAACACAAGTTTCATCTTCATTCTGAATAAAGTCAAACTCTTTTTGACTGTTTCATGAAAACAAATGTTCCATCTCCTCGAGGCCTGCTTTAATCCATAAATGGATCGACGCAACTTACATACATTTCCAGCATCCTTTAGATCAACAAAACCCTTAGGGTGTGTCATGTACACATCCATATCTTCTTCAAGGCTCTCATTTAAGAAAGCGGTTTTGACATCCATTTGCCAGATTTCATAGTCATAGTAAGCAGCTATAGCAAGCAAAATCCTGATGAACATGACCATAACAACTGGTGAAAAGGTCTCATCATAGTCAATACCATGAATTTTCTTGAAACCTTTTGCCACCAATCGTTCCTTATAGGTCTGTACATTAGCATCCATGTCAGTCTTCTTCTTGAAAACCCACTTGCACCCTATAGGTTTTACCCCTTCAGGTGGATCAACCAAAGTCCATACTTGATTAGTATACATGGATTCCATCTCAGATTTAATGGCATCCAGCCATCTCTTAGAATCTAGAGTGTTTATAGTATCTAGGTAGGTGAGAGGCTCATCTTCATCCACAAGCATCACATCACCATCTTGAGTCAAGAGAAATCCATATTATCTCTCGGGCTCATGACGAATCCTACTAAACCTATGAACACCTGTGTTTCTTGAGCAGTATTATTTTTCTTGTACATTCTACTCAGGTTCCTCCACTGGTTCAACGTTATCATGTGGGTCTCAAACTTCATTGAGATCTATTATCCTCCCACTGTCTCTCAGCAGTTCGAGCAACAAACACTTTATTCTCGGAAGGATTATAGAAAGAATAACCCCTTGTTTCAGTTGGGTATTCCACAAAATTACATTTGTCTGATTTTGGTCCTAGCTTGTCAGAGATTAGACGTTTCACAAACGCTTCACATCCCCAAAATTTTATAAATGACATGCTGTGACGTTGCTCAGTCCATATCTCATAAGGAGTCTTTTGAACCAATTTAGTAGGAACACAGTTAAGTGTATGTGGAGCCGTTTCCAGGGTGCAACCCCAGAAACTAATTGGAAGATTCATTGACTCAACATTGATCGCACCATGTCCAACAAGGTGTGATCTCTCCTATCAAAAAAACTTTTCTTTGATATTTTCTACTTCATCTTTATAGTCTTTGAACTTTTCAAATGATTCGGATTAGTTCTTCAAAAGATACATATATCCGTATCTACTAAAATAATTAGTAAATTTTATGAAGTTAATAAAATCTACCTTTTGTCATCGTACACATATGACCACATACATCACTATGTATAAGTCATACCCATTCAATGATCCCTTCACCATGTCCGGTAAAAGGAGCTTTAGTCATTTTACCAAATAAACCAAGATTCGTATCCTTTGGTATGATTCATAATCAAACTTATCCATGAATGCATCCTTATGTATTCTGGAAATGCGTTTCTCATTAATATGGCCTCAGCGACAGTGCCAAAGGTAATATTTGATTTGAGTCACTTTAGAACATATAAATTGTTAATTAGATGTGCAATATTATAAGGCTCATCATCAAAATAGAATAAACAACTATTGTTATAAAATGAAAAAGCCTTTCTTGTCCAAACAAGAAACTGAAATAATGTCTCTGCCAATTGCAAGCACGCTATAACAATTATTAAGTTCTAAATTTTCCTTATAGGCCAAAAATTAAGTAACGAGTTCCTCGAACCAGAGCAACTATCTTTACTCCAATTCCAACCCGATACCTTAAGCTTGACCCTTATTGATCATCATCTTCTGATCTTCCAATTAAGCATGACAGTTTAATTTCCAGTCTCCCAACTTTCCACAGAAGTGACAATCGTTTTCTTTATCAACACCTCATTCAGACTTTAGAGTCTGCTTTAGGGATTGGACTTTGGTTTGACAACGGAACTAGATCAAATCTTCTCCTTGCCTTTCCATTTTCCTTTCCCTTTTGCATTCCCTATGTTTACCATCAATATAGTAGTAGTTCATGCATTTATCATATTACTTTCAGCAGTTCTCAACATGCTTAGCAACTCAATGGGTGTTTTACCAATCTTATTCACTTTATTGTTCATAACAAAATAAGAATAATATTTATCCACAGATTGTAAGATCAAATCTAACTGTCTCCAAACCAATCTGGAAACCCAAAATATCAATGGTATTCATTATACCCTATAATCTTTAGAACATGTGGTGTAACCGGGTCTCACTCTCCCTACTTGTAAGTGTATAGTGCCCTTTCAAATATATCTTGTGCTCAATCGTTTCATAAGAATCTATATGCTTGTATTGCTTCTTAAGCTCAGCACATATATTTGCGAGCATGAGACATGAAACATCAGTCGCAACATCAATTTGCTTCCAATAAGCACTATGATTTGCACATGTTACATTCTCAACTTTAAGAGCAGGGGAAGAGATTTGACTAATATCGTGGTGCCCGAGGACGATCCTCAAGCTCCTATGTCAGTCAAGGAAATATATTCTCGTCAACTTGTCCTTCTCAAGAACTGATCGCATAGAGAAGTTGTTTGTGTTTATCATTTGATATCTACAATATTAAAGTGCATAAAATAAACTAGATTGCAAATTTAATAATATGTATGTTTAAGTGATTATGGTATATCATCATATACCTCCCACTATTTTTATCAAACTAATAGCCCTTACTATTAATTTGGAAAGTATATTCCATAATTCTTTCTAGTGAGCCAAGATCCATATTTCGTCATGTCCTAAGTCAACCACTGGAAGTCCTTAGAAAATGATTATTTAGGTAGACAACAGTTGCCAATTATATCATATATAATTCTTGGATAGTTTTGTGAACAACGATTGATCTTATCTATCTAATAGACTTTTAACCAAACTCTATGCTTTTAAGTTCATAATAGTTGAATATAACCGTTTATTTTCACTTATTATGACGACTCAGTTAAGTTAGACCCAATGATACAACGGCCGAATATAACCGTTTATATTCGTCGCATCTCACCACGATAGATAGGAGTCCCCTGCCACTGACAGTCCTTCCCCTTATCGATCTAGGATTCGATGAGTGTTCATTCATTGGAAAGCATCCGAGTAAAACTTAATATTTTGTTAAGGGGTTTTAGAAAATTTATAACGATCATGATCACATCATAAAGAGATCCTCAATTTTTCCTTGAACCAAATATTTCAAATCGACATCTTAAATTGTTCATTTCCCAGGTAGATGGAGGATACCAATGGTCACACTTAAAACCCATCAGCCTTACGAATACGCATATCCGCTTTTGTCAGAAAATTCCAATTATAGATATCAAAAATCCATATTTAATTCCGTGTTTTAAAAATCCATATTTCATAAACACAAGAATCTCATGATCGTTTGTTAATTTTAAAATCTTGAATCGTTACAGATTTTATCTTGTTTAAGCAAACATGGCATGGGTGTCGTATCTAATACATACATGATTAATTAATATTAAGCATGCATCTCAATTATATCTACGCATACATACCAATACATGCAATCATATACATATATGTAATGTGCGTAAATTAAACGTGTTTGGTTATGGCCCCATCCTATGTGATATTTCCAAGCTAATGGAAATATCAAGGTCAGTCTATGGTGGTTTTAAAAATACAATCTATTACATGTCTTCTTTCTTCATTGCTCCATCATCCCCCTTTTGGATCGTCTCCTTGCGTACAAGTCTTCATTGATAATTACATTAAATAATAAAAAATAAAACTATTCTAATGAAATTACAAGAAGAACTCGAGTTACATTCGAGATAATTAAATTACAATGAATAAACGACATGCAAGTCGTATTTAGAAACCAAAACCATAAATCAAAACCACTATCCTATGTGTCTTTAGGCCATAACCATCCACCATGCTATCATATAACACATATAATATATCTCATATTATATAATCATATCATAAAGTCATATATAACAAATTTCGAAATTTCAGAAAATTAAAAACAAATTTCTGAAGACAATAAATCGCTATTTCGAGGCCCTTAATGATGTCAAACGCCTTACAGACCCCTCGGTGATAGCATAGCTATCAGTTTTGTTCATTGGCCCAATTCCAGTCAGAAAATACATATCGTTTACGAAAATCGGATACAGAAGTCAGATTTCTCCAAATCTGACGGTGTTTCAGAAATCGTATCATATACAATTCTCATAACAAGAACAAGCATATATCATATATACATACACAGAGATACATACAATCATCATATGATTATACATTACATGAATATCATATATTCATAATGTATACATACATATACTCAAAATTTTAGAAAATCAAATAATTTTCAGAATATCATAAATCACCGTTTTGGAGGCTGTAACGACATCTAATGGCTTACATACGCAAAGCTGACAAAGTCAGTATTTGTCAGTGATCCGATTCCAGTCAGAAAACATATATCATTTGCAAAAATCGGACATTGGACACAGATTTCAAAAAATCTACGGCAGCCGTTTCAGAATTCGTATCGAATACGATTCCCATAATAAGAACAAACATGTATCATATACATACATCAACACACATAATCATCACATGATTATACATCATATGAATATCATATATTCATAATATATATAAACATATACATATTATATCAATATAAAATCATGATAGATCGCATACATGCTTATATAACAAAAACTGTTAAGCACATAACCGAATTAAAACGTTTCGTAAGTAGCTCTGATGCCATTGAAGGGTTTCGTGACACAAACGCAGCGTAATAAACGTGAAAAATAAATCAAAATAGCGAAACCCTCCGCAGGATCCATGCGAAAACAAAAGATTTAATTCGGAGATAAAGAATAAATACCTTTAGAAGCTTTAACAGTTCATTAATGGAAGATTAATGGAGGTCCAAAGCTTGTTTAATCACCACGTATCCCGCTCTCGCGATATACGCTCTACGGTATCCACACGAACACTTTTCATGAAGGATTGATGTGTACTAGCACCCGAAAACTTCTTCTCTCTCTATCTTCCTCCTCTCTCAGAGCGGCTAGGGTTTTTGTAAAATCTCTATCTTATTAAATCAGCCCATAAAGAGATTATATAGAGAGAGGAATAAGTTTTCTAATTATAATCCAATTATAATTAATACTAATCTAAAATTCTAAATTATTTAATTAAGTCTCACTTAATTAATTAATTATTAATTTTGGAATTAGTTTAAGTAATTCATTTATTCTATTTATATAATTAATTAAGTCATACTTAATTAATATCATAAATAAAATAAATTACTTATTTAATTTAAATTCATAATTTAAATTATTTCTCCTTCAAGCGTTCTTTGTGTGTGACCCTGTAGGTTATTATTACGTTGGCAACAATTTTAATATCTAATTAAAATTGTAAACAATGAGCGGCATCTAGTAATACATCATTGCTACCCAAGTAATAATAATAAATCGGTGATTCGATTAAGCCTTTCGTGAATAATGTTCCATGTAATATAATCCATTTAATCTTGATATTATAGATTAAACTCAAGGCATGTCTCGTGTCATCCTCTTCATAATTTAATATTTATTTTCTTGATCGATGAGTAGACTATTAAAATCAAATCAACATTTGAGCACGGCCGTGCATTTCATAGTCTCACTCAAACAAGAGGCCAATAATATCACTCCTAAAATTAGGACGATTAAATCCCATCTAGATCATTCATATTTCTCATACGATTCATAATATACCCAATGTCCACTTTTATCATCACCCGGTCAAATGTAACTTTTAATGTAATCAAAGTATATTAATTCTCGTATAGAAATATAATGATTTCAGGTCTAAGGATCATTACACCATTATCACAGTGAGAATTACTTATGACACTTACTTAACATGTAGAATCTCACGACGGGTCATTCCAGTGCCATGCATTGATACATGCACTTATGTTCTTGACTTTAGTATCCCCATATCTATGACCAATGAGATTTGGTCATCTGTCAAGAAACGTACTAGTCTTTGTGCATTATTATTGTCCTTAAATAATAATACTCGACTAGGGAATTTTAGGAATAAGATACTATTCATATAATCTCATTTTTAAGTCACATACTTAAAGATATATAATACGTATCAAAATTCCAAGGACATTTATTATGCTTTCAATTTATTACGCAGTAAATAAAACATAATAAATAAATAATAATCAATAAAACATAATCCTTAATAATAAATATTTTCCTTAAAATATAAAAAGAATTGTCTCTAAAGCACAATTACTAACAACTTAAAACAGCCAACCCTTGATATTGTGGATCAGGGTGAACAAAATTCTGTGGATCCACGTCACCAACATCAACATCTTCATCATCAGTTTCCTTGTTAACTCCATTCACACTTGCTTCTGCATTAGATACTCCCCCTATCTTCTTGACTCCTTCCTCCTCTGACATTAATTCATTTTCCAATTCCTGTGAAAATAACAGAATTGTTTTGTCTCTTTCACTCATTTCTCTATTTTGCATCAGGATCTCATCCTGGAATCTCACCTTTTTTTCACTCAAATCCTGTGCACCTTCTAAGATGGGGTCTATTAGTATTGGTGTCCTAGAGACAATAATTTTAATGTTTTATTGAAAACAATTAAGAATTATGTTTTATGTGATTATTTAATTAATATTTATTATGTCTTTATTTACTGCGTCATAAATTGAAAGAATAATAAATGTCCTTGGAATATTAATACGTAATATATATCTTTAAGTATGTGACTTAAAAATGAGATTATATGAATAGTATTTTATTCCTAAAAGTCCCTAGTCGAGTATTATTATTTAAGGACAATAATAATGCAATAAGACTAACATGTTTGTTGACTGATGACCACATCTCATTGGTCATATGTATGGTGATACTAAAGTCAAGAACATAAGTGCATGTCTCAATGCATGGCACTGGACAGACCCGCTGTGAGAATCTACATGTTGATAAGTGTCATAAGAAATTCTTACTGTGATATTGATGTAATGATTCTTAGACTTGAAATCATTATATTTCTATACGAGAATTAATATACTTTGATTACACTCAAAGTTATCTTTAACCGGGTAATAATAAAGGTGGACATTGGGTATGCTATGAATCGTATGAGAAATATGAATGATAGATATAGGATTTAACCCTCATATTTTAGGAGTGATATTATTGGCCTCTTGATTGAGTGAGACTATAAAATGCATGGCCATGCTCAAATGTTGATTTGATTAATAGTCTACTCATTGATCAAGGAAACCTGGATTAAACGTTGAAGAGGATGACACATTACATGCCTCGAGTTTGATCTATAATATAAGGTTAAAGGGATTATATTACATTGTACATTACTCACGAAAGGTTTAATTGAATCACCAATTATTATTATTACTTGGGTAGCAATGATGTATTACTAGATGTCGCTCATTGTTTATAATTTTATTAGTAGAAAATAAAATTATTGCCAACGTAATAATAACCTATAGGGTCACACACAAAGAATGTTTAAACGGAGTGTTATTTAAATTATGAATTTAAATACTGTTATTATTATTAATTTGAATTTATTTATTTAATTAATTAAGTGAGACTTGATTAATTATATACATATTAGAATTCAAATTTATTAATAATATAAATCCGAAATCTGAATGGGTTTTAAGAAGTCCAATCAGAATAGGGTTTTGACCCAAGTCCCTCTCTCCCCTATATATACATAAAGATGTATAGTTTAGGGTTAATAGTTTTATAATTTCATTTTTGATAAAACCCTAGCAGTGCTACGTTATTTGAGAGGCTAGAGAAAGAGAGAGAGACAAAGAGGCAGAAACAGGCTAGTACCTAACTCCGGTGATCGTTAGACGATACGACGTTCGTGTGGATACCGATAGAGAGCAGATTTCTGTGAAGGGCTGCTGTGATTCATCGCTTCTGGACCTCTATAATCATCATAAGGAAAGCTTTAATAAGGTACACATCCGATTCTCCATAATCATCCGCTTATTATACACGGATCCTGTGTTTGGGATTCATTTTTTTGTATTTATTTTTCGCGTTTTTCCGCTGCGTGTGTTCCCGAATCCCAACAGGGCCCTTATATGTTTCACTCTCATTCCTGGAAGAAATAGGAATGTCCTTACTCACTTCCTCTCCTTTTGCCAGGTTACAATCCTATCTCTCACTCAACTCACTCATTACTAAGAGTGTTTGTGCAACATCAATTGATTGAGCATCAATTGATGTATAGATATTATCAGTCGAAGTGTTTAGGATATCCATCAATTGATGCATACCCATCGATTGATCTTGAGTATCGATCGATGACTTATCAGTCGATGGCTGAATATCAATTGATGAAGGAACATTAATTGATGGAGTAGAAACGGAGTTGAGGTAATGATTTGAGAAGTAATATTTGAAATGACATGAGAGATGAAATCCTGAATTTCCTGGGAAGAAAATTCAGGAGAGAGTGTTGGCTTCTCTTGAATAACAAGGAAGGAGAATTTGAAAATGTTTGATTATCTATCAGAACATTTTCTGAAAAAATTTGGTGAGATGGGGAAGGAATAATAGAAGAGATTGGAATTGAGAGAGAATGTGTCTGCATCTCATCATTTATATGAGATGTATCAAACTGACTTTGAGAAGGCTCCACCACAGTTTACTGTGATTTTGCAGTGTGTGGTTCCCCATGTGCAAATGTGACTCTTCTTTCTCTCCTTTCATAGGTTTTTGTAGATTTGGATGGTGTGTCCCCATATTGGTTCTGTGCCCCCGATTGTGGGTTATTTTCAATATTGTCATCTTTTTGAGAGGATGGCAATAGAGATATGGTATTTTCTATATTAACATCCACAATCTTTTGAGAGACTATGGAGTGGCTTGGCTTAGGTTGCACACCCTCACTCTCCTTATTCTTCTGGGTTCTTTAATGTTCCCCAGTTCCCTCACCACCTACATCCTCCTATAATCTATCTACCACAATAGGTATTTTTCTTTTTCTTTTTTGATTTTATAACAACAGGTTTTTGGGAACCTGTTGAGGTTGGCTTGCTAGATTTGGGTTTTGAAATTGGATGTGTGGCGTGGGTAGGAGGGTTGGAGTCTGTTATTCGCCCTTAAGTACACTAAGTTTGGAGAAGGGGGGGTTGAATACAAACTTAAGAATTAATTCAACTTCTTGCGGAAATAAGTTTGTACAAAGAGAGTGTTTAATTAAGATTGATGTAACTAAGAACTGGATAACTAAAGTGTTGAAAACAGAAACAACAAGATTAAAAATTACTAGTGGATTGTTTTTCCACTAGTGAGTTTTTGCTTTCAATTGATCTTAGTAAAAATACTAAGCTGCGTACAAAGTTGAATGTAGAACTTAGAAAAGCATTACAAGTTCTGCCTCAATTTCTACTTTGCTTTTCTTGAGTTCTTCTTAAAAACTACTTCCTTTGTTACTGTGTTTTTGCTTTTTATATAAACAAAAACTACTACTCTAGTTTTCTATCGACTGATAACAATATAATATTACAATTTATACTGTTTACATAAAAATAGAAACTAGCTTCTTTTCACAGCTTTCCTTGTAGAACTAACTAGCTCTGGAAGTGTCTTTTGTCTTAAGATATTCCTTGGATGCTGTGTTGCCTAGAAAGTCTTCACAGTCCTGACAGGACTGTCTTCCAATGATTCAGTTTCTGCACTGTTCCCGTAATATCTGGCTTTTAGCTAAATAGGTAAACTTTAATCAACTGATAAATGCTGTTAAGCTTATCAGTTGATTCACCTTTGCTTATCCATCGATGGATAGGATATCTGTTGATCAGTTGATGTGTCGATGGATAATTGAGTTATCCATCGACTCCTTATCCATTGATGGTTCTTTATCCGTTGACTGTAATTATCCATTGATGACTTGTATCAGTTGATAGCTTTCATCCGTTGAGTAGTGTCTTCATCCATCGACTTCAACATCAGTTGATCACTTCACTTGTGAGAATTCTGACTTAGAATATTTACAATTGATCAGCCATTCTTTACATCTGTTGAGAAGCTAGAAATTGAAGTCAATAACATCAGTTGACTACATCATTGCATCCATCGAGGTAATACAATCAATTGATAGTGAAACATAAATCAATGCTACAATCCAGTTTATCAGTTGATAAACAAGTTTCAACTGATAACTGGTTTCCTAGTCAATGGATATTTATAAGTCATATCCATTGATCAATTACAAAATAATTTTGAGTCCCTATTGAAATTCTAAGTAATTTGTTATCATCAAAACTCATAATTCCTAACAATCTCCCCCTATTTATGAATATTTAAAATATGCATAAATTTTCTGTTGATGATAACAAAACTCCTGAACATTTTCATTCTTAGCAAGAATTACAATATTGATAAGTAAAGTTTGAGACAGAGTAATCAGATACCAGACAAGGATGAATTCTGATAATTTTGATGATTGTGGTTGAATCTCCTATCTTCTCCTTCTTCCCCTTGACTCATTCATCTTGTCTTCATTCTCCTTCATCTTCCTGTAGAGGGTTCCCTTCAATATCTTCTCATCTTCAATCCTGTAGTCCAATTGACTTGCCAGATGATTTAATTCCAGATTTGGCAATTTGTCTATTTCTTGACAAATATCAATGCATTTTTCTCTGCCTTCCCTGTCCTTATATATCATCAAGTAGAAGGCCTCATGAAGCACTTTTCTTCCTTCAGGATTCCAGATCTTTATTCTGTCATCCCTTTCTTCTTGAACAGGTGCCTCCCTTATCTTCTTCATTCTTTCAAGGATGGCCTTTCCTAGCTCTTCAGTTAGATAATACTTCCTGTTGAGCATAGTGTAGATTTTCCTCAAGATGCCATATCCTTGATCCAATACTTGGTTGAATGTGAAGGTTGAGTGTGATCCATCTTCATACTCAATGTGAAGAAGATCAACATCTTTCTTCCTTTGCCCTTTTGATGCAATCATTCCCTCAGCTTTGATTGGCACAAAGTTTTCAGATTTGTGTTTGAACACCTCTATTTCTTTGGCTTGATTACTCCCAGAAGCTTGACCTTCAGTCTTGACTTGTTTTGGCTTCTTCTCCTTGTCTTCTTTGTCTTCATCAGCTAATGGTCTTTTAACTCCAGATGATTTTGGTGCATCTTTGGGCTTGTTTGCTCTTTGCTTCATCCTTGGCCTCCTTTCACCTTCTTTTCTTCTGGCTTCTCTTATTAGCATATCCTCTTCATCATATTCCCTTTGCAATTGAATGGCTAATTCTTCTTGTCTTCTTTCTTGTTGCTTCTTTTCTCTTATGCCTACTACTATGGCTTTGCATCTTCAATTAGCTTTCTTTTTATCATCTTCAATTAGCTTTCCCTTTCCTTTCCTGTCACCAGGTTGTGAGCTACTGGAACTTGTTTCCTTGAATTTGCTAGCAATTGCATCAAATTTCCTTACTATGTCTTGAGCCAACTCCTTCTTGGGATCTGTAGACTTTACCACAGCTTCAGTACCACTTGCTTTCTCCAATGCATCAGCTTCTTGCTTCTCCCCCTTTTTGTTATCAGCAACTGACACTTGTGCTACTGACTGAGAGAGTATGGGAGTCTCTAAGAGTTTACCCAGAAGATTGATTTGAGTGACTTGATTCTTCAAAATTTGCTGCATGTTAAGTTCCATGGAGGTTACTCTTTTCTCCAATTCCATTACCTTGTCCTTTGCTGAAAACTCAGTGTCCAACCTTTGCTTGATTCTAGTCAGCATTGTGAGGCTGAGTCTGGAGTCAATGGTGGTGTCAAAATGCATCCTTGAGCTGTCAATGTCTTCTCTTATTTTCTTCAATTCATACTTGGAGCTTGTGACATGCATTTTCTGGATCTTCAAATTATCCCTGTAAAAGTTCAGAATTCTCCTGTGCAGGGGATCCACTACATCTACTTCAGCCATGGACCTTCTGTAAAGAGAAATGATGGCCCTTTCTGTTTCAGCCAAATTAGTTTCATCACTAGCCACTTGTGGATCTAGAAGTTCATCATCAGAATTATCATCAAAATCTTCAGGATTCATGTGGGATATATCATCAGGTTGACTGGCCAAAAACTCTTTCCCACTCCTGAATTGCTCTTCTGTCTGCACTAAACCCAGCATTTGCTCAGCTATTTGATTAGATGCTGCTGCTAGTTCTTGATAATGAGGATCTTCATGTTGAAAGGTTGAAGCATCAAGATTTACATCAATTTCATCCTCCACCTCCATGTTGAGTTCTGCACCTCCTGCAGGGACTTCATAGTCTACAGCTCCCCCTGACTCCAGGGTGAGTCCTGCTTCAAACTGCTCAGTTTTAGAAGTTGATGCTTCATGAGATGGTGAAATTGGTTTCTCTCTATTCTTTTCTCTCTCACTCTCTTCTCTCTCTTTTCTTGCATCAGGATCTCATCCTGGATTCTCACCTCTCCCTTACTTTCCTCTCCTTTTTCATCACCTGCTAAGGTGGGACTCTCTTTTCTCACACCTTCTCCTTTTGCCACCTCAGAAGAATTTGAGGGCCCCTCATTCACACACTCTCCTTTTGCCAAGGTATGCAAACCTTGCCTCTCACACACCTCACCCACTCCACTCAATCCTAATAGAGTATTGGCCACCTGAAGTGTTTCAATGGATGATTCATGAATTGACATTAAGGGATCAATCGATGGATAAGAAGTATCCATCGATGGATGAATATCCGTTGATGGGAGCTCGTCGATGGGTGTAAGGATATCCATCGATGAAAGTGAACTAGTCAATGGATGTTGGAAGTTATCAGTTGATTGCATAATATCCATTGACTGGAGAGAAATAACAGTATTTGCCTGATCAACCAAGGTGTTAACCTTATTTGGTGATGCAGGTGAGAGTGTTGGCTCCACCCTGAGTTGCAAAGAGGGTGAATTTGAAACAATGAAGTTGTCAATCAACACTATTTCTGAAGAAATAGTTTTTGAGGGAGATTGAGGAGAAGATTCAGATAAAGAATGGGGCTGTGCCTCAGGAAGATTCTGAGACACATCAAAAGAAGAAACTGAAGGCTCCACCAAATTTTCATTTGGCTTTGCAAGTGTGTGTGTGCCCTGTGCAGTATTTGTAACCTTCTTTCTTCTTTTGTATGGCTGTATTATTTGGTGACCCTTATCTCCATCTGATGGTCCTGGTTGAGACCTCTTTTCAATAGTTACATCTTTTTGAGAAGATGCAACTAGGGATGTGTTCAAGTCCTTTACTACAGCCTCAATCTGTTGGGACATTGGACTGGTGGCTGGCTGGTTCCTCTCAATCTCACTCTCCTTATCCTTCTGGCTTTCTTGATGTTGGCCAGTTCCCTCACCCTTATCAACCACCTTCACTCTCCCCTCAGTGGTTTTTCTTTTCTTAGATCTTACAACAGTAGTCTTTTGAGAAACTACTGAGGTGGTTTGATTAGACTTGTGTTTTGAAGGTTGTGCAACTTGGGTAAGAGGAATGGGGGCATTTCCATCTCCCTCCATTGTTGCAGAAGGCAAAGAAATTTGAGATTTTGAAGAAGAATGTAAAAGATTGAGATTTTGAAGATATACCTGCACAAGAGGAGGATAAATGAGGCACAACTTAGGGTGTAAGTTGATTCTCACAAGATCCTTGAAGACCCTCTTGTTTTGCATCCATGGCTCCAAGGACTCCATATCTGCACTTATTTCATACTCTCCAATAGAGGCATTAATAATCATCATGAAAAATCTTACAAAGTAGATATTATGTTTCCTAGATGACTTGGGTCCTAACTTGGCAGTTAATTCATTTAGGAGTAATGTGCCAAAATCAAAATATTTATCAAATAGGACAGAATAAGCAATTTCTTGCATACTGATTGTAATTGCATCAAAATTACTTATTTTTCCAGAAAATACTTTAATTATGGCATCAAAGAAATAACTCCATTCTTTCCTAAGATTCTTCCTAACAACTTCTCCTAATCCAGTTTCAGCATTTGCATAATTAACGGATTCTAACATGTCCCTAATTTCTTCTTCAGTTGGGGGCTTATCACAATTATTTGCAGGCAACCCTAAACATTCAGATAATGAAGTACTAGTAATTGTATAGGTATTACCTTTGCAAGAATAAGAAATTACCTTCCCATCTGGTGAAATCTCTGCAGAGGTCCACAGTTCTTCAACAAAGGAACACACGATTGTTGGTGCTTCGCTGAGAGCTTTGGAAACTTTGCAATCTCCTAGGAATCGCATCAATGGATGAAAGTCCACAGGAGCATCATTCACCGTTAGACATGCTGTGAAGTTGTTCTGTTCATAGGTGAACCCAGTGGAAGAGACGATCTTCTTTTGTGGTGCCATTCTTTCAGTTGATATTCAAGAAATTAAAGTGAACTTGAAAGAATTTGTGAGAGCTCGTGAGAATTAGATAAAATTAGCTTGAGAGAGAGAGACAGAGATGAATAGTTTAAAAAAATAGCAGGTAAGAATGAATTTTAATTGTAACTGCTATTTATATTTTCTAGTATTAAAAAGACTTGAAAGGACTTTTTAATTAGGCAGATAACCGTTGATGTATAAAAGACTGTAGTTTATTACCCTTGATGGTAATTCTCCAACGGCTATAATCTGATCAACGGATGAATAAAACTGTAGAAATTCTATTACTATCGACGGATAAAAATAGAGAATTAATCATTTATCGATCGATCACTAACTACCAAGATAATTAACTGTCGATAGATAAATATCCATCGATAGGAATAACATTTATCTGTTGATCAAATAAGAAGGGATTTATCCGTCGATAAACAATTACTTAGGTAATTATCTGTCGATAGATAAATATCCATTGATAATTATGAACAATGGCTACAAAACTTGACAGACATTTTAAGCATGAGCATAATTAAGCATACCTAACTCACAGACTAATCTATTAAAAGTAGATTTATCTAGAGGTTTGGTAAATATGTCTGCAAGTTGTTGTTCACTAGGGACAAAATGTAATTCAACTGTACCATTCATTACATGTTCCCTAATGAAATGATACCTTATGTCAATGTGTTTGGTTCTGGAATGTTGCACAGGATTTTCTGTTATTGCAATGGCACTTGTATTGTCACAGAAGATGGGAATTTTGTTCAAGTTGAACCCATAGTCAAATAGTTGATTCCTCATCCATAAAATTTGTGCACAGCAACTTCCAGCAGCAATGTACTCAGCTTCTGCAATTGAAGTTGATACTGAGTGTTGCTTTTTGCTAAACCATGACACAAGTTTGTTTCCCAGAAATTGACAGGTGCCTGTAGTACTTTTCCTGTCTATTTTGCAACCTGCATAATCTGCATCTGAGTAGCCTATTAGATTAAAACCAGAATCTCTAGGATACCAAATACCTAAATTTGATGTACCCTTAAGATATCTGAAAATTCTTTTAATAGCTACTAAATGAGATTCTCTAGGATCAGCCTGAAATCTAGCACATAAGCATGTAGAGAACATTATATCTGGCCTACTAGCAGTTAAATATAAAAGTGAGCCTACCATGCCTCTATAACTTGAAATATCCACCTTAGCTTCTTTGGTATTTAATTCAAGTTTAGTGGCAGTGGCCATGGGAGTTTTTGCAGAAGAACATTCACTTAACTCAAATTTCTTTAACAAATCATGAATGTACTTTGTTTGATTTATAAAAATACCATCCTTAACCTGTTTGACTTGTAACCCAAGAAAGTAGGTAAGCTCTCCCATCATGCTCATTTCATATTTACTCTGCATTAGTTTGGCAAACTTCTTGCAAAGTTCCTCATTTGTTGATCCAAAAATAATGTCATCCACATAAATTTGTACAAGAATGATAGAGCCATTAACATTTCTACTGAATAGAGTTTTATCAACAGTACCTCTTGTGAAATGATTCTCAATGAGAAACTGAGATAAAGTGTCATACCAGGCCCTTGGTGCTTGCTTCAAGCCATAAAGTGCTTTGAGTAAAAAGTAGACAAAGTTAGGAAATTTTGGATCTTCAAAGCTAGGAGGTTGTTCCACATAGACTTCCTCTTCTAGTACTCCATTCAAAAATGCACTTTTCACATCCATCTGGTAGACTTTGAAATTAGCATGTGCAGCATAGGCCAGAAAGATTCTAATTGCTTCTAACCTTGCAACTAGTGTAAAAGTTTCATCAAAATCAATTCCTTCTTCTTGTGAATAACCCTTTGCTACAAGCCTTGCTTTGTTCCTAGTCACAATACCAGTTTCATCCATTTTGTTTCTGAATACCCATTTTGTACCAATTACTGATCTATCTTTTGGTCTGGGCACCAGCTTCCATACTTTATTTCTTTCAAACTGATTCAGTTCTTCTTGCATAGCCAAAACCCAATCAGGATCCATGAGAGCCTCTTCAATTCTTTTGGGTTCTTCTTGAGATAGAAAACTGCTATACCGACACTCATTTTGAGTAACACATCTTGTCTTGACACCATCTTCTGCATTTCCAATAATTAGTTCAAATGGATGGCTTCTTGTCCATTTTCTTTGAGGATACAAATTTTGTCTTGATGATGAAGCTTCATTATCATTTGTATTGAACTCAAAGTGATCTGAATTTGTAGATTGATTCTGAAACCCTCCCCCTGAAGTGGATACCCTAGATGTAGATTGTTGATTATCCGTTGAGGAGTTATCAGTTGATGCATTATTAGTTGATGAATTTCTGTCAACTGATAAATTATCCATTGATGCAATAACATCAACTGATATTGGGTTTCTGAACACTTGAGGTTTTATAATTTCTGCCTCTTCATCATCATTTACATCATTTGATTCATTCTCAAAATGCAGTGTGTCATGATTTCCTTCATTAAACAAGCCTTGAATCTTTTTATCATCAAATACTACATGTACAGATTCCATAATAATGTGTAGTCTGAGATTGTAGATTCTATAGGCTACGCCTGATAGTGCATACCCAACAAATATAGCTTCATCAGCCTTGGCTTCAAATTTTCCTAGATTTTCACCTTGATTTCTTAGTACATAGCACTTGCAGCCAAAGACATGAAGAAATCCCACCTTTGGCTTTTTGTCTTTCTTGATCAATTGATAAGGAGTCTTCCCTTGAGCTTTATTTACTAGGGAGATGTTTTGAGTAAAACATGATGTGTTTATGGCCTCAGCCCAGAAGTATGTTGGAAGTTTGGCATCTTCCAACATGGTTCTAGCAGCTTCAATCAATGTCCTATTTTTCCTTTCAACTACCCCATTTTGTTGAGGTGTTCTGGGTGCAGAGAATGTGTGTATGATTCCTTTTGATTCACAGAACTCTTTTATTGTGGAATTTTTGAATTCTGTTCCATTGTCACTCCTTATCTTCTTTACATCCAATTCAAGATTTTTCTCATTTTCTCTTATGTGCTTGATGATGAGATAACTAGCTTCATCCTTTGAATGTAGAAAATAAGTCCATGAGAATCTTGAAAAATCATCCACAATGACTAGAGCATACTTCTTCTTTGCAATAGACATGATATTTACAGGACCAAACAAATCCATATGTAATAACTCAAGTGGCTTTTCAATTGAAGATTCCAATTTCGACTTAAATGATGCCTTCCTCTGTTTTCCTTTCTGACAAGCATCACAAAGTCCATCCTTGACAAATTCCATTTATGGTAAGCCTCTCACTTGATTTTTCTTAACCAAGAGATTCATGGCTTTGAAATTCAAGTGAGATAATTTCTTATGCCACAGTCAACTTTCATTTGTACTTGCCTTAGAGAGAAGACAAGTCATTGATTCTGCATTTGTTGAGTTGAAGTCAGCTATGTACACATTCCCTTTTCTATTCCCAGTCATGACCAGGCTTCCATCTACCTTGTTGGAAATTATGCATGCTTCTGTTGTGAAACAGACTTTATTTCCATTGTCACATAGTTGACTTATGCTTAACAAGTTATGTCTTAAGCCATCAACTAATGCAACAGGTTCAATGATGACATTCTCTTTCGAAATCAAGCCATATCCCATGGTGTGCCCTTTGCTGTCATCTCCAAAAGTTACTCCTGGGCCAGCTTTCTCCTCAAACTTTGTGAGCAGGGATTTATCTCCAGTCATGTGTCTTGAACACCCACTGTCCAAGTACCAAAATTTCTTCTTTTTCCCTGCACAGAGTCAAAACAAATCAAGTTGATTTTGGTACCCAAGTTGCCTTGGGTCCTTTCTTATTAGTTGTTATCTTTGGCTTGGTTTCCAATTTTTGTACCTTTGGTTTGGGTGGTTTTACTTCCACTTCAACCTTAGGTGTTGGTCTCCCTACCTCAGAATTCTCAGTGCTAATATTTGGAATGCTCATGCTTGCAGAGTTGAAAAAAGTTGGTGCATGAAGATTGTTAAGCATATTCCATGGCATAGCAGGCATATTCATATTGGCAAATGCAAGATATGGATTAAACATATAAGGCATTGATGCATACTGAGCATGAATAGCATGAGAATCAACTAAATGAGGAAAAACAGAACTGGTATGCATGTTGGGTATAGCAGGTACATTTGTTGCTGTAGGCATGGTGAGTTTACATTGCACAGATAAATGATTTTTACTACCACACTTAGCACATACTTTCCTAGGAGCATATTTGTCAGGTGTGTAGTTGTTGTGCTTGTTTATGCCTACTTTACCATTTCTATTTTTCTTCTTCTTTTCATTTGGCTGAATATTAGGTTCTATCTTTTCCAATTTCTCTTTCAACTGATTTTTAGATAAGAATCCTATATTAGCCTCTTCAACTTTGATTTGAGCTTCAGAGGAGCTACTTTCTTTGACAAATTTAATAGGTCTGTAAAACTTAGTTTTAATATCACATTTCTTAACAGTTGATGACTTCTCAATCGATGGATAATTATCCGTTGAAATAGCATTATCAATCGATGGATAATTCTTATCAGTTGATTCAGAGTTATCAATCGATTGCTTCTTTTTTAAAGATTGATCTTCATCAATGGCTATTTTCTCAAGAGTTTCAGACAACATGGTGAAAGAGTTTGTTCCATGAATGTCATTCATCTTCTTACTGGCTTTACTTGACCTGTTCCACTTGTCAATAGTTCTTAGTTCATCCTCTAATTTTTCTTTTAACTTCTCTATTTCCTTTTTACTGTCAACTAGTTCATTTCTAGCATCTTTGTTTTCCATCTTGAGTCTGTCCAATTGCACTAGCTCACTCTCTAAGAAATTGTTTCTTTCAGTGAGAGTTTCTAATGTTAATTTGAGCCTAGTGTTCTCTTTGTTCAAAGACTTAAGAGTGACATGCAAATTATACAATTCATTAGACATTTCATTAATAGTAATATTGCATTCATCTTTGGACAACTCAGATAGATTTGTAGAAATTACCTGATTGCTAGATGAACTAGCTTCCTGGTCATCTTGATTGGCCATTAGTGCAAGATTGATGTGTTCTTCTTCTTCTTCAGAATCCTCCTCAGCAGCCCAGTCCTTTTCTTCTGTCACAAAAGCCTTCTCTCTTTGTTTGAGCAAGTCAAAGTACTTCTTCTTATAGTCAATACCATCACTAGACTTTGACCTCTTTTCAACTTTGGGCTTTCTGCATTCACTTGAAAAGTGACCAGCCAATCCACAGTTAAAGCATCTGAATTGAGTTCTGTCAACAAGATTTTTGTCTTGTTGAGTGTCTCTCCTGAACTGTGATCCAGGCCTTTGCATTGGATTCCTTTTGAACTTGAGTTTAGAAAATTTTCTTGATAGAAAAGCTAAATGCTCATCTATTTCATCCATTTCATCTTTGATGAGTGACTCATCACTGTCACAAAGTTCTTTTCCTTTACCAGTAGAAGATTCATCATATCTAACATAATTTGCACCATTGCCATGACCTTCTTTCTTCCCTTCTTTGAAATCAGCATCTTCATCTGTTTCTGTAACTTGCTTTTCCTTGACCACCAAAGCAATGGACTTTTCTCTCTTCTGACTTTTCTCAATTTCCTCATCTTGCTGTAGCTCCAACTCATAGGTTTTCAAGATGCCATACAGCTTGTCCAAGGTATAATCTTTAAAGTCAGGAGATTGCCTTATAGAGACAGTCATTGGTTTCCATTCTTTGGGTAGGGACCTCAAGAATTTGAGGTTGGTGTCCTCAACAGCATAAACTCTTCCATATAGTTTAAGCTCATTCAACAACTTTTGAAACCTACTATATGTATCATTTATTGTTTCACCACCCTTGAAGTGAAAGGCCTCATACTTTTGAATCAAGAGTTGCATCTTGTTCTTTCTTACTTGCTCAGTACCTTCACAGAGGGTTTGAAGAGTGTCCCAGACTTCTTTGGAGGTTGTACAACTGATGACATTGTCAAACATGTCCTTGTCAAGACCATTAAACAAGATATTCATGGCCTTTTTGTCCTTGTGTACTTCCTTTTCATCTTCATCTGTATACTCACTCACATATTTAGGAATGAGTTTGTCTCGTGCTTGAGTACCGTCTGCATTTACACTTGTAACTATTTTCATAGGCACATGTGGACCTTTCTCTATGCAATGAACATAGGAAGGATCAATAGATAGCAGATGCAAGTGCATTTTTACTTTCCAGGGAAAATATTCATCTTTCTCTAGAACTGGAATCTTAACTCCTGTTTCTCTTTGACCCATTCTTGATGTACTTTTAGATCTTGACTTTCTGTTTGTTGAAAGCCTGCTCTGATACCAATTGTTATTCGCCCTTAAGTACACTAAGTTTGGAGAAGGGGGGGGGGTTGAATACAAACTTAAGAATTAATTCAACTTCTTGCGGAAATAAGTTTGTACAAAGAGAGTGTTTAATTAAGATTGATGTAACTAAGAACTGGATAACTAAAGTGTTGAAAACAGAAACAACAAGATTAAAAATTACTAGTGGATTGTTTTTCCACTAGTGAGTTTTTGCTTTCAATTGATCTTAGTAAAAATACTAAGCTGCGTACAAAGTTGAATGTAGAACTTAGAAAAGCATTACAAGTTCTGCCTCAATTTCTACTTTGCTTTTCTTGAGTTCTTCTTAAAAACTACTTCCTTTGCTACTGTGTTTTTGCTTTTTATATAAACAAAAACTACTACTCTAGTTTTCTATCGACTGATAACAATATAATATTACAATTTATACTGTTTACATAAAAATAGAAACTAGCTTCTTTTCACAGCTTTCCTTGTAGAACTAATTAGCTCTGGAAGTGTCTTTTGTCTTAAGATATTCCTTGGATGCTGTGTTGCCTAGAAAGTCTTCACAGTCCTGACAGGACTGTCTTCCAATGATTCAGTTTCTGCACTGTTCCCGTAATATCTGGCTTTTAGCTAAATAGGGAAACTTTAATCAACTGATAAATGCTGTTAAGCTTATCAGTTGATTCACCTTTGCTTATCCATCGATGGATAGGATATCTGTTGATCAGTTGATGTGTCGATGGATAATTGAGTTATCCATCGACTCCTTATCCATTGATGGTTCTTTATCCGTTGACTGTAATTATCCATTGATGACTTGTATCAGTTGATAGCTTTCATCCGTTGAGTAGTGTCTTCATCCATCGACTTCAACATCAGTTGATCACTTCACTTGTGAGAATTCTGACTTAGAATATTTACAATTGATCAGCCATTCTTCACATCTGTTGAGAAGCTAGAAATTGAAGTCAATAACATCAGTTGACTACATCATTGCATCCATCGAGGTAATACAATCAATTGATAGTGAAACATAAATCAATGCTACAATCCAGTTTATCAGTTGATAAACAAGTTTCAACTGATAACTGGTTTCCTAGTCAATGGATATTTATAAGTCATATCCATTGATCAGTTACAAAATAATTTTGAGTCCCTATTGAAATTCTAAGTAATTTGTTATCATCAAAACTCATAATTCCTAACAGAGTCAGTACTAACACCCTTCATAGCCACAGAAGGCAAAGAAGATTGGGGATTGGAAGAAGTTAGGTTAGAAATTGATACCTTAACAAATTCAGGGTAGATTAATTCCACCCCACTGTGGAGATTAATTCTCACCAGGTCCTTGAAAACTCTTTTGTTTTGAGTCCAACACTCAAGAGTTTCAGTTTCCCTGTAAATCTCAATTTCTTTGACAAAGTGGTTAATAAAAATTGTTATAAATTTATCATAGTATATGTGATTAGACCTATATGCTTCTTTCCTAACTTAACATCAATTTCAAATAGCAATATAGAAGATAGATTATGATATTCATCGAACAAGACACTATATGCTATTTGTTGCCTGCTAGATGTTATGGCATCAAAATTACTAATTTAACACTAAAGCATTTTATTATTGCATCAAAGAAATAAGACCATTCTCTCATAAGATGCTTTCTAACTACTTGTCCTAAATTAATGTCAGGATTTGCATAATTGACAGGCCTAATCATGTTCATAATATCTGATTCACTGGGTACATTATCAGTATTATTAAAAGGCAAATCTAAACATTCATTTAAAATTAAAGTAGTAAGAATGTACTCTTGTCCTTTGTAGTTGAATTTGATGCTTGAGAAGTCACCAGCAACTTCTGCAGAGGTCCAAAACTCTTCCACCAGATTGTAGATTATTATTGGTGCTTCCTTCAACGCCTTTTGTACTTTGAAAATTTCCAGGAATTGCATCAATGGATGAAATTCCCTTGGAGCCTCTTCAACCACAGTGCAAGCCATAAAATTATCCAGCTCGTAGATGAAACCGGCTTGCGAGACTTTCTTGAATAAAGATGTCATTTCTTTGAGTAGAAGATTAGTGGAACAAAAGCTTTGAAGATATTAAGAAGATTGAGTACAGAGAGAAAAAGGGTTAGAGATTGAGTTCGTAGATTGAGAGAGAGAAAGAGATGGAGAAATCGTTAGTACAATTGCAAGTAAGAATTAAAAATTATTTTAATCACACTATTTATATTTACTGAGTTCCCAATCAATTTTTTACTCAAAATAGAACTTAATCGACCTTTGGAAGAAAAATGAAAAGTAGAAATTACCATTTTTGGCAATCGACTATTATACATACATGTATGTATGTATTAATCAATTGATGCAAATCCTGTTGATGCATTGACATCAATTGATTAATACATACATTCCTGTATGTATAAAAGTCGATTGCCAAAAATGACAATTTATACTTTTCATTTTTCTTCCAATGGTCGATTAAGTTCTATTTTGAGTAAGAAATTGATTGAGAACTCAGTAAATATAAATAGTGAGATTAAAACAAATGATTAATACATACATTCCTATATGTATAACAGTCAATTGCCAAAAATGGTAATTTTTACTTTTTATTTTTCTTTCGACGGTCGATTAAGTTCTATTTTGAGTAAGAAATTGATTGAGAACTCAGTAAATATAAATAGTGAGATTAAAACAACTTTTAAATATAAATTGTATGTAAGTAAGTGTGTGTGTTTGTATGTATTATAATTTAATATTAAAATGTTACTCATATTTAGTTAATTATTAAAAAAATATAAATATTCGTCGAATAAGTAGAATTTAAAAGTAAAATACAAACTAACGTGTAAATGTTTAAAGGTTAAAAATTAATAGTTAAGTAATAAAAAAAAGTATATACATACATTAATATTGGTTACCAACTTATTTATTATTTTATAGAATTATTTAATAAAATTCAATTATATAAAAAAACATATTAATTTATAAATATTAATTTTATTAATAAAAAATTAAGAATATAAGATATATATGTATGCATATATATTTATATTAATGTAATTAGATATTTAATAATATTTCTAACCATATTTAAGAAAAACTAATTAGAGGGGTTATATTGAACCATAAATTTAAATCCGAAATGCTTATTTGAGCCTTATTAAACCACAGAGATTTATCCGCTCTTATGCCTAAATTATAAAGGTTTTTTCGCTTCTTAACAAAAATTAATATACATGAATATAGTAATTTTCTAACCATAATTAAGAAAAATTAATTAAAGGGGATATATTGAACCATTAATTTTAATTTGAAGGACTTATTTGAGTCTTATTAAACTTGGTTTATCCGCTCTTAAGCCTAAACCACAAATTATACCCCTATTTAACTTGACATTTTTTGTATTATGCTAAATTTCTACTCAAAAAGAAAAAGAAAATACGTAAACAACGATTGATAAAAGCTCGCTCCAAATTAAATTTTTTCTTCCAACAATACCCATACTCGAAAATACCCACCCCACCACATACTTTACTGTCTCAAACTAAGGTCAGAAAAATAATTTCACTACCGATCATAATACTGAAGGGATGTATCCCATTCGAATTTATATGAATTATTTTGAAATTATAGATTTTTATCGATTATATTTTATGTAAAATTTCATGTAAATTAATAAAATTTATGCAGAATTGATCATAAATCTAGTAATTTTTTTATATTTTGGTGAGATATCAAGAGATAATATATATATATATATATAAATACGATATAATCCATGATTTTATAAAAACAAATTCAGCATTAAATTTTTTTAAATATTATGAGATTTTAAAAAAATAACTAAAATTTAAATTGAATACTTATAAATTCAAAATTCTTATTTAAAATTTGAATTGAATATTCTAAATTTTAAATTAAAATTCGAATTGAATAGCTCAAACTTTACATTGAATACTATTTTGATAATAATAATAACAATAAAAAGGAGATTATAATAAGCAAAACAACCAGCATGACACCTCCCTCGATTCACGAGCTCCATTTTACACACATCTTCCCCTGAATCTCTAAGTAAACAGACATTACTCGTCACTTCACCTGCAAACCTTTCATACATACAGGTATGTTTTATTGTGTTTAATTTCGATTTGTAGTTGTACTTCATGTAATAATTTGATTTCTAGGGTTTATAATTGTGTTTTAGCGTGTGCTATAGCTGATTGTGAATTGTGGTCAAGTTTATTTGAATTGATGTTTGGTTTTGTTTTTTAGGGTTTATGTGACGTATTAGAATGGTATGTTTTACTGTGTTTAATTTCGATTTGTAATTGTAATTCATGTAATAATTTGATTTTTAAGGTTTATAACTGTGTTTTAGTGTATGCTATAGCTGATTGTGAATTGTGACCGAGTTTATTTGAATTATTGTTTGGTTTTGTTTTCTAGGGTTTATGTGACGTAAGAGGATGGTATGTTTATGTGTATATGTGGAATTGATAGTTTGTAGCTGCGGTAGTTTGAATGGTGTGCTTAGTATGTCAGTGTAGTTTTGGAGTTGTTGTATTTGATAAGTTGGTTATATTTCGGTATAGACAACTCAGGGATCATCAGTTTATATCTTGTGTGTGTGTTTAAGTTGAAGAGGAACAGAGAATTAGCGATTAAATTGATATGTTTTATACTGTTATTCAGTTATAAATGTAATGGATGTAAATATGTTACTAACTTGAATGTGAAAATAGAATTCGAAGTTTGTCGACCACCATGACGAGCAGCTTGAGCAAAATATTAAGGAGATCAAATTGCAGTTACAAGTTATTGAAGCGGAGAGAAAAGCAGAAAAGGAGGACGAGGAAGAGAATAGGAAGAGATTAAACGATTTAATTGACAAAAATTATAAAGGAGATGCAGAAGCTTGGGCGAAAGACTTAGAAGAAAGTATCAACAAGGCGGAGAAGAAGGAGCCCAAAAAGAAGAGTAAATCCCAAAAAAAAAAGAATGATAAAGGGGTTGGAGAGGAAGAGAAAGGGGTGATCATAGGGGTGGAATCAAAATCGAAGGTTGCATGACCACCTGAATTGAGATCTTCATTTGATGTTAGGTTTTGTATTGAAACTCGTACAGGCGAGGAGGGATTGGGATTGAGATTCTACGAGGGAACAAAAAGGAGCTTCCATTCTACTACTGCATTACTTTTTATTGAAGTAAGCCCATCACAGAGAAGTAAAATTGATAACCTAATCGAAATATCTTGTAACAGTCCGTATATTGTGACTGTTACAGATTTAGTAGACAATTCCATGTTAATCGTGGATAAAGGTTTAAAGCATGTTCGTTCTCATTTTCAAGTATCAGCTGATTTCCATTCAAATAGCAGTCGTTCTGAATGGTGGACACACATCTCGAAGGAATTTACTAGTATTTTTAGGTAAGAAATATTTTTTTTAGTGATTGCTATAACAATATTTGGTCGCTCTGCTTGCTATGTGTGTATTCGTTGTATATGTGTGTGTATCTGTTGTATATATATATATATATATATATATATGTTTAGAGGCATGTTTATTATTTTGTAGAAAGAGTAGGAAGGAATTGTGAATGTGAGAGTGATATTAGTTTAATTTATAAGCTCCACTTCAAGTCTCATTATTTTATGATATTTAGCTCAAAATGTGATATTTAGGAAAATGTTTCAATCTGTTCATGATTATTAGGATAAGTAGTATTAGTGTTGAATAAATTTGAATTAGTAGTTATATTATCATTTATTTATTTTAATTAGCTCCATATAGTAGGATAATATAACTACTAATTAAAACAAATAAATGATAATATGGAGCTAATTAAAATAAATGATAATATAGCTACTAATTCAAATTTATTCAACACTAATACTACTTATCCTAATAATCATGAACAGATTGAAACATTTGCCTAAATATCACATTTTAAGCTAAACATCATAAAATAATGAGACTTGAAGTGGAGCTTATAAATTAAACTAATATCACTCTCACATTCACAATTCCTTCATACTCTTTCTATAAAATAATAAACATGCCTCTAAACATATATATATATATATATACACACACACATATACAACGAATACACACATAGCAAGCAGAGCGACCAAATATTGTTATAGCAATCACTAAAAAAAAATATTTCTTACCTAAAAATACTAGTAAATTCCTTCGAGATGTGTTTCCACCATTCAGAACGATTGCTATTTGAATGGAAATCAGCTGATACTTGAAAATGAGAACGAACATGCTTTAAACCTTTATCTATGATTAACATGGAATTGTCTACTAAATCTGTAACAGTCACAATATACAAGATATTTCGATTAGGTTATCAATTTTACTTATCTGTGATGGGCTTGCTTCAATAAAAAGTAGTGCAGTAGTAGAATGGAAGCTCCTTTTTGTTCCCTCATAGAATCCCAATCTCTCGTCGCCTGTACGAGTTTCAATACAAAACCTAACATCAAATGAAGATCTCAATTCAGGTGGGGATGCAACCTTCGATTTTGATTCCACCCTATGATCACCTCTTTCTCTTTCTCTCCAACCCCTTTATCATTCTTTTTTTTGGGATTTAACCTTCTCTTTGGGCTCCTTCTTCTCCGCCTTGTTGATACTTTCTTCCAAGTCTTTCGCCCAAGCTTCTGCATCTCCTTTATAATTTTTGTCAATTAAATCGTTTAATCTCTTCCTCGTCCTCCTTTTCTGCTTTTCTCTCCGCTTCAATAACTTGTTACTGCAATTTAATCTCCTTAATATTTTGCTCAAGCTGCTCCTCTTGCTCGTCCATGGTGGTCGGCAAACTTCGAATCCTATTTTCACATATTTACATCCATTACATTTATAACTGAATAACAGTATAAAACATATCAATTTAATCGCACGCTGCTGCTGCTTCTGCTTCAGGTACAATATCGATGAATTAATTTTAATTATCATTATTATATTACAAAGTTACACCCGATGCAATAACCCTAATTTTGATTCTAAACGCCCCCAATTTAATTATGATAATTCAGAAGTTTATGTTGATTTGATGTATCACCAATCGAATTTAACCGTTGATGGTGTTATGATTCATGGGTTTTGATTTTCTTGATAATTCTATTCCTATTCCTACCAAAGCTTTAATTTTTATTGTTTTACTAGTTAATATTCATCATACATATCAGCAGGATATATGGAAGAAATAGAAAAGACTTGTGACATGGAGAAGGAAAAGATTGTTCTGTACACACTGACCCAATATGAGGTTGGTCAAGAGTGTAGGTTTAATGAGTTCTACGCCATTGATATGCGTAAAGGTCAAGTGACTCGATTCCCTTGTCAACTAGAAGATGACTCGGGCTTTAGTACCATGGCTTTTCTGGGCTCTGTTAACTACGTACTTGGCGGTCGAATAGATGACCTCAGCAGTTTCAAAACCAAACCACTTGCCCATTCTCATTCAGGCCACCATCATCACAAGCACATGTCTTATTTTGATCTGGACAATGAAAAGGGTGATGGAAAATGGAAGGAAGACCCTTGTCCTGGTGATCATCCTACCAGTTTCCCTACTGTGCTCGTGTTGGGTGGTAAGTTATATCTTTTTCACCACGGAGAGTCAAGCCTGGCACATGTTTTTGATCCCCTCTCAAACAAGTGGGAGACCTTGCTTCCACCACCTGGTGTGCCTGAATTTTCCTTACTTTGTCGTGAGTCTGCCCAAGTTGACTCTCAGAATAACCGGATCATCGTCCACTTTGGAAGATCTAGGTCTCTCTTTGCCTACTGTCCAGCCAGTAACCAGTGGGAGTTAGTTCTCAACCAAATCAATTGGGGTTCCAAATATATCTTTGCTAATGGGGTGCTTTTTTTTTTTACCTGGAGGACCATCCCAAGTTCCTCATGGCATATGAAGTTTACACCGAACAGTGGCTTAATATTGTATTTACACGTGACTTCTCTGAAGATGTCAGGAACTGTGATCTCGATGCTCTTTTTCATTTAGGGGGCAATCTTATGTGCTTTGCTGTTTACTCCTATGAAGATTCTCCACCCCAGACCCGTGTTTATCTCTTCAAGTTCAGATTTGAGTGCTCTGTGCACAGTCCTGCTGACCTACTCATCACCGTGCTTCCTGAGGAAGACTATATCATAGGTCCCTCTGCCAGAATTAATAGGTTCTTCCCTATCTAGGTAATCCTTTCATGTGTTCCAATATTATGGTGTTGAATTTATTATATGAAATTGTGTTTGCAAATGTTATGTTTACAACGTAGTTCAAATGCCCTATTTATATTATCTTACAACTATACTGTGCAAGGTGAAGAGGGAATTAATAACAATCATATGACAATGTAATTTATTTATTGAGGTTCCACTTGTGGCATACAATTATATGGAACATGTACTTAGCGGCTTTTACACAGTATGCCATTTAATAAATTGTTTTTTTGCAGTTAAACAACAGCATGTTTCATGTTTCTGGTGGAAGGTTCATTGCAGATCCTGGAGGGTAGAAGTGCAGTGCTTTGGCTTTGTAGACTAGTGTTTTGAATCTTGTTTAATTTCTACTCATATCTTCTTAGTTATTTTGAAATGTTTGGATTTGAAAATGTTATTACTGTTAAGTTGTTTTGGTGTCTAAGCAAACAAATTGAAAGAGAGTTGGTTAGTAACTTCAAAAGTGTCACAGGCTTTGTGTAATTAATAATTAACTGTCAATTTCTTCTCAGTTTTAAAGTAGATATCCTGATACTGGTGTTGGCAATATCTGTTTTAGTCCCTGATCATAATGTGGAGGGCTCGTCTGTTGGTCACAATCACAACTAGTGTTTTAGTCCCAGCGTTCAACTGTAGCAAATAGGAGAAGTATAAAAGGTTGAATATACAGTTGACAATATTAAACAATTTGTGACCTGATGTTTTCAATCTTAAATTAGTGTACTCTCTGAGAACTCTCTCTTCAAAAATTACAGTCTGGTGGTGATCTATTTTGTATAGAAAAACGAAAAACTCACAGATAATGCATGGAGTATTACAAAAAATTCTCCCACTATTGGAGGGAGGCAGGGAGCACAAGTAATGGCGTGATATACTAGTATGTACAATCTAGCTGGTAGAGAGAATGCACCAGTAACATCCTTTTTTCCATTTTTTTGGGTCAAATCATTGATAACATTCTTTCATCCCAAACCAACATCGATAAGATACATATTCGACGGCAAGATGTAATATCCAGCGTTTTCAGAATCCAATTCAAATAAAATATCTGCAACCTTTCTTCCCAGCTCAACATCTCCGTGATAGTTCACAGGTTGCACTCCATATTCAGTTGCCATACAGTCATAATATCATATATCTTCATCAACAAGCCCCAAATGACTGCAAGCAGATAAGAGGCACATTGGGTTTCGTTCCTGACATGATCATTAGCTAGAAAAGTTTGATTGCATCTTGACCTTAAATATGGAATCCATATGGAGACATCATAGAGTTCCATGCTGCAACCGTCTTCTCTGATGAATGTTGAAAAACTGTTGCAGCTCTTTCAAGCCTACCACTATTACTGTAGGAATCCACAAGAGCAGCTATTACGAATGAATTTGTGTGGATTTGAAACCTAAAAACATATCCATGTATCTGTTTCCCAAATCTTGCAAGTCCAAGTTGGGTACAAACAGAGAGAATGGTAGCAATGGTGATCTCATCAGGTTTAAAATCAAGAGAACGGAACAATGCTAGTGCTTCTTTAGGATTGTTATTATGAGATAAAGCAGAGAACATGCAATTCCATGAACATAAATTCCGGCAGTAGCAAAAGTTGAAGACTAATTTTGCACTGTGGATCTCACCCAATTTGCCATACATAGTAATTAGTGCATTCTGAACACGAATATCTGTATCCACCAAAGTTTTTACAGCGAGTCCATGAGACCATTGTCCCTCAAGCAGCAATTCAATATTCCCCCAAGCTGATATTACGCTTACTAAAGTAATGGAATCATGAAAGGTTTGGGATTCTCTCCTCATTAGGTTAAAAGTTCTTAAAGAATCCAAGTAATAACCATTTTGTGTGCAACCTACAATGACAGCATTCCAGGAAGCTGTATCCATTATAGCATAAAACCTCCACACTAAGGAAAAACATGTTTTCAAGTCCCCACATTTTATATACATGAACATGAGGGAACTAACGACAAGCATATTGTTTAGGAAACCCAGTTTTATCTGCCAACCATTGAGTAATCTACCGAAATTGAGTGATGCAAGGGAATTGCATAAAGGAATTACACCCAACATTGTGGACAAGCTGCACCTAGAACACCAATGCAGCAGTTCTTTAAATAAGGACTGGGATTCTCTAGAATGCCCATTTTGGGAATACCCAGAGATCATTGTATTCCATGTTACCAGATCTGTTTCTGTCATAGATTGGAATGATTGTTCAGCTTCCTTCACTCTATTGCATTTCATGTACATATCTATTAAACTGTTTATAACAGACAATTCCAGTCCCAGTGCTCTCTTTAAAGTAAATGCATGAATTGTATTTCCTTCTCCAGATAAATTTAACTCTGCACAGAGGGGCAGTATAGTAAGTACAGTAACCGTATCAGGATGAACGTGTCCAGTTAACTGCATTTCATACAGACAATCAAATGCTTCAATAATCAGTCCATTTGAAGCAAACCCATCAATCATTGCATTCCATGTAACCACATCCTTATATATCAATCTTTTGAACACATTGTTTGCTGCAATTTGACTCCTAGTCCATGTAGGACCTGCCCGGCATCCCATTCTCCCATATGAGTACATGCTGCAACTGCACTTGAAAGACTCACATTATCTGCAAGTACACCAGTACGAAACATCTCTTTGAAATACAAAAGAGACTTCACAAGTTCATCATTATAAAGACAACCACAAATCAACAAATTCCACGAAACAGTATCTCTAAATTCCAAACTCGCAAAGAGAGATTCCGAGGATCTCAGATCACCACATTTTGCATACATGTTGATAAGACCATTACAATAAAAAGTATCCATTACAATAAAATCCTAAAAAATATATATATAAATATAAACTCTGTCAGAACTGGGTAGACGAGCATGACATCAAGAACATCATCAAAATGTCTAATTTCAAAAAATTCCTTTCTGTCAGACATCTCACCGAACGCGTGGTGGGCATTAGCAATGCAAGCAAATGAATGCAAATTAACACCACAAACCTTATTGAAAGACCAAATGGGTTTGATGGGCAATAAGGAATGTGCATGTTTTTCTTTTGTCCAGTTGATTAATGAATGAAAATGAAAGGTTTGATGGTGTTCAAAATTTCTGTATGTAATTAGTATATGAGAGTGTTCTAGTGTAGTCAGAGATACAAATTGTTTCACAGTGACTAATAAATATAACATTTCTCATCTTCCACGTAATATTCATTAGCGGCACAGATGAATATATACCATATCGTTTCAGTTCCAATTCAGTTGGGTGGGATTAGCGCGACAATTTTTCCCTCATCACACGATACAACGACACGAAAGCTATCCAAAAAATTTATATTTATTTTTTAATTTTGAATATACGAAACAAAAATATACTTGTACAAAATTATTTAGCGTCTTTTTTTGTGTTTATTCTTCAATTCACGAATCACGACACGAAATATATAAAATAAATAAATAACAGCTTTAAATTACATGAAAATTTGGAGACTACTTAACATCTGTACATATAATATTACGTAAAAACATTACAAAACGATTTTTTTTGCGAATTTCCAATAAAACAGTGTTCTTCATAGAATTTTAATATATATAGAGAGAGAGAGTTGTTTAAATGAGAACTCAAATTACCAAATTAAAGTGAGAACTGACAATCAATCTCAGCCCCACATTTTATATACCGATATTAAGACTCCATTTATGAGTATTGTCAAAAACTGCTGTGTTGCAAAAAAAAATATTGGTAAAAAAAGTATTGTTCAAAACTGTTGTGCTGCTAAGAACAACTCTAATGGGAATGCCAAATAAAATTGCTTAAATGTGACACCCATCGGAGATGCTCTAAGAAGTAAGAACCCTTATTTCTATTATATAATTCTCTGTCTAGCTTAACTTTATATATATATATGTGTGTGTGTATTATTTTATAACAAATATAATATTCAGTAAATAATTCTTTTTAGTTGTAAAATTACAATTTTTTTTAGTTCTAATATGCATAAATGACAAAATATTTACCAAGTGAGCAGTTCCATTATCACTAATATTATTTAACTCCGAGTACAACAGAGAAGTGAAGAGACAACACAGAAACAAATACAATAATGATGACAAACCATACACCACTCGACAATTCCATTTAAAGTGCCATCTCATTTATTTGAATGGTTGCTGTAACTAAAATTTCAAGGAAAAATCTATGATATGTTGTGTCAATTGCTAATTAATGCATGACAATAATGCATGCTTGGATGATCTCTATCACACCAATTAGTTTCCAATCTAAATCCAAGTGGAAAGAAAATGTACTAGACGACTTTTTAAACAAACCGCAATTATATCATAAAACCAGTCAATAATTGAGATCAAAGAATTTTGGCTCCCTAAAGTTAGGCTTTTAAATTTCTCATCTTGTTTCCACAGTTCTACTCTACCACAGCATTTCTTCGGGGGTCATATTCCTCTGTCAGTCTCTTGTTTCCTGTTTTGTTGGAAAAATGTTAAAATATAATAAATAAATTTTCTCAACATGCAATTGATTGACACACTATAAATAACCATAAACTATCAAATACAATTACTTATTCATTTATCAATTCTACGATAAAATTTGGGCCTCATTGCTACGCAACAATACAACAATTTCAAAAATTAAAAATACACGAAATTAGATATTACCTTTCGAGCCAAGTATGGTCTTGACCAACTTTGAAAAGCTTTAGACATTTGGAATTTTGTTAAGGCTATAAACATTAGCATCTTTTGTAGAAATATAAAGTGCATCGTACAAGTCTGTGTAAATTGTGGGAAAGAAGCCCCCAAGTGCCGCTTCAATCTCATTTTGGGACAGGAATGTCTTGAAAATAAGTAAACAACAATAATGATGGTTAGCAAAAAGTTTATTAATCCACTACTTTAATAATAAATGAAAATAATCTAGTAATTTATTAATAAATGAAAGTCAAAAGTAATTTTTAACTTACATTTGCCTTCTTCCTCGACAAGCGATAGTAATTATCATTGCAATGATTGTAGCAATTAGTGCAATAACGAACTAATGCGCAAAAGCTCTGACCGTTGTAGTACTT